>CM064874.1:29000225-29600225 GCA_032719365.1 Prinsepia uniflora
TTTTTTTTATTGTTTTTTTTTTTTTAAATAAATTTTATTATTTTATAAAATTAAAAATTTTTTAAATTTTAAATATATTATAGAGAATTTTTTTTAAAAAATTTAAAATTATTAAAGAAATAATAAAAAATATTTATTTTTATAAATTAAAGTTTTATTTAATTAAATAAAGTTAAAATATTTAATATTATAATTTTATTTTAATTTTTTTAAAAAAAGTTTTAAAAAGAAATATAAAATTAAAAAAAAAAAAAATTTAAAATTTTTTAAAATAAATTAAATAAATTAAAGTTTAAAAATTTATTTTAAGAAAAATATTTTTTAATTAAAAAATTAATTAAAAATAAAATTTTATTAATTTTTAGTTTTTTATATGTTTTTTTTTTAATTTTTATAATTTATTTATTTTTTTTATAAATTTAATAATTATTTAATTTATTTTTTTTTATTTAAAAAAATTTAATTGAAATAAATTATAATTTTTTTAATTATAAATTAAAAAAATTTTTTTATTTGTATTTTTATATTAAAAATAATTAAATAATCCCGATCCTAAACCTTCCGATGCCCCGAACATTATCGAGACGGTGTCCGATCGACACGAAACTAGCCCCAAAATGTTCGTTACATCGAATAGAGTGTTTCACATGTCGAAAACTCCCCTATAGGACCTACCACGTGCCCTCACGCGTTGACCAAAGGGGTTGCGCGTGAAAGCCACGCGCCTGTGAACAGTGTCACCCCTAACCTCTCGTCGGCCAGGTTCGCTGGTTCGAACCGGACCGGGACCGGTCTGGACCGGCCCAGTACCCAATCTCATCCATTTTCAACCCATTCCTTCTCTTTTTCATTCCTAAAGCTTCCCCTCCTCAAACCTAGTCTTTCTAGTTATTAAAAACACAGAAAACGAAAGAAAACTGTACCTCCTTGATCGACAATGGCGACGGCGACTGCAACCTCCACCCGCCGTCCATTCCTGTCGTCCTAGACCTCGAAATTAATCTCATTTGCCTCACCAGACCCCCAGAAGCATAACCCAATCGTTAGGTTCGATCAAAAACCAACAAAAACCAAGTTTCGAATTTTAAGACAAAATCTTACCTTCTCGGGTTCTCCAACCACCGTCCGTGGTGGACCATGCCCTCAGTGCCACTCTCGTCGTCTCATTCCACTCTTCATTTTTCATTCACAACTCAGACCCTAATGAGGAGGTTTGGAGGGTGTTCATGGAGGGGGGCTGTTCGGGTTGCTTAGAAAGTAAATGAAGAATGGTGTTTGGTTTAAGGAAAAGAAATGAAGATAATATCTGATGATGATCAGAAAAGAAAAAGAAGGAAATGGATGGTTGGGATTGAGAGATTAGATCAGATGAAGGGCCAGGATTAAAGATGAGATGGGTGGGAAATATAAAATAATATAATTAATATTATTTTAATCCAAATCTCACCAATCAATGTGAGATCCACAATTTAGGGTTAATGACCAATGGGATGGGGGACATTTGTCACTCATCCATGGGTCCCACTTCAAAAGTCAACCAATCATATTATGCCACCTAATCATTGCCTCGCAATACGTGCATAGTGAAATCAAACTTCCGTGACCCATAACTTTACCGTTCGAAGTCCGATTTCGGCGTGCCGCCTGTCTATGGATTCGTATCGACCCGATCTACATAGCGGACCTCGATCCTCGACCATCGAACCTCCTGGTTCAAAAGTTAACTATTTACCCCTTTTAACCAAATTACCAAAATACCCATGAACTTCCGAACGTCATAACTTCTTCCTCAAATGTCGAAATCGAACGTGCCACCTATTTATGAACTCGTGATGGCCCGAACTACGTCACGGTCATCGACCAAAGTCCATTTGACTGCCTAAATGAAAAGTCAACATTTTGCCCACTCTATGGGCAAAACGGTTATTTTGCATCGCTCGGTCGATTTCGCCTAACTAATCACAGATTAACCTCACTAATCCTAATTAGTCACTAATCTAATCCTGGAATTCGGGACGGGTCATTACAACCTTCCCTCCTTAATTAATTTCGTCCTCGAAATTCCATCTATCCTGATTCCACAACCACCACGTGGAAAGCAATTTCGGTCTCACAACACGTGTACACTAGTACAACCACTAGCCAGAACAAAACTCGTATGTAACCAGACGTTCCACTAACACTCACGTCGCATCGACTACACTCGACCACGTCGAATTACAGTAATCGCACGTTCCGAATTGACACCACTTATCAAATCTACCAATTCGTTGACACGAACAACTCGACAGTTCCTTTCTCAATCACCAAACTATCTTGACGCCTGCTCCCACTAGGAGTCATCAGACCTCACTCATCAATCCACGTTGAAACATTCGACAATCTGTCACCACTTGACAGTCGTCAGTCGAAAACTGACACGATACTCACTCGTGGTTACACCAACAACCAACTCACTCAACTTGAGTATACGTTTACCAACAAAGCACTCTACTTATGTGTAACTGAACCTGTCGGAAATACCATGACCCAGTGCACAGTATCCAATGTCCAGTTCACGTCCTCCACCAATCCAATGGTATCGGAACTAAGCCGACTACCAACACGCTCACCTACGTACCTCAGGTATACCCTATGTACCGT
Source organism: Prinsepia uniflora (assembly GCA_032719365.1). Classification (NCBI taxonomy): domain Eukaryota; kingdom Viridiplantae; phylum Streptophyta; class Magnoliopsida; order Rosales; family Rosaceae; genus Prinsepia; species Prinsepia uniflora. Next base: position 29,002,869 of record CM064874.1, read on the forward strand.
CACCAGGCTCCACAAGTCTGCCCGGTATCATACCTCGAACAACGTACAAGGTACGTACATCCATTTTGAGTCACACGGTCACCCCGACCAACATCACAATGTCTACTCCTATTCACGTAATCTAATACGTACCAATCCGACTCACGCCCACCAAGGCGTACCCACTCGTGCCAATTGGCATCCAATCTCACCCACGTCTACCGAGACGCACCAATTTTGAACCTACCGGTTACCTGCTCATTACATTAGATTAACTTCATAAGGAAGCCAATCCCATTCACACATCTATGGCTGACAAAATCTGACCCCGTCAGAAACCTACTTACTCGAGTAATACACCATACAGGATTAACCTCGAAAAGAAGTTCAGTCATAACATCCTCAACATCAGAATATTCAAGTAAGAGCGATAAACTCTCCCCATATCCGGATCATCAAGATCATGATCCAGATCCATCACTACGTCACCCGACCATAAACGTCACGATCCTCGATCGTCACGACGCCCAAATTCCTCAATATTACAATCCAGATCCACCTAAGATCCACACATGCTCACTTGCTAACCATCTACCTGAAATCTGGTCACAGGGTCTTATACCCTCTTGAATCCTTAGTCAGTCACATCACTACTCAATCAATTCCCACATCTAAACAGATCAGTCAACGACGAGACACGCCGAGACTGTGGGTTCTCACTGATTACCTCGTATCGATCCTTGTCATTCCACCGAGGAAACACAAGGATGATCCAAGATGATGACATCAAAATTCATCCTACGTGAATGCAAACAAAACTCGCTGCACTCACCACGCCATGTAACCCAACATCATCTGCCACCAAGCAGAAAATGAGAAATCTCATTCACCTAACTTCGATATACCCAACTCCTCCTGATGACCCAAGACAAATCCCGGGTCCACTAACCAATACAAGATCAATGTACTAGTGAGAACAGCTATCATATGCCCTGACAGAACCTAAGAAGTCACCCTGAAGGACTTTGAAATACCCATTACCAATGCAGAAGACCCGCACTTCCACTAGTCACCTCAATCACAAGCTCTCTCGATTCCGAAGTTCCAACCATGTCGAAACCAACACACTCGGACATCAAACACGTGTCCGTAACCAATATAACTCTATCCGTGATCCATTGTCGGACCACAGATATCGAACATATGCTCATCTCGATGGAGTCACATCCCGACTAGTGACTCATCGTCATCACAATCACTAGCACCAGCACCAGCACTAGTACCACTACCAACACCAGCACTAGTATCAGCACACAAGCATCCACGTTAGTATCAGCACAAGGTGTGCGACACAGGCAACCTTGGATCTCCGCTCATACAGAGCGACGACCCCATACCTCTGCTCGTATTGGAGAAAATTTGCCGCCCTTATACCCAACAACTCTGGGTACAATCACCCTGACATCTCATACGAGAAAAGGAAATAATCCCCGAACGTCCCCGATTCCCAACAACTACAACTACAACCACTCTCGGTAGTAGTGACTGCCACAGACTCGTATAGACCTAACCACTAGACCCCGCGATCGAGACTCCGCATCCAATGGAATCAACCGCCCGTACCAACTACTTCATATCCCACTCCAGGAATCCATCGACAAGTACCAACCCTAGTAACATGTCCAACCAATCTCTAACCAACGTAACTCGACTCAACCAATGTCGTCTACCAGGTCGTCCATGACCTTTGTTGTACCAACTATCCATCACAACTAAAGTAGTACGACAACCAACCAAGTCTAACCGATTAACACAACCTGGACTGCAGAGTGCAGTCCCATCACTAAAGCTGACATGACTAGACCAGCCAATGGTCTCGACTCCAAAAAGTCATCAAAGTTAAACCACTCGCCAACTCACCTTTCCGAACCATACACCCTACCTTAGGGTTCCACGATCAATACCCAGGGTTCCTCTGAACCCAACTGCAGAAGGTAGTATAATCCACAATCGAACCGACCCCGCGGTCCCGACATCGTATGGACGTCTATCAAATCCTACCGTCAGTTCAACTAGGGTTCCACGAACCCGGCTGTTCCCAGCAGCATAGCCACCTAACCTAACAAAATCCTACCATCTAATGGTCACAACTCCTAACAAGTCGTCATAACCGATCCTACAACATCGTGAGAGACGATCCCAACTAATTGTCTCACGATCAAACTCAAACTGCTATTACATTCATCCCTTCGTAGGGTCCCACACTGTCATCCACGACAGAACTGTGGCAACCCCAGCATCGAGTGTCGTACCAAGACGATCCACGATTAAATCCTACTAATTATCGTATCGGCATCCTAACTATCAGGTTGATAATGAACGGTAGCCCATTGAGACATCACATCCCCGACCTGCACGACACTCTAAGTGCAAACCTGCTCTGATACAACCTTTCAGGACCCATCCCTAATCCCCCCCCCCCCCCCCCCCCGGGATTTACGAGGAATGCTCCTAATCATGTCTGACACGGAGTGTCAGACCAGGGAAAATTAAAACCTTTAGCCTTCCGGCTTCTAGAGTACGCCAGGATCCGGAGGAGGTATGTTATGTATCGTTCTCTACTACAGTCCACATCATATCCAACTTGAAGGATATTGAAAATAGAAAGACTGTGAGTGGACAAAAGCAATAATTCATTAAAACACATTTATAAAAGACCTTTATACCCTTCACTAAAAAACATGCATGCATAGTAAAACCATTTATCCAATCACATATGTTTAAGCAACCACATCCATACGAGCTCCTGCCTTAAACCATTTACAGAAAACCATAACATAGTAAACATATGTGGGATCTCAGCCCAAATCCATTTATCATCATAAAACACAATTTCGTAAACCAATTGAAATCATGTTTATCCATATATTTCATATAACCAATCATGTCACGGTATCTAGAGCTACGCGCGTGCTACCCGGGGTCTCAAACCCAAGTCTCTTCAAGGTCCACTAAGGTCCATGTCCGGAGATCAATGACCCTCCCTAGAGGTTATAATCCATATCCTTTCTGAGAGTAAGGAACCCAACGGGGGTGACTCCACTCAATCAGTGCTCCGTAACTACTCCGGCGTCCACCTAAGCCAACGACTCTCCCCGAAGGAGACAATTCATATATAAAGGATGGTATAAAAAAAAACCTTTTAAGGATTCATGTCCAGCCCCCATAAACCGTCATGAATCATAAAAAAAAAACCTTTCAAGGATTCATGCCGGTCCCCATAAACCATCATGAACCATAAAAAACCATTTATGGGTCCCTGACCCGAAATCACAATCTTAAAACATAACTGGGCCCTAGGCTCGAATCCACATACAACCTGGCCCTCCGGCCCGAATCGTAAACCAACCGGACCTTAGGCCCGATTTCGTAAACTAAATGGGCCTCGTGCCCGATATCGTAAACCAAATGGGCCTCGTGCCCGATACGTAAGTCAACAGGGCTTCGAGCCCGATTCGTAAACCAACTGGGCCTCGAGCCCGATACATAAACCAACTGGGCCTTCGGCCCGATACCTTGTTAAATCAAAGGAATATCAAGTCCGGGAGTTTGTAAATCAAATGGGTCTCGTGCCTGGTCCATATTTCTAAATCTGAAATCGATTTGAGAACCAATCGGGCCTCTAGCCCGAAAACGCAACTAAATGGAGTTCGAGTCTGAGGGTTTCCAAAACAAATGGGTCTCGAACCCGAGTTTACGTTTTCAAATTCAAAATCCTTTCATTACATCATTTCCAAAATCATAAGTACGGAAAACCAGTGTAAAGTTGAAAACCTCGATTTACGTGCAAGCACGTAAATCGCCTCTAAATGCGTGAAACCATGTAATTCACAATCATCCAAATCAACATCATAGAATCATATTTATAAACCATATAAAACATTTATGCATGCATCACAATTTAGAAATCAAGGTCCACTCACATACCGTCCTAAGCTGCCACCTCGGTTTTGAATGCCGTAAGCCTCACCGGGCTAATCGTCGTCACCGAGACTCCCAAACCTGTCCAAATCAATCTAGAGGGTTACAAACTACCTTATTAACCTCTCATTGAAGTTTCGTAATTTTCCCAAATTTTTAAGTAGTTTTAATCCTGATCTTAAACCTTCCGATGTCCCGAACATTATCGAGACTGTGTCCGATCGACACGAAACCTGTCACAAAATGTTCGTTACATCGAATAGAGTGTTTCAGATGTTGAACACTTCCCCATAGGGCCTACCACGCGCCCTCACGCGCCGCCCAAAGGGGCTGCGCGTGAAAGCCACGCGCCTGTGAACAGTGTCACCCCTAACCTCTCGCTGACCGGGTTCGCTGGTTCGAACTGGATCGGACCGGTCTGGACCGGTCCAGCACCCAATCTTGTCCATTTTTAACCCATTCCTTCCCTTTTTCATTCCTAAAGCTTCCCCTCCTCAAACCTAGTCTTTTCTAGCTATTAAAAACACAGAAAAACTGAAGAAAACCGTACCTCCTTAATCGACAATGGTGATGGCGACTGTAACCTCCACCCGCCGTCCATTCCAGTCGTCCTAGCCCTCGAAATTAATTTCATTGTCTCACCAGACCCCCAGAAGCACAACCCAATCGTTAGGTTTGATCAAAAACCAACAAAAACCAAGTTTCGAATTTTAAAACAAAAGCTTACCTTCTCGAGTTCTCCGACCACCGTCCCCTGGCAGACCATGCCGTCAGTGCCACTCTCGCCGTCTCATTCCACTCTTCATTTTTCATTCACAACTCAGACCCTGATGAGGAGGCTTGGAGGGTGATCATGGAGGGGGGTGTTCGGGTTGCTTAAAAAGAAAATAAAGAATGTTGTTTGGTTTAAGGGAAAAGAAATGAAGATAAGATATGATGATGATCAGAAAAGAAAGAGAAGGAAATGGATGGTTGGGATTGAGTGATTAGATCAGATGAAGGGCCAGGATTAAAAGATGAGATGGGTGGGATATATAAAATAATATAATTAATATTATTTTAATCCAAATCTCACCAATCAATGTGAGATCCACAATTTAGGGTTAATGAAGAATGGGATGGGTGACACTTGTCACTCATCCATGGGTCCCACTTAAAAAGTCAACCAATCAGATTATGCCACCTAATCATCGCCTCGTATGCATGAATAGTGAAATCGTACTTCCGTGACCCATAACTTTCCCGTTCGAAGTCCGATTTTAGCGTGCCGACTGTCTATGGATTCGTATCGACCCGATCTACGTATCGGTCCTTGGGCCTCGGCCATTGGACCTCCTGGTTCAAAAAGTTAACTATTTGCCCCTTTTAAACAAATTACCAAAATACCCATGAACTTCTAAACGTCATAACTTCTCCTCGAATGTCGGAATCGAACGTGCCACCTGTCTATGAACTCGTGATGTCCCGAACTATGTCACGGTCATTGGCCAAAGTCCATTTGACTGCCTGAACAAAAAGTCAACGTTTTGCCCAATCTAGGGGTAAAACGGTCATTTTGCATCGCTCGTCCGATTTCGCCCAACTAATCACGGATTAACCTCACTAATCTAATCCCGGAATTCATGACGGGTCGTTACATACCTCATGCCAAAAAGTCTGCCTTTTCCCCATCATCATATGTATCTCCAATTGTTGACTTATCTCCCTTTCATGAGCCCACTGTCCCCACCTCCTCATTCATGTCTCATTTACCTAATGCCACACAGTCTGGAATCTCCCATCATCATTTGTACCTCCCATTGTTGAACTTTCTCCCCCATTTGACCCCCACCAACCAAAACACTCATTCTATGCAAACTAGAAGTAAATCAAGCATTTTCAAACCCAAAAAGCAATAATTTTTTGCTCTACGATACCCACTTCCACAAGCCTAAGCCACTGTACGAGCTACGGACATCGAGTTAAGTTTCTATTCCCGAGCATCTCTGTTCCCCATCTGTAAAAAGGCCATGCATGAAAAATTCAATGCACTCTTGAAATAGAATACTTGGTCTCTTGTTGCACTGCCTCCTCACACAAACACTGTTGGTTGCAATTAGGACTTCCACATCAAACAATGTGTTGATGGATCTATTAAATATCCAAGGCTCGTCTTGTAGGCAAAGGGGCTATCACCAACATGCTGGTCTTGATTAAAGTGAAACTTTTATTCCAGTGGTTAAACTAACCACTATCTGTCTCGTTCTCAGCATTGCTGTTTCACTTGGTTGGCCACTTCATAAAATGGATGTCAAGATTGTTTTTCATCATAGCAATCTCTCAAAGGAAGCTTATATGGTTCAACCACTGGACTTTGATGATCCCGCTCGTCCAAATCATGTATGTCGCTTGTACACGACACTCTATGGACTTCCACAAGCTCCCAGAGCATGGTTTGAATACTCTTTCCACATTCAATATGGTTTTATACAAATTTGTGCATATCCCTCCATATTTTTGTTCCATAAAAAGTCATGCCTCATGGTTTTTCTTCTCTATGTTGATGACATCATCTTAACTAGGAACACTCCATCTTAATTGCATACCTTTCGATTCACACTTGCTCAAGAATTTGATATTAAGGGCTTGGGTTCTTTGCACTATTTCTTAGGTAATTACACCACCCCCAAATACTTCTGATCTCCACGTAACGCTAACCAAATACATCTTGGCTATTCTTGCTCGTAGTGGTCTCAAAAATTCCAGATCTAGTCCTACTCCAGTTAATCTAAAACAAACCCTCTCCACAATAGTAAATCAACCTATGTCTGATCCATCAACATATAGACAACTTATTAGTGCACTGCTCTACTTATCTCTCACAAGATTTGATATCTTCAAATGTTGCTCAACACATTGGTTCTCTAACCGATTTGCATTTCATACCAGTTTTAAGAATTATTCGGTACCCTCAAATGTCAGGACCCACCCCGGTTCCACCCCGAAAACCGAGGTAAATCCTGCTCCCATCTGACAACACAAAAACGAAAGACCGAAACAACCTCACGAAAACCACAAATTACATTGTCAGACGCAGGAGAATTTAACCCAACCAAAAGTCAACGATTATACAGAGCATAGTACCCAATAAAGGAAAACAAAAACCGATACACAGAGCACACGCACAACGAAAAATGGAAAACCCTCCGGGAAAACTCTCGAGTACTCTATGCCTCCGACGCAGCCTCAACGTCAACCCCCCCCCCCCCCCCCCCCCCCCCCCCCCCCCCCCCCCCGCGGCTAGCTCCACGACCTGGAGGGAAATTAAAACCAGAAAGTGTGAGTGGACCATAAAGAATAATGTTTCAAAAACCATTTTATAACAAACCAGGGTTTGGCCCTCCGTTTTGAAAACATGCATGCATAACCCATTTATTAAACACAGCCATAAACCACGTAGTAATCATCATAAAACATTTATAATTCACAAAATAGGCATAATTAAAACAGTATGATAAAACATAAATCCAAATCATCATTATCCGATCAAACCTGCTGGACCTATCCGAGTCTTTAAACTCCCGAGTCTTTAAACTCAATCCAGGCCTCAATAATCCGAGTCTTTAAACTCCCGAGTCTTTAAACTCAACAGGCCTACGGGGGTAAATATCAATATATCCGAGTCTTTAAACTCTGGAGTCTTTAAACTCAATCCGGGTCTTTAAACCCAATCCGGGTCCGTCCCCCGTCAAACATAATATCCGGGTCTTTAAACCCAATAACCAGATCCAACAAATCCAATCCAAAACCGTTTGAAAACCATTTCTAAATCCATATTCCAAACCCGAATCCAAAACCACTGGTCTGAAGCCCTTCCGGCATCCAGAACCGTCATTTCGAACCCAAATCCGGAAATCCACGTTTCAACTTTAAAACCAAATTCCGCTTTCCCGAAAATCAGATGCTAAAACCGAAAACCCTTGATCATCGAAATCATGTTCCAAAATCCCTTTATAATCATTGAAAACCCTTTATCGTTTGAAATCCCAAAATCATAGCATCATAATCAGAAATCAATCCTTTCTCGTGAAACGTGCTGAAAACCGTAGCTTTCTCATAAAACGTGCAATTAAATAAAACAGTTTATATCATATTCGATAAATATGAAATCACATGTAAAACCATAAAACAATACATGACCTGGTAGACGACATTGGTTTAGTCGAGTTACGACAGGTTAGAGTTTGGTTGGACAGGTTACCAGGGTCGGTACTTGCCGATGGAATCCCGAAGTGGGGATACAGAGTAGTATTAAGTGTGATTGATTCCGTTGGATACGGAGTCTCGATAGCAAGGTCTGGTAGTTAGGTCTGCACGAGTTTGTGGTAGGCACTACTACCGAGATTGGTTGTAGTTGTGGTTGTGGAGAATCAGGGACGTTTAGGGAACGTTTCCTTTTCTCGTGTGAGATGTTAGGGTGACTGTACCTAGAGTTTTTGGGTACGAGGGAGGCAAAGTTTCTCCAATACGAGCAGAGGTATGGGATCGTCGCTCGGTATGAGCGAAGATCCAGGGTTGTCTGATTCGCACTATTTGTGCTGATGTTGACAGGTGGTGTGCTGGTACTAGTGCTGGTGCTGGTGCGGGAGATTGTGATGACGATGAGTTACAAGTCGGGATGTGACCCCGTCGAGATGAGCATATGTTCGGTATATGTGGTTCGAGAGTGGATCACGGATAGTAATGGACTGGATAGGATCCAACTGTAGTTGAGACGTGAGGATTGAGTAATGTCATGTGGGATTAGTGACTGGTTGGTCAGACTCAATCTGTCGCGGGGTTTAGCGACCAGTTGGTCAGAATTGGCCAGAATTGGTCAGAATTGGTGAGATATGGAGGTATGTAGAGAGTTGACTGCAGGTCACAGCAGGAGTTTGCTACGACCTTTCGGTCGAGCAGTACATCAGGTTAGGATGAATTGACATCCTTTTGGATGTACATATACGGTCGTAACCGGATAGGTGAGTTAGATTGGTTACAGACACGTGGTTGATGTCCAAGTATGTTGGTTCCGACATGGTTGGAACTTCGGAATCGAGAGGGGTTGTGATTGAGGTGACGAGAGGAGTGCGGGTTTTTCGCATTCGAAATCATTAAGGTGACTTCTCAGGTTCTGCAATGGCAGATGATGGTTGTTGTCACCAGTACGTCGATCGTGTATTGGTTGGTGGACCCGGGATCTGTCTTGGGTCATCAGGAGGAGTTGAGTATATCGAAGTTAGGTGACTGAGATTTCTCATTTTCTGCTTGGTGACAGACGAAGTTGGGTTAGATAGCATGGTGAGTGCAACGAGTTTTGTTTGCATTCACGTAGGATGAGTTTTGGCGTCATCGTTTTGGATCATCCTTGATTTTCTAGGTGGAATGACAAGGATCGATACGAGGTAATCAGTGAGAACCCATAGTCTCGGCGTGTCTTGTCATTGACTGATCTGTTTAGAATTGGTTGACGTAGTGATGGACCTGGATTTTGATCTTGATGATCCAGATAGGTGGAGAGTTTATCGCTCTTACTCAGACATTTGAGTTTAGGATGATGGGAATCGACTTCTCTTCTAGGTTAATCCTATATAGTGTATTACTCGGGCGAGTAAGTTTCCGACGGGTAGGATTTTGTCAGCCTTAGATGTACGTATGATGGGATTGGCTTCCCTATGAAGCCAATCGAATGTATTGTGGTAATCGTTTGAGCAAGTAATCGGAAAGTTCGGAATTGGTGTGTCTCGGTAGACGTGAGTGAGATTGGATGCCAGTTAGCATGAGTGGGTACGCCTTGGTGGGCGTAATTCGGATTGGTACGTATTGGATACGTGATTAGAAGTAGACGGTTGGTTACTGGTTGGGTGACCATGGGACTCGAAATAGATGATGGGTTGGAGTTGTAATTTATCTAGTACTGGATTGGATAGTTGGACTCCAAGATTGAAACGTGATTGGCTACGACCTAGGTTGTTGTCGTCGTTGTTGTTGTAGGTTGGTCGATGGATAGATGTATGTACCTTGTACGTGGTTCGAGGTACGATACTAGACAGGCTTGTCGTGCATGGTGACGGTATATATGGTATACCAGGAGTACATTGGTGGGCGTGCTGGTAGTTGGCTTAGTTCTGATACCATTGGATTAGTTGAAGTTGTGAACTGGACATTGGATATTGTGCACTAGGTCATGGTGTTTCTGATGGGTCCAGTCACACACAGGTCGAGCGAGGTGACGGAAGCGTTTACTCAGGTTGAGTAAATTAGTGGTTAGAGTAACCACAAGTAAGTATAGTGTTAGTTTTCGACTGGCGACTGTCAAGTGGTGACAGTTTGTTTAGATGTGTCAACGAGGATCGTTATGTGAGGTCTGATGACTCCCAGTGGGAGCAGACGTCGGGATAAAATTGGGATTGAGAAAGGAACCGTCGAGTTGTTGATGTCAGCGAAATAGTAGATTTGACAAATGGTGTCAATTTGGAACGTGTGATTACTGTCATTGGACATGATCGAGTGTAGTCGTTACGACGTGAGTATTCGTGGAACGTCTGGGTACAGACAAGTTTTGAGTTTTCTAGTGGGAGTACGAGCGTAGACATGAGATGAGAACGGATTTGCTTTCCACGAGGTGGATATGGAATCAGGATAATTGGAATTTCGAGGACGAAATTAAATGTGGGAAGGTTGTAACGACCTGTCCCGAATTTTGGGATTAGATTAGTGACTAATCATGAATAGTGAGGTTAATCCGTGATTAGTTGGGCGAAATTGGACGAACGATGCAAAATGAACGTTTTGCCCATATTCGTGGGTAAAACGTTGACTTTTCATTTTGGAGGTCAAATGAACTTTGACCGATGACCGTGACGTAGTTTAGGACGTCACGAGTTCATAAACAGGTGGCACGTTCGATTCCGACATTCGGGGAAGAAGTTATGATTTTCGGAAGTTCAAGGGCATTTCGGTAATTTTGGTTAAAAGGGGTAAATAGTTGACTTTTGGACCAGGAGGTCCGATGGACAAGGGCCGAGGACCGTTACGTTGATCGGGACGATACGAATCCGTAAACAGGCGGCACGCTGAAATCGGACGTTCGACGGAGAAGTTAAGATTCACAAAAGTTCGATTGTACTATGCATGTATATCGAGGCGATGATGACATGGCAATATCTAATTGGGCAGATATTGACACGACCCATCCCAATCCCCCCGGGATTACCAAGGGATAATCCAACGCCGCTGCCCCTACGGGCATCCAGAGTGCGCAAGGATCGGTGAAGGAGGCATGCAATGTCCCGGTCCCCTGCTGCAGTCGCATCCGCGCTCAACCTGAAGGGCATTTAAAAAAACCAAAAGCTGTGAGTGGACGAAAATAAACAAGTTCGAAAAATACATTTTACAAGACATTCATGCCCCTCAGTAAAAACATATGCATGCATCAAAAACCAATAATCAATATTTATTTGAATTAACCCTTAGGGCCTTAGCTCGAAAACCGCAAACATAGTTTCAATCCAAAATCAATCCAAAAGTTATTTCATAAATCCAGTGGCACATGTTTATTACTTTACCATCTCCGGCATCCCAGATGCCTAGCGTCCCAGACGCTTGACGTCCCAGACGTCATATCTCACGGTATTAAGCGACGAGTGCTGCCCGGGGTCTCACCGGGTCTATATCTCTGACATCCCAGATGTCTGACGTCCCAGACGTCATATCATAGCAATCCTGCTCCTAAGTCACTATACGGTCCGGCCGCTCCGTACAATGACCCCTCGCAGGCAATGCACCGTGACTTCCCTAGTGTCCCAGACACCTGGAGGAGACCAATATATATCCTCGTATCGAGATGGTTTTATGGAACACATTTTATTATTCGTTTTCAAAATATCACAAGGGCCCTGCCCCGAATTTCCATAAAACCGTCATAAGTCCAATTATTTGATTATTAAATCAGAAATCATTTATTCTATTCCATTTTAGGGTCCTTGACCCGAAATCACATATATAAATTAACTGGGCCCCTGACCCGATTTCTTAAATCAACTGGGCCCCTGGCCCGAATTTACTTTATCAAATCCGTAACTGTTTCATAAAATCATATTCGAACCACAATCATGGAAATCAGTGCAAATCTGGAAAATCTCGATTTACGCGCAAACCCGTAAATCGCCTCGAAATGCGTGAAACCACATAAATTCATCGATATCCAAATCAAAGCATATAAAAGAAATTACCACAATCATGAAATAGTTATGCATGCATAGAATTTATCAAAACCAATGTCCATTCACAGACCATTTAATCGAGCGCCTCGATACGCGTGCCACCGGCCTTCCCGGGCCTCGTCACTAACACCGGGACTCCCGAACCTGTTCATATCACATTATAGGGTTACTAACCTCCACAATAACATCCTATTCAAGTCCCGAAATTTCCCGAATTTTTAATTATTTTTAAACCCGACTTAAAACCTTCGGACATCCCGAAAAGTATCCGAACGGGATCCGACTGACACGAAACCAACGCTAAAATGTTCGTTATAACGTGTAGGATAAAATTCGTGTTGACCGTACCTCGGGATTCGTGACCACGCGCCGTCACGCGCTGCCGTGAGTGGCTACGCGTGAAAGCCACGCGCCAGCTACAGTAACGGTGAACAGTCGTCTTCCTCGCCCGTTTCCCTGCAATACGGGTCTGCAACCCGTGAGTTCAACCCGGTTAAATAGCTATCAATTCGACCTCGATTTCATCTGATTTTGATCCTAAAATTATCATTAACCATCTAATTAGAGTTCCATGTCCTCGATTCAACACAACCGTCCCGAAATCAGACCCACGCCCCGTGATCACCCAAACGGGTCGATCACCCAAACTCTGTGTTTTCTCAATCAAACTCAAATTAACATCACAGTAAGGATTCTAGGCCTAAAAGGAACTAAAATGCAAGATCAATTGGACACGACATTACCTGGGAGTGATCGTCCACAGCTCTGCGATTATCCAGAATCGGGAACCTGGGTTCCTGGACAGACAGCGATCGACTCCCCTCAATTCCTTCGTAGTTGAGTTCGTAGTGTACCCAGTAGTCTAATACGGCCCTCAGTTCAGCCCAAATCACCCCAAAAATTGAAAACCAATTTTTCCTTCCAATTTCCAGAAACGGGTTCCCTCACCGTTCCCCAAATCTCCCAGCTTCCAACTGAATCCAAATGAACTCCTCATCTCAGAGGCACTTTGTTAGTCGATCGAAATGGACGGCAACTCGTGGGAGACCGCCTGCTGCCACTGTGAACCTGCCTCCCGCAACAGAGAAACCAAGGAATTGAAAAATGCTTCCCGTGCCTGTCCATGGCTTCAGTCCCAACCTCAATTGTCTTAGAATACATAGTTTAATCCCCACTGAGACAGCCCACTACTCAATTAAAAATTGCACCGTTCAGAAACACCACACACGGTGGTGCCCTGACGCCCCCCCCCCCCCCCACCACGTTGTACTACAGTAACCGCTCAAACCGTACCCTGTGAAATTACCATTCTGCCCTCCAATTGACAAATTACCAAAATGCCCCTCACGCATCCAGGCCCGTAACTTGGTCATCCGAACTCCGATTGATGCGTGCCGCCTGTCTACGAACTCAGGGCATCGAGACCTTCCTAACGGTCCTCGGTCCTCGGCCATCGGACCACCCGATCAAAAAGTCAACATTTCCACTTATTTCGTCCAAATTACGAAAGTGCCCTTGAACTTCCGTACATCATAACTTCCACCACGAACGTCGGAATCGAACGTGCCACCTGTCTATGAACTCGTGACGTCCCAAAATACGTCACGGGCATTGGTCAAAGTCCATTTGACCGTCCGAATAAAAAGTCAACGTTTTACCCACGACCAGGGGCAAAACGGTCATTTTGCACCGTACGTCCGAGTTCGCCCAACCAATCATCGATTAACCCTGCTAATCATGATTAGTCCGTAATCTAATCCCAAATTTCGGGACGGGTCGTTACAGATATTTTGGTGGGACCCATGGATGAGTGACAAGTGTCACTCATCCCATTGGCCCAAGTCCCCAATTAGTGGATCTAAGATGAGATTGGTGAGTTATAATAAAATATTAGTATTTTTAATTAATTTATAATCCACTCATCCTTTCATCTCAGCCCTCCATCTCTCATCTAATCTCTTCATTTCACCGTCCATTCCTCTCTCTCTCTCACTCACTGATCATCATCTCTTCTTTGTTCCTTCATAAACCGTGCACGACTATTCTCCATTTTCATCTAACAAGCAAACACATCCAAACACACATCACCACCATATCTGTATCCATGAGGCGGTATGGAGAACTGTGAGAGACTGAGAGTTCATGGACGACAAGACGGTGAGCTGGGCACGGCGGGGATGACGACAGAGGTGAGTTAAATCGAGAACCCGTTTGTGTTCAAAAATCGAAACTTGAGTTTTAGTTGTAGTTTTATGTTTCTTACGAACCTAACACAACCTAGGGGCTTAGAGGAGTCAAATGAGGCCGATTTCGAAGGCCGGGACAGTCGGAATAGGTGGCAGAACCTAGTTGCAGGTGGCGGTCGTGTTACCTTCATGAACAGGTGAGATTTTGATCTCATTTCTTGTTTTTGAATTTAGAAATCGAACCTAGGCAAGTAGAGGAACTTGTGGGAGTTGAAACCGCTAAAAATTGTTGAGGAATAGCTGAGAACTAGCCGGGTCGGTTCAGCTGTTCGACCGGTCCGGTTTGAACCAGAGAACCCGGTCGGCGAGAGGTTGTTGGTGACACTGTTCACCGCCCGTGGGCTTCACGTGCAGCCGCTTGCGGCGGCGCGTGGGGGCGCATGATGGGTCTGATGGGGAAACTTCCAACATGTGAAACATTCTATTCGATGTAACGAACATTTTGGGACTGGTTTCGTGTCGATCGGACACTATCTCGATAATGTTCGGGATTTAAAATAGTTTAAAAATTGGAAAAATTGCGGGACTTCAATAATAGGTTAATAAGGTAGTTATTAATCCTCTAGATAGATTTGGACAGGTTTGGGAGTCTCGGTGACGGTGATTAGCTCGGGAGAGATGTACGTCAAGCGTATCGAGGCTGCAGCTCGAACGGCCTGTGAGTGGACTGAGTTTTCTAAATTGGTGCTTGCATAAATGTTTATTATATGTTTTTAATACATGTTTTGTGATGCCATGAGTGCATTTGTGTGTGGTTACGTATTGGCACGTATTTCGAGGTTTCGATCTTATACGGTGCCTATACGGGTTTGTATTTGCTTATGGGTTTAAATGAAATGGTTTTCGATTTCAAAAGGATAAACTTGGGCACAAGACCCATTTGGTTTTGTCTCGGGCATATGACCCTATTGATGGCCTACGGGTCTAAATCATGGTCGCATCGAGTGCTATGTGCATGCATACGGACGATACGACGCTCGCCTCCAGACTAGGATGTGTTCCTTCCGGAGAGGTCACGATGCACGATCTGTGGTCGGGTAGCCGGTGGAGGCTCGACTTCGGAGTGCTGACGGTTCAGGATATCGATCGGTGATGGGTGCACCATGATCTTGTGGTGGTCGCGTCGATTGATACGTTCACAGCGATATACCACGATTGAGGGCGATCATGGGTGGATGGTTGCAGGCATCACTACGATCGGAGTCGTGACTGACCCTGAGATATCTGCCACGATGCTCAGTTGAGTTATATGTTTGGGCACGAGACCCAGTTACTTTAGGGTTATGTTTTCTGGTCGGGGACCCCAAATGGATTTCCAAGTTCATGACGGTTTATGGGGACCGGCATGAACCCTTGAAAGGTTTTATGGATTATGACGGTTTATAGGGACCGGGCATGAATGTTTATGTTATATATATATATATGTTCATATACCTTCCTTTATTTGGAATGTCTCCTCCGGGTGGGTCGTTGGCCTAGGTGGAGCTCGGAGTAGTCATGGAGCACTAACTGAGTGGAGTCACCCCCGTTGTGTACCTTACTCTCAAGAGGCATAACCTCAAGGAGGGTCATTGGTCTACGGACACTGACTTGAGTGACCTTGAGAGACTTGGGCTTGAGACCCCAGATAGCAAGCGCATAGCTTTGGAAATCATGACAGGATTAGTTGTGTAATTTTTATGTATATAGGATATATGATATGTGATGTATACAGGTTTTGGGCTGAGTCCCACATAGATTTGGGCAGTGGCCCTTATGGTTGGTTTCTTTATGGTTTAGGCTGAGTCCCACATGGATTTGGGCAATGGCCTGTATGGTTGGTTGGTTCTCTATGGATCTTTCGGTTATGGTTTTGGGCTTAGTTCCCACATATGGTTCTTTTGGATAAATGAATTTCGAATGCATGCATAATTTTTAGTGAAGGGTACAAATTTTTTCGATAAATTTTTTTTATTAAATGATTTATTTTGTCCACTCACAGCTTTTAAATGTTTTGACTGCCCTTCAGGTTGACAGCGGATGCGAACTATGGCAGAGACCGAGATACCAAATACCTCCTCCGAATCCTGGCGTACTCTGATGGCCCGAGAGGGCTAAAGACAGAAATTTCCCTTGTCTGACACTCCGTGTCAGACGGGATCAGGGTCGTCCTGCGTTAAACCCAGGGGGATTGGGACGGGTCCTGACAGCGAGAGTAAGGGACATGGGCAATCCTGGATTGAAATGTTGTATTTGTGGGAGCTCTTTCTAGTCTAGCAATCCTATTTAGGCAATCCTACAAGTCGATTGGAACTGCTGATATTAGGCAATCCTGCTAGTTTTAGCAAACAATTTCAACCTATTTGATGTTGGAATCAGCTCTTATGTTTTGTAGAGCTTTTGAAATACTAATCGATGATGATCCTAGTTATCTACTTTACTTTGCCAATGATAAAAGGGCAAGAGCATCGATAGATTATGATTGGGAAGTAGCGGGTACATTTGCAACGTTTTTGAACCATTTTATGACATCACTGTGAAGGTTTGTTGCTCAAATACACTTATAGTCCAAAGTGCTTTCATGGATGTGTTTAAGACCTATGGTTGTTTGCATCAAACGAGAGTATTTTTTTTATCTAGCATAAGTCATGCAAACCAAAAGACAAGTAGCATGGAAATAGTAGTTGATTATTTTGAGGTGGTATTTAGCGAAAATAATGTGTAGGTTGTAGAAGCCATTGCTCAAGTGGAGGCATTATTGACAACTCTTTATACAATCTGTGAAGAAAATGGTGGGACAATAGACAAGAAAGATGGTGGTAGCTCTTCTCAGGAATCAAATAAGAGTTTGGATTCAAAGGATACAGAGAAGAAACTTGAAGAAAAGCGAAAAAGGAAGAAAGTAGTGAAGAGTGACATTATTTGTAATAATGTGGATGGGTATCTATTAGATCCTATTGAAGAAGTATATGATTCAAAGTTTGATATTTTGGCTTGCTGGAAAGTTACTAGAACCAAACACCTATTTTGTAACTACTTGCATGGGAAGTTCTAGCCATAAATGTTTCAATAATAGCTTCAGTGTAATGCTTTAGCACAATTAAAAGGGTATGATAGAGGCTTTGATATGTGATCAAAATTATATTTTGAGTACTAATGCTGCATTACATTTTGAGCCAACAATTGAAGAAATTGAGCTTTATGAAACTATTACAAATAATTGTTGTAAATTTTCATTATTCTTACTACATTTGTTAGTTACTATCTGTTAACATCTTATCTGAGAAAACTCACTAGACCGTATACCTAAAGTCCAAGCACCGAGCAAGGCCTAAGCCCACAGTACTTACATAGCCCCGACACCGGGCCCAAGTCGGGATGACACTTGGAAACCTCTCCACCCTCGATCTTTGTAACACGTGTCAGCACGCGAGTCCAGGAGCATTTGCCCACATCGAAACTATGGGAATTGAACATCCCACTTACCCATACGTAAGGGGTACATATTTTCCAATAAAGGTAACGAATATTGACTATTCACTATTACTCTGCCAAACTTACCATTTACCACTTCCTCTTACGCACAAAGTTACTAACTTGACCGTCGGAGAACCTTAGGCCAGCACCACACTAGTGCCCGTACTAACAAAAGACCCACTATTCTCTTCGTTGACATGTTACGAGGAAAGACACGTGTCATTTGGTAATTGGTTGATGAGTAATCAACGGTTAGAACATTTATTGCTTCAACAGTTTGCACCGTCTGTGGGAAACCGACTAAGTCTACCCGCACACAACCAAGTCGAGCACACACTCGTCCTAAACTAGGCCGAGCATACACTCATCCAAGAGGAAACATGTAAGGTGACCAGGATCTCTCCGAGATGGTGGAGGTCAAGTCCAAAGGTACACAGGCCGAGTCGAGGTGCGAGGTACTCGATGACTGGTACACCGAGGAGGTTGAACAACTCTGGGTCGTACAAGCCAAACTTGCCGAACACTGATCACGTGTCGGTAAGAAAAAAGCCAACAAGGTGGTGGCCGAGTGCGCTGAGCGCGCCCGAAAGGAATCACCGAGGGGTTAGAAAAGAGAAACTCCACACGGCTTCCTAGCCAACTAGGATGCCCAGCCAGATGCTCATCATCCCAGGCAACCAACTGGGCAACAGTAGAATCTACCGTGACGCTCGCGACGCCCTAAGTGAGGGCTCCCGAAGGCATCTGTCATTTCTCAACCACCCATTACACCGACAACACTCTTGGCTTGAGGGGAAAATGATAGCTCACCACCGAGCCAACAACACCGCTCGGTGGACCCATCCGGATAATAGCTAGGGGGTTTTTTATTCGGAGGATCTAATCCTCATTCCTATTATAGAGATCAAGGATGACGACTCCTCACACAAGGCCGGGAGCACTGTCAAAATAGCTTGGCATGTTCAACGAGTGACCGACCAGATGCGACAGAGTGAGCAACCGTCAGGATTTCTCGTGGAGACACCGAGGGGTAGGGACGGGCCGGTTAACGTCATGTAGGAACCATCACCAAGGAGGGGTTTCGAGCGGCTAGCTCAGCTCGATTGGCGATGCGATGACCCCAAGGAACTACCCCTCAAGAGGAACATTAAGCAGTGAAGTTAGCTCGGTCGGCGACGTGATGACCCTAAGGAATCACCCCTCAAGGAGGGACACTGAGCGGTCAGGTTAGCTCGGTCGACGACGGGGTGGTTCCCAAGAACTACCCCCCAAGACAAATACTGAGCGGTCAGGACAGGTCACCCACGACAACACTTACAGGACAACTGAGAGGGCTGATCGCTTCGACTGAGGGGCACATCAACCATCCAGGACCGACTCACTCATTCAACACCTTATGGACCTAGTAAAGTCACTAGAAGCCGATACAAAGCGGGCAATGAGACCAACATGGGCAAAGTCAAGTCATGGGCGTTTCACAGAGAGAATCAACCAGTTCAGAATTGATCATGAGATCAAACCGCTGAAGATCCCACTATACACTAGCAAGGACGATCCATACATCCACTTGAATAACTTCCACTCGGCTGTTGCCCTAAAAAATATCTCGGATAAGGAACAGTGCCTTATCTTCAACTCCACGCTAACCGATGTAGCAATTAATTGGTTCTACAAATTGGAGGCTGGATCCATTGACTCTTTCAAACAACTCGCATCCACTTTCATGAACCAATTCATGATTCAGACCGACGGCTTATTCTCGGCTGAAGACCTTTTTCAGCTAATACAAGGGGAGAATGAACCACTGCAGAGATATGCGGCCAGATTTAGCCTCGAGTACTCACGATGTGCCGAAACAGACGACAAGACAGCATTTACAGCCTTCAAGGGTGGCCTTCGGGAATCTCCCTTCAGGTAAGCGGTTCATACTCAAGGTTGGACTACGTGTAATGAAATTGTGAAACAGGAAGCGGTACATGCCAAAGCCAAGACACTGTGCCAAAAGGCTAACACAAATACGGCTAACACAGACCAGCATCCTCGAACTGACTCAGTTAAAACATACCTACCACTCAGTCACAGCCAACAAAAGATCCCAGATCAGTATCCTTAGAATCAAAGGCAACAAGGCTATGGGTGAAAACTAACATGACCCGTCCCAACTCGACTTTGATAACCGTGCTCAGTCTTGCTCCCGTCTAACAAGTCAACTGAAGTCCCAAAACTACCTCTCAACACCTATCAGACAAGGGATAATTGCACTGATTTCCGCTCATACCTCTGCCTCTAGATCAGCCCCGAACGTTGTGCCACGGCCTGGAGGGTCATAAAACATAAAAAGTGTGAGTGGACAAAAATAATATCCTTTGAAAATACATTTCAAATAGACCATTTTCCTCTCCAGTTTATCAAATCATGCATGCATAGGGTAAAACATATGAATAACCATCACCGGTTTTCCAGCCAAATCACATGAAAACACTAACCTGGCCACAAAGACCAAAACCCATACTCATTACCAGTACGCAAAGAAATCACAATCAACATCAAATCGCACGACTCAAGTGCACAATCACATCTGCACTACGCGTAGGCAACCATCCAGCCACATTCTCGGGATCAGACACATCTGGGCTCAACCCTCGGGATCAGTCAAATCTGGGTGAACATGTCCCCAGGATCAGACGCATCTGAGTGGTACATCCAGGCTTTGTCGCATCGGAGAAGCCAGCTTATAATAAAAACAACTCACAAAGCTAACCACCAGGCTTCCACCAAACATTCACAAGGTTCTTGACTCAAAACTCAAGTTAAAGCATCATTTTTAAACCCGGGTCTAGCCCAAAACATAAGTTGCACTTTCCTCTTAAAACATGCCCAAAAAACCGATGAAATAATCCATAAATCCAATAAATAATTGTATCAAATCATCAAGTAATCATTGCAAATCAAATCATGCAATAAATCATGTACAACAATTAACTATGCATGCATCATAATTTAGAAAACAAACACACCGTCCATATCGCCCGCTTTCCGAGCTGCGCGCCTTTCCGTAATTTCCAACACTTTCCAGGAATCCCAGTCCTGTCCAAAATCATCATTAAGGGTCACTAATGACTCAATTAATAGCATATTAAAATCCCCAAATTATTCGGGAATTAATTACGAATTTACAACGTAACATAATCCTTCGGACCCTCGAAACAGTATCGAAACGGTGTCCGATCGACTTGAAACCAACACCAAAATGTTTGTAACATTGCATAGAGTAAAAGTCATGTTGACCTCACCTTGAGAATCATGCCCACGTGCCCTCATGCGCCGCCGTAAGCGACTGCGCGTGAAGTCCACGCGCCTGCTACAATACCCGGTTATTGTTCGTCGTCTCTTCTACCCTTTTCCCCTGCAAATGGGTCCTGCGGTGCAACCCGGTTCAATCCCTGTCAATTCTCAATCGATTTCCATAATTGATCAAGCCATAGTATCATTTTAAGTCTAATTAAAGTTCTGTAATCTCAATTACTCGAGCACTTACCTCGATCCTTCAATTTGAACTCAACTTGTCGAAGAACATCCGCGTACTGTTCATCCTCCAAATTCACTCCATCTCATCTGTTTTCTTTCAATTGATTCATTAGGAAGCTTCGTAGGATCGTTATAAACAAGTTTCCAATGCCAATTTCAACTTCAATCCTTCCAATTACTCGATTGGAATGTGAAAATCCGAAGTCCTCACGCCCTCTGTTCTACGTTAAAACGACATCAATTTTCATCAAATTTGATTTGTTTCCAGTCGAAATGATCCCAGAAGACTCAATTAAGGGTCAATTTCACTCATCACAGCCCACAAATTCAAGTTCAAATTTTTGAAAGGCATGAACTTCAAGGGTTTGGGTCTTCGGGGTTTAAGGGCTAATTTTCCTCGATTCTCCTCTCATTCTCACTCATTTAATCCTCTCAATTGATCCAATTACTTAATTCAGGTGTTAGGCAATGGACTACACTCGATCACACTCTGCTCTCTTCAAATACCCACACACACGCGCGGTGCACAATGACTCAGTCCCACAACCTGATAATCAGTTCCACTAATTGGCATAATCAAGTGACAGATGTCACTTCAGTAGCTAATGACTCACCATAAGGCTGCATCATTCAATTCCAGCCAAAATGACTTTTATGCCCCTACTTGCATAATTACTAAAATGCCCCTCGACTTTGCAGACCCCTAACTTTCCCATCTGCACTCTGATCGACGCATGCCGCCTGTCTACGGACTCAGCGACTCGAGACCTACCCAACTGTCATGGCCAAAAGTCCAAAAAAACATCTCGAACAAAAAGTCAACTTTTGGTCCCCATAACCAAGGGTAAAATCGTCCTTTCCTTCCAATTTTTCCAATTTTTCCTTTTTTGAATTTCCGGGTCGTCTCAAAAATGAAAAGACTACCCTCATAGCAACAACATGTATAGCTCGGGGAAGAAGAACAAGAACCCGAACCATCAAGAAGGACAGCAAGGGTAAAACAACCAAGGGAAGCGACCAAACAATGGGGAAAAATGAGTTCCTTGGTCCAAATACAAGACCTAGACAATCCTCAACACCCTCTACGAAAATGTCTTGCTCAACGTGGAGCACATGATCCTAAAGTCCACCTAGGCACCAGCAAAGGGCAAACTCGGAAAAGATACAGGAACCTATTGCGAGTACCACAAGTACAACGACCACATTATCGAACAATGTGTGGAAATCAGAGACCTGGTGGGAGCTCTGGCTAGGGACAGAAAGATCAATCAATTCCTCCAGCATGCACCACCTCCGCCTCGCAACCCACAGATAAACACGATCTCGGGAGGGCCATTCATCTCCTGCCGACTCACCTCCAACGGAGAAAAAAAGAATTTTCTGCGAAGCACAAAACTGAATCACCAGTTCTTCAGCATGAAAGATGGGCGAGCTAAGAAGACTAACCGGCATGGATGGGCACCCATTACCTTCGCCGAGGAGGAGGAACGAGGAATCTCCTACCCCGATGATGATCTGATCGTCATCATGGCAGAAATATCCAAATTCGACATCCAACACGTCATGGTCAAACTGGCAGCTCTGTCAACGTCCTCTTCATGAGGGCATTCAAACAACTAGGCATACCAGAGTCCAGCTTGGACCATTCCGCTACAAAAAAAATTAGCTTTACCGAGGACTCTATAAATCTGTACGGTACCATCACTCTCCCACTCTCCCTCGGATCACATCCACATAGAACAACAGTACTCGTGTCGTTCCTGGTGGTAGACTGCCCCACAGCTTACAACGTCATCCTCGAACGGAGAATACTTAACCAGCTAAAGGTCGTAGTATCCACGCCCATGCTTCTAGTAAAGTTACCCACCCTTATGCGAATTGGTCAGGTCTGCGGGGATCAAATGGCAGCAAGTGACAGGACCCACCCCACTTATCACCTCGATAACCGGGATGAACCTTGCTCTTGTCTGACAATCAAACTTTAAAAACCAAAATAACCTCAATAACGAAAAAACATACATCGTCAGACCAGGAAGAAGTTATAATACAACTAGTCAATAGTAGTACAGAGCATAGTAACAGAACAAGATAAGGACAATATCTTACTGTGAGCTGACTAAACGCGCAACGAGAAAAATTTATGCCTCTGTCTCTGCCTCTGCCTCAACGTTAGCCCCAACGCTCACACCACGACCTGGAGGGTGTTAAAAACATTAAAAACGTGAGTGGACTAAAAATAAGAGTTATAAAACAATTTGTGTAATAAACCAGGGTTCACCCTCCATTTTAAAACATGCATGCATAACTAAGTATCGGAAAACAACAACATGAACGATATGAAAATCAATGAAAACCAGTGAAAAACAATAATCAATCGAGTTGCTGGATCTCAAGTGCACCCGAGTCTTTAAACTCAAAACCATGCGCATAATCATGCCTTCTCGGGATATCAACGAGTATTTAAACTCAAAACACAATCAACAGGCCTCGGGGGATATCAAAATAACCGAGTCTTTAAACTCAAAACATATACTGAGTCTTTAAACTCAAAACATATCAATCTAGGGCCCTCCCCCGTCAATCAACCGAGTCTTTAAACTCAAAACCATATCCAGCCGTTTTCCTTTTCTTTTTCCGAGACTTTAAACCCAAAACCATTTTTCTTTCTGGGCCTTTAAACCCAAAACCAATTTTAAAAGTGTAGGAAAATCCATTGAAATCCGAAATCCAAAACCTCACTTGAAATCTTCGAAAATCGAAAATCGAAATCATATTTGATCGAAAGAAATCTCAAATCATATCCACAAAGTAAACAGAATACGTACAAATATAAATCATCCATTAGAAACTATCATCAGAAGCATAACAGAAATCATATTCTCGAAGTACGTATAAATCTGATAACTCATATTGAAAAGCGTGCAATCAAGTAAAGCAAAAGTATTATAATCGTAAGCATAAAATCATATATCGAACCATAAAATAAGTAAGTAAAAATAGTTATGCATGCTCGGTTAGAAAACAAAAGTCTACTCACTAAGTCCAAATGCGTCAATCGCGTCCCGTATGCTCCTCGAATGCCTCGGGAATGTTCTGACCTGTCAAATGTCACAATTTTGGGTAACAAACACTTCATTTAAGCTCACACTAATTTCCCCAATTTTTTGGGATTTTTAAACGTAATTAAATAAACCCTTAAACCATCGGACACTCAAAACTGCCCTGAGACGGTGTTCGATCGACTCGAAACTTGTCCCAAAATGTTTGTTACATCGATTAGAGTGAAAACCATGCTGAAAACTTCCCCAAAAGAGGCCCCACGCACCCTTACGCGCCGCCCAAAGGGGCTGCGCGTAGGAGCCACTCACTGGCACTGTTCATCATCGTCACCCTCCAGCCAACCCGGCCCAGACCGGTCCGGTCCAACCCAGCCGGTGAGGCCGGTTTTCACCCA
Organism: Prinsepia uniflora; assembly: GCA_032719365.1. Lineage (NCBI taxonomy): Eukaryota > Viridiplantae > Streptophyta > Magnoliopsida > Rosales > Rosaceae > Prinsepia > Prinsepia uniflora. The sequence goes on from CM064874.1 coordinate 29,027,756, forward strand.
TTTTCAAATCGTTTTCGACCCTTTATTCTTCCTAAGCTTCGTCCTTCAATTTAGAATTGATTCCTCTAACAAAAACACGAAATGAAACCTTAAATCATACCTCCCAAGTTCGAACCAAAACTCAAAACTTTCAGTCTCTGTTCCCGACCACCACTAGTCTTCTCAGGTCACGATTTTGAGTTCCTAAGTCCAATAGTAACCCTCTACGACTGCAAGAGTCATCAGAATCACTCAACCATTCCCTCAAACTATCGATTTCAATTTGAACAATTTTAGGAAAACAGGGCAGTCTAGATATCTTGCATGCTTTCAGTCCTTCGTCGTGACCTCCACCGTAGCTGGACAACGTTCCTGGTTTCCTTCTATTCACTGAACACCACCACAGGTAAGGTTTAGATTGGTTTGATCGATTTATCTCACGACAATTCACGGTTAGTCGTCTCTGTTTTTCTGGGTTTTGCTAACTTCTCACATCCACTCTTCACTCAAACCTTCACTAACACACTCACAATAGGTAACACACATCTTTGATCTCTCACTCACTACCTCTGAGCTCACACCCAAATCACTCAAATGAAAAAAGGTCGTTGCTTCAATGTCTCTGTTATCCTCTCAACTGATCGACTAAACCCATTTAAAAATGTAACCGTGCATGACTTTGGCTAGAAGCCACTAGAGGATGGCCAAGTGTAACGACCCGGACTTTGGGAAAAGGAAAATTTGGAAATTTTGAAGAAAAAGACGATTTTGCCCCTAAAAAGTGGGCGAACGGTTGACTTTTGGTTCGAACAGTCAAACAGACTTTGACCGATGACTGTGACGTAGTTCAGGACGTCACAAGTTCATAGACAGGTGGCATGTACGATTCCGACGATCAGGGAAGAAGTTATGACGTTCGGGAGTTCAAGGGCATTTTCGTAATTGGGTCGAAAAGGAGGAAATTGTTGACTTTTTGTTTGACCACAATTTTTCACGCAATTCGAGGACCGTTAAGTAGGTCTCGATGTCCTAAATCCGTAGACAGGCGGCACGCTGAAAACGGACCTCGGACGGATGAGTTACGGGTCTAGAAAGAGAAGGGCATTTTGGTAATTTTGTGAAGGAGGGCAAAATGGTAATTTCAAGGCTGCAATTTGAACAGCCGTGAGTGGGATTCATTGTTTAACAATGTAAGTGACATTGGGGGGAATTGTTTAACGTTGTGAGTGGCAATTGTTGGTTTACTAGAAGTTGGGACCGAGTGGAAACACAGCCACAGAGTGACTGAGAGATTCCCACGATCTGTTGGGTTGGACTGTGAAGAACATAGAGCACGGGCAACCATTTTTTTTTACTTTTGGGTCAGTTGTGGGGAACTCTTACACAGAGGGACTGAGAGATTATTTTAGTTAGTTGTGAAGGACGATTTGATTATAGAGCGTTAGAGTGAGTCGAGAGGGTCATTCTGGAGAGGAAATGACTGAGAACTTGAGGGAAAACAGAGTCGGGAAAAAAACTTGAAAATGGAGGGAAATTTCGAAAATTAATTTGTGAGTCGAGAGGAGCTAAAATAAGATTGGAAATAGTCTTCTGGACTCGTTTAGACTTCAACCGTGCAAACATTGAGGGAAATCGATCGCGGTTTGGCCAAGATCAGAAGTTCCAGTTTCTGGAAATTTTCGAGATTGAGGACGACTACCTACAGCTAAGTATTCATGAAATTGGTTACGGTTTAATGTTTGTTTAGGTCATACGAAGCTTCTGTATCAATTAATTAGAAAACCAAGTTGATTTGAGGGAGTTCGAAAGTTAACCCGTTTGTTTGATCGTGAGTGAAATGATCGATTTAAAGGCTTGATGCGTGTAATTAGGTTTACAGAACCTTAATTGGGTCTCTAACGGAGCTATTTGATAATTCAATTGAAGGAATGGAGTTGGATTTGAGTAGGATTTAAACGGGTCATCGCGCGGGTTGAACGACCCGTTTCGCAGGTAGCTGGGTGAGAACGATGAACAGTGCTTGCACTGTAGCTGGCGCGTGAGTTTCATGCGCAGCCACTCAAGGCGGCGCGTGGGCTCGATTCTCGAGGTGAGTTCAACACAACTTTTGTCCTATGCAATGTAACGAACATTTTAGCGTTGGTTTCGAGTTAATAGGATACCGTTTCGATATTGTTTCGAGGGTCCGAAGGTTTATGTTACGTTTTTAATTAATATTTAATTCCCGAAAATTTATGGGAAATTAGTATGATGTTATTTGAGTCCTTAGCGACACTGAGGAATGTTTTCGGACAGGATTCGAGATTCTTGGAAAATGTCAGAAATTACTGAAATGCGTGCAGCGCGAAAACGAGTGTTATGGACGGTGTGTGAGTGGACTTTACTTTCTAAAATTTAACGCATGCATAAATGTTTCTATGATTTCTATGATTATGATTATGACTTGTGATAATTACGATTTTTGCATTTATACGTATTTTGATATGCAATAGGTAACTGCACGTATTTGGAGACTATGATTTCTCTTATGCCTTAATGATGGTTTGATGAACGATTTTACATGATTTGTGTGTATCTTGTTTTAAGGATGTTTTGATTATGATTGTGAGTATGACTTACAGTTTTGACACGTATTTTGAGATTATTACGGATTTGCGTGTTTTACGGGTTTCAAGTATTTTATGATTTGATCATGGTTTTGATGCTTTGACTTTGGGATTTGAAATACGGTTTGATTTCAAAGATTTAAAAAGAATTTTGAAAAAGGTGATTTCGGGCTTGATGGCCAGGGCATAAAAGTAATTTCGATTAACGAGATTCGGATTTCGGAAACTTGAAAGTGGATTTCCGGATTTGGGTTCGGAATGGTTATTCTGGATGCTAGCTTATGAAATAATGGTTTCGAATTTGGATTTGGAAATGGATGGTGGATATGATTTGAGATTTGAATATGAAGTTCGGACATGAGTTCCATTTCGATAAAACGTGATGTCGGATTTGGTTTTGGAATTTGAATTCCGATGGATTCTGGATTGGTTGTGAATTACATATGTTTTGGGTTTAAAGATCAGGTACTATTGCTGGATCATGTTTTAGGTTTAAAGACCCGATTGATTGATGACGGGGGAGGGCCCGGATTGGGTTTAAAGACCCATATCGAGTTTAAAGACTCGAGAGTTTAAAGACTCGGTTACTGTGATGAGTTTAAAGACTCGGTTATTGTGATACCCCCGGAGGCCTATTGATTATATTCTGAGTTTAAAGACTCGTTGATATCCCCAGGAAGGCCTGATATATGTGAGTTTAAAGACTAGGTAATTGATATCCAGCAAACTGATTGACTTGTGATTTATTGTTGATTTTCCGATGTTTGGATGTGTTGGGCAGTGGCCCGGTTTATATGGTTTGATGGATTTTGGATTATGTTGTGTACTTGGATTTGATTCATGATTTTGGACTGAGGCCCTGTGTTTATGATTGCGGGCTAAGACCCGAAGGTTAAGAAAAGGAAAATGATTTGATTTTCATACACGATTTTCTTATGTTGGAAATGAAATGGATTGCGAAATGATTTTCGAATGCATGCATTGGTTTTACGTGGAGGGTAGAAATGTCTTTCTGTAACTATTTTATAAACTGATTCATTTTTGTCCACTCACACCTTTTGTGTTTTTATTGACCCTCCAGGTCGTGGCGCGTTGAACGAGGCCATTAGAGAGGTGGAGACATGAGTGGGCACAAGTAGGATTATCCCTGGTTTGGCAAGTGCTGAGGGTAAATTGGGAACTTCAGTCAACTTGCCAAACGGGAGCAGGACCGGGCCACAATTATCAATGTCCCTTCGGGGACGGTCCTGTCAATTTGGTATCAGAGCACTAGGTTGCTGATTCTGTTGCCACATCATGCCTCCGAAGCTTAAGCCTCGTGCGCGACCTGGTAGTGAGACGGGTAGACGAGGGTGTATGAGACCTCGTGATAGATCTCGGATGAGATGGACCCTGGATTGAGGGTCAGATGTCATGTAGAGTACACTGTGAACTACTGTTTGTTATACATAGCATTGTGTGGGTCATAGGGACGAATGAGCCCAGAGGCTAAAAAGATTGCACAATCGAGCAAGTTGTACTCGTGATGAGATTATTCATGGTGAATGAATGCGTGTTTAAAGAGTCTAAAATATGAGGGGATATCTCTTAGGCCTTATCGGTCGTATAAGATATGGTTGACCATTGGGATTTGCTCGGTGACTGGGTATGTCAGTGATGGCATGATTGATTGGTATGAGATTGGATTCAAGAGGAGTCGAGATTTGGATATGGGACTTGAAATGAGTCGGGATATTGGTGAGGACTTGAGATGAGTCATGGTAATGTATTAGGGCTCGGGAGAAGCTGGAAGAGTTGAATATCACTATGGTTACTGACACGGTCGACCCTTGATTGAGGAATGTTTGGCACTGGGGATGCCAAGGACTAATATAGGGTCAAGCACTGATGGGTTATACATATATGGATTAGTTGTGCTTACCTTTGTTCACTGTACTTATGGGATGCGTAAGTTTCATTAGTGACTGAGGCTCTGGCGGAGACCCGAGATATATAGGGAGTTGGACCCAGGAGTTAGTCCAGTTCAGTGGGACGCTAGTTGGGTCCACTAGGAAACAAAGTGATTAGGGTATTGATATAGTAATAGTTATGATTGTGAGTCGTCTTGTCACAACATAAAGAAATGGTTATACAGAGTGATTGATATAGTGAGATGGCACTGTTGCGGTGTGATAGAATGAGGATTAACTCCTATATTGATTGTTGTTATGGCGAGGGAAGAGTTGGTGGGGCCCGTGATAGACCATAGGGGCGTGGTCAGTTGGGACCACATGCTCGGGGTTTTGCACTTCCTTCGTAGGAAGCCTGAGTAACCCTGGAGTGATGACCTGGATACCTATTACTTGTGGTCATGATGTAAGTTTAACCATAACGTATGTATTGGGTAGGCCCCAGGCTATCCACTCTTCCATGTCTTGAGATTGGTTATGGGTCGGATATGTTGTTGTTTGTGATTGGTTTTAGTATAGAAGTCGTTGAACTGACTAGAGTTACTGATGTGATACTTTGATAATAGTTATGTGGTAACTTTGGTAATTATATATGGTAAAATTGGTGAGACATAAGGGGGGGTAGACCTCCTAATGTGAATTGGATGGGTTGATGACTCATGAGACCTTTATTGAGGATGACGTTTAGGCAGTGATATGTGGAATCTAGGATTTCGGAGATTATATTTCAGGGAGACTCGAGGGTGTTACCCTTTAGGATGATTTGACCCTCACAACAAATAGACAGTTGGTGTGAGACATTCAAGTTTACTGGTCACATGTGTGGTGTCTGTGCTTCGTGTACGAGATGCCTAGTGAGGGCTGAGGATGCCCAGATTTCTCAACATATTCTTGAGGTTTTGCCAGGATGAGAAATTGAGTTTACGATGATCTGAGCTTACATGTTAATTATGGACGACTTAATAAGGTAACGGTATGGAATAAGTATTCCATATCACGAGTTAAGGAATTGTGGTTTCGTGGGAAGGTTGTGAGTAGTGACCTTAATAAGAAAGGCCAACTTGGTGGTGATTGTTGGTTTGAGTAAAAGAGAAAAAAGGATCATGTCCGGATTTGATATGGCTAAGGTTAGTGGATGGTGATACCCTTGGATAGCCAAATGGACTAGTTATAGTTGGGAGATGAAGAGTCTGGTAGTCTGACCACATTTAGATGATGTACGGTACCATGATTGACGATTGGTTGGTTGGTGTACTTACATGTACCGATGGGCGTGTAATATACCGAACAGATGTATTGAATGCCCTCAGAGAGAAAGATAGTTGAATAAGTGTTAGGTCTGATAGACCAGGGTAGGTTTGGGGAACATGAGTTGGTCTGAGATTTGATGGGGACCACAGAGGATTGTAGGGGGTTCTCTAACATGTTTTTCCAGTTATAGTGATGGACCCGAAGGGAGGTCAGAGTTATTGGAAATGAGAACTGAGGTAGATTGGTTACAAGTAGAGATATAGTGACTTATGTTCGATGGTGATCCTTTTTGTGTGTATAATGAGATGTTACTACAAGTTTGGGGACTCTATGATTTGTGTGTTGATGCTAGTTAAACCCTCAGAAGTTGACCTTCCTTGAAGGAGTTGAGATCGACCCACGGGGTTGAGTACGCAGAGGTCATATACCTTTAGGAAGGAATGTACGAGTACGGTATCGACCATCAGGATTAGTGATAATGGATAAAAAGAAAGGCTTAATGTGTGATAAGTCGATGGTTGGGATACATTGAGATGACGACCACATTGGCAGTTCAGGTTTTATTTGGGGAGAGGATTGTCTCGTTTGATAACTTAAGGATAGGTGAAATCATGTTAGTTATGGAACTCCATAGGATTGGAGTAGTACATGATTTCTGATAACTTGGACGGTTGGCGTCCAACTGCAGGACCATACTTGGTGTATGGTGGAGTCGAAGTTAAGAAAGGGATGTGCCTTGTGATAGAGTACGAGCGTTTGTACTGAGTGCTTATTGGAAATAGGGTGGAATCAGGAGGAAAGGTTAAAATCATTATACATAGTGACCCTGGGAAAGGGATATGGTGTGATTGACCTAGTGAGGGGAATGAGTTCCCGAGTTATTGAACCTTATGAGTTTATTGGTCTGGTGGCCTGATGACATATGTGAGGATTTAGCCATTGAATCATGTCACGAGTGGATGACATGTAAACGAGAAGATCTGACTGATTATGGTGTATCTTGGATTGTGTGGACTCGAACGTGAGCTAGGCTGTGTTTTCCGAGCCTGTATGTTGTATGACTGCCCATGGGGCAGGGGTTTACAGGAGGATTGAGGCTGGTGGTACGATTTCTATAAGTTGGGTAGGACTTATACCAGGTTGAGAGTGATTATGTTTCGGGATTATCGTAGACATGTATCCTCGGAAAATTTTATGGCTCCCACTAATTGGAATTTCGAGGACGAAATTCTTTAAGGGGGGTAGGTTGTAACGACCCGCACTTTTGGAAAAGGAAAATTTGAAGAAAAAGACGATTTTGCCCCTGAAAAGTGGGCGAACGGTTGACTTTTAGCTCGAACGGTCAAACGGACTTTGATTGATAACTGTAACGTAGTTCGGGACGTCATGAGTTCATAGACAGGTGGCACGTCCGATTCCGACGATTAGTGAAGAAGTTATGACGTTCGGAAGTTCAAGGGCATTTTCGTAATTGGGTCGAAAAGGAGGCAATTGTTGACTTTTAGTTCGACCACTATTTTTCACGAAATTCGAGGACCGTTAGGTAGGTCTCGATATCCTGAGTCCGTAGACAGCAGGAACGCTGAAAACGGACCTCGGACGAATTAGTTACGGGTTTAGAAAGAGAAGGGCATTTGGTAATTTTGTGAAGGAGGGCAAAATGGTAATTTCAAGGCTGCAGTTTGAACAACCGTGAGTGGGATTCATTGTTTAACAATGTAAGTGACATTGGGGGGAATTGTTTAACGTTGTGAGTGACAATTGTTGGTTTACTGGAAGTTGGGACTAAGTGGAAACACAGCCACAGAGTGACTGAGAGATTCCCACGAGCTGTTGGGTTGGACTGTGAAGAACACAGAGCACGAGCAACCATTTTTTTTTAGTTTTGGGTCAGTTTCGGGGAACACTTACACAGAGGGACTGAGAGATTCTTTTAGTTAGCTGTGAAGGACGATTTGATTATAAAGCGTTAGAGTGAGTCGAGAAGGTCATTCTGGAGAGGAAATGACTGAGAACTTGAGAGAAACAGAGTCGGGAAAAAAACTTGAAAATGGAGGGAAATTTCAAAAATTAATTTGTGAGTCGAGATGAGCTAAACTAAGATTGGAAATAGTCTTCTGGACTCGTTTAGACTTCAACCGTGCAAACATTGAGGGAAATCGATCGTGGTTTGGCCAAGAACAGAAGTTCCAGTTTCTGGAAATTTTCGAGATTGACGACGACTACCTACAGGTAAGTATTCATGAAATTGGTTACGGTTTAATGTTTGGTTAGGTCATACGAAGCTTCTGTCTCAATTAATTAGAAAACCAAGTTGATTTGAGGGAGTTCGGAAGTTGACCCGTTTGTTGATCGTGAGTGAAATGATCGATTTAAAGACTTGATGCGTGTAATTAGGTTTACAGAACCTTAATTGGGTCTCTAACGGAGCTATTTGATGATTCAATTGAAGGAATGGAGTTGGATTTGAGCAGGATTGCAACGGGTCATCGCGCGGGTTGAACAACTAGTTTCGCACGTAGCCGGGTGAGAACGATGAACAGAGCTTGCACTGTAGCTGGCGCGTGAGTTTCACGCGCAGCCACTCACGGCGGCTCGTGAGGGCTCGTGGGCTCGATTCTCGAGGTGAGTTCAACACGACTTTTGTCCTACGGAATGTAACGAACATTTTAGCGTTGGTTTCGAGTTAATCGAACACCGTTTTCGATATTGTTTCGAGGGTCCGAAGGTTTATGTTACTTTTTTAATTAATATTTAATTCCCAAAAAATTATGGGAAATTAGTATGATGTTATTTGAGTCCTTAGTGACACTGAGGAATGTTTTTGGACAGGATTCGAGATTCCTGGAAAATGTCGGAAATTATGGAAACGCGTGCAGCACGAAAACAAGCGTTATGGAAGGTGTGTGAGTGGACTTTGCTTTCTAAAATTTAATGCATGCATAAATGTTTCTATGATTTCTATGATTATGATTATGACTTCTGATAATTACGATTTTCAAATTTATACGTATTTTCATAAGTAATACGTAACTGCACGTATTTCGAGACTATGGTTTCTCTTATGCCTTGATGATGGTTTGATGAACGATTTTACATGATTTGTGTGTATCATGTTTTAAGGATGTTTTGATTATAATTGTGAGTATGACTTACGATTTTTACACGTATTTCGAGATTATTACGGATTTGCGTGTTTTACGAGATTTCAAGTATTTTGTGATTTGATCATGGTTTTGATGCTTTGACTTTGGGATTTGAAATACGGTTTGATTTCAAAGATTTAAAACGAATTTTGGAAAAGGTGATTTCGGGCTTGATGCCCAGGGCATAAAAGTAATTTCGATTAACAAGATTCGGATTTCGGAAACTTGAAAGTGGATTTCCGGATTTGGGTTCGGAATGGTTATTCTGGATGCTAGCTTACGGAATAATGGTTTCGAATTCGGATTTGGAAATTGATGGTGGATATGATTTGAGATTTGAATATGAAGTTCGGACATGAGTTCCATATCGATAAAACGTGATGTTGGATTTGGTTTTGGAATTTGAATTCCGATGGATTCTGGATTAGTTGTGAATTACATATGTTTTGGGTTTAAAGACCCGGTACTATTGCTGGATCATGTTTTGGGTTTAAAGACCCGGTTGATTGATAATGGGGGCTGGCCCGGATTGGGTAGAAATTTCTTTCTGTAACTGTTTTATAAACTGATTCATTTTTGTCCACTCAGACCTTTTGTGTTTTTATTGACCCTCCAGGTCGTGGCGTGTTGAACGAGGCCATTAGAGAGATGGAGACATGAGTGGGCACACGTAGGATTATCCCTGGTTTGGCAAGTGCTAAGGGTAAATTGGGAACTTCAGTCAACTTGCCAAACGGGAGCAGGACCGGGCCACGGTTATCAATGTCCCTTCGGGGACGGTCCTATCACCAGATGTCCTCCATCCTATGGTTTCAGCCCACAAATATCCAATCCCTCAGCCCCAGTTGTCCTTATCAGCTTCCTCACAGAATCCAAGGTGCCAAAAAGACCAATTTGCCCCTAAATGTCCAAATTACCATTTTTCCCTTCACTTAACTAGACCCCTTAACTAAGCCGTCCGACGTCCGATGACAGCGTGCCACCTGTTGTTGTACTCAGGGAATCGAGACCTACCTAACGGTCCTCTATTTGCGTGATCGGACGTGCCACCTGTCTACAGACTCGTGACATCTCGAACTACGTCACAGTCATCGGCCAATGTCCGTTCGACCTGCCAAATAAAAAGTCAACATTTGACCACACTATTCACATAGGTAAAATTGTCATTTTTTTACAAATCTTTTCCAAATTTACATTTTTTCCCTTTTTGAAGTTCCGGGGTCTTACAATCTACCCCCCTTAAAATAATTTCGTCCTCAAAATTGAATGAAATAAATATGGGTACTGTTCACGGATCAAAGCCTCAGGTTCCCAAGTTGCCTCTTCTACATTATGATTCCTCCATAGTACTTTTACCAAGGGAACCGTCTTCCTCCGTAGCACCTGTCCTTACGGTTCAGAATCTCCACAGGCTGCTCCTCACACAGGAAACACATTATGTATTTCCGAGGATGTGTTTCCAAAATGTGAGAATCATCACGAATGTATTTCCGAAGCATAGACACATGAAACAAATTATGTACCTTGGCTAGATCTGATGCTAATGCCAACCGGTAAGCAACAGGACCAATCCTCTCCAGAATCTCGTAAGGTCCAATGTAGCAAGGACTCAACTTCCCTTGCTTGCCAAACTGTACAATACCCTTCCAAGGTGATACCTTCAAGAAAACCCAATCTTCTACTTCAAACTCAAGATCCCTGATTCTAAGGTCGGCATAGCTCTTCTGTCGGTCCTGAGCTGCTTTGAGGCTATCTTTGATAAGTGCAACCTTTTTCTAGGTAAGGTCTACCAACTCTGAAGTCGTCAATTTCCTTTCACCCACCTCAGTCCATCACAACGGGGTTCTACACTATCATCCATACAACACTTCATAAGGGGCCATTCCAATGCTCGCCTGATAACTGTTGTTATAAGAAAACTCCATCAATGCTAGATGCGACTCCCAAGTACTTTGAAATTGCAAAACACAGGCTCGCATCATGTCCTCCAAAATCTGAATGGTCCGTTTTGACTGCCCATTGGTCTGAGGATGAAAAGTAGTACTGAAACGCAGTTTTATCCCAAAAGCTTCCTGCAGACTCTGCCAAAATCGTGAGGTAAACCTCAGATCCCTGTCAGAAACTATCGATTCTGGAGTACCGTGCAATCGGATGATCTCATTGATAAACAACTGAGCAAACTGCGTCATCCTGAAATTCTCTCACACTGGAAAGAAATGGGCTGACTTCGTGAGCCTATTCACAATCACCCACACGCCATCATGACCCTTAGGCGTCCTGGGAAGTTTAAACACGAAGTCCATCGTCAGATGATCCCATTTCCACTCTGGGATCGGCAATGGTTGCATCGCTCCATAAGGTCTCTATCGTTCAGCCTTTACCTGTTTAAAAATCAGATATCTACTAACATACTCAGCAATTTCACACTTCATACCAGACTACCAATAATGTTCTTGAAGCGTACGATACATCTTGGTCCCTCCAGGATGCATCGAATAGGCAGAACTGTGAGCCTCATCAAGGATCTACTTCTTCAATGCTTCATCCTTTGGTACACATAACCGTCCTTCCTTTATCAAGGCTCCATCCTCACAAATTCAAAAATCATGTCTCTCCCCAGCTTCTACCTCAAGCCGAATGATGCCCAAAACGGGGTCCTGCAACTGAGCATCGATAATCTTATCGACCAAGACAGGTCGTACATGGAAACTCCCTAGCAACGCTCCTTGATAGTCAACAGTCAAATCCACTCCAGTTTTACAAAGTTCAACCAACAAGGGTAGCCGAACCATCCTCAAATGTGACAGGGAGCTAGTTGGCTTCCGACTTATGGCATCGGCTACCACATTAGCTTTCCCCGGGTGATACTCGATGGTGCAATCATAATCCTTAATGAACTCTAACCTTTGTCGTTGTCTTAAATTCAGCTCCTTCTAGGTAAAGAGATATTTCAAACTCTGGTGGCCCGTAAAGATTCTGCACTTCTCACCATACAAGTAATGTCGCCAAATTTTCAACGCATGAACCACCGCTGCAAGCTTTAAATCATGAGTGGGGTAATTTAGCTCATGAGGTTTCAACTGTCGGGAAGCATAAGCAATCACTTTCCCATGCTGCATCAGAACACATCCCAGACCTTGCAAAGAGGCATCACTATATACCTTGAACTCCCCACTATCATCCGGAAGGGCCAACACCGGAGCAGACGTCAAACACCTTTTCAGCTCATGAAAACTATGTTCACAACTCTCATCCCAGACAAATCGGACTCCCTTCCTAGTTAGCCGTGTCAATGGAGCAGCAAGAATAGAAAATCCTTCTATGAAACGCCGGTAGTAACCAGCTAACCCCAAGAAGCTTCTTACCTCGGTCACTGTCTTAGGCTGCTCCCAGTTCGCTACTACCTCAACCTTCTGAGGATCCACGCTAATTCCTTCAGCTGAAATCACATGACCCAGGAAACCAACACTAGTCAACCAGAACTGACATTTTCTCAACTTCGCATACAGTTGGTTCTTCCTCAAGGTGTTGAGCACCATCCTCAAATGCTTCTCGTGCGCATTCGCACTCTTTGAATACACCAAAATATCATCGATGAACACAATAACAAAACGATCCAGGTATGACCGAAACACTCAGTTCATCAGGTCCATAAACGCTGCTGAAGCGTTAGTTAGACCAAACGACATCACCACAAACTCATAATGGCCATACTTGGTCCGAAAAGCTGTCTTGGGTATGTCCTCCTCTCTAACTCGCAACTGGTGATATCCAGAACGAAGATCAATCTTAGAGAAGTATCGTGCTCCCTTCAACTGATCAAACAAGTCATCGATTCGGGGTAGGGGGTATTTATTCCTGATGGTTACCTTGTTCAGTTGCCTATAATTAATACAAAGTCTCAAGCTTCCATCCTTCTTCTTGACAAACAAAACTGGAGCTCCCCAAGGAGACACACCCGGCCGTATAAACCCCATATCGACCAACTCCGGCAACTGCGCCTTCAATTCCCTCAACTCAGCGGGTACCATACGATAAGGAGTCTGAGAAATAGCTTGCGTACCTGGAATAAGGTCGATGGTAAACTCAATGTCTCGGTGGGGTGGCAATCCAGGAAAATCCTCTGGAAAGACGTCTGGAAACTCCCGCACTATTGGAATGTCCTCCGCCCTCAATGGTGCAGCACGTGTGTCTACCACGTGAGCCAAGTAGCCCTGATATCCCCTCCTTAATAATTTGTTCGCCTCCGGAGCCGAAATAACACCGGTAGGTAGTGCTCGCTGATCACCCTGAAAAGTGGTCTTTGGTAACCCCGGACTCTAAAAGATCACCTTTCTATCGAAACATTCGATAGAAGCATGATGCATGGTCAACCAGTCCATCCCCAGAATAACATCAAAATCTTGTAAATCCAATAGTATCAAATCCGCCACCAACTCAACATCACCTACCATCACTGGACACTCTCTCAAGATCTGATTTACCACATACACATCCCATGTAGGAGTACTAACCTTCATATCATAACCCAGTATGGACACCTCTCTATCCGCTACCAAACCACAACTCCGTGATATAAAAGAATGGGTAGCCCCGGGATCAATCAAAACATATACATCATGACCAAGGATGGTAAGCGTACCTATCACTACACTGGGTGCTGATCGAGCATCCTGCTGCGTCCCCTCAAACCACTAGTAGCACCACCACCTCCTCTAGTGCCTGCTGCCCCTGAAACTAAAGCCGTACTCCGTCCCGGCTCCACCGTACGTCGGCATGCGCCACAACCCGGTGGTAAAGACGGACATTCCCTTCGGTAGTGGCCTCGCATGCCACAGAAGAAGCAAACCACACTAGAAACATCACGACTGGGTCCTCTACTCTGTCTCCATGTGCATGCAACAGATGTTGCACTCGCCTGCGGAGTCGGCTCTGCTCGATGTCCACGGAACCCTAAACTCTGGAAACTGCCCGGTCTACCAAACTGAGCACCACCCGCGGATGAAGATCCACTGTAACTGCCCCTCTTCGGGGTCCTCGGGCTCGATGCTCCAGAAACCTGACGCTCTCGGCGTCGTAATCCACTCGAGAATTGTGGTAGTGTCTGCAAACTAGCCCCTACCCTCACCGCAGCATCAAATAACTCTCTGAGGGTAGCAAACGATCCAGCCGTCACAATAGCTCGAATCTCTCCTCGCAGGTCGAGTTCAAACTTGTGGCACTTCTCAGCTTCTGTAGCCACAAAAGCAGGAGCAAAACGAGATAACATTTGAAACCTCTGCTCATATTCGGCTACTAACATGCTCCTTGTTTTTAGCTGTAGGAACTCTGCCTCCTTGTCATCGCGGAACAAGCGGGGGCAGTACTGATCAAGGAACCGCTCACGAAATGTCTCCCAAGTCACTGTGTTGGCATCCCAGCCTAAAAACTCAAGGGTGTACCACTACTCATATGCTGCATCGTCCAATAAGAAGGTGGGCAATAACACTCGATCCTCTGGGGGGCATCGTATCACCGCGAAAATCCGCTCAAGTCGAGTAATCCACCGGTGGGCTTCCTCAGGGTCTACCCCACCGCTAAACGTGGTAGCCCCAAGACGCTGGGCTCGCTCAATCGTAGCACTCTCAGCATCTCTCGCAACGTCTTCTGCAGGTCGTGGAGGGGACTCACGTCTCGGAGGCACGGTCGATCATACTCTAAAAGAGGCATAAAGTCAGTATAACAACCTAGGCACATCCACGTGCTAGACACAAACCGTCAACCTATGCTTTGATACCAATTGACATGACCCACACCGATTATCACCTCGATAATCAAGACGAACCCTGCTCCCGTCTGACAATCAAACTTTAAAACACCAAAATAACCTCAATAAAGACAAAACATACATCGTCAAACCAGGGAGAAGTTATAAAACAACTAGTCAACAGTAGTACAGAGCATAGTAACAGTACAAGGTAAGGACAATATCCTACCGTGAGCTAACTAAACGCGCAACGGGAAAACTTTATGCCTCTGTCTCTGCCTCAACGTTAGCCCCAACGCTCGCACCACGACCTGGAGGGTGTTAAAAACATTAAAAATGTGAGTGGACTAAAAATAAGAGTTATAAAACAGTTTGCGTAATAAACCAGGGTTCACCCTCCGTTTTAAAACAGGCATGCATAACTAAGTATCGAAAAACAACAACATTAACGATATGAAAATCAATGAAAACTAGTGAAAAACAATAATCAATCGAGTTGTTGGATCTCAAGTGCACCCGAGTCTTTAAACTCAAAACCATGCGCATAATCAGGCCTTCTCGGGATAGCAACGAGTCTTTAAACTCAAAACACAATCAACAGGCCTCGAGGGATATCACAATAACTGAGTCTTTAAACTCAAAACATATATCGAGTCTTTAAACTCAAAACATATCAATCCAGGGCCCTCCCCCGTCAATCAACCGAGTCTTTAAACTCAAAACCAGATCCAGCCGTTTTCCTTTTCTTTTTCCGGGTCTTTAAATCCAAAACCATTTTTCTTTCCGGGTCTTTAAACCCAAAACCAATTTTAAAAGCGTAGGAAAATCCATTGAAATCCGAAATCCAAAACCTCACTTGAAATCTTCGAAAATCGAAAATCAAAATCATATTTGATCGAAATGGGACTCACGCCCGAGGTTCAATTCCAAATCTCAAATCATATCCACAAAGTAAACAGAATACGTACAAATATAAATCATCCATTAGAAACTATCATCAAAAGCATAACAGAAATCATATTCTCGAAGTACGTGCAAATTTGATAACTCATATTGAAAAACGTGCAATCAAGTAAAGCAAAAGTATTATAATCATAAGCATAAAATCATATATCGAAACATAAAATAAGTAAGTAAAAACAGTTATGCATGCTCGGTTAGAAAACAAAAGTCCACTCACTAAGTCTGAATGTGTCAATCGCGTCCCGTACGCTCCTTGAATGGCTCGGGAATGTTCTGGCCTGTCAAATGTCACAATTTCGGGTCACAAACACTTCATTTAAGCTCACGCTAATTTCCCCAATTTTTCAGGATTTTTAAACGTGATTAAATAAACCCTTAAACCTTAGGACACTCAAAACTGCCCCGAGATGGTATTCGATCGACTCGAAACTTGTCCCAAAATGTTCGTTACATCGATTAGAGTGAAAACCATGTTGAACATTTCCCCAAAAGAGGCCCCACGCGCCCTCACGCGCTACCCAAAGGGGCTGCGCATGGGAGCCATGACATGACCGCCCCCGAAAAGGGCATTGTTAACCGTGCTCGGTCCTGCTCCCGTCTGGCAAGACGACTGAAATTCCCAAGTCACCCTCAGTACTTGCCAGACCAGGGATAGCCACACGTACTTACTCATGCCCCCGCCTCTCGAACAGCCTCGACCAACGCGCCACGACCTGGAGAGTCAATAAAAACCAAAAGGTGTGAGTGGACAAAAATAAATCAGTTTACAAACCAGTTACAGAAAGACGTTTTTACCCTCCACGTAAAACCAATGCATGCATCCAAAAATCGTTTCGCAATCTGTTACATTTTCAACATAAGAAATCCGTGTGTGAAAATCAAATCATTTTCTTTTTCTTAACCTTCAGGTCTTAGCCCGCAATCACAAACACAGGGCCTTAGCCCAAAACCATGAAATCAAAATCCAAGTATACAACATAATCCAAATCCATCAACCATATAAACCGGACCACTGCCCAACTCAACCGAAACATCAGAAATTAACAATAAATCGCAATCAGTTAGTTTGTTGGATATCAAGTGCACCCGAGTCTTTAAACTCAAAACCATGCGCTTAATCAGGCCTTCCTAGGATTTCAACGAGTCTTTAAACTCAAAACATAATCAATAGGCCTCGGGGGGTATCACAATAAACGAGTCTTTAAACTCACGAGTCTTTAAACTCAATCCGGGTCTTTAAACCCAATTCGGGCCCACCCTCGTCATTAATTAACCGAGTCTTTAAACTCAAAATGTGCTCCAGTAATAGCACCGGGTCTTTAAACCCAAAACTATTGGAAATCACAACAACCCAGGATCCTTCATATTCCAATTTCAAAATCCAATCTGAAAACATATTTCATCAAAATAGGACTCATGTCCGAATTCACATTCAAATCCCTAATCATATCCGTTTTCCATTTCTGAATTCGAATTCACAATAACGATTCTGTAAGCCGACATCCGGGACCGCCATTCCGAACCCAAACTAGAAATCCATTTTTCATCCTCCGAAAATCGAAATCGCGTTTATCAAAATTACTTTCAAGCACTGGGCACCAAGCCCTAAATCACCTTTTCAAAATCCATTTTAAAATCCTCGAAATCACAAATCTCATTTCAAATTCCAAATTCAAACATCAAACAGTGATCAAATCACAATATACTCAAACCTCGTAAAACGTGCAAAATCGCAGAAATCTCAAAAACCGCGTCAACGCCGTGAATCACACTCACAATCATAAACAACATTCTCAAAACATCATACGCACATTTCTTGTAAAATCAGTCGTTAACCCATCATCCAAAACACACGAGAAACCATAGTCTCGAAATACGTGCAATCTCGCATAGCATATTAAAAATACGTAAAAATACGAAAATCGAAATCACCAAAAATCACGATCATAATCATAGTCATAGAAATCATAGAAATATTTACGCATGCATTAAATTTTGAAAGCAACGTCCACTCACACACCGTTTAACCATGCACCTCGATACGCATGCCATTAGCCTTCACGGGCCTCGTCACTAACACCGGGACTCCCAAACCTGTCCATATCACATTAGAGGGTTACTAACCTCTTCATTAACCTCCTATTCAAGTCCCGTAATTTTCCCGAATTTTTAACTATTTTTAAACTCGACTTAAAACCTTCGGACATCCCGAACAATGTCGGAACGGGGTCCGATTGACACGAAACCAATGCTAAAATGTTCGTTACATTGTATAGGATAAAAGTCATGTTGACCTTACCTTGGAATTCGTGCCCATGCGCCGTCATGCACCGCCGTGAGTGGCTGCGCGTGACACCCACGCGCCTGCTACAGTGCCCAGCACTGTTCATCTCCTTCTTCACCCGTTTCCTGCAATATGGGTCTGCAACCCGTGTGTTCGACCTGATCAATTACCCATCAATTCCAGTTCGATTCCTTCCGTTTTTTATCCTAACATGTTCATTAACCATCTAATTAAAGTTCTGTGTCAATAATCAACCTTAATAGTCCCTTAAATGGACCTTCGACCCGTGATCACCCAAACGGGTCGATCACCATAACTCTTTGATTCCAACACCATTACCCAATTAACTTCACAGGAAGTATCCTAAGACTAATACGAACTAGAGTGAATGATCAATTGAACCAGAAATTACCTGGAAGTTGTCGTCCCAAGCTCTGCAATTCCCCTGAAACAGAGACCTCAGTTCCAGCTCAACCATAGCTGGTTCCCTTCGAATTTGATATGGCTGAGTTCCAATCACTCCCAAAAGGCTAAACCCGTCCTTGGTTTGGTCCAACAAATCCTCAGAAATTATAATCTGGATTTTCCCTCCAATTTTTCAGAAATGGTTTTCACGGTTTCTCTCTAGCTCTCACTCAGTTCTCACTTCGCAAAATGAAATCTCTCATCGTTCAGCACTCAGGTAATCGACAATTCCACTCAGAAACTCTTGGGAATCCTTCTGATTCCACTGGGAAATTGTCCCTCGCAATGGTTCAAAACCAAGGAATTTAAAACTCCTCTCGTGGCCTGTTCACAGCACCAATCCATGCCCCATTGTCTCAAAACACATAAATAATTCCCACTAACCAGTCCACTACCTGATAAAACAATGGATTGTACAGAACCACCACACACGGTGGTGCAGCAAATGCCTATCATGGCTGCTACAGTAACCCGTGGTGAAAATGACCAAAATGCCCTAAGTACAAAAATTACCAAAATGCCCCTCATGCATCCAGACACGTAACTTGGTCATTCGGAATCCGATTGATGTGTGCCGCTTGTCTACGGACTCAGGGCATCGAGACCTTCCTAACGGTTCTTGGCCTTCGGCCATCGGACGTCCCGATCAAAAAGTCAACATTTTCCCCTTTTTTCCAAATTACGAATATGCCCTTTGACTTCAGAACGGCATAACTTTCACCGCGAACGTCGGAATCGAACGTGCCACCTATCTATAGACTCGTTACGTCCCAAATTACGTCACGGTCATCGGTCAAAGTCCATTTGACCGTCCGGAAAAAAAAAAGCCAAAACGGTCATTTGCACCTTTCGTCCAATTTCGTCCAACTAATCACCGATTAACCTCGCTAATCATGATTAGTTACTAATTTAATCCCGAATTCTGGGATGGGTCGTTACAAGCCATGCACTGGCACTGTTCATCATCGTCAACCTCCAGCCAATCCGGTTCAGACCGATCCAGACCGGTCCGGTCCAACCTAGCCGGCGAGGCCGGTTTTCACCCATTTTCGACCCTTTATTCTTCCTAAACTTCGTCCTTCAATTTAGAATTGATTACTCTAACAAAAACACGAAATGGAACCTTAAATCATACCTCCCAAGTTCGAACCAAAACTCAAAACTTTCAGTCACTGTTCCCGGCCACCACTAGTCTTCTCAGGTAACGATTTTGATTTCCTAAGTCCAATAGCAACCCTCTACGACTGCAAGAGTCATCAGAATCACTCAACCATTCCCTCAAACTATCGATTTCAATTTGAACGATTTTAGGAAAACAGGGCAGTCTAGATATCCATTCCCTCAGGGGCATGGAGAATGTGCATAGACTTTACCGACCTAAACAAGGCATGCCCCAAGGATAGCTTCCCCTTGCCCAAGATAGACCAGCTGGTCGACGTAACGACTGGGCATGAACTCGTAAGCTTCATGGACGCCTACTCAAGCTACAACCAAATCTTCATGCACCCAGCGAACCAAATCTACACAACATTTCGGACAGACCAGTGGCGCTACTACTATAATGTTATGCCATTCGAACTCAAGAACGCAGGGGCTACCTACCACTACCTAGTGAACTTCATAATCACGGAACAGATAGGGAAGACGATGGAGGTCTACGTCGATGACATGCTCATTAAGAGTAAAAAGGCTGACCTACATATCCCGAACGTCGCCCGAATGTTCAACGTCCTCAAACAGTCCAAGATGAGGCGAAACGAGCCAACTGCATCTTCAGGGTCGGCTTTGGGAAGTTTCTAGGATTCATGATAAGTCAAAAAGGAATCCAAGCCAACCTATAAAATATCAAGGCTCTCATCGATATGGAAGCCCCACGGACACAGAAAGAAATACAAAGCCTAACTGGCTGAGTGGTGACTCTTACGCGATTCATCCCAAAAGCCACAGACAAATGCGTGCCTTTCTTCAAGGCCCTCAAGGCCAAGTCCAAACACATTACCTGGATGGAAGATTGCACCAAGGCTTTCACCGAACTTAAAGAATACATGGGAAGTGCACCTCTATTGGTAAAACCTGAGATGGGAGAACCCCTCTTCATTTACCTCTATGCCTCCACTTTTCCCACCAGCTCAGTACTTATCAAACGGAAGGACGGCGATGAGCACCTAGTATACTACATAAGCAAGACCCTACAAGATGCCAAGAAAAGGTACATCGACCTGGAAAAACTCTCATTTGCTCTCATCATGTCCTCCAGAAAGCTCAGACTTTACTTCCAGGCTCATTCAATCATCGTTATGACCGACAAGCCACTTCGGCGAGTACTCCAGAAGCCAAAAATGTCTGGAAGACTACTTAAGTGGGCAATTGAACTCAGCAGCACCTACGAGGGAAACCATTCCTCTCGTTCTTCCATTATCCATGACACATACCTTGGATGATAGGAGCCCTCAGCTAGATCCTGGTCAACCTACATGGATCGTATACATCGATAGCTCCGCCTACGACAATGGCTCAAAGTCTGGACTCGTCCTCACCACACCATACAAAGTCAAATTTGAGTATGCCCTTCGCTTCATGTGTAACAACCCGTCCCGAGAATTGGGATTACTAGAGTGATTAAGGTGTGATTAGTAAGGTTAATCAAGGGTTAGGTGGTTTCGAGGGGTCCGGGAACTTAGAATGACGATTTTGCCCCTGGGTCGGGCAGAAATGATGACTTTTATTTCGGGTGGTCAAATGGGAGTTGACCAGTGACCAGGACGTAGTTGAGGACGTTACGAATCCTTAGGCAGGTGGCACGCCCGATTCCGACATCCGAGGAGGAAGTTGTGATGTTCGGAAGATTGAGGGCATAACCGTAATTTGGCGAAATTAGGGGGGAAACGTTGACTTTTTATACGAACGGGTTTTGGTAAGTTGACCTAAGACCGTTAGATAGATCTCGTCGTCCCGAGTTCGATGACAGGCGGCACGTATTCATCGGACGTACGATGTGGGAGTTACAGGTCTAGAAAGGTAGTGACAAAGTTGTAATTTTGGGTAAAACAGAAGGGCATTTTGGTCTTTTGTGCTCTGGGATGTGTGCAACAGATAAGGACAGATGAAGGGTTGAGATTGAGCCACATGTGAGATGAAGGGTAGGATTGGTGACACGTGGAGGAGGTCTGGTTGGTTCTAGGGAGTGCACGGTCCAATTATTTGGGGTGCACCCGTGTATGTGTGTTGTGTGTGTGTTCGAAGAACTGGAAATAGAGAGTGAAGAATTGAGAGTGAGTGATCAATTTTGTGTGCGGGTGAGACTCTGGTGAGTTGTGAGAGTGAAAGGAAGAAGAGAGGAGGTTGGTGATCGAGTTTGGGACTGAGATCGTGCACGGAGACACGGGGGAGGAAGGCGGTGAGTTCTGAGAAAACAGAGGAGCCGTGGGACTGTGGCGGTGGTTGTGCCGTGTGGTGGCTCAATCCAAGCCAATAGCAAGCGCAGACGACTGCAGGGGACTCAACGATCACCGTGGCACACGGCGGTGCAGACGGCGGAGCGAGTATCGAAGGTATACCCTGATTCCCCTGTTTTTCCCGTTTTTCTTGTTTTCAAAAGTCGTGGACCTAGGGCGAGAGTCGAGGGATTTGGAGGTTAGAGTGAGACTTCTGGAGGTCCCAAGAGTCGACTGAGTGTGTTGCCGTGACGGAGGAGTACACGGTGGAGGCTATACGAAAGAGAGTACCTGTGTGCTCTGTTTTGCCGTGATGTTCAAACGGGAAGTCGTGACGTGTGGGGTTGAGTCGACGGTTATGGTGAGTGGTACGAGGCTCAGGGAGGTCCTAGGCGTCGTCTAGGGTGGTTATTGTGACGGGAGAAGACCTGGGTGGCCGGAATAGGAAACAGGGGATAGTTTGGGTTTTGATTTTGAGCTCGAGTCGACGGGTTAGGGACAGTGTTGAGGTGTTTGAGTGAGGGAACTGGATTGCTTAGGATTGGACGAAGAGGATGGTGAAGAGAGGGAGGAAAATGGTGCAGGCACGGCGGTGAACCGCTCTCGCCGGTTCAAACAGCAGGCACTGTATCGAGCCCGGTCTACGCGAGGTAGACGGTGACACTGTAGCAGGCGCGTGAGGGCCACGCGCAGCCACTTTGGGCGGCGCGTGGAGGCGCGTGCGGCGGTTCTGGGAGAAACGGTCAACATAGTTCTTGGTCTAGGAGTTGTTGTGAGCTCAATGGAGTTGGTTTCGGGTTAATCGGAAGTCGTTTGAGTGTAGTTCCGCGAGGGAGGAAGTTTAGGGTCCCGGGTTCTTACGTTTAAGATTCGGGGAATTTTGAAGGAATTTAGGTGAACCTTCGTAGACGTGTTAGTGACGTATTTTGGCGGTGTTTGACAGGATCGGGATTTCCCGAGGAAGCCGAGGAACGGGCTGGACGTTCGGGACGCGAGTAGGGCTCAGTACTGTGAGTGGACCCTTTCTCTAAACTCGAGCATGCATAACTGTTTTCTATAATTGTCTTATGGTTTTTCAATCATGATTTTGTGTTTATTGAATATGTTTGGTCGGTTTTGCATTATTACACGTTTTTCGAGGAAAGTGGTTTTTAGCACGTTTTACGAAAAGTGGTTTGTTTCTGAAATGGATGCAATGATTTTGGGATTTGCAATTGATAAGTGGTTTTCAATGGTTATAAGTGGATTTTGGGAACATGATTTCGATGATCAAAGTTTCGATTTTAGAATCGGATTTCACTAATCGGAATTTGGTTTTAAGATTGGAAAGTGGACTCCGGATTTGGGTTCGGAATGACGGTTCTAGTGCCGGGAGAGCATCGGACCAGTGATTTCGGATTCGGGTTTGGATGTGGATTGGTAAATGGTTTTTAAATGGATTTGGGATTGGATTTGCTGGATCTGGATATTGGGTTTAAAGACCCGGATATATGTGACGGGGGACCGGCCGGATTGGGTTTAAAGACCCGGATTGAGTTTAAAGACTCGGGAGTTTAAAGACTCGGATATATATTGATTTTCCCCCGTAGGCCTTGAGTTTAAAGACTCGGGAGTTTAAAGACTCGGATATGATTAAGGCCTGGATTGAGTTTAAAGACTCGGGAGTTTAAAGACTCGGATAGATCCAGCAGGTTTGATCGAGAAAATGATGATTTGGTGGTTATGGTCTTGATACGGTTTCTGATACTCATATTATGGTTTCTTATGATCTTTTATAGTGTTTCTGTTTCTTATGATGTTTATAATGATTATTTTATAAATGTGTTTATAACTGTTGGTTATGCATGTGGTTTCAAAACGGAGGGTTTAACTCGGTTTTCTTATAAAATGGTTTTTGAACTTTTGTACCTTCTGGTCCACTCACATTTTCTGTTTTAATTGCCCTCCAGGTTGTGGAGCTAGCGCGGGGTCTTGACGTCGAGGCAGAGTCTGAGGCATAGAAGTGACGTGAGGGTTCCCAGAGTAGAGTAAAGGCTTCCGTGTGCGTGTAGTTATCGGTTTTATTTTCTTTGTATGTTCGTACTATGTTATGTAAATGCTACCTTCGGGACATTGTGTCTAATTACTCCTGCGTTTGACTGGTTAGAATGTGAGTGAGTTTTACTTGAGTTTTGCGTCGGGGAGTCAGACGGGAGCGGGATTTACCTCGGGTTTCGGGGTGAAACCGGGGTGGGTCCTGACAATTGGTATCAGAGCATAGGTTTGTCGAGTTTGTTGGGTCTGTCGGTTTGTGAGGTTGTGTTTCAGTTGTTTGACTACTTCTATGCCTCTTTCAGTGTGCGGTTGACGATGCCTCCGAGACGTAGACCCTCTCCACAACCTGAAGAAGTAGCCAGAGAGACGGAGAGTGCCACGATTGAGCGAGCCCAGCGGCTCGGGGCTACTACTTTTAGTGGTGGGGCTGATCCTGAGGAAGCCCAGAGGTGGATTACTAGACTGGAGCGGATTTTTGCGGTGATGCATTGTCCGCCGGAGGAGCGAGTATTGTTGGCTGCATTTTTACTAGATGGTGTGGCGTACGAGTGGTGGTACACCCTCGAGTTGTCCGGTTGGGATGTTCACAGTGTGACCTGGGAGACGTTTAGGGAACGGTTTCTGGAACAGTATTATCCTCGTTCTTTCCGGGATGCCAAGGAGGCGGAGTTTCTGCAGCTCCAGCAGGGGAATATGACCGTGGCAGAGTATGAACGGAAGTTTCAGATGTTGTCTCGGTTTGCTCCTGCCTTTGTGGCCACTGAAGCCGAGAAATGCCGTAGGTTTGAGTTGGGCTTGCGTGGTGAGATTCGAGCCGTAGTGACGGCTGGATCTTTTGCTACCCTCCGAGATCTGTCGGATGCTGCGGTGCGAGTTGAGGCTAGTTTGCCGGTGCGACGCCGGGAACTATCTATTCCTGGAGCTTCGAGCCAGCGGACACCGAAAAGAGGTAACTTCGGTGGATCGTCCTCGTCGGGCGATGATCATTTTGGTAGACCTGGTAGTGCCCAGAGTTCAGGATTTTGGGGTTATCGAGTACCGCCGACTCCGCAAGCGAGTGCGACGTCGGTAGCGTCCACGGGGAGACCGAGTAGTGGACCAGGCTGGAATGTGTGTTTCTACTGCGGGGAGCGAGGTCATTTCCGACGTGAGTGTCCACTGTTACCACAGGAAGGTGGTGTAGGCAGAGGAGTAGCGGAGTCCGGACAGAGTACAGCATCAGGGACAGCGGGCACTAGAGGAGGTGGTGGCACAGCCACGAGTAGTTCGAGGGGACGTGGTAGAGCGTCAGGATCTCAGGCCCGGGTGTTCTCGATGACTCAACAGGAGGATCAGGCGATACCAGACGTGGGGACAGGTACTTGCTTTACTTTTGGTTGTTCTGTCAGTTTGGTGGTTGGATCCCAGGGTAGAGTCTAGGAGTTCGCCTAGAGGACTTGGAGTGTACAGTAAGTTCCGTAGTAGGTTGACGGGAAGTAGAGGAAAGGAGTGACTATAACTGATCGATTTGAGCCTGTGGAAGGAGAGAACCCACAAGCTAGAGTTTGCCTTTTGGACTTTGTGAAGTTAGTCCGACCGTGGCCGGAGTAGTAGCCGAGGGAGATGGGTGGTGGTATACGAGGAGGTACTCTATGACTTCTGTCAGGTACTGTGACATGAGGTATTTTATAATATCTTTGTTTCCTGTTCATAGAGTTTCCCTTGCGTACACCATGTAGTTGTTACATAGCTAGGGTTGGCTGTGGTAACAGTAGCTGGGGATGGAGTGAAATACCCAAGGTGGAGATGATAGACAGGAAACCTAGGAGAGGTTGTTCCTTAGGAGACCCTAGGTGTCGGGGACTAGCTGTGGAATTTCGGGGACGAAATTCTTTTTAGGTGGGTAGATTTTAATAACCCGTCCCGAGAATTGGGATTACTAGAGTGATTAAGGTGTGATTAGTAAGGTTAATCAAGGGTTAGGTGGTTCCGAGGGGTCCGGGAACTTAGAATGACGATTTTGCCCCTGGGTCGGGCAGAAATGTTGACTTTTATTTTGGGTGGTCAAATGGGAGTTGACCAGTGACCAGGACGTAGTTGAGGACGTTACGAATCCTTAGGCAGGTGGCACGCCCGATTCCGACATCCGAGGAGGAAGTTGTGATGTTCGGAAGATTGAGGGCATAACCGTAATTTGGCGAAATTAGGGGGGAAACGTTGACTTTTTATACGAACGGGTTTTGGTAAGTTGACCTAAGACCGTTAGATAGATCTCGTCGTCCCGAGTTCGATGACAGGCGGCACGTATTCATCGGACGTACGATGTGGGAGTTACAGGTCTAGAAAGGTAGTGGCAAAGTTGTAATTTTGGGTAAAACAGAAGGGCATTTTGGTCTTTTGTGCTCTGGGATGTGTGCAACAGATAAGGACAGATGAAGGGTTGAGATTGAGCCACATGTGAGATGAAGGGTAGGATTGGTGACACGTGGAGGAGGTCTGGTTGGTTCTAGGGAGTGCACGGTCCAATTATTTGGGGTGCACCCGTGTATGTGTGTTGTGTGTGTGTTCGAAGAACTGGAAATAGAGAGTGAAGAATTGAGAGTGAGTGATCAATTTTGTGTGCGGGTGAGACTCTGGTGAGTTGTGAGAGTGAAATGAAGAAGAGAGGAGGTTGGTGATCGAGTTTGGGACTGAGATCGTGCACGGAGACACGGGGGAGGAAGGCGGTGAGTTCTGAGAAAACAGAGGAGCCGTGGGACTGTGGCGGTGGTTGTGCCGTGTGGTGGCTCAATCCAAGCCAATAGCAAGCGCAGACGACTGCAGGGGACTCAACGATCACCGTGGCACACGGCGGTGCAGACGGCGGAGCGAGTATCGAAGGTATACCCTGATTCCCCTGTTTTTCCCGTTTTTCTTGTTTTCAAAAGTCGTGGACCTAGGGCGAGAGTCGAGGGATTTGGAGGTTAGAGTGAGACTTCTGGAGGTCCCAAGAGTCGACTGAGTGTGTTGCCGTGACGGAGGAGTACACGGTGGAGGCTATACGAAAGAGAGTACCTGTGTGCTCTGTTTTGCCGTGATGTTCAAACGGGAAGTCGTGACGTGTGGGGTTGAGTCGACGGTTATGGTGAGTGGTACGAGGCTCAGGGAGGTCCTAGGCGTCGTCTAGGGTGGTTATTGTGACGGGAGAAGACCTGGGTGGCCGGAATAGGAAACAGGGGATAGTTTGGGTTTTGATTTTGAGCTCGAGTCGACGGGTTAGGGACAGTGTTGAGGTGTTTGAGTGAGGGAACTGGATTGCTTAGGATTGGACGAAGAGGATGGTGAAGAGAGGGAGGAAAATGGTGCAGGCACGGCGGTGAACCGCTCTCGCCGGTTCAAACAGCAGGCACTGTATCGAGCCCGGTCTACGCGAGGTAGACGGTGACACTGTAGCAGGCGCGTGAGGGCCACGCGCAGCCACTTTGGGCGGCGCGTGGAGGCGCGTGCGGCGGTTCTGGGAGAAACGGTCAACATAGTTCTTGGTCTAGGAGTTGTTGTGAGCTCAATGGAGTTGGTTTCGGGTTAATCGGAAGTCGTTTGAGTGTAGTTCCACGAGGGAGGAAGTTTAGGGTCCCGGGTTCTTACGTTTAAGATTCGGGGAATTTTGAAGGAATTTGGGTGAACCTTCGTAGACGTGTTAGTGACGTATTTTGGCGGTGTTTGACAGGATCGGGATTTCCCGAGGAAGCCGAGGAACGGGCTGGACGTTCGGGACGCGAGTAGGGCTCAGTACTGTGAGTGGACCCTTTCTCTAAACTCGAGCATGCATAACTGTTTTCTATAATTGTCTTATGGTTTTTCAATCATGATTTTGTGTTTATTGAATATGTTTGGTCGGTTTTGCATTATTACACGTTTTTCGAGGAAAGTGGTTTTTAGCACGTTTTACGAAAAGTGGTTTGTTTCTGAAATGGATGCAATGATTTTGGGATTTGCAATTGATAAGTGGTTTTCAATGGTTATAAGTGGATTTTGGGAACATGATTTCGATGATCAAAGTTTCGATTTTAGAATCGGATTTCACTAATCGGAATTTGGTTTTAAGATTGGAAAGTGGACTCCGGATTTGGGTTCGGAATGACGGTTCTAGTGCCGGGAGAGCATCGGACCAGTGATTTCGGATTCGGGTTTGGATGTGGATTGGTAAATAGTTTTTAAATGGATTTGGGATTGGATTTGCTGGATCTGGATATTGGGTTTAAAGACCCGGATATATGTGACGGGGGACCGGCCGGATTGGGTTTAAAGACCCGGATTGAGTTTAAAGACTCGGGAGTTTAAAGACTCGGATATATATTGATTTTCCCCCGTAGGCCTTGAGTTTAAAGACTCGGGAGTTTAAAGACTCGGATATGATTAAGGCCTGGATTGAGTTTAAAGACTCGGGAGTTTAAAGACTCGGATAGATCCAGCAGGTTTGATCGAGAAAATGATGATTTGGTGGTTATGGTCTTGATACGGTTTCTGATACTCATATTATGGTTTCTTATGATCTTTTATAGTGTTTCTGTTTCTTATGATGTTTATAATGATTATTTTATAAATGTGTTTATAACTGTTGGTTATGCATGTGGTTTCAAAACGGAGGGTTTAACTCGGTTTTCTTATAAAATGGTTTTTGAACTTTTGTACCTTCTGGTCCACTCACATTTTCTGTTTTAATTGCCCTCCAGGTTGTGGAGCTAGCGCGGGGTCTTGACGTCGAGGCAGAGTCTGAGGCATAGAAGTGACGTGAGGGTTCCCAGAGTAGAGTAAAGGCTTCCCTCGAATAACGATGCCGAGTACGAGGCTCTTCTTGTGGGGCTCCACCTAGCCAAGACCATGGAGGCAAAACAAATTCGAATTTACAGTGACTCCCAGCTCATCGTCAACCAGATAAACAATGAGTACAAGGCCAAAGACTCTTCCATGGCAGCATACAGGACAATGGAAAAATCTCTCCTTGACAGCTTCAACAACCACACTATCACACGGATCCCTCGATCTGAAAACAGTCACGCCGACGCTCTGGCTCGACTTGAATCCTACCTCGACGAGAGGACAAGCCGCAAAGTCCATGTGGAAGTACTCAATCAACCAAGCACTCAGCACTCCATGGTCTGTGTAATCACCACAGACCCCACTTGGATAACCCCACTGATTGGTTTTCTCACTGACGGGACTCTCCCCTCTGACAAGGTCGAAGCCAAAAAAGTCTGGCGACAGGCAGCATGATATACACTCATCAACGACCAACTCTATAAGCGGGGCGTTACTCTTCCCCTTCAGAAATGCCTCATCCCGGGTGCAGGAAGAGCCATCTTGGAAGAGATACATGCAGGTATCTATGAGAACCACTATGGTCCACGTTCACTAGCCCACAAGGCCTTTCGCAAAGGCTTCTATTTTCCAAACATACATATGGATGCGACCGAACTAACCAGGCGATGTGACAAATGCCAACGGTTCACCCCTTCCTCCACCTACCTCCAGAAAACCTAACGCCCATGATCAGCCCTTGGCCATTTTCTCAATGAGGACTTGATTTGATTGGCAAGATGCCAGCTGGGAAGGGAAAGACAAAGTACGCTATGGTGGTCGTGGACTACTTCACAAAATGGGTGGAAGCCAAAGCCCTAGCCTCTATCACCACTGCCCAGATTGATACCTTTATATTTTAGAACATTATTTGTCACTTCAGTATTCTGTACACCATCGTCACAGACAACGAAAACCAGTTTGATAATGCACGCTTCCACGCATTCTGTGACAGACATAACATCTGCCTCTATTTTACCTCCCCAGCTCATCCCCAGTCCAATGGTCAGGTTAAGACCATAAACAAAATCATCAACCATACGCTAAAAACTCAGCTCAACTAAGTAAAGAGAAAGTGGTCTGAGATCCTCCCAAACACACTCTGGTCCTACATAACCTCCTACCAGACATCAACAAATGAAACCCCTTTTTCCATGACCTTCGGGACTGAGGCATTCATCCCAGCTGAGCTTAATGAAGCTTCTTATCGAGTGTCGACCTACGAGCCCGACCAGAATGACTAGCAGTTTTCAATAAGCCTGTATCTCATTAAGGAACACCGGGAACAGGTAAACCTCAGAAACATTGCCTGCAAACGGTGGCTCTACAACTACCAGAATGCTAGAGTCAAACCCCGCAGGTTTCATGAAGGGGATTGGGTACTTCAGAAAGTTAGCCTCGCCACAAAGGATCGCTCGGTCGGAGCCCTCGGCCTCAATTAGGAAGGACCCTACCGGATTACAAGGATCTATCGACCAGGCACCTATGACTTGGAGGACTCTGAGGGCAGACGACTTGGCCACCCATGGCATGCCGACCACCTGCAGAAATACTACCTTTAAACTTTGCAGTTCTTCCTCTTACGGCTTGCTGTAATTCGCCAATTTTGGCCTAAATTATCGATGATGAGCATTTTCGATACACAACGTATGAACAGTAAACAAAAACCAACATTTTGACTCAACCATACGAGTCTGGGTACGGTCTTACTCGGCCTACACCCCAACACTTGCAATTTTGACTCATACATTCAAGTCGGTGTACTGCCCTACTCGACTTACACTGTAACGACCCATCCCGAATTCCGGGACTAGATTAGTAACTAATCATGATTAGTGGGGTTAATCGGTGATTAGTTGGGCGATATCGGACGAACGATGCAAAATGACCGTTTTGCACCTAATCGTGGGTAAAACATTGACTTTTAATTCGGGCGGTCAAATGGACTTTGACCGATGACCGTGACGTAGTTTGGGACGTCACGAGTTCATAGACGGGTGGCACGGTCGATTCCGACGTTCGAGGTGAAAGTTATGACGTTCGGAAGTCCAAGGGCATGTTCGTAAGTCCAAATGGACTTGGGCCTTTATTCCATTTAATCCCTCAGATCCTCACCATCCATTAAATCCTCATCTCTCTCATCAGGCAACATCATCTTCATTCTTCTTCATCCTCAAACCCGAACCCCATAACCCATAGTTCTCCATTTTTCTTCAAAACACAAACACACCCCACCACCAGTCCTCATGTGAGCTCATGAGTGACCGTGAGAGTGTGAGTGAGGTGATGAGGACGACGGTGAGCCACGGCTGAGGACGATGGGAGCCAAGGCGGAGAGAACCCGTGAGGTGAGAAATATTTAAAAATTCGAAACTCAGTTTTATTGGGTTTTAATTGAACCTAAGGATCTTGTTATGTTTTTGGGGACCCTATGAGAGGAATGGGATCGTTTTTGAAGGATAGAACGGCCGGGAACATGAACGGCGGAGGAAAGTCACGACCGCCATGGCCGAGCTTGAAGGTATGGTTGTTGATGCTTTTCTTCCATTTTAAGGCCATAGAACTTTAAGTTAGGATGAGGGGATTAAAATGGGACAAACGTGAGGAGTTTTTGTGGACGGACGGCGGGGAACTGACCGGGTCAACCCGCGGGTCACGGCGACCCGGTTTCAGACCCGGCAAGAGGTTGAAGAAAGGGTACAATACACCAGCGCGTGAGTCCACGCGCAGGGCCCTTTGGGTGGCACGTGGCAGCGTGTGGTGGGGAATCTGAGGATGTTTTCAACATGTGAAACACTTTATTCGATATAACGAATATTTTGGGACTGGTCTCGTGTCGATCGGACACCGTCTAGATAATGTTCGAGGCATCGGAAGGTTTCAGATAAGGATTAAAAATAGTTAAAAATTCCAGAAAATTACGGGGCTTTAGTGGGAGGTTAATTAAGTAGTTAGTAATATTCTATTACGATTTGGACAGGTTCAGGAGTCCCGGTGACGGTGATTGGCTCGGGAGAGCCATATAGTACGCAAATCGAGGCGGCAGCTCGGACGGTCTGTGAGTGGACCTTGTTTTCTAAATTGGTGCATGCATAAATGTTTATTATATGTTTTAAAGACTTGTTTGTGATGCCATGAGTGCATTTGGATGTGTGGTTACGTAATGGCACGTATTTCGAGGTTTCAGCCCTATACGGTGCCAATACGAGTTTGTATGTCTTTATTGGTCTAAATGAAATGGTTTTGGATTTCCAAAAGGATAAACTCGGGTATGAGACCCATTTGTTTTTGTCTCGGGAAAATGACCCTATTGATGGCCTTCGAGTCTGAATCGTGGTCGCGACGGGTGCTATGTGCACGGCGACAGACAATACGACGCTCGCCTCCATATTGGGATGTGTTCCTTCCGGAGAGGTCACAATTCACGATTCGTGGTCAGGTAGCCTGGGGAGGCTCGACTTCGGAGTGCTGACGGTTCAGGATAGCGACCGGTGATGAGTGCACCATGATCTTGTGGCGGTCATTGATTCGATCACGGTGACATACCAGGATTGAGGGCGGTCCTGGATGGATGGTTGCACACATCACTACGATCGGAGTCGTGACTGACCCTTAGATATCGGGCAGGATGCCCAGCTGATGTCATATGTTCGAGCACGAGACCCAGTTACTTTATGGTTATGATTTTGGGTCAGGGATCCTAGATGGATTTCCAAGTTCATGGCGGTTTATGGGAACCGGCATGAACCCTGGAAAGGTTATTGTGGTATATGACGGTTTAGGGGAACCGGCATGAACCCTGGAATGGATATTATGTATCATGATGGTTCAGGGGAACCAAGCATGAATGTTTATGTTATGTATATATATGTTCATATACCTTCCTTTACTTCTATTATCTCCTCCGGGGAGGGTCGTTGGCCTGGGTGGACCCCGGAGTAGTCACGGAGCTCTGACTGAGTGGGAGTTGCCCCCGTTGGGTTCCTTACTCTCAGAAAGGCTTGTATTACATTAACCTTGCACTCTGAGAGACTTGGGTGTGAGACACTGGGTGGCAGCGCGCGTAGCTTTGGAAACCGTGACAAGATTGGTTGTGTGAATTATATGTATATATCATATATGATATATGATTTATGGTGATGAGATATCGTGTATGTGGTATGCACAGGTTTTGGGCTGAGTCCCGTGTACTTGGTTTCTTTATGATTTGGGCTAAGTTCCGTATGGTTTTATTTTATTATGGTTGGTTCTTTTGATTACGGTTTTGGGCTTATTTCCCACATGTGGTTCATTTGGTTAAATGGTTTTCGAATGCATGCAGGCTTTTTAGTGAAGGGCGTACAAATGTCTTACGAAATGTTTTTATAAACTAGTTGTTTTGTCCACTCACAGCTTTTAAATGTTTTGACTGCCCTTCAGGTTGACAGCGGATGTGGACTGTAGCAGAGACCAAGATATTACATACCTCATCCGAATCCTGGCGTACTCTGATGGCCCGGGAGGGCTAAGGTTGGAAATTTCCATTGTCTGACAGACCGTGTCAGACGGGATCAAGGGCTTTCCTCGTTAATCCCAGGAGGATTGGGGACGGGTCCTGACACCTTGACTCGGCACAGCTCCTTACAATGGCACAGTCGGTCCTTCTCTTTGGCCTGGAGCTCGACCTTTACCTCTTCCTTGACAGCCATGGCCTCTTCCACTTTCCATTTCTCAGCCTCCAACTACTGAGTTAAGTCAGAGACCAACTTAATGGCCTTCTTAGCCTTCTGAAGCTTGGGAGCCACCTCTTCCTGCTTCTTCTTCAATTTCTCCTTATCTCTACGTGCCGAGGCCACTCTTCTCTGAGCAGTGTCAAACTACAGATAGACCTCGTCGAGGAACTACACATAACTCTTGTTAGAATAACATACACCCGGCGTAACAAACTACACTTGAGAAAAAATCAGTAAACCACTTACATTGCTGAGTAACAGGAGCGCCTTCTCCATCTTCTAGTCAACTAACTTACACTGCATCTCCGCCAGCTCATCCAGTGAGATGGAGGCCCCCTGATAGACACTGTTGAGCAATGGTACCATCTTCCTCGGACAACAGAGGGTTACCTCAAGGTTGGACGACTCACCAGCCGACTCACCCTCGGTGAACACACCCAAATTCACATCCCTACGCCTCTTCAGCTTGTCCAGGATCCTCATATCTAGGCGAGGGGGTGACGGGGGAGGGTTGAAGTCGGGGGTCGGCATAGTCATCTTCCCACTAATGGTTTCATGGGCCAATAGGAGGGCCTCGGCCTCCAACTGCGCCTTAGCCCGCCTAGGGTCTGGAGAAAGCATACAACCCTCCTCGACCTCACTCTTTTTCCTTTTGGGAGTTAAAGGAGGGCTCTTCAGCCTTGGCGTGGGCACTTGGTCTTGGCTTAGGCACTGTGTATGCTCACCCTACCCTTTTTCCGCCCTCGGTTTCTTCCTTTTTAGCATCTGCTCTAACCATTGTACGTCATTTGCGAGTGATGCCAACTTCCCTCTCAGTCTGATCGACCTTCATCTTGAGTGACAGAAAAATCCTTGTAAATCTTACTACCGAGGTGCTTCGAACTACATCACCAAGAATAGGTCGGTAGGGAAAACTCAACATAAACCACAACCTACTCGATCAAAAAAAACCTACTCTCGTCGGAGTCAATGAGCTCGGCCTTGTGCTGAAAACCCAAAAGCCAAAAGACGAGTCAGTTCCGTTCGTGGGTCGTCTAAACTTACCATTACTGTCTGGATGATTTCCTTTTCTTCCGATGTTATCTCCTCGGGGAAAATAAACCTGCACACTGAGAAACAAGTAAGCCTAAATATGGACACTTGGAGAAAAAAAAAAACAAAACATAAAATTCAATGGTTGTCCTACACTACAACACCAAAAGATAGACACTTTTGGTCTGAAACTTGCTCGATATTGGACCCCCTCAGTGTCACCCTCTCAATCCCCACCAATCAGACAAAACTTTGTCTTATAGGAATTTTGGGAAGTTGTTATGTCAAGTATGAACTCACCTCGCTTGCCCTTTCTTGCAGTGTCGCATTAAGACCTACCTGATGCTCTATTGTTGATGTCAGGACCCACCCCGGTTCCACCCCCGAAAACCGAGGTAAATCCTGCTCCCGTCTGATACCCCCGACACGCAACTACAGTAAACTCACGAAAAACCACCAAACTACATACCAGGCGCAGGAGAAAATTTAAACATTTCGAAATCAAAGTTTTACAGAGCATAGTACCAAAATACAAAGGAAAGAAAACCAATAAACAAGGTACAGCACGCACAATGGAAAATCTAAAGCACTCCGGGGTCACTCTCGAGTATTATATGCCTCCGACACTGAGCCTCAACGTCAACCCCTGTGCTAGTTCCACGACCTGGAGGGCAATTTAAAACAGAAGGTGTGAGTGGACCATAAATAAAAGAAGAGTTTCCAAAAACAATTTCATAGGAAAAACCAGGGTTTTAGCCCTCCGTTTTAAAAACACACATGCATAACCCATTTGCTGAAAATAGTTATAAATCATATAAAGATCGTCATGAAAACAGAATTGAAAGCAGTTATAGAAATCACATCATAAACATCATAAAACCATATCATAAATACCAAGCAAATCATTATCTGATCAAACCTGCTGGACCTATCCAAGTCTTTAAACTCCCGAGTCTTTAAATTCAATCCAGACCTCAATAATATCCGAGTCTTTAAACTCCCGAGTCTTTAAACTCAACAGGTCTATGGGGGAAATATCAATATATCCGAGTCTTTAAACTCCCGAGTCTTTAAACTCAATCCGGGTCTTTAAACCCAATCCGGGCCCGTCCCCCGTCAATCACAATATCCGGGTCTTTAAACCCAATATCCAGATCCAGAAAATCCAATCAAAACCATTTGGAAAAACCATTTCTAAATCCACATCCAAACCTGAATCCGAAATCACCGGCCTGAAGCCCTTCCAGCGTCCAGAACCGTCATTCCGAACCCAAATCCGGAAATCCCACGTTTCAACTTTAAAACCAAATTCCGATTTCCGAAATCCGATTCTAAAACTGAAAAACCTTGATTATCAAATCATGTCTCAAAATCCGTTTAATATCATTGAAAATCACTTATCGTTTGAAAACCCCAATTCATGGCATCAGAATCAGAATCCAAACTTTTCTCGTAAAACGTGCTGAAAACTGTACTTTCTTGAAAAACGTGCAATTATGTAAAACCAACATAGCATATTCAAAAATCATGAAATCACATGTAAACCATAAAACAATGATAGAAAAACAGTTATGCATGCTCGAGTTTAGAGAAGGGGTCCACTCACAGTCACCGGCACGTCACTCGCGCTCCGTACGTCCCGTACGTTCCTCAGCCTCCTCGGGAAGTCCTGATCCTGTCACAAGTCACCAAAGTACGCCACTAACACGTCTACTAAGACTCTCCTAATTTTCCCCAAAAATCCCCAGATCCTAAACGTAACGAACAGGAACCCTAAACCTTCAACCTCGCGGAACTAACCTCAAACGATGTCCGAATAACCCGAAACCTATTCCACTAGACTCGTTACAACCTCTAGACCAAAAATGTAGTTGACACTTTCCCCAAAAGCCACCACACGCGCCCCCAAGCGCCGCCCAAAGTGGCTGCGCGTGGGCCTCACTCGCCTGCACACAGACACTGTTCATCGTCGTCTTCAATGGGTGAACCGGTCTGAACCAGCGTACCCGGTTCTCCACCGTTTCGATTCCTCTCTTCACCATTCTCACCGTCCAGTCCTAAGCAACCTATTCCCCTCGCTCTAACAAGACGACTAAGCCTCTAAATCATCGTCCCAAACTCGAAACTGTAACCCGTTCTGTCCCCTGTTTCACAATCCGGCCACCCAAGTCCTCCCCCGTCACGGTGGCTACACTAAACAACTCCTAGAACCTCACTGAGTCTCACACAACTCACCAAAACCCTCGACTCGTACTCAAAACCCACTACTAGTGGTTTGAACCTAAACGGCAAAATAGAGCAATTGAAAGGGAACTATAAATTACTTGTGTTCAGGCCGCCGCCGTGAGCTCCTCTGGGTCTATTCGACTCTCCTCCGTCCTCCCAACGCCACCACGGGTCCAAGTTGAGGATTTGGGCAACACACGGTTGCCCCACCACCAAACTTCTTCTCTGTTTCTCCCTGAGAACTCACACCGTACACACTCAAATTCCTCACGACACTCTTACTCAAAATCACTCCTCAACTCCCTCTAAATCTCTTTTCTCACTCAGCAATTCACCACTACTCACATCACTCTTCACCTGATCGATTTTTCCTTCTCAGCCTCACTCTGCTTCTCACTTGTTCGAACACACACACAACCGTTTAATTGAACCGTGAAAAATCCTAGAAACCTCTAGCCCAACCCCACGTGTCACAGCCCTGTGGTCCCAAACCAAAATATCCCCATCTCCACTGTTCACTTGTCCTGATCCCATTTGCACAAATCCCAATGTGCAAATGACCAAAATACCCCTCCTTTGGGTCAAAATTACAATTATGCCCTTACCGTTTTAGACCCGTATCTTACTCACCCTAGGTCCGATGAACACGTGCCGCCTGTCGTTGAACTCAGGACGACGAGATCTACTTAACGGTCCTAGGTCAACGTGTCAAAACCCGATCGTACGAAAAGTCTACTTTCCCCCCTATTTTAGCCAAATTATGGTAATGCCATCAACCTTCCGAACATCATAACTTCCTCCTCGGATGTCGGAATCAGGCGTGCCACCTGTCTACGGATTCGTGACGTCCCGAACTACATCACGGTCACCGGTCAATACCCAATTGACAACCCGAACTAAAGGTCAACTATTACCCAACCTAGGGGCAAAATCGTCATTCGACGCTAACGGACCTTTCGTAACCAACTAACCACCAATTAAGATCACTAATCCCATATTAAACACTATCTTAACCCTAATTTCCGGAATGGGTCCTTACAGTTGAAACCTAAACTCATACAAGTACATAAACTGGGCATAGGTTGACTCCGGTTGCTCGGCCCAGTTGAAGGCTGTGTAGAAGGAGCAGAGCACGATCCAGACGTTCGGGTTGAGCTAACCGAGCGCCATCCCCCATTTTCTTTACCATCTGCCGCAACCATGGGTGTAACGACAACCTTACCCCGTGATGCATCAGCTCGGTATAGAACAGGGCCATACCAGTAGGGGGATTACTCGATAACTCACCTTTCTTTGGTAACCGCGTGGTCAACGACTCCGGCACGCCAAATTCAATGCGCATCTTCAACAGACCCTTCTCGGTCTCCTTATTCACCATTTCATCCACGGTGAAGGTGGCCCGTTCTATTGGGACCGCGTCCAACACCGACCCATCACTGGTTGACTTTCCCTTGCTCATCTACACCGACCCCTTCTGTCGACCATGGGTTAGCTTTAATGCCTTGTGCACACCTACCTTCATTATCGTCTCGACGTCTAATATGACATTTCCACCGCTCGTGCGGTTGGCCATTACCACCTCCATTACCGACTCATTCTTTTGACCAGAGGTCTCGGCCACCCCATGTGCTGACTGTGTCCTATTCTTTACATGGGCCGAGATGGCCTTGTCCTCACTCTCAAAAACGGGAATGAAAACATTCACACAACTACCTGACGACTCACTGACCTTTGAGTTGTAGCACCTCCCCTCCGTCACCGAGTTACTATCCTCGGACATCTACGAAAAAAAAACCAGGAGAACACAACTCAGAGACCAATCTGAATCTCGGAAGATCTGCCCACAAACTTCATCAAGTTCATGCCTAGTTCTTCACCAAATACTAGTTTAATCTATAAAATCCTGGAAAAGTGATCTTACCATGTTTTTTCGCGACGGAGCTGTGAGTCGGAAATCGCACCACCCTGAATGCCATCACGGAGAGCTGATTGGAAATCGCTTTTTACTTTGATAACAATTCACCCAAATTCTCAAAAACAAAAGTGAGGAAATCGGTGGAGACCCCTTTATTTATATAGCTCGACACGGACTACAAAGCATCACCACCCTCAATGGCCGACACATGTCGCGACCCACACAGATCTGACCGACACATGTCCCACATCCAGTCGAGGGAGACCAACCGTCCCTCCCACTACCTCCTTCACCACAGACGATCCTGCCCGTCTAACCGATCTGTCAGCCCTCACCGAGCCAGGTACACCGCTTGGTACCGCCACCTTCCCAAGGATCTGGGGCACACCGAGCTCGACACACCACTCGCTAGACACCGACCGTCCGTAGGACCATGCCGTTCCACCATCAACCAAGCTTCAACCTCAAGCACGTCACCGAGCGCCCCCTAGTCACACTGACCACCTGGCACACCTAGACATCTAAGACGACCGACGTATGTATCTCCACTGAGTCTCATCCTCAGGCCACCGACCACATGCCACTCATTTCACATGACCGAGCCAAGCTCGACGGACTCTCACGCCAAGGCACTTGGGGGACTACAGGTATACTCCCCATCGAGTTTGAGAGAATTCGACAAGTCCCCAACTGAGAAATTCTACCTTAGTTAAGAACTTGGGGGACTTCTGTTGACACCATATCTTATCAAACTCACTGGACTATATACCTAAAGCCCAAGCACCGAGTAAGGCCCAAGCCCATCGTACTTACATAGCTCCGACACTGGGCCCAAGTTAGGATGACACGTGAAAACTTCTCCACCCTCGATCTGCTTAACACGTGTCAGTACGAAAATCGAGGAGCATTTGTCCCACATCGAAACTATGGGAATCGAACATCTCACTTACCCATACATAAGTACACATTTCCTAATAAAGGTAATGAATATTGACTATTCAGTATTACTCTATCAAACTTACCATTTACTATTTCCTCTTACGAACAAAGTTACTAACTTGAACGTTGGAGAACCTTAGGCTGGCTCCACACCGGTACTCGTACTAACGGAAGACCCACTATTCTCCTAGTTGACAGGTTACGAGGAATAACACGCGTCACTTGGTAATTAGACGACGAGTAATTGACGGTTGGAACATTTATTGCTTCAACACTATCAATTTACATAAATGATTAAAATTTTGTGTCTTATATGTAGAAATGTCAAAGGGTGGTGATATGTTGCCTCGAAAGTCCGCTGAATTCTTCAAAATGAACTTGTATTAATGAATTCTTCAAAATGAACTTGTATTAATGAAGTATGAAATTTTATTTGTATTAATGTTTTATTGTTTGTACGAGTTGTTTGGTAAATGAATTTATCGATTTTCATTTGTCTTTTCTTTTTTTTCTTTTTTTTTTTGCTATGGATTGTAATTTGTATGAAATATGGATTCTATAATTATGAACTTCATTGTTGTTTTTTTCTTTTTAAGACATTATGTTTGCGTTTGAACGAAAACAAAAAACTGCAGTAGATGAAAACAGAAAATTGCATTAGAAAATTGTAAGAATTTTGAATTTCATGTGAAAACAAAAACAAAAACAAAAAACCGATCCTTAACCGAACCGGTCGAGTTGGGCTGATTTTGTTTTTTCGAACTGGGAAATTGACGTGTATTGAACAGT
This sequence comes from Prinsepia uniflora, assembly GCA_032719365.1. Lineage (NCBI taxonomy): Eukaryota > Viridiplantae > Streptophyta > Magnoliopsida > Rosales > Rosaceae > Prinsepia > Prinsepia uniflora. The sequence goes on from CM064874.1 coordinate 29,068,041, forward strand.
ACTGATATTGTACTGATCGATTTTGGCAAAATACCAAACAGTGTATACTGATTAATAGCCTTAGGCCATATTAACAAAATCACTTATTACTAATCCAAAAGAAAAAGAGAAAAAACAATTAGAATGAATGAGAGAACGGAAACTAGGGGTTTTCACTATTAAAAATAAGACAAATAAAAATCATAAATAATTATCCAGTATGTTCTGTATAGTTAATTAATGCATTTAACAATTTTTGAATGCAATGATCAAAGATAATAATTAGATAATTAAATCATAACATCAAATTTGTGCGAAAACTGAACTTTCTAATATTGTTATTTTAGAAAATATGTTTTCTCAAAAGAAACAAGGACAGTAATAAACTCCATATTAGAAACGAAAGTAAAATCTTTAAAAGATTTGTTATTTTATACCGTCATAAAATGGGTTTAGGGCTATAAAGCTAATAAAAACTATAAAATGATTTTGATATAATAAATATATGATGAATAATATGTTACAATAAAGTTCTGCCGATAACTAGTAATATAAAAATTTAAACATAAAAATAAATTGAAGTGAATTACTATAATTGAATGTTAATATAATTAAAAACATAACAATAAGCACATAAAAAATTGAATGGAAGAAAAATTATAAAATGAGCAGAAACGTGCGCACCTGGAGTCGAACCTTGATGCTTTTAAATTGAAAACAAGTCACAACTAACTCAACTAACAAGCTCAATTAAAATATAAGCAACCAAATAATTTATAAAGTACACATACTAACTTAAAAACAGTCATATTCTACCTCACGCGGGTTTGCAATTCGGGTTTTTTTTATCCGGTGCTATGACCCGACTAGTTTAAGCTCAATTTACGTCTAATTTTCACTCAATTTAGGCCGATCTCGATCGTTTTAAGTAAATAATGAGATCTATCTCCTTAAAATAAGAAAAAAAAAATCGAAATTTCATGAGATATCTTCCCCACATGCCATCGGCCAATTTTAACCAAATATCGGCGACATTTCACCGATATCCACCGATATTTTCATCCTTGGATATATGTGATGAATTTTTACACTAGTATTAATTTATTGCTTTATATTAAAAAGAAAAACAAACAAAAAAGGTAAGTGAAAATGTTATCTTCACTTTTCTACACATCATGAGTTGTACGAGAACACAGATATAAAACGGCATTTTGAAGTTGATGGTCACACCACATCTAATGTACTCCAAACGGTACTCAAAGTCAAACGGCAAGGACAACATAAAATGTCAAGAATACAAAAATGCCAATTGACATTTCCACGCTCCCATACTGTGCAGCGAATCGCAACATATTTGATATCCTCACAGCATTTATGCATTGGATACAAATGCATATCCATTAGTCCTCTGCATTTCTCTTAATTTTCTTCTTCAGTTTGTCTTGCACCCGATATCTCTCCCGTCGTTCTTCTCTCTGGCGTTTTTTGGATAACTGTTCATCTTTGGCTTTCTGCACTTCAAGTTCTTTCCTTTTTTTGTCATCCTTTAGCTTACGCTTCTTTAACTGCAAAAGCCCAAGTGAAGTTTATATACATTTGAAATCGATAGCAAATATTAACGGAAATTGGTACGAGAACTGAATAATACAGTATTCAATACAAAAGCTTACTAAACAGTACGGATTTCCAAACAGATCAATTATGACACTTGGTGCAATGGTTCAACCACAGTATTTGGCTTAAGGTGTATGCATACCTTCTCATGTCTAATTAATCGAAGATGTTGAACAAGAGCACGGACTTTCCGTTCATGAGGCTCCATGACAACAGCTCTTCTATTTTCAAGAAGTGGCCTTCTTCTACTGGGTGTATCCTTGGGCTTTGATGCAAATGGAAGAGCTGCTTGCAGTGACTTAGGAATCACCAATGGGTTGAACTTCTTCGGCTTTCTTTCAATTGGCTGTTGAGACAAGGGAAAACAAAAATTAAGTTGGAATGCTATTGGAAAAGAAGAAAAATCAAAGAAAGAAAGAAAGAAAGAGTACTCCCAGGGTAGAATTGAGAGTGAGAAACAGGCAGTACTTTACATAGCAGATTACCTTGTAAAGTGAATCTTTGTTCACAGGAATAGGAATATTATGTTCTCTCCTCAATTCAGCAGTAGTTTTCATCCCTTTCCAGGTCTTATCACGAGGTTGAAGGGATGTCGTCAGTGGATTGTAAAACTGAGGAACTTCAACTTGAGTCCAAGCACGCAAAAAGACAATGTCACTCATTTTAATTTTGTCCTCAAACGTGCACCTTGCAATCCCTTCTTTTGGTTGTCCTCCCATCTTCTTCGGTTGGTTACCAATTTCTTCTTTTGCAGCCTGTCAAGATAAATTAATACAAGTCAACTATTCATATACGCACTATTCAAGTAAGCAGTCACAAATGCCAGCTCAAGAGTTAAAAAAAACAAAAACAAAAACAAAATTAAATTTCAACATCAAACATGCATACCTTTTTCACCTGCCCCCGGATGCCACTGACAGTCCGAACAGAAGCACCTTCAAACCGAGCTATTTCAAGATCAGAGGTAAACATATCTTTTATAAGTGCAGTGTTTTTGAAGATCTTGCAGGGATGACCAACTAGTTTGAGTTTCTTGACAATTCTTGATGCATGGTTGAACTCGAGCACAACAGCAGTTGCTGTTATCCTAAATTGTGCCTTTCAAACCGAATAAAGTAGATTAGGAACAAATAAAAAGGTATAAACATAAAATTTAAAAAAAAACAAAAACCTACAAAAAGACATACACGCACAAAAAAAACCCTCGTATGATGAATTACTAGCTTTCCATTTTCTTCCTTTCATTGTGAGGGGGAAACAAGGAGGGGTGTGATGGATACATTCTAGCAAATCCAATAAACATTCGTAACTGTTCCTACAACTACAGCTGAAAATATCTTAAAACATTTAAGCTAAGACTCAAGATTTGATGTTTAAAATAGACTAATTGAACAAAGGCTTAGTAGAATGGCTAACCAAACGAAACACGAGATAGAAGCAAAAGAAGAAAAAACAGCCACCAATCACATAGTTGGTTTACAGATCAACCCAACCCCAAAATAGATTTTTAACACCATTTACTTCTACTATCCAAATTAACTTACTGCAGACAGCATTCCACGAAATCAAATTATGAGAGATATATTGTTATCATCAGGATTAAATCCAAACTCGACAAGGAGTGCTGACATACAAAACCAACGAATGTACAAAAGCAGTTCATGAAATAGCATACTCACAATTGCATTCAAGTACCTATGCTAAGTAAAAATTGTTTTCTACCAGAGAGAAACTAGAATGACCAGAACCTGAAGGCAAGACCAAAACATAGATTGGCATGTGCTATGCTATCAATGAACAGCAGGAAATTGGATAAAATTGCTTCATAAGGCAAGTGTCTCTGACGCAAAACAGAAATTTGGTGGGTAAGGTAAATGGGAAGAGCCAAGGTGCTGAGAGAATCCATGAAGAGGGTAAGATAATGAGCTTCACTATAAGCATCAGTATCAGCACCCTTCGAGGAAGGTGGTCCTACCGTTCATACCGCTCATTTACTAAATTTCATCTCTTTGAAAAATCAGCCAAATTTTAAGCATTTAAGCATTTAGCTAGTTGATTACCATTTATCATCGCATGATTATTTCAACATATATCAGAAACATTGTGTTTTCATTTTTTATTAAATTACAAAATTAACAAAATGATGTTTTTATTTGCCTGATTTTTACAAGTAAACATTTTGAAAAGAAGTTTATAACATGCACGATACGAATCATAGGAAAACACGTAATCCTCATTAGATCAGTTCTGAAATGAAAATATTCAGAGCTTTCCCTAGGCTATCCTTTGAATCTTGAAGAGACGCAAGGAACGAAAGGGAAAGGAAAAAGAAAATAAATTTGTCAAACCTGATTGTTTGATAAATTCTGGAAAGCAACCACACCAGTATTAGGAGGGGCAAGAGGGCCCCAGAACATAGCAAGGCAATGCATGTGTTCTGGGGTGTACTTAAGCATGCGATGTCTTCCATTTCGATCCTCAATAGCATAAACAGGTATTGTTTGGTAGCGCCTCCATCCGATAGAAACAATAATAGGATCACTCGTCTTCAGTACTTTCTTGTGCCACCTATGCCTCTTTAACCTGGCCTGGATGAAATGTAGGATTACATCAGATGAGATATAAATATTCATATATATATATATATATATATATTTGATGCACCATAAGGGATAGTGAGTGATGAAAGCGTAAGTAAGCTGTCACCGAGACCTATTAGGACCTCAACATGTTCTAACTTTTTATTCTAGTTCCTCCAGGTCATGTTAAAGTAAATGACATGGCAAGATTATATAGCCCTTTCTATGCTTAAGCATCATTACAAATCGATTTAGTTAGGTCTTTATAGACTATCAAGTACCTTTAGTTAGGTCTCTATGTTTAAGCATCATTATATATATATATATATGAGAGCTATTAAGACCTCAACATGTAAATTTTTATTCTAGTTCCTCCAGATCATGTTAAAGTAAATGAGATGGCAAGATTATATAGCCCTTTCTATGTTTAAGCATATCATTACAAATCGATTTAGTAAGGTCTTTATGCACTATCAAGTACCTTTATATCGGAACAATTTTATCAATGAAAACCATACCCAGAATGATGCATAACTTACAGCGCACCTCAAATAAAATGCATCTATCAGAGACGCAGCTAAAATTCACTTCATGTTTTATCAAATTGTAAAACAATACTTGGAGCCAGCATAGTTAACCAGTAGAGTAAATGGTCGGTCATTTACTTTGATGTGAAAATTATCTGTAACAAAACAAAACCCCCAAATTTCTAGAATTTGCTAGCTGATAAGAGCAGCTAGTGCTACTTTTAATTAAATTTCAAATGGCAAAGCTGTCTGTTAAAAACTAATGCAATTTTCATAGTGATGACATATAGAATATACAAAACCAGTGATTAATTATAATAAAGTGGGTTAGTTCTTGAATGGTCCCTGAATTATACCTTGACTCTTATTTTGGGTCATGAATTAAGTTATTACTATTAAGGACCCTGCCGAATCACAGGAGATTGAGAATTCTTCTCCCTGATTCGGCAAATCATATCTCTACAGGAATCATTCTTGATTCCTACTGTATTTCTTTCCTAGTTAGTCTCTACCACTACATACCTAGTTAGGACTCTACTTGTATATACCTAGTTAGGACTCTGTTAACACCTTTGTATAAATAGGGCACTACTGTAAAGCAAAGTCAATTCAGTAAAATATAAAACAGAAACCTGTTTTAAATACCTTTTATGGTATCAGAGCCTCCAAGCTCCACCGAGAAAAACTCCAAACCCTAATTCCCGAATCCTCAGTTTCCATGGCCGCCCCACCAAATCTTGCCTCGGCTCCCTCCCTCCCACCACCCCCACCACCCGTCGTCGATCCTACCCTTCCGCCCACCCTCATTACCATCAATGCCGCCGCCCAGCTTCCTGTCAAGCTCACAACCAATAATTACTTTCCTTGGCGTGCCCAATTTCATGCCCTCCTCCGTGGGTATGATCTTATGGGGTTTGTGGATGGATCTCATCCCTGCTCCCCTGAAACTGAGCCTGCACAGCGTGCCCTCTGGCTACGCCAGGACCAACTCCTCCTCCACGGCATCCTGGCCTCTGTCTCTCCTCAGGTCATAACCCTCATTGCTGCTGCCCCTACCTCTGCTGCTGCTTGGCAGCGTCTTGCCCACATCTATGCCAGCAAGGCCCGTGGCCGTGTTCTAGGCCTTAAGGAGCGTCTTCATCTCCTCCGCCGTGGTGACCGCCCTGTCTCTGATTACTTGCTGGAGGTTCGTCTTATCTCTGACGAACTTGCTGCAATTGACACTCTCCTTGCTGATGATGATCTGCTTCTTTATGTTCTCAACGGGGTGGGATCCCAATTTAAGGACATCACTGCTGCTGTCCGGTCCAGGGACACAGCTGTGTCCTTTGAGAACTTGCATGATATGCTTGTTCAGCATGAGGACGCCCTCAAGAGAGACAGCCCCCAACCAACCTCGGTCATCACTGCTAATGTCACTCAACATGCTCGCCGTTATCCCTCTCACGGTGCAACCCGCCCCTCAGGCCCCCGGACCTCCTCTTCCATCAACTCGGGCAACAACCACCGTTCCTCCAATCCTCCCATTGGCTACCGTGGCTTCTGCCAGTGGTGTGGAACTCAAGGTCACAGCGCCAAACGTTGTCCACAGCTTCAGTCCCCTTCCCACAATCCTCCCGTGGCCAACTCTACCATCCAGGCCCCCTCCCCAACCTGGATTTTGGACTCTGGTGCCTCCCACCATGTCACTGGTCACCCTCACAACCTCTCTGATGCCCAGCAGTACCATGGCCCGGACGAAATAATCATAGGTAATGGTTTGGTAATTGGTATCTCCCACACCGGTTCTGTCTCTTTACCCACACCCACTACCTCTTCCTTTACTCTTCAACATGTCCTTTGTGCTCCTTCCATGACCAATAATCTGATTTCCATCTCACAGTTTAATCACCAAAATAACACATCTATTGAACTGTTTCCAACCTGTTTCCATGTGAAGGATCTCAGCACAGGGGCGGTTCTCCTTCGAGGCCAAAGTAGGAATGGTGTCTATGAGTGGTCCTCTTCCTCCCTTCAACGGCCTCAAGCTCTGGTGGGTGTTGTGGTTTCTCCCAATCTGTGGCATCGTCGTTTGGGCCATCCCAGCTCTAACGTTCTTCAAAGTGTCCTTCGTCAGTCTTCCATTTCTGTGTCTCCTACACATCTTGAGTCAGTTTGTAATTCTTGCTTATGTAATAAAAGTCACCGCCTTCCATTTGGTGTTTCCTCTCTTCAATCCTCCCGTCCCTTACAATTACTTTACAGTGACGTTTGGGGTCCTGCTCCTTACCCATCCGTTGATGATTTTTCCTACTGTCATTTTTGTTGACCATTTCACTAAATACACCTGGCTGTATCCATTACGCAGAAAATCAGATGTTTACTCAACTTTTCAGGACTTCAAAATTTTGGTTGAAAAATATTTCCAGCATCCCATCACTTCCCTTTATACTGATGGCGGTGGTGAGTTCATCAAACTGAAGCCTTTTCTTGCCACCCACAGCATAAACCACCTCCTAACTCCACCACACACACCTCAACATAACGGTGTTGCTGAACGGCGACATCGTCACATCGTTGAAACTGGTCTCACCCTCCTCCATCAGGCCTCCCTTCCGTTATCCTACTGGTCCTATGCTTTTCGGGCAGCCGTCTACCTCATCAATCGGCTTCTGACTCCCAATCTCCAAAATACGTGCCCATACACTCTCCTCTTTCAACTCCCACCCAACTACACCCGTTTGCGCACCTTTGGTTGTCTTTGTTTCCCATGGCTTCGTCCTTACACCCAGAACAAACTTCAACCACGGTCCACTCCTTGTGTCTTTCTTGGCTATTCTCTTAACCAAAGTGCTTACTTGTGTCTTGACCCCTCCACTCACAAACTCTATGTCTCCCGTCATGTCCAGTTTGATGAGTCTACCTTCCCTGGTTCTTCTTCCACTCCTAACAGCCCCCCGGTCACCCCTGACCTCACTGCTTCTTGGCTTGCCACTCTCCTCCCTGTTTCCCATGTTCCTGTCTCGACTGCCACATCTGCCCCACCGGCTGTACCTACTGATCCTCCTCCTGAGGACCCTCTCACTGCACCTTCTCTCCTCAGCCTAGAGGCAGCCCCGCCCCCTGCTGTGGTTCTGTCACCTCCTGGTCTCCCGACCACCCCTGCACCACCAGAACCCGGCCCCACCGCTCCTTCCTCTGCTGCCACCCTCAGTGATAGCTCCCATGCTCCTATCCTCACCTACAGCTGGCGCCCTCGCCCCCCCCCCCCCCCCCCCCGGCCTCCTCCCACCCCTCGACCCCAACATACACATCCTATGCTTACCCGGACCCAAACTAGCACCATCAAACCTGTAACCTGTTATGCCCTCACTGCCACCTCTCACCCTCTCCCTTCTCTGGTTGAGCCAACCTGCGTTTCTCAAGCCCTGAAGGACCCTGCATGGCGGCATGCCATGTCCGATGAACTAAATGCCCTCATTCGCAATGGCACCTGGGATCTGGTTCCTCCCAGCCCCAACCAGAATGTGGTCGGCAACAAGTGGATTTTTCGTATCAAACGAACCCCTACAGGTGAGGTTGCCAGGTTTAAAGCCCGTCTAGTGGCCAAAGGGTACCATCAACGACCAGGTGTGGATTTTCTGGACACTTTCAGCCCGGTGGTCAAGTCCACAACCATTCGACTTGTCCTCCACCTTGCTGTGACTCAAGACTGGCCCCTCCGGCAGCTTGATGTCAACAATGCCTTCCTACATGGCACCCTTACTGAAGATGTTTACATGGCCCAACCAACAGGCTTTGCTGATCCCGATAAACCCACCCATGTGTGCAAACTCCAGAAAGCCCTGTATGGTCTTAAACAAGCCCCCGTGCCTGGTACAACAAGCTGCATGCCTTCCTCCTTGCTCAAGGGTTTACACCTGCCCTCTCGGATGCCTCCTTGTTCATCCTCCGCCAAGGTAATCATGTTCTGTATTTTTTGGTGTATGTCGATGATCTCATTGTGACAGGCAGCAGTTCCTCTCTTATCACCGACTTCATCAACACCTTGGCTGCCAGATTTTCTGTCAAAGACCTGGGGGACCTTCATTACTTCCTTGGGGTGGAAGTCCTTCCCACTCCCACTGGTCTGTTTCTCTCGCAGCACAAATATGTTTGTGACCTCCTCACCACAGCTCGCATGGACGGTGCAAAACCAGTAGCCACCCCACTTGCGGTCTCTCCAACACTCACTCTTACAGATGGCTCTCCCCCTGCTGACGCCACGCTGTTCAGAAAGCTGATTGGCAGCCTTCAATACCTCAATCTCACCCGCCCAGATCTCTCCTTTGCTGTCAACAAGCTCTCCCAGTTCATGCATGCCCCCACGGACACTCACTGGCAGGCCCTCAAACGCGTCCTGCGCTATCTCAAGGGCACCATGTTCTATGGCCTCCAGCTTCACTCCAGGTCTTCCAACCGTCTGCACGCTGTTTCTCACTCCCATAACCTCCATGCCTTTTCAGATGCCGATTGGGCAGGAGACCCCTCAGACCGTAAATCCACTACTGCTTACCTGGTTTATCTTGGGGCCAATCTCATCTCCTGGAGTTCCCGGAAACAAAAGGCCGTTTCCAGGTCATCCACTGAGGCCGAATACCGTGCTGTGGCCTCCACCACTGCTGAGCTGCTTTGGGTCCAATCCCTCCTCCGGGAGCTCGGTCTCTCCGTTGCTGGTCCACCAACCATTTCCTGTGACAACATTGGCACCACCTTCTACTGTGCCAATCCCGTTCTTCACTCACGCATGAAGCATGTCGACATTGACTTCCATTTCGTTCGTGATCATGTCACTCGTGGTCTCCTCCAGGTCTCTCATGTCACGACGGATGATCAACTAGTTGATGCTCTTACCAAGCCGCTGCCCCGCCCGCGTTTTCAGCTTCTACGTTCCAAGATTGGTGTCGCTGATGGCTCCACCATCTTGCGGGGGCGTATTAAGGACCCTGCCGAATCACAGGAGATTGAGAATTCTTCTCCCTGATTCGGCAAATCATATCTCTACAGAAATCATTCTTGATTCCTTCCTACTGTATTTCTTTCCTAGTTAGTCTCTACCACTACATACCTAGTTAGGACTCTACTTGTATATACCTAGTTAGGACTCTGTTAACACCTTTGAATAAATAGGGCACTACTATAAAGCAAAGTCAATTCAGTAAAATATAAAACAGAAACCTGTTTTAAATACCTTTTAATTACATTCTGTGGTCCTCTACCATGCATGCCAAATTGGTCTTTCTCCATCAATTTTTGTCAATTTACCTCTCTATTTGAGGGATAAATGGGTTTAATTATATTCGTTGAAAAGAAAACATCTCACAAACAAAAAGTGTAAATAAAAACATAAAGAATAGTTATGCTATTTCTCATTCCACCATTGCGTCCACCAACCCGCCTCACCCTTCAGGACCTTTACCCTTTGCAGCACCAGCATCATATTGAACACCTAAGCGATGGGGAGGGATTGGGTCAATCATTTGGGTTGCAGGGGTTAAAACATGAGGGCCAGCAAAGGGGGAGATCAATGGTATGTGGGGAGTGAGGCATGTTTGATGGACGCAGTGGTGAGATGAAAATTGGTAGCATTTATTTATTATTTTTTTAATTTCTAGGTTTATTTAATTTTACTTATGGTTCTTCTTTCAAAAGATTTTAACTGACCTTTAGAGAGAAGAAAATGGAAAAAGTGACAAAAAGTGACAGAAGAACCAATTGGGCACAGCTGATAGAGTTTGAGGATAGCTAAATGTAATAACTAAATTTAAGAGACCATTTGAGGAATTAACCCTAAAAGAGAGTATCAAATCAATCCATCCATCGGGTTACCCTCTCTCAAATTGTAGGCCCATTATTTTATATGGCTCTCATAGATAAAACTCTCCCTTTGGACTCAGATTTTCCAACCCACTCTGGAAGGCCCTAATAATCTAATTGTCTACGACCATGCCACAAATAGTTGTAACATAATAAAAATGCAGCTGCCATTGACTATTCTAACTCATGCAGCTAGGAAGGATAGTGAAGACGAAGAAAAGAACACGATGGAATCAATAATGTACACTAACCTGCATGTGCCCGACATTTTCTTCACCAAGACCAATTCCTCCGACCAACAAAGGATGGGAGGGGTCAAAATATTCAACCATTTCATAAGGAACATCATGAACTTCCAGTCGCAGGTAAGTCCCTGTTTGGAAGCCCTCAATCTCCAATCGAGTGGCCTCATCTAGGTCATTGAGTTCAGCTATATTCTTTTGCTTCCGAAGTTCAATCTCATCCTTCAGCTGGAAGAACCACGCATGAGCTCCAACCACCTTGTGTTGTGCAAATAAACATAAATTTATCTAAGAAAGTTACCTTGTCGTAATAACCACTTTCTTTAGATTGATCTCGATCAAACTTGCTCTCATGTTTAGTTTCAAGCTCCTCTTCAGATGACTCAGCTCCGTCAAATGTAGATCAAATTAAGGGAACAAAAGAATTCAGGATTTCTCTACAACTATGAGAGTAAATATGACCAAACCCTTAATAAAAACGTCAACATACATAGAATTCCTATTATAACCCCAAAAGAATGCAATATACAACATTAAAAGAGATCCATCTCCCAAACACATCCATTTGAAAAGCTCATAAGAAAAGAAGATCTAAAAAAATCTTTCTAGGGTTTTGGAGGTATTAGAGCAATATCGTAATACTATAAAAACTATATCAAGAAAATCTTTCAATTGAAAAGGATATTGGGCATCAAACTTGGCACGAAGAGCAAGCTTTTTCAGCCTCCGCTCCTCTTTGGCCAAATCATCTTCCTTGTGGTCATTGCTAGTGTCATCTGTATGATGCTTCTCACCTGTTTCTAAATCTTCAAAGTCACCATAGACAGCATCACCATCTTCAACATTATCCTCTGTGACTTGATTTCTTTGAGCAGCTTTCGACCAATCGCCAGTGACAAAACGATCGCGAATATTGGTGCTAAGCTTTTCGTCTTTCCAGACTTTGAGATTCGAATCATTTGTGAATTTGGAACAGTCCTCAACATTCCAATTTCGACCTTCTATTCCTCCATGTTTCTGCATCAATCAAACCAAAAAGATAATATGAATCTTGATTTATGAAAGTTAGCACAATACTTCATTTCAGATTGGAAAGTCAAATAAATCCCTCTGATGTTAAAACCATGCTCGGTTTCCTGTGAAATGTAAAGAATTAGTGTCTAGGGCAAACCTTGTTTCCTTCTTTGGGCTTAAAAAAGTCATCTCCATCACTTTCCTCCTCTGCACTACTATCCTGTTCTTCATTGTTAGAAGCAGTTGGCATTGATGTAGATTTCCCATATACAAGTTGCATAAGGTTAATAGTTTGTCTGGAGGAAGTCCTTTCTACCAAAGATTCTTTCCACTTTGCAATGTTTCCCATCTCATCTACTATGAGGCCAAAACAAAAGAGGGATGCGATAAGATTAGAGAATGGAAATTCATTGGGAATCCAACAGCTGAGATGTTAAAATACGTAAGCAAATGATGGATAACATTTTCAGTTATACTCCAGTCTCTTATAAATTCTTAATTTTAATCAATAAACATAAGGGTTTTGACATCACAGTCCATTTACTCAAAACAATTGTATCTATTCCAAAACATGAGCACAGTGCTTCTTGACACAGAAAATAAGAATATTATGACAAATTAAAAAATTTAAATTGCAAGCAATATTACCGTCTGCATCATGAACCTCTTCATCTTCCTCTGAAGACTCTGAACCAGAAGATGCTGGACTATCCATATCATTGTTGGCATCATCTTCAGCCTCTTCATCTGAATCCTATAGTGGGGGAGTATGTATGAAATTAGTATTATAAAACAAGATCATGGCTTCTCAATGTAAACACAATTCTGGTTTCACCTACTTACATTCTTCACATCCATAAGTGCTAAGAGGTATAACTATCACACATATGTAATAGGCTAAATTCAGAATTTACATGATGGTTCATTCCACAAAAAATTGCAGTGTTTGGTAGCAGAGAAGGTGACGAAGTAATCAATGAAAGTAGACATAAAATAAAGTACAAAGAAAAATTAAAATAGAAGATTAGATTTTTATATTTGATAGTTAGCGAAGTTATGTTATAACACTAGCACACTGATAAGCCAGGTGAGTTATAAAATGAACATGCTCACACCAAAGTAGTAAAATATTTCAAAGTTGTTTAACGTGTACAGCCTCCACAAGTGAAACTTCAAGTATTTCCTTATGCCGACACATATACACTCAATCAACATAATATTTCTGATCCAAATATGTTTCTATTTAATACACAAGATGAGTTTAGCTTTGTTCACCTTCATATCATTATAATCGAGGTCATTTTCAAAGATGACTTTTCTCCTTGACCTTCCATCATGAAACTCAACATGTTCCTTCAGGTGATCTTCAAAACCAGTCTCTTGATCCAATGCATCTTTATGTGCAGCTTCATCCTGATCTGAAGATTCTGATTCTGAACCGTCAATATCCTTCGCATCTTGCTCTAGCAAACGAATCGGTTCTCTAGATTCATCAGTATCTTTTCCATTACTTTGAGCTTTTGATAATAAACTAGGGTTCCGGCCAAATAGATTAATGAAGCTCTGCTCTAACTTCTCATCAACCGAATATTTTGTGTTCTGAAGAGATTTTACCAAAGCCACACCCACGTCTTGGCGCTTTTCTGTTACAAGCATCCATTATTAAGAAATAAATTGATCAAAGTTGCAAAACGAGAGAGAACATGACTTTTGACAAAACCCAAAGGTGTCATTGGGAAGAAAAGATGTTTCCCTTCAGAAAATAAATTAGGGAGAGAATGCAACTATATATCATGGAATTAAACTAAATTACTGTATCTTTACACACAAATATGTACATTGAAATAAATTGAACCTTCATTTGTTGCTTCCCCCTTTTCGTCAAGGTTTGAAAACTGAACAAAGTGGTCATTTATGTTTATATAAACAGCATCTTTATCATACAGGAGATCGCCAAGTCCAGACATGGGTGCATAAAACAATTTTTCTTTGTCACGCAAACCCTTCTTTTTGGCAGCTGACGGTAAAGGACAAGGATCAGGTAAGCCTGTCATATCAGCTAAACTGTAATCCCCAACACCTGCGATATGAATCTGATGCACAATGTTCGTCAGACAACAACATAAGAATATATCATAAAACATATAAAGCAAGATAATGCATCTATAAATCATATCAAAATCTGCTGCTTCCCTGGGATACTATGACTGATTTTTCGCCATGTCTCAGCAAGATGAATGATAAAATGTTCATAATATTATGAAATACCAAATCCTGAAACAGATATAATCAATGCACTTTTCATATTTTCTTATATGCGCAACTTCCTACCATCACAAAAACTTTACACTTGACATTCCAGTAAGTAAGGCAATCAATTATAGCTTTTCGGATATAAACTAGGAGAAATTTTTAAAAAAAATGAAATAGAAGAAAGAAAATCTCATTAAATTCATTAGTAAGTTGAAAGCATTAAATCACAAAATCATAAGTTTCACATAAATATCTGAAATATATTTCTTAAAAAGCTTCAAAATACAAGTGACAGGTGACATAAACACTAGTCACTGCTCACTAGCCTGGAGTAGTAAAATGTATCTTCATCCAAAAAGCTGAACCTAGAAGATGTACCCTCAGCCTGCTCTTTGAGCTTGTTTAAAACACATAACTTAGCCCAAATGTGCCCTAAATTATCCAAATACTCATGTGATCCAGTGTATTCTCTCTTCTTAATTTAATGCGTACAGGGGCAAAATCATCTTAATTACTAAGTTGGAAGGAAAGAAGGAGCTTTTTGCTATAAGCTGTGCTTCTAATGACGACAAAGCTTAAGTTGTCAGAATGATGTCAAAGCTTGCCTCCCTTTCTAAATATTTACAAAAGAAGTAAAAAGTGGAAAGATTTTAATCCGTAAGTTGCCATTCATAATTTGAATGGTCAAAGAGCAAGAAAGGCCCACTCTCAAGACCTAGACCTGAATTATCATCTTTTTTTTTCCCAATAAGACTTTTTATTACATATTACTTAACTTCCAGAAGCAATAAGACGAGCTTTAAATTTTAGACACACATACCTTAGTTCCTTTTTTCATGTTACAGCCCCGCAAATAACCATACAGTGTGACATTTCTATCGCATTTATTATTCAAGCGCACTTTTTCAGGAGGAGTGACATCTTCAAAGCGGTCTACCAAAACGTAAGGATGAGCTGTTCGCCATGATAAAGGATGAAACTTCATAACAGATATGAAACGAGCCAAGTTGTGAATTTCACGTTTAACATACCTGTTCATTAAAGCCAGGAGAGTATTATAATTTAAAAGAAAAACCCAAATTCAATTCAAAATAATTATCAACTTTCAGAAGCGACAGGATCAGCCAGTTCAGAGAGTGACTACTTACTTTCCATGAATGAGACCAGATAAATAAAATAATTTAGCTCCATCATATATTTCAGTCCAGAAACGATGTTTGAGGTGCTGCTTTGTTTTCTTCAATTTCTTTACATCTTTGAACTTATCAAGGTGGGTAAGAACCCCCATAACCTTAGGAAATCCATGAACTTGCAATATATTCAGGAATTCAAACGTTTCCTGTAAATAAATTGAAGCCAATCCAGTATTATAACATATATTTCTTCATATAAACCATTGGAAAAGGTGTGATATATGAAAAGGTCAAAAAACCCAGGACATACAATAAATATTGAAGCAGAAGCACCTCATGATATATAATAATGACATCTATGAGTGTCTGTCATAGATATATTTGACATGTATGACAGGAGTTGAATTCATAGAAATCGAAAAAGAAAAGAGCAAACAATTTTCATAGGCGTCAGGATTTTATGAAACTTTAAACCATCCAAGTAAAGACAGTATACGAAAAATAACAAGAATAATGACCCTCAAGTCTCACCATTTCAAAACCATAGCTGCCATCTATAAGAAGCAATGCTAAATCAGCAAATTTTGCAGCATCAATCATACCATTGATATCATTTGGGCACTCCACAAACTGTACTCGCCTTTGCTTGCCTAGCACATGCAAATAATGAGGGATTTAATGAACACGGCTTAATCTGATATTAAACTGAATCAAATTATTGCCAAGTATCAGAAGAAAAGGATGAAACTTGGCACCTGATACAATGGTTATCGGGCCTCGAACCTCTGGCAAATTATGCTTTGTATAATGCTTCACAAGAGATTTAATTAACAAAGATTTGCCAACCTAGAATCAACGAATTCATAAACTAATAGAGTAAGAGTTTTGCAATCCAAAATATTGCAACGAATTAATAGACATTTTATATATACCCCGGGAGGTCCGTGCACTAGAACAACATATGGAGGTTGTTCGCCATAGGAGCGATCAATCGTTGGAACATGGAGCCTGCGCTGCTCTTTCTCGACGGAGCGCGATTGAAGACGCTTGGCTTTCACAGTTGAGCTAAAAGCAAATGCTCTAGGGTTTTGCTTCTTGCCGTTCTGAGAAGTGTCGCCCTTCTTCTTCTTGTCCGCCTTTGAGCCCGACTGTCTCGACCTGTGTGCCTTGTGCGACTGCGACTGCTCCTTGGTTCCGCTGTCCATGGCCATGGTAACCTAACTAAGAAACCCTAGAAGGCAGGAACTGCTATCAGCACAGGTTATATGCTTTGAGCTGCGACAATGACTTCCGACGTGCTGTATCAGCACAGGTTTTACTTCAAGTTTCTCCTCCCGTACACCAGCCCAAATGGGGTTTAGTCCAAACCCTCTATTTTGCGGAATAGTAGTATCAGCCGTAGGATTGAATGAGCGTCTGATATTTAAAGGAGAATCAAAAACCAAACGAGAGAAGATTAACGAAGAGCCTTTTTACCCTAATGATGCCCCTAAACTCAAAACCGCAAGGGTAAGGTGAGTTGTAAGTACCAACAAACTATAGCAAAATAAAAGTCTCCTATGTACACCAATTTCATAATTATATTGTGCTTTTTAAATTTTAAATTTAATTTGACTTTCGGTATGAATTTTTGTTACTTGATGGCGGAGTATATATGAGATCCAAAAAATAATCTCAAAATAACTTGACAAATTTCTTGTCCAATATTTCGACAAAAGATGCTGACATGAAATAACTAAATCATTTATTATTATCTTGAGATTTATTTTTTGGTGTGTCCCATAAGCACCAAATAATCAACTAATAAAATTCTGTCTGAAAAATAATAATCAATTAATAAAACTCTGTCTTAAAAATGTTGGTAAATGAAAAAACCCTAGCCCGAAAGAAAAAAACAAATTAAGGGGAGGAGGGGAAAGGTCTTCTTCTTCCCTCCTCCCCCCAATCGTTTTTCGTTTTTTTTTTTGGGTCCCATTGTGGTGACTATCAGGACCATTCCCAAATCCCTCGGAATTAATGTGGCACACGCCTGATCCCATCTGACACCACGTGTCAGACCAGGGAAAATTCCTTCTTTAGCCCTCGCCAAGGCTATCAGAGTACGTCATGATTGTAGGAGGAGGAGTGTGATGTCTCGTCTCTGCTACAGCCCGCATCCACGATCAACCTGAAGAGCATTAAAACATTAAAAGTCGTGAGTGGACAAAACAATATTTTAATAAAAACATTTCGCATAAAGACATTTATGCCCTTCAAAAATTACATACGCATGCAATCGAAAACCGTTTATCAAAACGTTCATAAAACTATTTCATTTATCAAAAATATTCTCAAAATCATTCAAGGGTTCATGTCCGGTTCCCATAAACCGTCATGACCCATAAAAACCTTTCAAGGGTTCATGCCGGTTCTCATAAACTGTCATGAACCATAAATCCATTTATGGGTCCCCGACCCGAAATCACAAACTTGAAAACTATAAATCAATACATGAGAACTCAGCCCCAAACCATTATCAGTGAAGTACTAAAACATACCATACGGGGTCTACACCCCAAACCATTTCCAAAACATCGAATACGGGGACTCCACCTGTAACGACCCGTCCCGAATATCGGGATTGAATATTAATTAATTATGAATTAGAATGACTAATCGAGGATTAGTTGAGTGAAATCGGACGAAACGTGCAAAATGACCGTTTTGCCCCTAGCATGGGTAAAATGTTGACTTTTAGTTCGGGCGGTCAAACGGACTTTGAACGATGACTGTGACGTAGTTCGGGACGTCACGAGTTCATAGACAGGTGGCACGTTCGATTCCGACATTCGAGGTGAAAGTTATGGCGTTCGGAAGTTGAGAGGTATTTTTGTAATTTGGTCATATTAGGGGCCAAATGTTGACTTTTTGATCGGGAGGTCCGATGGATGAGGGCCAAGGACCGTTACGTAGGTATCGTCGATACGAATCCAATGATAGGCGGCATGCCGAGATCGGAGATTCGACGACGAAGTTAGGGTCCAAGGAACGAATTAACAAACCGAGACTCCGATTAAAATAATAATATAATAATGAATAGTAACCGATGACTGTGCACATCCGGATGAGTGACAAGTGTCACCCATCCCCTGAAATCTGATCCATGTTTCCCTCCCAACACCATCATTACAACATCATCATTCCTTCTTCATCATTTCTTCCATTTTCCCCATTTTTCTTCTTCTTTGTTTTCTTACCCGTGAGAAGGGGAATCGGAATTGGGAGAATTGAGCTCCCTTTCACAACCAGTTTCGAGGGGAATTTGAGAGCTATGAGAGATGGATTCAACTGGGTAAACACGAGAGATTGACTGTGAGGAGGAGACTGGAATTTCGGATTTTGAGTTTTGGGAGGGAAATTCGAAATCAAATCATAGGGCCGTGAGGATCGAATTGGAGGTTACTTTCAGCTTCCTGGGATCCCCACAATCAGTTTCGTCGAAAGAACGAAGGGAATTGGCCACCAATTCACTCTGAACGGACTTGGTGACAGTAATGGAGTTTGAAGGTCGAGTCGTGATCTTGGAGCGATCAAACGGTGTAATTGATGTGGGGAAACTACTTCTCAGGATCCCACGATGCTTCTGGGTTCATCAATTGGAAGAAACCAGTTGAGATTGACGGAATTCCTTGGTTGCACAGTGACGGGTGTTCTTCGTGTTCATCATCGAGTCGATGAGTTTTAGGTGAGTTTTTGTGTAATCATCGATACAAAACTCAAATTGAACTTAAAATGAAGCTAACTAAATGCTCAATTGATGAAATCAGTGCCGAATTGATAGGATTGGAACCGGGTCATCTCGCGGGTTAATTGGACCCGTTTACCAGAGAAACGGGTTAGAACGATACACTGTAGCAAGCGCGTGGGTTTCACGCGCAGCCACTCACGGCGGCGCGTGACGGCGCGTGGGCATGAATCTCGAGGTGAGGTCAACATGAATTCTGTCCTATTTAATGTAACGAACATTTTGGAATTGGTTTCGTGTCGATCGGACACCGTCTCGATATTGTTCGGGATGTCCGAAGGTTTTAAATTAAGTTTAAAAATAGTTAAAAATTCAGGAAAATTACGGGACTTTGATAGGATGTTAATGTGGAGGTTAGTAACCCTCTAATGTAATTTGGACAGGATTGGGAGTCCCGGTGATAGTGGTGTGGCCCGGGAAGGCCTATGGCACGCGTATCGAGGCGTACCGTTAAACGGTCTGTGAGTGGACTTTGTTTTCTAACCGTGATGCATGCATATATGATTTAAAAGCCTTATTATATGATTTTATATGCTTTGGCATGATTGACGTTTCAATCCGGTAATTTCTCGGTTTTATGATTATTATATTATTATTTTGGTCACGATTTTCGAGAAATTACGAAATTTGGTAAAAATGATGTTTGGACTTGGTTTATGAGTCCGGGATTAAAATTGATTGAAAATAATGGTTGGACTCGGATTATTGAGTCATGGATTGAAAAAAATGATGTGTTGACTCGGGAATGAGTCAAGGGTCGATTTCGTGGATTTACGTGAAAATGGCAACGGAGGTTGCAACGCATGGATTTGCGTGATAATGTTATTTTGGGCGTGAGAACCCAAGTGAATAGTGATTTTGACTCGGGTTTGGAGTCACTTGTGAAATTAATGATTTATTGGGATTTTATGATTATTTTAATCAGTCTTTCGGGCACGTTTTACGAGGAACGTGCAAATGATGTTTTGGGCTAGGCCTGGAGTCTAAATGATTTCTAAAATGATGTTTTGACTTAGTTGGTAAGTCAATGATGATTTCTGGATTAATTTATTGTTTTAAAAGGTGATTTTAAAGAAGTACGTGTAAATGGTATTTTGGGCTTTGAGACCCAGTTGGGAATGATCTTGGCTTTGTGTGAAGACAAGATTTGATTGAAATGTTTTGGGATGTAATTCCCGAGATGGTTTTCATTGTGCTTGTGATATTCCTAGACGGTCGGAGCTTGGAGGGGATTACCTAGACGACCGGAGCTTGGGGGATGTGATTGTAGGATCATGAGTTGATCTTATGGTAGTCAGCTTCTCGGATGAGACTGAGCCTGGATGTACCACTCGGATGGGTCTGAGCCTGGGGATGTGTTCGCCCAGAGGTGACTGAGCCCAAGGGGGTTGAGCCCAGAGGTTTCTGTTCCCGAGAGTGTGACTGGATATTGGCCTACGCGCACTTGTGAGTAGTGCAGTTTGATTTATTGTGCACTTGTGAGTAGTGCAGATGTGATTGTGATAGTTTGTGCACTTGTGAGTAGTGCGGATTGATTGGATTGATATATTTATTGTGCACTTGTGATTAGTGCTGATTGATGTTGTTTGTGATGACGTACTGGTATTGAGTACGGGTTTTTGGTCTTTGTGGCCAGGTGATTATGTTTTCACATGTTTTGGCCTGAGAGCTGGGATTTGATGTTTTATAACATGAACTGATTTGATGAACATGAGTTTTTATGGACCATGGGAAAACGTGTTTTGATTTTATCGGTCCACTGTTCATACTTGATTGATTTCACACTATTACTCATGTTTCAAGTTATGCATGCACGTTTGTGAAAACTGAAGGGTAAGAATGTGTTTTGATAAATGTATTTCTAAAGGTTCATTTTCGTCCATCACAGCTTTTATTGGTTTTAATGCCCTTCAGGTTGATCACGGATGCGACTGCAGCAGAGACTGGGACATTGCACGCCTCCTCCATCGATCCTTGCGCACTCTAGAAGCCCAGTTTGGGCAGTGACTTTTGGTTATCCCTTGTCTGACACCTCTTGTTGGACGGGAGCAGGGTACATTCCACGGTAATCCCGAGGGGATTGGGGTGGGTCCTGTCAACTTGGTATCAGAGCACGGTTGCTCTTTTGTGCGCGCAGGTCGAGGGTGTGATGTCTCTTTGGGCTGCAGTTTGTTATCAACCTGATAGATAGTTTTTGGATTTAATCGCGAATAGAGTATGATTGGACCGATACGCTGTGCGTTAATGTGATTTGACCCAAGTGGGGTTGATTGTGATGAATTGGTAATGTGGGACCGTCGGTTCGGTCATGTGATATTAGATTGTTGTGCTGCTAGGTGCAGCTAGGTTCGGGGAACCTCATTTGAGTTGATGGTAGGATTGGATTTGACGTCTATACGATGTCAGGACCGCGGGGTCGGTCAGGTTGTGAGTTTTATATTACGGAAAGCTGTTGGGTTCGGTGGAACCATAGGGTGTAATTGTGAAATCTCGTGTTGGATCGGGTATTAGTGTGAGGTATGGATGCGGATCTCGATAGAAATGACAGTTAGTCGGTAGTCATATGGAGATGACTGGCTATCGAGGGTAATTAGTGTGGTTACAATACTTGGGGACGTTCAGGGAACGTTCATTATCCTGATGTGGGTTGTCAGAATAGTGGTACCCATAGTTGTGAGGTACGAGATCGTCGTTCGGTATAAACAGAGATCCAGGGTTGTCGTATTTGCACACGGTGTGCAAGTATGGATGTTTGTATGTTGGTACTTTTGTGCCGATGCTAGTATGGATGCCTGTGTGCTGATACTAGTGTTGTTGATAGTGTGTTGGTGCTGGTACTAGTGTTGGTGCTAGTGTCGGTAATGGTGTTGACGATGAGCCACAAGTTGGGGTGTGACTCCGTCATGATGGACATATGTTCAGTCCTTGAGATTTGGTAGTGGTTGAGTGATGGACTGGATGGGATCCAGTCCAGATTGTGATATGTTGGGATAAGTCCCAATAGTGGGGAGTTGTTGGCAACTCCGAGGTTGGTGCGATTGTATGTTTCTAATATCCCCAGAATGTACATGGAAATGATTAGAATTGGAAGAGGTGAGGAAAACCATTGGTGGTATAGATGTGGGATTTTGTGATCGAGAATAACTTGGAGAATTGAGTGTTGAACCTGTAAAGGTTGAGGTATGAGAACAAAATCGTAATGAATTACATCATTTTGCATGTGTGTAAATGGTTATTAACGAACATAAGGTCTGGGCAATGGATTGATTGCGGACACGTCGTTGTCCAAGTGAGTTGAGGATGTGGGAAGTCCAGTGGCTGGACTTGACATCTCCTTGGGAGCATGTCAGTTCCCAACACGGTTGGAACCTTAGTTTCGAGGAGATTTGTGATTGTGGGACGAGAGGAGTGCTCGTTTCTGCATTTGTGATAGGTGTTCTGGAGTCATTGGGGTTGACTTCTTGTTTTCTGCCCTAGCAGACGTTGATTGTAGTTACCAGTACGTTGAGCGTGTATTGGTTGGTGAGCCCATGTGTGTTGTGGGGGTTATCAGGGGGAGTGGCGTATTCAAATTAGGTAAACGGGATTTCTCAATTTCTCCTTGGTGGCAGACGATGTTGTGTTACATGGCGTGGTAAGTACAGTGAGTTTTGTTGCATCCACGTAGGATGAGTATTGGTGTCATTGTGTTGGATCATCCTTGGTTTTTCCTAGGTGGAATGACAAGGATCGATACAAGGTAATCGGTGAGAATCCGCAGACTCGACGTGTCTTGTCGTTGACTGATCAGTCTAGTTGTGGGAATTGGTTGTCGATCGGTTTGACGACCTAGGATTGTGACGTTATAGTCAGGGACACTGACAGGACCCGTCCCAACTGGACGTCAAAAACCGTACCCGGTCCTGCTCCCGTCTAACAAGTCAACTGAAAGTCCGAAACTACCCTTCAGCACCTGCCAGACAAGGGACATTTGCGCCTGTGCCCGCTCCTCTGGAAAGCCTCGATCAACGCGCCACGACCTGAAGGGTTAATAAAACAGAAAAGGTGTGAGTGGACAAAAATGACCTCTTATAAAAACATTTGCCAAAATACATTCTTACCCTCCAGTTTTCACAAACTTGCATGCATATCGTAAAACATGAGTAATAATATGAAATCATTCAAATATGAACAGTGGACCGATAAAATCAAAATACGTTTTCCCATGGTCCACAAAACTCATGTTCATCAAATCAGTTCATGTTGTAAAACATCAAATCCCGGCTCTCAGGCCAAAACATGTGAAAACATAATCACTGGCCACAAAGACCAAAAACCCGTACTCAATACCAGTACGTCATCACAATCAATACCAATCAGCACTAATCACCAGTGCACAAGAAATATATCAATCCAATCAATCCGCACTACTCACAAGTGCATAAAATATCACAAATCACATCTGCACTACTCACAAGTGCACAATCAATCAAACTGCACTACTCACAAGTGCATAATCAATCAAACTGCACTACGCACAAGTGCACAATCAATCAAACTGCACTACTCACAAGTGCTGCACTACGCGTAGGCCAATATCCAGTCACTCTCTCGGGAACAGACACCTCTGGGCTCAACCCCCTCGGGCTCAGTCACCTCTGGGCGAACACATCCCCGGGCTCAGACACCTCCGAGTGGTACATCCAGGCTCAGTCTCATCCGAGAAGCTGACTACCATAGGATCAACTCCCGATCCTACAATCACATCCCCCAAGCTCGGGTCGTCTGGGTAATCCCCCCAAACTCCGAACGTCTGGGAATATCACAATCACTATGAAAACCATCTCGGGAATTACATCCCAAAACATTTCAATCAAACCTTGACTCCATACTAAGTCAAGATCATTCCCGACTGGGTCTCAAAGCCCAAAATACCTTTTACACATAAACCGTTAAAATCACATTTTAGGTCAATAAAATAATCCGGAAATCATCATTGACTTACCAACTAAGTCAAAACATCATTTTAGAAATCATTTAGACTCCGGGCCTAGCCCAAAACATCATTTGCACGTTCCTCGTAAAATGTGCCCGAAAGATTGATTAAAATAATCATAAAATCACAATAAATCATTAATTTCACAATTTCACAAGTGACTCCAAATCCGGGTCAAAATCACTATTCACTTGGGTTCTCATCCCCAAAATATCATTATCACGCAAATCCATGCGTTGCAACCTCCGTTGCCATTTTCACGTAAATCCACGAAATTGACCCTTGACTCATTCCCGAGTCACCACATCATTTTCAATCCATGACTCAATAATCCGAGTCCAAACATTATTTTCAATCAATTTCAATCCCGGACTCGTAAACCAAGTCCAAACATCATTTTTACCAAATTTCGTAATTTCTCGAAAATCGCCCAAAATAATAATATAATAATCATAAAACCGAGAAATTACCGGATTGAAACATCAATCATGCCAAAGCATATAAAATCACATAATAAGGCATTTAAAATCATATATGCATGCAACACGATTAGAAAACAAAGTCCACTCACACACACCGTCCAAAACGGTCCGTTTCCGAGTTGCACGTTTTTCCGTAAAATCTGGAAATCACAACTCCTGCCCAAAATCATTATAAAGGGTTACTAACATCTCAAAATACTTCATATAATTTTCCCCAATTTTTCCGAAATTTAAATACGTATTTTTAACGTAAAACAAAACTTCGGATACGCGAAACATTATCGAAACAATATCCGATTTCATCGAAATCAACGTCAAAATGTTCGTTACACTGAGAGGATCAAAAGTCATGTTGACCTCACCTTGAGACTAGGCCGGACGCGCCCTCACGCGCCGCCGTGAGTGGCTGCGCGTGAAATCCACGCGCCTGCTACATTACCCTCGTCCTCACCCGTTTGTCTGTAAAACGGGCCATTTAAACCGCGAGGCGACCCGGTTAATTTCCTACCAATTCGACATTGTTTCCATCAATTGAACATTCAGTTAGGTTCGGTTTAAGTTCAATTAGAGATATGTGGACTTAATTACAAGAAACATTACCTCTAACCTCACGATCACAGATGATCATAAGAAGAACATCCGGCCACTGTTCATCATTCGAATTCCCTTAGTTTCAATCGATTCCTCTCAATTGATTCAACCAGAAGCATCCAGGGACTCAGGTAAACATTTCCCCCAACTCAATTGCTTCAATCCAGTGCTCAATCTCCACGACTCAAGCTCGATAGCCGTCACTGTGCAACCATGGAAGTCCGTCAATCTCCAACGTTTTCCTTCAATTGATCCCTCTAGAAGCATCGTGGGATCCTCAGGAACACAATCCCCACATCAATTTCGTCAATCAAAGCCTCAATTTCCTCGACTCAACCTCGAATTTCTTCCTCTGTCACCAAGTGTGTTCAGAGCCAAAACAGCACCAATTTCCTTCGTTCTTTCGACGTTTCTGATCGTTGTGATCCTAGGAAACTCGAAGTGAGTTCAATTTCGATCCTCATAGCCAATCACTCGACATTTGAATTCCCCCCCCCCCCCCAATTTTCTAAATTTTCGATTCTCTGTCTCCAGCCTTCAATCGATCCTCAATGTTTCCCCAGTTTAATCCACTCTCACAATCTCACAATTCTCACTCAAAACCGGCAGTGGAAGAGAGTCCAATTCTCTCAATTCCGTTTTCCCCAAATTGTGCACGGTTTGAAAGAAAAACAAAGAAAAGGAAGGAAAATGATGAAGGAGGAATGATGATGTTGTAATGATAGTGTTGGGAGGGAAACATGGATCAGATTTCAGGGGATGGGTGACACTTGTCACTCATCCGGATGTGCACAGTCATCGGGTACTATTCATATTAAAATATTATTTTAATCCCGGTTCGTTCGGTTAATCGAGCCCGATTCCGTGACCATAACTTCGTCGTTGAATATCCGATTTCGGCATGCCGCCTGTCATTGGATTTGTATCGACGATACCTACGTAACAGTCCTTGGCCCTCGTCCATCGGACCTCCCGATCAAAAAGTCAACATTTGGCCCCTAACATGCCAAATTACCAAAATACCCCTCAACTTCCGAACATCATAACTTTCTCTACGAATGTCGGAATCGAACGTGCCACCTGTCTATGAACTCGTGACGTCCCGAAATACGTCACAGTCATCGGTCAAAGTCCATTTGACCGCCCGAACTAAAAGTCAACATTTTGCCCACGACCAGGGGCAAAATGGTCATTTTGCACGTTTCGTCCGATTTCACTCAACTAATCCCCAATTAGTCATTCTAAACCATAATTAATTAATATTCAATCCCGATATTCGGGACGGGTCATTACAGACACAGTGTCTATCTGGGTCGTGATCTTGATGATCCAGATAGGGGGAGAGTATATCACTCTTATTTTGGTATGTGAGTCGTAAATATCGGGATTGAACTTCTTTTCGAAGTGGGGCCCGTACGGTATTCTACTCGGGTGAGTAGGTTTTCGATGTGGTCAGGTTTTGTCAACTTTAGACTTGTGGAGGTTGGATTGGTTTCCCTATGAAGTCAATCAAGTGTATTGAGCAAGTAACCGATAGGTTCAGTTTTGGTGTGTCTTGGTAAATGTGAACGAGATTTCGATATTTGGAATCGAATTTCTGGGTGACGATTCAGGATTCGATTTTGGAACTTGAAAGTATATTTCTGGATTTGGGTACGGAATGATTATTCCAAATGCTAGCTTACGGAATAATGATTTCGGATTCGGGTTTGGACATAAATTAAAAATGTGATGTCTGGGTTGGATTCGAGATTTCTTACGAAATTGCGAATTCGGATTTGGAATTGGAACTAGATGATGGGGGGAGTTTCGATTTGGAAAAATGGACTCCATTATTGCAACGTGTTTGGCTATGACCTAGGTGGTTGTAGTCTAGTCAAGGGATAGATGTATGTACCTTGTACATGGTTTGGGGTACGATACTTTGCAGACTTGTGGTGTCGGGTGACGGTATACGGGTTATACCAATAGTACGTTGGTGAACGTGTTAGTAGTCGGCTTAATCCTGATACCATTGGATGGGTTGTGAACGTGAACTGGACATTGAACACGATGCACTAGGCAGAGTAATTCTGATGATTTCAGTGATTGTTTGAGCAGGTGCTCTTAGCCACGGTTGGCTAGTATAACTCTAGTGTTGAGTTGTGTGATCACTGCTAGGCTGGTGTTCAATGTGTTCCAGTTACACCATCAAATTGAGTGAGTTGGTGGTTAGTGTGACCGCAAGTTGCTTTGCGGCGAGATGTTGGCATGTCGTGACCTTACCAGCATCTGGGATCGCTGAGGGGGTGACAGTTGTGGTTACTGATTGGCGCTTCACTAGAGTGGTAAAGCTTGGTAGTGACAGTTTGGCTTGTAGTGTCAGCATGGACTGACATGTGAGTTTTGGTGACTCTCGATGAGAGCGAAGGTCAGGGAACATTAGTGAGTACTTGGGGCCGTCAAGCTGAAGGAGTCTGCTTAATGGTGACATTGCCAATTTCTGGTGATCAATTTCACTCGAGGTGGTCGAGTGTAGGTAGTACGACGTGCATCTGTGATGTGACGTCTGAGTGCAGATGAGTTCTGCGTTGGCTAGTGGGTGTACAGGTGTACACATGTTGTGAGGCCCATTTGTTTTGCACGAGGTAGTTGTGGAATACGGATAGTTGGAATTTCGGGGACGAAATTCTTTAAGGAGGGAAGGTTGTAATGACCCGTCCCGAATATAGGGATTGAATATTAATTAATTATGAATTAGAATGACTAATCGGGGATTAGTTGAGTGAAATCGGACGAAACGTGCAAAATAACCGTTTTGCCCCTGGCGTGGGTAAAATGTTGACTTTTAGTTCGGGCGGTCAAACGGACTATGAACGATGACTGTGACGTAGTTCGGGACGTCACGAGTTCATAGACAGGTGGCACGTTCGATTCCGACATTCGAGGTGAAAGTTATGGCGTTCGGAAGTTGATAGGTATTTTTGTAATTTGGTCATATTAGGGGCCAAATGTTGAATTTTTGATCGGGAGGTCCGATGGACGAGGGCCAAGGACTGTTACGTAGGTATCGTCGATACGAATCCAATGACAGGCGGCATGCCGAGATCGGAGATTCGACGACGAAGTTAGGGTCCAAGGAACGAATTAACGAACCGAGACTCCGATTAAAATAATAATATAATAATGAATAGTAACCGATGACTGTGCACATCCGGATGAGTGACAAGTGTCACCCATCCCCTGAAATCTGATCCATGTTTCCCTCCCAACACCATCATTACAACATCATCATTCCTTCTTCATCATTTCTTCCATTTTCCCCATTTTTCTTCTTCTTTGTTTTCTTACCCGTGAGAAGGGGAATCGGAATTGGGAGAATTGAGCTCCCTTTCACAACCAGTTTCGAGGGGAATTTGAGAGCTATGAGAGATGGATTCAACTGGGTAAACACGAGAGATTGACTGTGAGGAGGAGACTGGAATTTCGGATTTTGAGTTTTGGGAGGGAAATTCGAAATCAAATCATAGGGCCGTGAGGATCGAATTGGAGGTTACTTTCAGCTTCCTGGGATCCCCACGATCAGTTTCGTCGAAAGAACGAAGGGAATTGGCCACCAATTCACTCTGAACGGACTTGGTGACAGTAATGGAGTTTGAAGGTCGAGTCGTGATCTTGGAGCGATCAAACGGTGTAATTGATGTGGGGAAACTACTTCTCAGGATCCCACGATGCTTCTGGGTTCATCAATTGGAAGAAACTGGTTGAGATTGACGGAATTCCATGGTTGCACAGTGACGGGTGTTCTTCGTGTTCATCATTGAGTCGATGAGTTTTAGGTGAGTTTTTGTGTAATCATCGATACAAAACTCAAATTGAACTTAAAATGAAGCTAACTAAATGCTCAATTGATGAAATCAGTGCCGAATTGATAGGATTGGAACCGGGTCATCTCGCGGGTTAATTGGACCCGTTTACCAGAGAAACGGGTTAGAACGATACACTGTAGCAGGCGCGTGGGTTTCACGCGCAGCCACTCACGGCGGCGCGTGACGGCGCGTGGGCCCGAATCTCGAGGTGAGGTTAACATGACTTCTGTCCTATTTAATGTAACGAACATTTTGGAATTGGTTTCGTGTCGATCGGACACCGTCTCGATATTGTTCGGGATGTCCGAAGGTTTTAAATTAAGTTTAAAAATAGTTAAAAATTCAGGAAAATTACGGGACTTTGATAGGATGTTAATGTGGAGGTTAGTAACCCTCTAATGTAATTTGGACAGGATTGGGAGTCCCGGTGATAGTGGTGTGGCCCGGGAAGGCCTATGGCACGCGTATCGAGGCGTACTGTTAAACGGTCTGTGAGTGGACTTTGTTTTCTAACCGTGATGCATGCATATATGATTTAAAAGCCTTATTATATGATTTTATATGCTTTAGCATGATTGACGTTTCAATCCGGTAATTTCTCGGTTTTATGATTATTATATTATTATTTTGGTCACGATTTTCGAGAAATTACGAAATTTGGTAAAAATGATGTTTGGACTTGGTTTATGAGTCCGGGATTAAAATTGATTGAAAATAATGGTTGGACTCGGATTATTGAGTCATGGATTGAAAAAAAATGATGTGTTGACTCGGGAATGAGTCAAGGGTCGATTTTGTGGATTTACGTGAAAATGGCAACGGAGGTTGCAACGCATGGATTTGCGTGATAATGTTATTTTGGGCGTGAGAACCCAAGTGAATAGTGATTTTGACTCGGGTTTGGAGTCACTTGTGAAATTAATGATTTATTGGGATTTTATGATTATTTTAATCAGTCTTTCGGGCACGCTTTACGAGGAACGTGCAAATGATGTTTTGGGCTAGGCCTGGAGTCTAAATGATTTCTAAAATGATGTTTTGACTTAGTTGGTAAGTCAATGATGATTTCTGGATTAATTTATTGTTTTAAAAGGTGATTTTAAAGAAGTACGTGTAAATGGTATTTTGGGCTTTGAGACCCAGTTGGGAATGATCTTGACTTTGTGTGAAGACAAGATTTGATTGAAATGTTTTGGGATGTAATTCCCGAGATGGTTTTCATTGTGCTTGTGATATTCCCAGACGGTCGGAGCTTGGGGGGGATTACCCAGACGACCGGAGCTTGGGGGATGTGATTGTAGGATCATGATTTGATCCTATGGTAGTCAGCTTCTCGGATGAGACTGAGCTTGGATGTACCACTCGGATGGGTCTGAGCCTGGGGATGTGTTCGCCCAGAGGTGACTGAGCCCGAGGGGGTTGAGCCCAGAGGTTTCTGTTCCCGAGAGTGTGACTGGATATTGGCCTACGCGCACTTGTGAGTAGTGCAGTTTGATTTATTGTGCACTTGTGAGTAGTGCAGATGTGATTGTGATAGTTTGTGCACTTGTGAGTAGTGCAGATTGATTGGATTGATATATTTATTGTGCACTTGTGATTAGTGCTGATTGATGTTGTTTGTGATGACGTACTGGTATTGAGTACGGGTTTCTGGTCTTTGTGGCCAGGTGATTATGTTTTCACATGTTTTGGCCTGAGAGCCGGGATTTGATGTTTTATAACATGAACTGATTTGATGAACATGAGTTTTTATAGACCATGGAAAAACGTGTTTTGATTTTATCGGTCCACTGTTCATACTTGATTGATTTCACACTATTACTCATGTTTCAAGTTATGCATGCACGTTTGTGAAAACTGAAGGATAAGAATGTGTTTTGATAAATGTATTTCTAAAGGTTCATTTTCTTCCACTCACAGCTTTTATTGGTTTTAATGCCCTTCAGGTTGATCACGAATGCGACTGCAGCAGAGACTGGGACATTGCACGCCTTCTCCATCGATCCTTGCGCACTCTAGAAGCCCAGTTTGGGCAGTGACTTTTGGTTATCCCTTGTCTGACACCTCTTGTTGGACGGGAGCAGGGCACATTCCACGGTAATCCCGAGGGGATTGGGGTGGGTCCTGTCACCGCCCCAAATCACTTTCTAAATCATAAAACACGGGGTCTCCGCCCCCAAATCACTTTCTGTTAAACCTCATACGTACGCATACATATAAGCCATCCGCGGCTCTTCCGAGAACATGCCAACTCGGGGCACACAGCCCCTAGGGAGCACATCCCCGATAAATGTCACGATATAATCTCTATACTAGTGTGTACACTACTCGGGATCTCACTCTGAGTCTTCTCTAAGGAATTCTCCATCTAGGAAGCTCAATCTCTGGATCTAGTCCACACATATCTCCGGAATTTGGTCCGGGACCACAAAATAAATCGTAACCCCCACTCCTAGAACGGGATCCCTATGGGGATACCCACTCTGGTCTGTGGATCGTGACTCTCCAGGTCGACGTCTGGAGGAGACCATATAATCATATGGAGGGTCCATATTCATTTTCAAATCTCTTTCTTTCTCAAAACACATTTCAACTGGGTCTCATACCAGATTCATCTCAATAGAATTTCTCGAATCTGATTCAAATCGATTTCACAGGCCTCGGCCTAAATACACAGTTCAATAGGGTCTCATGCCTGATTTCACATTTCACAAACTGAACTGGGACTCAAGCCCGATATTACATTCAACTGGGCCTCAAGCCCGATACTATCCATCCACGGGGACCTCAAGTCTGATTCCATAAACCAACAGGACCTCAAGTCCGATTTCACAATCAATTGGGCCTCAAGCCCGATATCTCAACTAAATGAGTCTCAGGCCTGATATCATAAATCAACGGGGCATCAAGCCCGATAGTACAACTAACTGGGCCTCAAACCCGAATCGTAAACCAACTGGGCCCTCGTGTAACAACCCGTACCTTCGGGAAGGGTATAAATGTAATTTTGTAAAAGATTTGTATAAAAGGACGATTTTGCCCTTGTGAATAGTGTGTCAAAAGTTGACTTTTTTATTTACAGGTTGGATGAGTGTTGACCATTGACCGTGACGTAGCTTAAGACGTCACGAGTCCGTAGACAGGTGGCAGGTTCGATTTGGACAACCGGAGAAAAAGTTATGACGTTTGGAAGATTGAGGGCGTTACCGTAATTCTGATTAATGAAGGGAAAATGTTTACTTTTTAGTGGACTTGTGATTTTCACGTAGACCGAGGACCGTTGGATAAGTCTTGAAGTCCTGAGTACAACGACAGGCGGCACGCTGTCATCGGACGTCAGACGAAATAGTTACGGGTCTGGAAAGTTTGAGGGTAAAATGGTAATTTTAACACTAGGGGCAATTTGGTCTTTTTCCCCTATGACCAATCAGATAAGGGCAAGTGGCTTAAGTGGAGTGGGATATTTGTGCTGATGTCCATGAGAAATTGGACACGTGGGCTTTGCTGGATGGTTCCAGCGTGTCTACAATGTAGACGGCCACAAAGTGTCCAAAATTAAACCGTGTTTGTGCTGTGTAGAACAGAAACAGAGAGGGAAGAAAGTGAGAGGACTTGATTGATTCTGTGTGGGTGTGAGAGTTTGGTGAACTGTGAGAGTGACAGAGAGAAGAAAGGGAGTTGGTGACTGAGTCTGGGAGTGGAATCGTGCACGAAGACACGGTGGTCGGAGGTTCGAGTTCTCAGAGAAAACAGAGGAGCCGTGGGACTGTGGTGGTGGTTGAGCCGTGTTGTGGTTCAATCCAAGCTGATGAGGAGTTAGGACGACCGCAGAGGACTCATTGGACACTGTGGTACACGGCGGTGCAAACGGCGGAGGAAAAATCGCAAGTGAGACCTTATTCCCCTGTTTTTCCCGTTTGACTGTTTTCAAAAGTCGTGGACTTTGGGCGAGAGTCGAGGGGTTTTGGTGAGTGATGTGAGCTTCAGGGAGGTCCTAGGAGTCGTCTAGGATGGTGCCGTGACGGGGGAAGGTTTGGGTGGCCGGAGGCCAAAACAGGGCAAACGGGCCGTCTGTTTCAGGGATGAAGACGATGGGTTTTAGGCCGTGATTCTTCGATTTTAGGACGGGAATAGATTGCAGGGAACTGGACGAAGCTTATAGGATTGAAATGGTGGAAAACAATGGCGGAATCGCAGAGAACCGGTCACGCCGGTTCAACACAGTTGAACTGGGTGACTCGAGGTAGACGATGCACTGTAGCAAGCGCGTGAGGCCCACGCGCAGCCACTTGGGGCGGCGCGTGGGGGCGCGTGAGGAGGAGTTTGAGAAATTGTCCAACATGGTTTTTGTACTAAATGTTCTAAGGAATCCAGTGGGACAAGTTTCGGGTAAATCGGACGATGTTACGGGATAGTTCGAGGATCCGGACGGTTGAGGGTTTAAATTTAAATTTCGTATAAATTCCCAAAAATTTGGGGAAATTAGGGATAGCATCTTTGAAGTATTTGTGACCCTATTTGATGTCCATTGACAGGACGGGAGACGCCTGAGACGGTTGAAGAGCGCACGGAGCGCGATTGATACTTTCTGATTCGTGAGTGGACTCTTTCTTTTCTTATGAGCATGCCTAGCTGTTTTTATTTATGTTTTATAGTTTAAAGTATGTTTTAATGCTTGTTAATGATGATTATATGTGATTGCTATGCTTGCACGTTTTTCGAGACATTTTCTGGCTTTTGCACATTTTTCGAGAAAAAACGGGATTTCTGATTTTGATGCTATACTTTGGGATTCAAATTATAAGTGCTTTCCGATGGTTATAAATGGATTATGAAATATGATTTTTGGTAATCACGATTTTTGGTTTAAAAAGTGGAATTCTGGATTTGGGTTCGGAATGACGGTTCTGAACGCCGAAAGGCCTTCGAACCGGGGATTTCGGATTCGAGTTTGGATATGAATTTGGAATTGATTTTAAATTGGTTTTGGATTGGATTTACTGGATCTGGATATTGGGTTTAAAGACCCGGATATTCTGATTGACGGGGGACGGGCCCGGATTGAGTTTAAAGACTCGGATATTTACGATATTACCCCCGTAGGCCTATTGAGTTTAAAGACTCAGGAGTTTAAAGACTCGGATTACATTTGAGGCATGATTGAGTTTAAAGACTCGGATAGACCCAGCAGGTTTGATCGGACCTTGATATTTTTGGATTTGGTTTATGATATGATCTTAGCAGACTTACCATACTATTTGGTATTGTGGTTTTCTGATACTTAGTTAGGCATGCATATTTTTAAAATGGAGGGAAAAACTTTATTCGTTTCTTTAAACTGTTTTATTCTTAAATCGTGTTTTAAACCTTTTAGTGCTTTAGTCCACTCACACTTTTTGGTTTTAACTTAGCCTCCAGGTCGTGGTGATAGCGTTGGGGTGAACGTTGAGGCAGGGACCGAGGCATAGAGCTTACGACGTTTTTCCGTTGCGAGATTAGCCTAGTAGGACTTTTGTGCCTGTTTTGTATAAACTATGCTCTGACTTACGGTTGTATTATATTTCTCCCTTGTCTGATAGTTATGCTTATGGTCGTGTTGAGGTTATTTTTGGTACTTTAAGTGTGATTGTCAGACGGGAGCAGGGTTCGTCCCGGGTATCGAGGGGATATTTGGGACGGGTCCTGACAATTGGTATCAGAGCATAGGTTTGTCGGTTTGTGACAGTACGAAGTCGTTTTTAGGTTGTTTTACTAACTCTATGCCTCTTTCAGCGTACGATCGACCATGCCTCCGAGACGTGAACCCCCTCCACGACCTGAAGAAGTAGAGAGTGCGTCGATTGAGCGAGCCCAGCGGCTTGGGGCTACTACGTTCAGTGGTGGGGCAGACCCAGAGGAAGCCCACCGATGGATCACCCGGCTTGAGTGGATTTTCGGGGTGATGCACTGTCCTCCAAGAGATCGTGTGTTGTTGGCTACCTTTCTGCTAGATGGCGCAGCGTATGAGTGGTGGTATACGCTGGAGTTGTCAGGATGGGACACTCATACCGTGACTTGGGAGACTTTCCGGGAGCGGTTCTTGGACCAGTATTATCCTCGCTCTTTTCGGGATGCCAAAGAGGCGGAGTTCATTCAGTTGAAACAGGGGAGCATGACAGTGGCCGAGTATGAGTAGAGGTTTCAGATGTTGTCCTGATTCGCTCCTGCATTTGTGGCAACCGAGGCTGAGAAGTGTCGTCGGTTTGAGTTGGGTCTTCGAGGAGATATTAGAGCCATTATGACAGCCGGCTCATTTGATACTTTCAGGGAGTTGTCAGACGCTGCTGTCAGAGTGGAGGCCAGTTTACTTGCCAGGCCACAGTACTCGGGCAGTGTGCGACGCCGTGAGCATTCTTTTCCTGGAGCGTCGAGTCAGAGGATCCCGAAGCGGGGCAACTATGGTGGTACTTCATCGGCTGGTGGTGTCCGGTTTGGCAGACCAGGCAGTTTTTAGGGCTTTGGATTTCAGGGAGCTAGAGCACAGCTGACTCCCCAGGCAAGTGCGATTTCTGTTGCTTCTACTGGGAGACAGACTGGTGGACCCGGTAGAGATGTCTGCTATTATTGTGGAGAGCGTGGCCACTTTCGGAGAGAGTGCCCGTTGTTAGCCTAGGAGGGTGGAGCAGGTCGAGGTACAGCAGAACCTGGGCGGAGTACTGCATCCGTGTCAGGGGCGGTAGGCCCTAGGGATGGTAGTGGTGCCACGAGCAGTTCTAGAGGGCGCGGTAGGTCATCAGGACCTCAGGCGCGAGTTTTTGCTATGACCCAGCAGGAGGCTAGATCAGCACAGGGAGTGGTGACAGGTACACTTACCATACTTGGTCACACTGTTTTTGCTTTGATAGATCCCGGGGCTACTCACTCGTTTATAGCCCGGAAGTGTAGTCTGGTTACGGAGCGGGAGGTGTCTACCTTGGATTGTGCCTTAGGGGTGAGTACACCTACTGGGGAGGTGTTGGTAGTGACTCAGGTTCTGAGAGAGTGCCCGGTGTTGGTAGTTGAGGTTGAGTTAGTGGCGGACTTGTTACTGTTGGATCTACGAGACTTCGATGTTATATTAGGTATGGATTGGTTAACTAGACATCATGCTTCTATCGAGTGTTTCGATAGGAGAGTGACCTTTCGGAGTCCAGGGTTACCGGAGACCACGTTTCAGGGGGATCAGCGTGCACTTCCTACTGGAGTTATTTCGGCACTTGAGGCTAGCAAGCTGTTGCGGAAGGGGTGCCAGGGTTATATAGCTCACGTGGTGGATACACGTGCTACGCCAGTGAGGGCGGAGGATATACCAGTGGTGCGGGAGTTTCCCGATGTTTTTCCCGAGGAGTTGCCAGGATTACCACCACATAGAGATATCGAGTTCACGATTGATCTTCTACCAGGTACGCAGCCTATTTCACAGACTCCTTATTGCATGACACCTGCAGAATTGAGGGAACTAAAGGCCCAGTTACAAGAGTTGGTCGATATGGGATTCATTCGACAGAGTATTTCACCTTGGGGAGCGCCTGTACTGTTTGTCAAGAAAAAGGACGGAGGTTTGAGGTTGTGTGTTGACTACAGACAGTTGAATAAGGTAACCATTCGGAATAAGTATCCCTTACTCCGGATTGATGACTTGTTCGACCAGTTGAAGGGAGCACAGTACTTTTCGAAGATTGATCTTCGCTCCGGCTACCATCAATTGCGGGTTAAGGAGGAGGATGTACCCAAGACGGATTTTCGGACCAGGTACGGTCACTATGAGTTTGTTGTGATGCCTTTTGGATTGACTAATGCCCCAGTAGCTTTTATGGATCTTATGAATCGAGTGTTCCAGCCATACTTGGATCGTTTTGTGATTGTTTTCATTGATGACATCT
This sequence comes from Prinsepia uniflora, assembly GCA_032719365.1. Lineage (NCBI taxonomy): Eukaryota > Viridiplantae > Streptophyta > Magnoliopsida > Rosales > Rosaceae > Prinsepia > Prinsepia uniflora. Next base: position 29,104,798 of record CM064874.1, read on the forward strand.
TGGTGTATTCGAAGAGTGCGAAGGCGCACGAGAAGCATCTGAGAATAGTGCTTAAGACCATGAGAGAGCATCAGTTGTATGCGAAATTGAGCAAGTGCCAGTTTTGGTTGACCAGTGTTGGATTTTTGGGTCATGTGATTTCAGCCGAGGGCATCAGAGTGGATCCTCAGAAGGTTGAGGCGATAGCAAATTGGGAACAGCCCAAGACAGTGACAGAGATCAGGAGTTTTCTAGGATTAGCAGGCTATTACCGGCGCTTTATTGAGGGTTTTTCTATTCTTACTGCTCCGTTGACCCGGTTGACTCGGAAGGGAGTTCGGTTTGATTGGGATGAGAACTGTGAGCAGAGTTTCCAGGAGCTTAAGAGGCGGTTGACATCGGCTCCTGTGTTGGCCCTTCCAGACGACAGTGGGGAGTTCGAGGTTTATAGTGACGCTTCTTTACAGGGTTTGGGCTGTGTGTTGATGCAGCACGGGAAAGTGATTGCTTACGCTTCCCGACAGTTGAAACCCCATGAGATGAATTACCCTACACATGACTTGGAGCTTGCAGCAGTAGTCCATGCACTGAAGATTTGGCGACATTACTTGTATGGCGAGAGGTGCAGGATTTTCACGGATCACAAGAGCTTAAAGTATTTGTTTACTCAGAAGGAATTGAATCTGAGACAACGTCGATGGTTAGAGCTGCTTAAGGACTACGACTGTACTATCGAGTATCATCCAAGAAAGGCTAATGTGGTAGCCGATGCTTTGAGCAGGAAGTCAGCTAGTTCTTTGTCGCATTTGAGGACAATTCGGTTACCTTTGTTGATTGAGCTCCGTAGACTTGGAGTAGAGTTGAATGTGGAGAGTCAGGGAGCACTTCTAGCGAGTTTCCACGTACGACCTGTTTTGATTGACCAGGTTATTGATGCTCAGTTTGAGGACCCCATTTTGGGCATCATACGGATTGAGGTAGAGGCTGGAGAGAGACAGGACTTTGAGATTCGCGAGGATGACGCCTTGGTTAAGGATGGACGGTTGTGTGTACCTGAGGACGAATCACTGAAGAAGGTGATACTGGATGAGGCTCACTGTTCAGCCTATGCGATGCATCCTGGTGGGACCAAGATGTATCGTACCCTTCGAGAGCATTACTGGTGGTCAGGTATGAAACGTGAGATTACGGAGTATGTCAGTAGATGCTTGATTTGTCAACAGGTGAAAGCCGAGCGGCCACAATACCAAACAGTATGGTAAGTCTGCTAAGATCATATCTTAAACCAAATCCGCAAATATCAAGGTCCGATCAAACCTGCTGGGTCTATCCGAGTCTTTAAACTCAATCAGGCCTCAAATGTAATCCGAGTCTTTAAACTCCCGAGTCTACAGTGCATCGTCTACCTCGAGTCACCCGGTTCAACTGACAGGACCCGCCCCGATCCCCCTGGGACCACATGGGGACGTGCCCTGCTCCCGTCTGACACCCAAAATAACGTTCCAATTTTAACCTCAAAAGTTCAAATGAATAAATAACCAAATAAAGTTATACATCAAATCCGAAATAAACCGATGTCAGACAAGGGATAAAGTTCCAAATTACAAATTGCGAGCACGACTCTAAAATAAACCTGCGGGCAAACCACCCAACAGGAGATCAGGTACGCGGAAATAGATCTATGCCTCAGCCTCAGGATCCTCCTCTACCTCAGTAGCACAGCCTGGAGGGGTTACCAAAACATTAAGGGTGAGTGGGCCGAAACTCAAGTTTATAAAAACAGTTTAATAAGTAAAACATATAATTTACCCCTCCATTTTCCAAACATGCATGCATCAGAATTTAAAACCATAAATCATATAACATGAATCATAAGGCATGTAATAAAACCATAAACATAATGATAGCCACTGCACTATACACTCAAATCCTGACATCCCTGATGTCTGACGTCCTTGACGTCCAATAAGGTCACAGTCTCAAGGCTACGCGTGCCACTCGGGGTCTCAATCCCGAATCCAATCCCCGAACCCTGTTCAGGTACGGCATCTCAAATGCCTAGCGTCCTAGACACTCGACGTCCCTGACGTCAAATAAGCAATCCTGCTCCTGAGTCATTTTACGGTCCAGTTCCTCCGTAGAATGACCCCTCGCAGGCAATGCGCCGTGACCGCTCCGGGGTACCACATCCGGAGGAGACATTATCACAAGAATGGATCTATACAGTGCAGTACCAAATACATTTTATTGATATCCACATGCAAAACATATATACATAGATAAAATCCAAACCAATCTTTAAGTTTCACCAAAACGGGTCTCAAACCCAAATACCGTGAAATGTGCCATAATCATAATTTCAATATCATCAAAACCGTTTCTTGATTCCAGCATGTGAATATATAAGTAAATAAGAAAACATTTAAGCATGCAAGGGTTTAATGAAATCGGGCCCACTCACAGTACGATCCCGCGGTGAATCTGCGTGTACGGACCTGTACCGGGATTATCGTACAATTCCTGTTAGTCCAAATCACACGTAAGGGTCACTACAAGTCTTAAACATTTATCCAAAAAGTTCAAAACAGAAACCGGCTCGGGGAAACCGTCCAAACACGTTTCCCTAGACAACCGGCCCTAAACTGACCCATCAAAACTATCTCAGATCAACATGGTTAATTCACCAAAAATGTTCAGAATGATGAGGGGAATAAAAGTCATGTTGATCGTGATCAGAGATGAGGCTCAACGCGCCCTCACGCGCCGCCCAAAGTGGCTGCGCGTGAAAGCCACGCGCCTGACACTGTAGCTACAGTGTCACCACCTTCACCCGTTTGTCTGTAATACGGGCCTGCCACCCGCGGCTTGACCCGGTTAATTGACCCTCAATTTCCACTCGATTTCACTCGTATTTGATCCTAACATGTTCATTAACTATCCAATTTAGGTTCCGAGTCAAGAATCAACCTCAATGGTCCCTTAAATGGACCCTCGACCCGTGATCAACCAAACGAGTCAATCACCAGAACTCCCTGGTTTCAAACCCATTCTCCAATTAACTTCACAGGAAACATAATAGAATCAAAACGGACTAAAATGAATGATCAATTGGGCCTGAAAGTACCTGAAGGTTGTCGTCCCAAGCTCTGCAACTTCTCTGAAAACGGCAGCCTCCGTCCCAGCTTAACCGTGGCTGGTTCCCCTCGATTTCGATGTGGTTGAGTTCCAAATACTCCCAGAAGACTAAACCAAGTCTTGGTTCAGTCCAACAAGCACCAGAAATTGAAAACCCGATTTCCCTCCAAATTTTCCCGAAATGGTTTCTCTCTGGTTCCTCACCAATTCTCAGTTCTTTCAACGGCAGAGTGAAGCTCACTCACATTCTACTCAGTTTTAAACAACTTAAGCCGTCCCAGAGGCTCGTGGAAGTCCAATCTGTCCACTGAGATTTGTTCCCCGAAAAGCTTTGATCGAAATTAAACAATGTGGCTGTGCTGGGTGGATGAATCAGACCACGTTTGATGCTTCCAAAAGTTTTAAACAATCCATACTTTCCAGCACACACCTGCATAAACAATTGGCACTCAGAACCACCGCACATGGTGGTGCCGCCCATGTTCCCCCTCGGTTGCTACAGTGACCAGGGGTAAAATGACCAAAATGCCCCTAGTTCAGAAATTACCAAAATGCCCTTCACTTTCCAGACCCGTAACTCAACCATCCGAAGTCCGATTTCAGCGTGCCGCCTGTCTACGGACTCAGGGCGTCGAGACCTACCTAACGGTCCTTGAGTCATGTGAAAATTAGTTGCCAAACGAAAAGACAACATTTTCGCCCCCATCGTCCAAATTACGGTAATGCCCCTGAACTTCCGATAGTCATAACTTTTTCCCTGATCGTCCGAATTGGTCGTGCCACCTGTCTATGATCTCGTGACTTCCCGAACTACGTCACGGTCATTGGTCAAAGTCCTGTTGACCCATCAATCAAAAAGTCAACAATTTGGCAATACCATTCACAGGGGTAAAAGCGTCAATTCATACATTAATTTGCAATATTGAAATCCTCGAATTTCCGGGGCGTTACAACCGGCGTGACCGGTTCTCTGCAATTCCGCCATTGTTTTCCACCATTTCAATCCTATAAGCTTCGTCCAGTTCCCTGCAATCTATTCCCGTCCTAAAATCGAAGAATCACGGACTAAAACCCATCGTCTTCATCCCTAAAACAGACGGCCCGTTTGCCCTGTTTTGGCCTCCAGCCACCCAGACCTTCCCCCGTCACGGCGACCATCCTAGACGACTCATATGGGAAAAGACCAAATTGCCCCTAGTGTTAAAAATTACCATTTTACCCTCAAACTTTCCAGACCCGTAACTATTTCGTCCGACGTCCGATGACAGCGTGCCGCCTGTCGTTGTACTCAGGACTTCGAGACCTATCCAACGGTCCTCGGTCTACGTGAAAATCACAAGTCCACTAAAAAGTAAACATTTTCCCTTCATTAATCAGAATTACGGTAACGCCCTCAATCTTCCAAACGTCATAACTTTTTCTCCGGTTGTCCAAATCGGACCTGCCACCTGTCTACGGACTCGTCACGTCCTAAGCTACGTCACGGTCAATGGTCAACACTCATCCAACCTGTAAATCAAAAAGTCAACTTTTGACACACTATTCACAAGGGAAAAATCGTCATTTTATACAAATCTTTTACAAAATTACATTTATACCCTTCCCGATGGTACGGGTTGTTACAATCTACCCCCTAAAAAGAATTTCGTCCCCGAAATTCAGTGAAACAAGTAAGGGTACTGTTTGCGCATTAAGTCCTCGGGTTCCTAGGTAGCTTCTTCCACCTGATGATTCCTCTACAATACTTTAACTAAGGGAACCGTCTTCCTCCGTAAGACTTTATCTTTCCGATCCAAAATCGCTACAGGCTGCTCTTCAAAGCTCAAATCTTCCCTAAGCTCAACAGGTTGTGCTTCCAGAACATGTGAATCATCCCGTATATACTTCCGGAGCATAGATACATGAAAGACATTATGTACCTTTGCCAAGTCTGCTGGTAAAGCCAATCGATAAGCAACAGGACCAATCCGCTCAAGATCTCATAAGGTCCAATGTAACGAGGACTCAGCTTTCCTCGCCTGCCAAACCGTACGATTCCCTTCCAAGGAGATAACTTCAAGAAAACCCAGTCTCCTACTGCAAACTCCAAATCTCTGATCCTACGGTCGGCGTAACTCTTCTGTCGGTCCTGTGCCGCCTTCAGTCGATCTCTGATTCCACTTTTTCTTGAGTAAGGTCTGCCAGCTCGGAAGTAGTCAGTCTCCTCTCACCAACCTTGGTCCAACACAATGGAGTCCGACACTGTCGCCCGTACAAAGCCTCATAAGGAGCCATCCCAATACTCTCCTGATAACTGTTATTGTAGGCGAACTCCATCAAAGGTAAATGTGACTTCCAAGTACCCTGAAACTGTAAGACACACGTTCTCATCATATCCTCGAGAATCTGGATAGTCTGCTCAGACTGTCCATCGGTCTGAGGATGAAAGGCAGTACTGAAATGCAGCTTTGTCCCAAAAGCTTCCTGTAAGCTCTGCCAAAACCGGGAAGTAAATCTCGGATCTCTGTCAGATACTATCGACTCTGGTGTACCAAAAACTTTATTCTTTTCTTTAAACTGTTTTATTCTTAAATCGTGTTTTAAACCTTTTAGTGCTTTAGTCCACTCACACTTTTTGGTTTTAACTTACCCTCCAGGTCGTGGTGATAGCGCTGGGGTGAACGTTGAGGTAGGGACCGAGGCATAGAGCTTACGACGTTCTTCCATTGCGAGATTAGCCTAGTAGGACTTTTGTGCCTGTTTTTTATAAACTATGCTCTGACTTACGGTTGTATTATATTTCTCCCTTGTCTGATAGTTATGCTTATGGTCGTGTTGAGGTTATTTTTGGTACTTTAAGTGTGATTGTTAGACGGGAGCAGGGTTCGTCCCGGGTATCGAGGGGATATTTGGGACTGGTCCTGACACCTCGACCCGATCATATAACTCAAATGGACCCCCGGTCTGATTCCTCGTCAAATCAATTGGACTCCAAGTCCGAGAGTTCGTGAATCAAATGGGTCTAGTGCCCGATTTCATATTTCCAAATCCAAAATCCATTTATTAAACCCTCGTTGAAAACCTAGTACGTATAAGCATCGTATAAAACCGAAAATCTCGAAATACGTGTGAATACGTAATTCCTAGGCTACCACAAACAAATGCACTCATGGCATCACAAAAAATATATTAAAACACTTATAAAACATTTATGCATGCATCAAGTTCGAAAGAAAGGTCCACTCACAGACCGTCCGAAACCGCGCCTCGATACGCTTGCTATAAGCGTCTCCCGGGCCAAACGTCACCTCCGGGATTTCCGAACCTGTCCAAATTAATTTAGAGGGTTACTAACTACTTATATAACCTCTCACTAAAGCCCCGTAATTTTCTGGAATTTCTAACTATTTTTAAACGAGAACCTAAACCTTCGGATAGCCCAAACTATATTGAAATGATGTCCGATTGACACGAAACCAGTCCCAAAATGTTCGTTACATCGAATAGATGATTTCTCGTGTTGAAACTTTTCCCAAAAGAGTGAGCATGCGCCCTCACGCGCCCCAAGTATGCACTGCGCGTGGGCCTCACGCGCCTACTGTGCAGTTATCTTCTCTAGCGGCTGAACCGGGTCCAGCTGGTTCGCCTGGACCGGCGTGACCGGTCCGGCCTGGTTTCTTACCCTATTTTCCTCCAATATTTTCCTTTTCGATTCCAATCTTCCTAATTTGATGTTTTCTATCATTTCTAATTAATAAACCTAGAGGAAAACAACTAAAACTCACAGTTTGATTTTTGGTCCTAACGGTTCAGTTTTCCCGATTGCACCGAGGGCTGCTCAGCCCAAAGCCACCATCCAAAACGTCCTTATTACCTTCCTAACAACCTAATACACATCCTCTAATCATCCAAAAGCATCCCTAACGTTGAAATCAAAATAAAATGAGGTTTGAGTCTTACTAAGCAATCGGCTTGTTCTTGGCCTTCACCGCCGTGCACGGCGGTCTGCCTTCACCAGCCACCATCTTCATCCCTCATGGTTATCATCTCAAGCCTTCTGGGCTCATGGTCGATCAACAAGTTAAAGGGGGTGGGTGTTTGATCGGTTTGGGTGTGTTTGGTAAGCACGGACAAAGAACAAGGAAAATGGGTGATATGCATGAATGTAAAATGGGTGGCCAGTGGATGGGTGACACTTGTCACTCATCCATTGGTCCAGTGACAAAATATCTGGCCCCACTTAATTCCAAAAATGTAACAACCCGTCCCAAATTCCTAGATTAGATTAGCGACTAATCACGATTAGTGAGGCTAATCGGTGATTAGTTAGGCGAAATCGGACGAACGATGCAAAATGACCGTTTTGCTCCTGATGGTGGCAAAACGTTGACTTTTCATTCGGGCGGTCAAATGGACTTTGACCGATGACCGTGACGTAGTTCGTGACATCACGAGTTCATAGACAGGTGGCACGTTCAATTCCGACGTTCGAGGAGGAAGTTATGACGTTCGGAAGTTTAGGGGCATTTTGGTAATTTTGGTTAAAAGGGGATGTTGACACCATATCTGACCAGACCCACTGGGCCGTATACTTAAAGCCCTGACAACGCTCAAGGCCCAAGAACACCATACTTGCGACAGCCCTAACACCGGGCCCAATGCGGGATGCCACGTGGAAGCATATCCACTCTCGATTTACGTAACACGTGTCCGCACGTAAATCGAGAAGCATTCGTCCCACATCGGAACTTTGGGAATTGAACATCCCACCTACCTATACATAAATGGTACACATTTCCCAATAAAGGTAACTAAGTTTTACTATTACAATTACTCTACCGAACTTGCCATTTACTGTTTCCTCTTACAAACAAAGTAACTAACTTGATCGTCGGAGAGCCTTAGGCCGGCACCACACCGGTGCCCGTACTAACGGAGACCCGCGATCCACTTAAGTTGACAGGTCACAAGAGGGACACACGTCATTTGGTGATTGGGCAACGAGTACTCGACAGTTGGAACATTTAACGCTTCAACAGTTTGGCGCCGTCTGTGGGAATTCTGACTAAGGTTGCCCACGCTCAACCAGACCGAGTTCCGACTCATCCACAAGTTATACCGAGAGTCAGCTCGTCGTCACTGAACATGCAGGGCGAACACGACCTCGGTGAAATCACACCCGGGCAAGGCCCCAGAACGAGGGGAGAACCCTCTCCTAACTTCTTGCAGATAATCGAGAAACTCCAGAGCGACATGGCCGAGGTAAAAGCTAAGGGCACCCAGGCCGAGTCGAGGTGTCAGGTGCTCGACGATCGATACACTGAGGTGGCCGAACAGCTACGGGTCGCACAGGCAGAACTCACTGCCCACCGAGCACGCGTCGGTAGCGCCGAGGCCGACAAGGTAGTGGCCGAATGCGCGGATCGTGCCGAGAAGAATCGCCGACTGGCGGAAAAAGGAAAGGAACACGCGGTCGCCGAGACGCGTAGGGGAAGGCACGGGGACACCGAGCCGAGCAAGAAACCGGCTCGGATGTTGATCATCCCCGGCAGTCAACCCGGTGACACCAGGATCTACCGGGATGCCCGAGAGGCCCTCAGCGAGGGAGGGCGAAACCGGTCGGTCAACGAACGACCATCACGCCGACCTGACCCTCGGTCGGAGGTGGCAAGGGGAGACCACTACCGAGGAAACATAACCGCTCGGTGGTCCCGCCCAAATGTCAGCCACGAGACCTTCTCGACGGGGGACCCTGTCCCCGTCACTGACTCGTCCATGGAGGCCGAGAGCACGTCCAAGTTTGCTCGGCATCTTGGCACCAGGACCAACCGCTCGGACAGGGGGAGGCAAACATCGGGGTCCCCCCGCAGCGACACCGAGCGGTCAACCCACCTCGGCCTCCCGCTCCCTCCTCGCCCTGGACCAACCCGCCGAAGGAGCACCGAGCGGTCAGGGCAGGCTGGACGGCAGAATGACAAGCCTCAGGAACGATCCCGCCTACGGGACACCGAGCGGTCTAGGCCGTTCGGTCAAAATGCAAGTATATGCTGGAGCATACCCAAACAGGGGTACACCGAGCGGTCACGGCAGGTCGGTCACAGAAGGAGTGAATCACAGAGCCCGCCAAGCGGGGGTGGAACCGACCGGTCATATAGGGTCGACCGCGACCAAGCATCCAGGGATAAACACCAATCCAAGACCGACTCGCTCGTCCAGCACCTCATGGACCGAGTCCGGACGCTTGAGGCCGGGACAGCCCGGGAAGCGAGACCAGCCTGGTCAAAAACCAGCCCGGGCCCCTTCACAGAAAGAATCAACCAGTTCAGGATCAACCACGAGATTAAACCCTTGAAAATCCCCCTTTACAACGGGAAGGACGACCCGTGGAATCATCTGAACAACTTCTACTCGGCCATCGCCCTCAAGAACCTCGTCGATGAGGAACAGTGCCTCATCTTCAGTTCCACACTAACCGAGGCAGCGATCAATTGGTTCTACAAGTTGGAATCTAGGTCCATCGACTCTTTCGAGCAGCTCACCTCCACCTTCATGAACCAGTTCATGATACAAACCGACCTCCTGTCCTGGGCCGAGGACCTCTTCCAGCTCAAACAAGGTGAAAACGAGTCGCTGCAGCGATATGCAGCGAGATTCAGTCATGAATACTCTCGGTGCGCGGAAACGGACGATCGAGCAGCTTTTACGGCCTTCAAGGGCGGCCTCCGAGACTCCCCATTCAGGTACGCAGCTCACACCCAAGGGTGGAAAACTTATAACGAAATAATGAAACAGGCGGCGATCCACGCCATGGCTGAGGCACTAAGCCAAAAGTCCAACGCTGCCAATGCCTACCAACCCCCACGGGTCGACTCGGTGAAAACATACCCACCGAGCGTCCCGGAACAGCAGGGCCCGGCACAGCGTCCGCAGGAGCAGGGGCAACAGAGCTATGGGGGAAAACGGAAAGACTACCCCCACAACAACAATCTGTACAGCCCTGGGAAGAAGGGTAAGAACCCGAGTCACCAGGAAAGACAGCAGGGGGAGCGGTCAAACAACGGGGAAAAACGGGTCCCTCGCTCCAAGTACGAGACTTACACCATTCTTAATACCCCCTACGAGAATGTCCTCCTCAATGTGGAACACATGATCCCGAAGTCTACTTGGGCACCAGCGAAGGGCAAGCTTGGCAAAGACACGGGAATTTATTGCCAATACCACAAATACAATGGCCATAGCATTGACCAATGCGTTGCATTTCGGGATCTGGTGGAGGCTCTGGCCCGAGATGGGAAGATCAACCAATTTCTTCAACACGCTCCACCTCCACCTCGCAACCCACATATCAACACGATCTCCGGAGGACCGTCAATCTCTTGCCCGCTCACTTCCAACCGGGCAAAGAAGAACTTTCTACGGGCCACCAAACAGAATCAGCAGCTCTTCAGCATAGAGGAGGGAAGAGCCAAGAAAACAAATCGACTCGGTTGGGAGCCGATCACATTCTCCGAGGAGGAGGAGCGCGGGATCATCTACCCTCACGACGACCCCATTGTCGTTATGGCGGAGATATCTAACTTCGACGTACAACGGGTAATGGTCGACACTGGGAGCTCGGTGAACGTCCTTTTCATGCGAGCTTTCAAGCAGTTGGGCATCCCAGAAGCAAGTCTGGACTGCTCACCCACGCCGCTCTTTGGCTTCACGGGGGACTCCATTGTCCCGCATGGAACGGTCACTCTCCCCCTCTCCCTCGGAACACACCCACGAAGGGCAACCGTACTGGCACCTTTCTTGGTGGTAGACTGCCCCGCGACCTACAACGCTATTCTCGGGCGGGGAATACTCAACCAGATGAGGGCAGTCGTCTCCACCCACCTACTACTGGTAAAGTTCCCAACCCCTATGGGGATTGGTCAAGTCAAAGGAGACCAAATGGCTGTAAGGGCCTGCAATTCTGCCCTCCTCATCCAACCTCCGAAAGAAACCATGGCAGTATCAGAGTCCGCGTTCGAGGCCGACCCCGTGAGCCCTCAGGACGCACAGAAAATCCGGGCCGAACCAATCGAAGATCCTCGGGACCATTCCGCAACACCCCATCCACAGCCCATTGAGGATGTCGAAGAGATTGTACTCTCCCCCGACTTTGCGGACCGGAAGGTAAAGATTGGGACAACTCTTTCGCCCGACCTGCGCTCACAACTGATCCGGTTTTTAAGGGACAACTCTGAGGTCTTTGCCTGGTCGTACGCCGACATGCCCGACATCTCCACCGACGTGATCTGCCACCGGCTCAGTATCGATCCTACCTTCAAACCTGTCGAACAGAAACGCAGCCTCTACGATGCTGAGAGGACCGAGGCCATGAAGGCAGAGATCATCAAGCTCAGCACCATCCACTTTGTCCGGAAGGCCGTCTATGCTGCCTGGGTTGCCAATGTTGTACTCGTCAAAAAACCCTCGGGGGCGTGGCGAATGTGCATTGATTTTACTGACCTTAACAAGGCCTGCCCCAAGGACAGTTTTCCTTTGCCCAAGATTGACCAACTGGTCGACGCCACGGCAGGACATGGGCTCCTGAGTTTTATGGATGCGTACTCGGGCTACAACCAAATCTTTATGCATCCGGCAGATCAGATCCACACAACTTTCCGGACAGATCAGGGGTTATACTGGTACAATGTCATGCCTTTCGGACTCAAAAACGCCGGGGCCACTTACCAGCGCCTAGTGAACTTCATGTTCGCCGACCAGATTGGGAAAACCATGGAGGTTTACGTCGACGACATGCTCGTCAAGAGTAAATCGGCTGACCTCCACATCCCCAATCTCTCGCGAATGTTCGACGTCCTCAAACAGTATCGAATGAGGTTAAATCCGGCGAAGTGGGTGTTCGGAGTCAGCTCTGGGAAATTTCTGGGTTTCATGATTAGCTAGGGGGGCATCGAGGCCAACCCGGAAAAAATCAAGGCCCTGGTCGATATGGAGCCCCCACGAACCCAGAAAGAAGTGCAAAGCTTAACGGGCCGAGTCGCAGCCCTTACACGCTTCATCTCCAAGGCCACGGACAGGTGCGTGCCTTTCTTCAAGGCCCTAAAGGGCAGGTCCAAACACATCACCTAGACCGAGGAATGCACCAAGGCCTTCACTGAACTTAAGGAATACATCGGAAAAGCGCCGCTGCTAGCAAGACCAGACACCGGGGAAACCCTTTACATGTATCTATCTGTCTCCGCTTCTGCCACAAGTTCAGTTTTGGTCAAGCGTAGGGACGGCGCCAAACATCCGGTGTATTACGTCAGCAAGGCTCTGCAGGACGCCGAGACAAGATACTCTGACTTAGAGAAGCTCGCTTTCGCCCTCATCATGTCCGCCCGGAAGCTCAGGCCATACTTCCAGGCCCATTCTATCATCGTCTTAACCGGCAGACCGCTCCGGCAAGTACTTCAGAAGCCCGAAACTTCGGGCCGCTTACTGAAATGGGCAATAGAACTCAGCGAGTTCGACATCACTTTCATTCCCCGCACTGCCGAGAAAGGACAGGCCATGGCGGACTTTATCTCCGAGTTCTCCTACGTCCCAGCAGCGGCCGCAGCTGAGGTCCCACCATCTTCTCCTTTGTCCATAACACATACTTTGGACGAAGAGAACCCCCGACTCGACCCCACTCGGCCAACCTGGCTCCTTTATGTCGACGGATCGGCATGCCACAACGGGTCCGGAGCCGGACTTGTCCTTACCACACCGGACAAGGTCCGGATGGAGTATGCCCTTCGTTTCCAGTTCAAGGCCTCCAACAATGCCGCCGAGTATGAGGCCCTCCTTGCAGGGCTCCGCCTCGCTAAAACCATGGAGGCAGAATAGGTCAAGATCTTCAGCGATTCACAGCTCATCGTCAACCAAATCAACAACGCCTATGAGGCGAAAGACTCTTCCATGGCAGCATACAGAGCACTGGCAAAGACCCTTCTATGTAGTTTCCGTAGCTACGCTATCACTCGGATTCCACGCTCCGAAAACAGCCATGCTGACGCTCTGGCCCGGCTCGCATCCTCCCTCGATGAGAAGCAGAGTCGAAGTGTGCTGATCGAAATTCAGGATCAACCCAGTACACAATGCTCGACGGTCTACGCCATCAACACTAACGGCACGTGGATGGCCCCACTGATCCATTTCCTCGTAGACGGAACTCTTCCTTCTGACAAGATCGAGGCCAAAAAGGTCCGGAGACGGGCAGCCCGCTATACACTCATCAACGACCAACTCTACAAACGGGGTTTCACTTTGCCCCTCTTGAAGTGTCTCGTCCCGGAGGCAGGCAGAGCCGTTCTCGAGGAAATCCACACCGGTATTTGCGGAAATCATTCTGGACCACGGTCATTGGCCCACAAGGCTTTCCGGCAAGGTTTCTATTGGCCAACCATGCACGGAGACGCGGCCGAGCTGACCAAGCGGTGCGATAAGTGTCAACGGTTCGCCCCTTTCTTCCACCTACCTCCAGAAAACCTCACACCAATGGTCAGCCCCTGGCCCTTCTCGCAGTGGGGACTTGATTTGATTGGGAAAATGCCGGCAGGAAAGGGCAAGACAGAGTATGCGGTGGTAGCGGTGGATTACTTCACAAAGTGGGTTGAGGCGAAAGCTTTGGCTTCTATCACCACGGCCCAGATCGAAACGTTCGTCTTCCAGAACATTATCTGCCGTTTCAGTCTCCCCCACACAATCGTCACGGACAATGGGAAGCAATTCGACAACGCACGCTTCCGTGCCTTTTGTGACAGACACAACATCCGCCTTTGCTTCGCCTGACCAGCTCACCCTCAGTCCAATGGCCAAGTTGAGGCCATAAACAAGATCATCAAGCATACATTGAAAACGCAGCTGGACGAGGCCAAGGGCAAGTGGTCTGAAATTCTCCCCAACGCACTCTGGTCATATCGGACATCCTACCGCACATCTACGAATGAAACCCCCTTCTTGCTAACTTTCGGAACGGAAGCAGTCATTCCCGCTGAACTAAGCGAAACTTCTTACCGAGGGTCGTCCTATGAGCCCGAACAAAACAACCGTCAGATCGCACTTAGTCTAGACCTCATCGAGGAGCACAGGGAGCATGCCAACCTCAGAAACATCGCCTGCAAGCAGCGGCTTTGCAACTACCATAACGCCAGAGTCAAACATCGGGGTTTTCAGGAAGGCGACTGGGTCCTCCGAAAAGTCAGCCTTGCCACCAAGGATAGCTCAGCAGGGACTCTCGGCCCCAATTGGGAGGGTCCATATCGGGTTACCAGAATATGCCGGCCCGGAACTTACGAACTGGAAGACCCAGATGGGCGAAGACTGGGCCACCCATGGAATGCCGATCATTTGAAGAAGTACTACATTTAAGGCTGTATTTTTTTTCCTTCTTATGACTTGCTGTACTTTACCCGTTTTTGCACCGGTTATTTATAAACTCTTCCATTTATCTAGCCTTTGTAACATAACATTTCGACTCAAACATACGAGTCGGGGTTCGGTCTTACTCGGCCTACACCCCAACACTTGCTATTTTGACTCGAACATTAGAGTCGGTGTACAGCCCTACTCGGCTTGCACTACCACTACGACTCAAACATACGAGTCGGGGTTCGGTCTTACTCAGCCTACACCCCAACACTTGCTATTTTGACTCGAACATTAGAGTCGGTGTACAGCCCTACTCGGCTTGCACTACCACTACGACTCAAACATACGAGTCGGGGTTCGGTCTTACTCGGCCTACACCCCAACACTTGCTATTTTGACTCGAACAATAGAGTCGGTGTACAGCCCTACTCGGCTTGCACTACCACTACGACTCAAACATACGAGTCGGGGTTCGGTCTTACTCGGCCTACACCCCAACACTTGCTATTTTGACTCAGACATTAGAGTCGGTGTACAGCCCTACTCGGCTTGCACCACCACTACGACTCAAACATACGAGTCGAGGTTCGGTCTTACTCGGCCTACACCCCAACACTTGCTATTTTGACTCGAACATTAGAGTCGGTGTACAGCCCTACTCGGCTTGCACTACCACTACGACTCAAACATACGAGTCGGGGTTCGGTCTTACTCGGCCTACACCCCAACACTTGATATTTTGACACGAACATTAGAGTCGGTGTACAGCCCTACTCGGCTTGCACCACCACTACGACTCAAACATACGAGTCGGGGTTCGGTCTTACTCGGCCTACACCCCAACACTTGCTATTTTGACTCGAACATTAGAGTCGGTATACAGCCTCACTTGCTATTTTGACTCGAACATTAGAGTCGGTATACAATTTTTGATCCAGAAGAGTCTATTTTCATTCAAAACGTGCAGACCTATTATGCTCGGCCTGCAAGAGCTTTACAAAATTCGACCTCTCAGTGGTCCCCACTATTCTTAACAAAAAAAAAACACAAACAAAAACAAAGGGGGAGAAACACAAGCATCCTACACTAGCTCTTCCACCGGCTGCTCGGCTTGTTGAGCTCCCTCCACCTCTGGCTCAGGCTCCTTTTGCGGCTCCACCTGGTCGGCTTCCGGCTGGTCACTTGGCTGGGCACCCTCCTCATCCTCCTCCCCCGACTCGTCCTCAAACATGTTGGCAGTAATGTCCTGACCGAGCCAGGGGGTCTTCACGGTCAGTCCAGGATTATGCAGGAAGAGGTTGCGGAAGAACTCCTGCTCGCACTCGGCAGCATACTCTTTCTTCAGCTGGTCAAACTCCTCTGAATCCTTGAACTCCGCCACCGCTTTTTTCCCCGCCTCTTCCAGGTCGGCCTCTCTCGCTGTCTTCACCCGACATAGCTCCATCCAGTGCTTCAGCCTGTCCTTCTCCTTGGCCTCCACCTCGATCTTCAACTGATCTCTAGAAGCCAGGGCCTCTTGAGTTTTCCACCTCTCGGTTTCCAACTTTCGAGTGAGGTCGGCCGCCTCTTTCACCGCCCTCTCAACTTCCTGAAGCTTGGGGGTGAGCTCTTCCTGTTTCTGCTTCAGCCGCTCCTTCTCCCGCCGAGCAGACGCCACCCTCCTCTGGCTGTTCCCAAACTGGAGGTACACCTCACCGAGAGCCTGCACATGACAACCGTTAGCAACTCACTCGGCCTACCATACCACACTTGCAACATACGAAAAACTTACATTGCTCAGTAGCAGCAGGGCCTTCTCCATCCTCTGATCAGACGACTGGCATTGTACCTCGGCCAGCTCTTCCAAGGACGTCGAAGCCCCCTGACAGACCCCATTCAGCAACGACACCATTTGCCTCGGGCAGCAGAGGGTTGTCTCGGCACTGGATCCCTCGCCGATCGCCTCCCCGTCGGTGAACACACCGAGATTCACATCTCCTCTCCTCTGGAGCATCTCCAGGATCCTCGCATCCAACCGAGGGGGGGACGGTGGAGGATTGAACTCGGGTACCTGCATCGACCTCTTGCTGCCAATTGCTTCCTGTGCCAACAGGATCGTCTCGACCTCTTTTCTCACCTTCGTCCGCCTTGGGTCGGGGGAGAGTACTCGGTCTCTTTCGACTGTGCTCCGCTTCCGCTTTGGCGACCTGGGTGGAGGGCTGGGGGGCCTCGGTTTTGAGGATTGGCCCTGCTGTGCTCGGCTGGAATTCCTAGGCTGCTTCTTCTCGGCTCGCTCCTTTTTCTTCTTGAGCAGCAGCTCCAAGCGCTCGGCCGCCTTGGATAGGGACGCGGATTCTCCGGAGCCTTTGTCTGCCTTCATTCTCATTTGCTCACAATCCTTGTAAATCCGGCTGCCGAGGTGGTAGGGGACTACAACACCGAGAAACAAGTCAGATATAAGAAAACAAATAGCAAACCAACAACAAAAACAGACTTACCCTCGTCAGTATCAATGAGGCCGGCCTTGTACTGAAACCCAGGTAGCCGAAGTATTCGTCGGTTCCGATTCAACTCGTCCAAGATCTCCCTTACTCGGTGAACGACCGCTTTCTCTTCTGGCGATATTTCTTCTTCTGGGAACAAACCTGCACACCGAGAAATGGTGAGCTACAACACTATTACTTAGCATACAACATATCAAGATTCACATGAAGGGGCGGCCTATGCTACAACTATCAACCTTGGGTCTGGAATTTGGACGGTATCGGGGGTCCCTCGGTGTTCCCCTCCCAGTTCCCACCGACCAGGCAGAACTTCGTCTTGTACGATTTTTGGGAGGTCGGTATGTCCAGAATGAACTCCCCCCGTTTGCTCTTCTTACGGTGACGGACGAAGACCCACCCGGTACTCTGCTGCTGGAACTCGAACTCGTACAGGTACATCAGTTGGGCATAGGTCGGCTCTGGCTGCTCGGCCCATCTGAAGGCCGTGTAGAGTGAGCATAGCACAATCCACACGTTTGGATTGAGCTGACCGAGTGCCACCCCCATCTTCTTCACCATCCTCCGCAGCCAGGGGTGAAGGGGCAGCCTTACCCCGTGGTGCATTAGCTCGGTATAGAACAATGCCATACCGGCTGGGGGGTTGCTCGGTCTTTCCTCTCTAGTCGGTAACCTTGTCATCACCGAGTCGGGAACGCCAAACTCAATCCTCATTTTCATCAGGCCCTTCTCGGTCTCCTTGTTCACCATTTCGTCCACGGTGAAGGCCGCCCTCTCAATCGGCACGGCTTCCGGGACCGACTCGTCCCCGGCCGTTTTCACTTTGTTCAGCCGAACCGTGCCCTTATCACGGCCGTGGGTCAGCTTCAACACTCGGTGCACCCCCACCTTTACTATCGTTTCAGCATCTACCAGTAGATTGCCGCTACCCGACCTACCCGTTGGCCCAGCCCTAGAACCCGTGTCCGTGGTCCTACCGGACGACTCGGCTGTACTGTGCACCGACTCTACCCTTTTTTGTACCTCCGCCAAGGAGGCCTCGTCCTCACTCCCTGAGATGGGAGTGAGCACCTCCACACTACTATCTGACGACTCACCGCCCTGTGAGTCGTAGCATTTACCCTCAGCAACCGAGTCACTTTCGACCGACATCTACAAAAGAAAAAAAACAGAAACAGAAAAACAGAACTCAGCCGGCCGACTCGTTCCTATGAAGATCTGACCACAACCTTCACCACGTTCATGGCCAGTTCTTCACACCCTCCCACTTTTAATCGACAAAAATGAACTTGGACAAGTGCTTACCTTGTTTTTCACGGAGGATCGTAGGTCGGAAATCGGAAAACACCGTACGCACTGCCGTCAAAAGCTCGTCGGAAATCGCCTCTTTGGTTGGACAGAATTCACCCAATTCTCTCAAAAAACACAAGTGAGGAAATCGGTGAAGAGCTCCCCATATTTATAGCCATTGATGCACAGACTACGAAGCGTCACTCCCCTCAGTGACAGACACGTGTTGCAACCAAACATTCTGACCGGACACGTGTCAACCATCTGTCTGAGGAAACCCAACCGTCTTCCTACAGGTCGACACCGACTTCCGTACACCGCTCGGTGTCTGGGACTGCTTAACAGACGCTGGTCCTCCCACCGACCCATGTACACCGCTCGGTGCTCTCATCCGTGGGCGGGTGTTGGCTCTATTCACCGACTCGTATACACCGCTCGGTGTTCTCACCCCCGTACGGACGCTGGTCCTCCCCCACCGACCCGTGTACACCGCTCGGTCTCCGCAGCTCCAACGCGTCATTTGGCTCCTATCACCGACCATGATGCCGCCACCGACCGACTGCGCACAACCGTGACCGACTGAGCCACTTTTCCGCCGAGTGCTCTTTATCACCGGCCGCCTACTAGCTACTTCCTCTCCATGACCGAGACTGTCTCGGCGGACTATCCCACCAGGGGACTTGGGGGACTACAGGTATACTTCCCACCAGGGTCTGGGAGAATGAAACAAGTCCCCGACCGAGAAATTCCACCTCAGTCAACGACTTGGGGGACTTCTGTTGACACCATATCTGACCAGACCCACTGGGCCGTATACTTAAAGCCCTGACAACGCTCAAGGCCCAAGAACACCATACTTGCGACAGCCCTAACACCGGGCCCAATGCGGGATGCCACGTGGAAACATATCCACTCTCGATTTACGTAACACGTGTCCGCACGTAAATCAAGAAGCATTCGTCCCACATCGGAACTTTGGGAATTGAACATCCCACCTACCTATACATAAATGGTACACATTTCCCAATAAAGGTAACTAAGTTTTACTATTACAATTACTCTACCGAACTTGCCATTTACTGTTTCCTCTTACAAACAAAGTAACTGACTTAATCGTCGGAGAGCCTTAGGCCGGAACCACACCGGTGCCCGTACTAACGGAGACCCGCGATCCACTTAAGTTGACAGGTCACAAGAGGGACACACGTCATTTGGTGATTGGGCAACGAGTACTCGACAGTTGGAACATTTAACGCTTCAACAGGGGCAAATAGTTGACTTTTTGACCAAGAGGTCCAATGGCTGAGGGCCGAGGACCGTTACGTAGATAAGAACGATACAAATCCGTAGACAGGCAGCACGTCGAATTTGGACGTTCGACGGTGAAGTTACGGTTCACGGAAGTTCAAGTGCACTATTGCACGAATTACGAAATAACTTACCTTTTGGACTTTAGTGGGGCCCAGATATTTAATTGAGGCCCAATGGATGAGTGACAAGTGTCACCCATCCAATGGACACCAATTTCTCTTCATGCATCTTCCTTTTCCCGTGCATTTTCATTTCTCCATTTCAAACACACACAAAACACAACCCGATCTCACCCATTTTCCTCCCATCCGTGCAACCCAACACCCATCCACTCTTCACCCATGACCAGGCAGGGGACCAGGGAGACTGAGGAGGTTGCTGGGCGGCCTGAACCGCCGTCCACGACGGCGAGAGGAGGAAGAACCCGTGAGGTTCACGGTTAGTCCATTTTGACCCATTTTTCCATTTTTGTTGTTATGGTTGGTTTTTAATGGTTTTAATGAGTCCATTAGGTTGCTAGGGACATGTTAGGAAGGTTTAAGGAAGCTTGGGATGGCTGGGCAGCCATGGGTACAGTTTTGGAAACTTGAACCGTTTGGTTCAAAATCGAACCATAGGATTTAGACGTTTTCGGTTGCGTTTAAGGATTGGAATGGATAGAAAACATCAAAATAGGATGAAAGGAACCAAAAAGGAAGAACTAGGATGAAAGGGTGTCTAGGGCTGTGAACCGGTCACGCCGGTCCAGTTGGACCGGCCAAACCAGGTGAACCGGCCATGAACAGTAAAACCGGTCTGCTGGAGGTTAGTGCCGATGAACAGTGTTTTCGACTTTCTAGGGGCTCGTGAGGACGCGTGGGCCATAATTTGGGAAAGTGTTCAACACGGGAAATCTTCTATTCGATGTAACGAACATTTTGGGACTGGTTTTGTATCAATCGGACACCGTCTCGATATGTTTCGGGGCATCGGAAGGTTTAGGGTTGGTTTAAAAATAGTTAAAAGTTCAAAAAAATTACGGGGCTTTGATGTGAGGTTAATTAAGTAGTTATTAACCTTCTATTAAAATTTGGACAGGTTTGGGAGTCCCGGTAATGGTGATCGGCTCGGGGAGCAATGACACGCAAATCGAGGCGGCAACTCGGACGGTCTGTGAGTGGACCTTTTTTTCTAAATTGGTGCATGCATAAATGTTTATTATATGTTTTAAATACTTGTTTGTGATGCCATGAGTGCATTTGGATGTGCGGTTACGTATAGGCACGCATTTCGAGGTTTCGGCCCTATACGGTGCCTATACGGGGCTGTATGTCTTTATTGGTCTAAATGAAATGGTTTTGGATTTCCAAATGGATTATGAATATGATTTTATGATGTTGATTTGGATGCTTGTGAATTATATGGTTTCACGTATTTCGAGGCGATTTACATGCTTGCACGTAAATCAAGGTTTTTCGGTTTTACACTGATTTTCCATTCTTGTGGTTTTGGATATGATTTCATGAAATGATTTTGGATTTGAAAAGGTAATTCTCGGACTTGAGGTCCATTTGATTTACGGAATCGGCCCGGATGCCCAATTGGTTTACGATTCGGACCGGAGGTCCAGTTTCTATGTGGATTCGGGCCTAGGGCCCAGTATTACAAATGGTTTTTAGGGTTCATGACGGTTTATGGGAACCGGCATGAACCCTTGAAATGGATTTACGGGTCATGACGGTTTATGGGAACCGGCATGAACCCATGAAAGGATTTTATGGTTCATGACGGCTTATGGGGGCCGGGCATGAATCCTTGAAAGGTTTCAAGAATGATTTCAAAAGGTTTTTCATATTCCATCCTTTATATATGATTGTCTCCTCCGGGGAGGGTCGTTGGCCTGGGTGGACCCCGGAGTAGTCACGGAGCACTGACTGAGTGGAGTCGCCCCCCAGTTGGGTTCCTTACTCTCAGGATGGGCATGGTTTGTTACCTCCAGGGAGGGTCATTGATCTACGGACATTGACCTGGGTGGACCCTGGAGAGACTTGGGTTTGAGACCCCGGTTAGCACACGTGTAGCTCTATTTTACCGTGACAGGTTCTGGATATGAATATAAGGGATAAACATGATTTAAATTGGTTTGGGAAATTATGTTCTATGATGATAAATGGTTTTGGGTTGAGATCCCACATATGTTTACTATGTTATGGTTTTCTGTAAATGGTTTTGGGCAGGAGCCCGTAGAACTTGTATTTATAGAATTTGGGGCTGAGACCCTTATTATGGTTATTTAAACTTATGTGTTTGGATAAATGGTTTTACTATGCATGCATGCTTTTTAGTGAAGGGTATAAAGGTCTTTTATGGAAATGTTTTTATAAACTCCTTATTTTTGTCCACTCACAGTCTTTCTGTTTTTAATACCCTTCAGGTTGGACACGATGTGGACTGTAGCAGAGACCGAGATATCACATGCCTCCTCCGGATCCTGGCGTACTCTGATAGCCCGGGAGGGCAAAGGTTGGAAATATCCCTTGTCTGACACTTCGTGTCAGACGGGAGCAGGGTCATCCCACGTTAATCCCGGGGGGATTGGGATGGGTCCTGTCAAAAAAGCATCTGTCTCGAATTTCGTGCAAAAGTATTTTCGAACTTCCGTGAACCGTAACTTCTCCGTAGAATGTCCGAATTCGACGTGCCGCTTGTCTACGGATTCGTATCGTCCCGATCTATGTAACGGTCCTCGACCCTCGGCCATCGGACCTCCCGGGTCAAAAGTCAAATCTTTGCTCCTTTTCAACTAAATTACCAAAATGCCCTTGGACTTCAGATCGTCATAACTTCTTCCACGAACGTCGGAATCGAGCATGCCACTTGTCTATGAACTCATGACGTCACGAACTACGTCACAGTCATCGGCCAAAGCCCATTTGACTGCCTGAACGAAAAGTCAACGATTCACCCATTTTAGGGGCAAAATCGTCATTTCGCCCGAACGTCCGCTAATCCTCGTCTAATCTCCGATTAGTCTCGGTAATCCGTCATTAAATCTTAATTAATCCCACTAATTCGGGACGGGTCGTTACAGTGACTGTTTGGTCTGAATCATGCTCAGATTTGAGTTCCCATAATATTATTTTGCTATTTTTTCAATTCATCCCCTTATCCAAAATCTTGCTTTAAAATTTCTTCTTTCCTCAAATTTTTTATCTTACCGTTGGAGGAGTTTTCATATAATATTGGTTTTGGTTACAGTAGTTAGATTGTGACAATTTGCTTTTTATTTGCTTTTCAATTCAATTGGATCGCTAGAGACTAAGTTTTCTTCAGATCCGCTACGTTTTTTCAGTTTTTCATGACTAGATGTGATGGGTTTGATGATGATGACTATTGTTTTTCGTGGCGGTAGTTTCTTTAGGGTTATAGAGGCTATTAATGTTTTGGTTGGTTTTTGTTTTGTGGGTTTGATTTATAATTTTGCATAATTTTAGTGATATGTGCTTGTTAGTTGTTAGTGTAACTTTGTCTGCACTAGTATTATCATTTTAACTTGTGGTCTTATTGTCATAACTTGATTTTGATACTATAATTGTATATTTTTTATGATATACAATGATATCTCTTTCAATTAAAAAAAATGTCGGTAGAGGTATTGAAAAAGTGCAAATAACTTAAATATAAAATTTGAAAAATTATGCATAATATTTATTTTTAAGATGGGGTATTGAAGGGAAATTACTAATTAACTCAAAATTTATGCTAAGTCCTTCTGAATTGATTAAATTGAAATACACCCCACCGTAAGAGATGGAGAGAAAGGACCACTATGCTGAGAAGAGTGGTCGAAGAGCAACCATGAAGAAGAACAGCGACCAAGGCTACAACCGAGAAGAAAATCACTCAAAGAAAGAATCTGCTCTTTCAATCCTGGATTCAAGATTCAACCAAACCCTCCGAAATGTTCAAGGGTATTGATCTTCTTCTTTCTTTCTTTTCCTTCACAGTGAAATTATTTTCTTGTTATTATGATTTGTTGCTTTTGATTTTCCTCAGATTTGAAAACCCGACTTGGAAGAGCTTTTCCTGTAAACAAACAATTAGTATTCCATAATATTTTTGTCCATTGCACATCGAAAATGGTTCTAGTTCATTGCATTTGCGATAGAGTTGGCTCCAGTACAAAGTTCTAGCTTCTTACTCCTTCAAATTCAAGTTGACTGAGAAAATTGATGCGGATTTTGGTGATTTCGATGTATTATTTAAATCAGTGGAAAAAGTTGTCTGTTTGTGAGATCTCTATGCTTAATTGAATAATTTATAGGGAAAAACAGACGTAATAGAACTCTTTGAATATATAGTCATTAGGCGATTCACAAGTTTTATACTGCTTCTCGTGTTTAGTTGTATGTTCGTCCCATCTATAGGTGAAACGTTAATTGATGTGATGTAGCTGAAAATTGCTGACACGAGATTCAGTTTTTGAAGGATCTAGTTTCCTGTCTAAAGTCAAAAGCATCTATTTAGGTGTCTCAGATGTGCTGACTTATGCTATCATGTTCAAATGTAGGATATTTAAATTTTTATATATAGATTCAGAAGTATGATTCAGTTCTGCTCTTCTATTGACATTTAAATTTCCCCAGCTATTCACTTTTAGTGAGAGTTGTAGTTAGATGTAGTTGCATTTGATATAACGTTCTATCTGATATCCACAGTGTCAATAGCCATAGCAGTTTCATGAATTTTCAATGTTTGTGCCAATAAATCTGATAAGTCTTGTGTTATTTTTAGCTCATGTCTCAAAATGAAGCAACCTGGTACTCTTCTGGTATCATGTCATCAACCTTTTTGCTTCTGTTGTGTGTTTCAGCTTGTTAATGACTTCCTGAACAAAACAAAGGTAATGTTTTATAATTAGCTGGATATCTAATTTTATTTTGGTTACATTTCCCTGATATTATAGGATGCTCAAAGGGCGTAGTATTCCTGGTAAAGTGTTACTGACTAGGAGATCGGACCCACTAGAACAGTCAAACATACAAGAACCCTCTCCAAATTACTATAGGAGCTTGTCATACGGTGATGCTGAAACAGATGATCATGTGGCCAAGGAACTAGAGGTTTGTTTTGATATATCAACTGTGTGACAACTTCAATATCGTTTTATTTTCGATAAATGGTTAACTGAGAATTTAACAGCTTGGATTTACTTCTAAAATAGGAAGAAACGCAGGGCTTGAGCAAGCCAGAAAATAATGAAAATTCAAGTAGTCTGAAATCATCAACCTCAAATACTGAGAACACTTCCAAAGAAGTTCAAAACTCCACCATGGGCGCTAGAGCTACTGATTCTGCAAGAGTTTTAAAGTTCACAAAGGCCCTTTCTGGGACAACAGTCATACTAGGTATATAGACTTTTATCATTAATTGCGCTTTCCCCATCTTTTCCTCCCTCCTATCTGTTTATGAAACCATGATTATACCAGCAGAGCGGTGTTTGGACTTATTGCAACATAATCTTTTTTTTTTCTTGCTTTAGTGCTCTACATTTTATATATTCCTTTCCTCATGATAGTGGGCAAACTCACTCTGTGAAATCTCAATTTCACTTTTGTTATCGTTTTTAGTATGATTTTCATTCTGGTAGCTTAGGATACTCTTTTGATACCTGTATTACCTCCAGAAATTCATTTGGTATTAACTGAGCTCTGATCTTTCTTACTTTTTATTTGATTGTGTAGAGAAGTTGCGTGAGTTGGCTTGGAGTGGGGTACCACCATATATGCGACCTGATGTGTGGAGGCTTCTTTTGGTAAGCTTTATGCTTTAATTCTTATAAAAAATCTAAACTTTTTGTATTCAAATCATGGGTTTATCATATAACATATATGACAAGTATCCACTTTGTATTTTTCTAGAACCCCAAAAAAAAAAAAGTGTGCCTTGCTTATGGTATATCAGGCATGTGAAATATTTTGTGTGTTATATTTTCACCTTCCTGTTAAATTTTTCTTATTTTTATTTTGTATGTGTTTTTTATTTTTATTTTTTGTAATTGGAAGATTATTGAGATAGCTTCATGTCTTAGAAAAGGAGCTCATGTTTTTGTCTGCCATTTGAATAACCTAGGATGCTTTTATTTGGTAAGATGATGTTTGTTGATTGAAATTAAGCATGAACTGACAACAGGGATATGCACCACCTAATTCAGATAGAAGGGGGGGAGTTCTGAAAAGGAAGCGACTTGAATATCTTGACTGTGTAGCTCAGTACTATGAAATTCCGGATACTGAGCGTTCAGATGATGAAATAAACATGCTTCGCCAGGTGTTTTAAATGTCAACCAAATCCCCATCTGCTTAGTGCTAATATGTTCTTCGTGATTTTGACAATTACCTTTTTTATCCTTTATAGATAGCTGTTGATTGCCCAAGAACTGTACCAGATGTATCTTTCTTTCAGCAAGCACAAGTCCAGAAATCCTTGGAGCGCATCCTTTACACATGGTTAAATACTATTCCTGTTCTTGTTGGGGGTTTTAAAATCTTTTTATGAAATTGCACGTTTTTATGTGAGGAAATGAGAAATGATTGCATTAATGTGGAAAGCGTTGCTCAATCTAAATCGATCAGCAGGGCTTGATCCAAACCATCTGCCCCCACCCCAAAAAGAAAAAGTACCAAGATGAAATTGAAGTTGTTTCAAGACTGTATGCGACTGGATGTGTAAGCTTGTATGTATTGGACTAACTAGTCTAAATTCTGCTACAGATCCAATAGGTATGGTTTATCTAGGTAGTCCAGGTCGTCTTTGTTGTAGAGTTCATCATAGGCCTTATGTTCATTAATGACTTGGTAATTATGTTGCAGTTAGAGTAAGCGATAGATGATTTTAGTTCTTCATTTTTATCTGGCACCTTAAATAGGCCTCAAAAACCACCCCATGTCCATGCCTACAAGACGAGCCCAATTCTCCTACCATTTCTATTAGTTTGGCTTGATTCCATACTGTAATTGTTGCTGAAAGCATTTGTAATAAGTACTATATACTAGAGAAGTTTATTTATTTATCGTCATATGATTGGGAGATTCTATGAGCCTAGATTATTCCTTCGGATTTGCATGGTTTCATATTTTTGTAGATGTGGAACATCCAAACATGTGGCATATAATGACATAGAATGTTAGTTATCAGAGTGGAAATGATCATGCAAATACTTATGTTAGCGTGACAAATTGGGTGAGCAGGTTTTGGGTTCCAGTTATCTAGCTTTAGAAAATTGATTGGGATATGGAGTTTGGTTTGAAGTTGCCACAACTTTAAGTTATTTGTTTCTTAATTTATGTTGTTTTGACTGTGATGTGTTTTGACTGTGATGTGTTTTGATTACTTCTCCTAATGTCTTTCAGGGCCATTAGACATCCTGCCAGTGGATATGTTCAGGGAATAAATGATCTTGTTACTCCCTTTCTAGTTGTTTTCTTGTCGGAACACTTAGAAGGGAGTGTGGACAATTGGGCAATCTCCGATCTATCTAAGGATAAAATATCTATCATAGAGGCTGATTGCTATTGGTGCCTATCAAAGTTGCTTGATGGTATGCATGATCATTACACATTTGCCCAGCCAGGAATCCAGAGGCTTGTGTTTAAGCTAAAGGAAGTGGTCAGGCGGATTGATGGTAGTCCACTATTTCTCTTTATCTTATGTCTCCTCTTGCTACTTTTTTCCTGAAGACAAGACCAACTTTTTCCTGTATGACAGTCTTCAATACAATGTGTTCAAACTCATGCTATGTGACACAAGAAACATGTCAAAAGTTCTAATTTATTATTTTTTATGTGAATACTCACTATTTATTCTTACGACACTAGAACCAATATCTGCACACATGGAGGAACAAGGGCTAGAATTTCTTCAATTTTCTTTCCGCTGGTTTAACTGTCTACTAATACGTGAGGTGTGCTTCTAAACATTTTCTTTCTGTACTTTTCAGCGGTTTTCTCTATTTTAATGATATCCTTATATTATGGACAAAGTCACCCTAACTATAATCTTTAAGGTTGCTTGAATTGTAGCTGAAAATGTTTTAACAGAAATATGATTACCAGCCCATCAGCTTGTAGTATTATCATTTATTGCCAAGGTAATGGAAATTTTTCCCTTTTTCCTGCTCAGATTCCTTTCCATCTTATCACCCGCCTGTGGGATACTTATCTTGCCGAAGGAGATGCATTGCCAGATTTCCTTGTGTATATATTTGCCAGTTTTCTTTTAACGGTAAGATAAAAGTGAATGCTTTTCTGTTATTGCTTAGACAGTTGAAATTGGTTTTACGTTTCTTGATTGGGAGCCAATAACTTAAAAAGCACTACTATTAATTTGATATTTCAGTGGTCAGATAAGATTCTGAAGCTTGATTTCCAAGAGTTAGTTATGTTTCTTCAACACCTTCCAACGAATAACTGGAGTCACCAAGAGCTAGAGATAGTGCTTTCAAGAGCTTTCATGTGGCACAGCATGTTCAACAGCTCTCCTAGCCATTTAGCCAGCTAGCTAATTAAAAGGAAAAATAAGGAATGTGTCTTATTCACCATCTATCATATTTTTCTTTTGGTTTGTTTGCGGTTGTGTTTTATGCTTTGTAATCATGTTCAGTTTCTTTGTTCTTGATTTGGTTATTACAATTGTCTCTTATGTTCTAGGGACTTGCCCTATATGTATTCAGTCTGTAAAATTTGTATCTGGGAAGATTTTTTTTTGTAGGCGTTAGTGATGTATTGTAATGTAACCAGTGCCTTAGATCCATCGATTGAGGAAAAAGAAAAATGACGTATTATTATGTCCTCTTAGTTTAGGAGCTGGGGGAATATGTGCCGCTTTATTTCTTATTATTTTTAATGTCCTGAGAAAGTAAAGTCCTGAAACAATCATCCCTGTTGTCTCCATTCTCTATGCTGATTAATGTCTTAGGTTAAACAAGTTTTATAATGTAACAGAACGTGCGTTCATGGCAAGAGCAAGCCTTGCAGTACGAGAAAATTAATTTTAGGGATGAAAATCAGTTCTCATAAAGTGATATATGATTGATACAATTGCATATTTCTCATTGGCGGAAGACATGATAAGAATGATGAAAATATTATTTCATTCGTTATAATAGACCGATCTATACACAGAGGAGTAGGCAACTGGCAAATGCTAATAATAGCCACAAAAATGTGATTTAAGTTTGGAATTGGCTGAATTGAACTCGACAATGTTAATTAATGAGCCCATGAGGCATGAGGCCGAAGATGTTTGCAATCAAACACTGCTCTTTGATTCGAATTTCGGCACCGGCACTAGTACTAGTAGGTGTACTTTAGTGAGCAAATCCTTGAGGGATGGCGCGGGGAATACAATGATGACTGGCAAAGAAAGGATGCCGCAATGCCTACGCAGCAGTGGGCCTCTTGACATGATCCATACAACATAGAGAAGCTATGAGGTCGATGGCAGCGGGACTCGCCCAAGGAATCAACAAGGACCGATCAAGAGTTGGAGTCGGAGTGCCCACCACCTTCACAATTATGTATATCTGATCGTCACTGTTCTCACCATCAAATAAGGGCTAGAGGTTGAATAGCTCACCCATGATCGCTCCCACAACCCAAATGTCAACCTCTGGACCGTACGCAGTCGACCCTAGCAACACCTC
Organism: Prinsepia uniflora; assembly: GCA_032719365.1. Lineage (NCBI taxonomy): Eukaryota > Viridiplantae > Streptophyta > Magnoliopsida > Rosales > Rosaceae > Prinsepia > Prinsepia uniflora. The sequence continues at coordinate 29,134,042 of CM064874.1, forward strand.
TGGGGCTCGGTACCACCGAGTCGTCACATAATAGAAAAAGGGACCTGAATCAATGTGGGCAGCTGACCCAAAATCCCCAATTTTAATCATCTCATTGCCATTGCTGTTGTTGAGCAACAAGTTTTCGGGTTTCAGGCCGCGGTGAACATAACCTTTTGTGTGCATATAATCTAAGGCTCGAAAGATTTGAGAGCAAAAATCCTTGATTTGAGCCTCACTGGAGCCGCCTCTGTTTTGGTTAATGGACTTATGATACATAAGTTTGTGCAAGTAAGAGTCCATGTATTCAAACACCAAGGAGGCTGTGCCATCAAATTCTCTGATTCCATCTTTCAACTGCACAATATGAGGATGTTTCAATTTCGACAGAACCTGCAATTCTGGTAGATGAAGGCACTGCTCGCATGACCCGATTTTGTCCCGCAGTTGTTTGATTGCGACTTTCTCACTAGTTTCCATATCAAAAGCGGCAAAGATTGTCCCGAAACTACCGGCGCCAAGAATCCCCCCAATCTGCTTATACTTTCCCATTATTATGTGTGATTTTTGATTTCCGTAGGTGAAGAACTTGAACGGAAGGGTAGGATACGGGGAAAAATGGAAACCCTAGTTACTAACCATCAATTAAATAATGGACTAATTGCTTTTATTGAATATGAAAATTGTAGTCTACTAGTCTTAAATGTAAGTATTTTCATCCATATATAAGTTAGAAATATGAATTTGTCTTTTTTTGTTTATGAACTGAATGTAATGTTGTAGACATGGGGTACCTTTTTTTTCCTTTGTGGTGGGTATTGTCATAATGAGTTTTTCCTAACAAAGGTTTTAATAAGGCCTCGTTGTATAAAACTTAAATAATTAGTTTATAAGAATTTACATTTTTAATAATTAGGTGTGCGAATTAATGACACATTTTTTTTCCTCGGGCCTTCAAATGTTTGGACTCGCCCTGAGTTAGAGTGTAGTAGAGATGGTCAAATAGATTCTTTTAAGGATAAACTACATAAAAATACTCAAATTTTATAAACAACATTTCAAATTCATACTCCAACTATAAATATTGGATTTTAGTTACTCAAAATATCGAACCACAATATTTAAGCACTCACTATTAGCAATTTGTTAAGTGCCAAGTGGCATTTGTAGGGCTTTTTTTAAATGATGTCATGGACCTTATTTAGATAAAAAAAAATTGAAAACAATAATAAGAATATAAATAAGTTAGTATAAAAAAAAACTAAAGTATAAAAGATGAAGAAAAAAAACATGTTGATAGCCGACATTTGCTAAACAAATATGACAGACAGTAGGTGACAGAATCTAGTTGGGACTCACTAAAAGACAGACTCTATAGTCCACTAAGAAAACCAACCATCAATTCAAGGTCACTAAGGATAAAAATCAGTTCTCATAAAGTGATATATAATTGATACAATTGCATCTTTCTCATTGGCGGAAGACATGATAAGAATGATGAAAATATTATTTCATTCGTTATAATAGACCAATCTATGCATAGAAGTAGGCAACTGGTAAATGCTAATAGTAGCTACAAAAATATGTGATTTAAGTTTGGCATTGGCCGAATTGAACTCGACGTTGTTAATAAATGAGCCCATGAGGCATGAGGCTGAAGATGTTTGCAATCAAACACTGCTCCTCCTTGATTCGAATTTCGGCACGAGTACTAGTACTAGTAGGGGTACTGTAGTGAGCATATCCTCGAGGGATGGCGCGGGGAATACGGAGATAACCGACAAAGAAAGGATGTTGCAATGCCTGCGCAACAGTGGGCCTCTTGACATGATCCATACAACATAGAGAAGCTATGAGGTCGATGGTAGCGGGACTCGCCCAAGGAATCAACAAGGACAGATCAAGAGTTGGAGTCGGAGTGGCCACCACCTTCACAATTCTGTATATCTGATCGTCACTGTTCTCACCATCAAATAAGGGCCAGAGGTTGAACAGCTCACCCATGATTGCTCCTACATCCAAAATGTCCACCTCTAGACCGTACGCAGTCGGCCCTAGCAACACCTTTGGAGCTCGGTACCACCAAATCGTCACATAATTAAGAAAGGGACCTGAATCAATGTGGACAGCTGACTCGAAATGCCCAATTTTAATCATCTCATTGCCATTGTTGTTGTTGAGCAACAAGTTTTCTGGTTTCAGGTCGTGGTGAACATAACCATTTGTGTGCATAAGTTTGTGCAAGTCAGAGTCCATGTATTCAAACACCAAAGAGGTTGTGCCATCAAATTTTCTGATTCCATCTTTCAACTGCTCAAGATGTGGATGTTTTAATTTCGACAGAACCTGAAATTCTGGTAGATGAAGGCACTGCTCCCATGACCCGATTTTGTCCCGCAGTTGTTTGATTGCAACTTTCTCACCGGTTTCCATATCAAAAGTGGCAAAGACTGTCCCGAAACTCCCGGCACCAAGAATCCCCCCAATCTTCTTATACTTTCCCATTATAATTTGTGATTTTTTATTTTCGTAGGTGAAGAAATTGAACGGCAAGGTAGGGTAGGGGGAAAATGGAAACCATAGTCACTAACTATCAAGCAAAGACAAAGAAGTGAAGATGAGATCTTTGTTCTTAAGAAAGCAGAGCAACTGAGAAACTGGGAAACTGAGTGAAGCAAATAGAAACTCGTTACTTATTTATCGCATGAAATCCTTTCAGGAAGTGGAATCATCTCTGTTACTTGGGCCACAATCCCAATCCTGCAACGACAACAGTAATTTTAATTTTCACGCAGTGTAATTTGTTTCACGCGGTTTTTTTTCTCATCATATTTAAAAAATATTGTGTTTAGTTGGGCTGGGCCCACAACTAGTGATCTCAATTTTGATCGAAATGTCAGCCTATACCAAAGGAAAAGCGGTTGAATAAAGGAACGAAGGCTGCGAAGCTACAAAATGGAACACGACGGGGGAGTGTGGTCGAGCTTCCTTATGGGTTTCATCCGGAGCAAAGGTAAGAAGTTTAGGGTTTCTATCCCTCTTCTTAGGTTAATCAGGCACCGAGAAAGCTACATTTGCTTTAAATATTCCGATGATTTCGAATTACATTGCTGAAATTGTGATTAATTCACCTGGTCCTTGCTTCCATTGTTGATTTTCCACAATTCCTAAGGTTAGACTCAGTTTACTGCATTTTATTTCTCAATTTTGTTTTGTTTTTTATTCATGTAATCTTTGCTATGTTCGTATTCCTGCAAAGAATTCGAGGTAGGCTTATGCTAGCCCTCATCATTGGGATGGGTAGGGCAAGCCCGACCCAAAATGTTTGGGCTTGGACTTGGGCCGGGCCGAGCAGGGCCTATTTCAAATTTTAAAAAATATTGGGTTGGATCGGGCAAGCTTGATCATAATATGAAAGCTCATGCCCTTTGTCGAGCCAAGTTTGGGCCGGGCTTTATCGGGCTTTATGGGTCGGGCCTACTAAGCCCACTTCTACCTACCTAATTATAAAAATGTGAGTTAACCTTAAATATCATTATTAAATATTGAGAAAATATAAGGAAGATACCTATTGAGTTTGGAGAATTGGCTTAACCTTTTGACCACAAAATCGAAACATGGTAAGATGGTCACTAATCACAAATCTACTTGAATTGTAGTAAGTTCTATGAAGAGTTACCCAAAGGGCTAGCTCCTGAGAGATTCTTTATGGTGCTATTCTACTCATAACTGTCACTCACTGTAGTAAAGGTATCAGAATCAAAATGGGTCAAAAATAGTGAATTTGGTGAATTCCCTATATCAAATTGCAATGACCCAAGTAACCTTTTTGGTAAAGATGAAACAGTGCGATGTGGAGCTGTATATAAAAACATGTACTTCTATAAAAATTAGGTTGAGCTTGTGTTGGAGTTTTGGGTTAGGGCTGAAATAGTAGTAATAAGATTTAACTAGGTATTAATTCTTAATTTATATATTCGAGCTTATGAGTCGGGTTTACATGGGCGGGTCGGGCTGGGCTTACTAGGCCTTATCGGGCTCTAACCTATCAGGTTTGAATACTCTAAGCCCAAGTTCAGCCTGTCAACATACGGGCCGCGCCGGTCCACGACCCATAGCGAGTAAGATCAGGCTTTTTGTTACCGGGCCTACCGGGTACCAACAAGTCTGTGGGCTTCTAGGCCAAATGGTGAGGGCTAGCTTATCCGATGTTCTAATTTGGAGCTTAATATAGACTATAACGACCCGTCCCGAATTTCAAGATTAGATTAGTGACTAATCAAGGATTAGTGAGGTTAATCAGTGATTAGTGGGGTACTTTCGGAAGGACGACGTGAAATGACTGTTTTGCCCATAGTCGTGGGAAAAACGTTGACTTTTCATTCTGGTGGTCAAATGGACTTTGGCCTATTACCGTGACGTAGTTCGGGATGTCACGAGTTCATAGACAGGTGGCACGTCCGATTCCGATATTCGAGGAAGAAGTTATGACGTTCGGAAGTTCATGGGTATTTTGGTAATTTAGTTAAAAGGGGCAAATAGTTGACTTTTGGACCGAGAGGTCTGATGGCTGAGGGCCGAGGACCGTTACGTAGATCGGGTCGATACAAATCCATAGACAGGCGGCACGCTGAAATCGGACTTCGATCGAGAAAGTTATGGGTCACGGAAGTCCGATTGCATTATTGCACGATTTACGAGACGAATTACTTTTATATCCTAGTAGGGCCATATATTTAATTCCTGCCCAATGGATGAGTGACAAGTGTCACTCATCCCATTGGCCCAAACCCCCAATTTGTGGATCTAAGATGTGATTGGTGAGTTTATATTAAAATATTAATACTTTAATTATTTTATAATCCACTCATCCCTCATCTCTCAATCATAACCATCCATCTCTACCTTCCCCCTCTCATCCTCACCGTCTATCTCACTTCCCACTCATCAGATATCACCTCTCTGTTTTCTTCAAACAACCTGAACACCTCCATTTTCATTTTCTCTAAACAAAGCAAACACACATATCATCACCACATCCTTTAAACCTTGTTTGACATTGGTGGCCCATGAAGGAAACTTTGAGAGGGAGATGAGGCGTTGATGGTGGCGTTGACGGTGAGGGCTGACACGCACGGTGGCTGGAGAACCAGAGACGATAGGATTTTATTTTAAAATTCGAAGTTCAGTTTTTGTTGGTTTTTAATCGAACCTAACGTTTGGGGTATGCTTCTGGTGGTCTTGTGAGGCAAATGGGATAGATTTCGAGGGCTTGGACGGCCGGAATTGACGGCGGGCGGAGGTTGCAGTCGCAGTCGCCATTGTCGGTCAATGAGGTACGATTTTCTTATACTTTGAATAGCTAAATGGATAGGAAATGAGTAGGGGAAGCTTTAGGAATCAAAAGGGGACAAAATGGACTGAAAATGAGGGAGATTGGACCCTGGACCGGTCCGGTCTAGTTCGAACCAGTGGACCGGGTTTGCTGGAGCTTGATGACGATGAATAGTACGGCGTGTGGGCTTCACGCACAGCCCCTTTGGGTGGCGCGTGGGGGCGCGGGAAGCATCTTTTGGGGATGCTTCCAACACATGAAATCATCCTTTCAATGTAGCGAACATTTTGGGACTGGTTTCGTGTCGATTAGACACCGTCTCGATAATGTTCGGGACATCCGAAGGTTTAGGATCACGATTAAAAATAGTTAAAAATTTGGAAAAATTACGGGGTTTCAATGAGAAGTTAATAAGGTAGTTAGTAACCCTCTAGATTGATTTGGATAGGTTTGGGAGTCCCAGTGACGACGATTAGCCCAGTGAGGCTTACAGTACGCAAACCGAGGGACAGCTTAGGACGGACAGTCTGTGAGTGGACCTTGATTTCTAAACTGTGATGCATGCATAAATGTTTTATATGGTTTATAGATGTAATTCTATGATGATGATTTGGATGATTGTGAATTACATGGTTTCACGCATTTCGAGGCGATTTACGTGCTTGTACGTAAATCGAGATTTTCGAGTTTACACTGATTTTTCGTATTATAATTCTGGAAATGATTTCATGAAATGGTTTTGGATTTGAAAAGGTAAACTCGGGTTCGAGACCCATTTGTTTTGGAAACCCTCGGATTCGAAGTCCATTTAGTTACGTTCTCGGGCTAGAGGCCCAATTGGTTCTTGAATCGATTTCGGATTTGCAAATATGGAGTCGGGCACGAGACCCATTTGATTTACGAACTCTCGGACCTGAAGTCCATTTGATTTAACTAGGCATCGGGCCAGAGGCCCAGTTGACTTACGTATAGGGCACGAGGCCCATTTGGTTTACGAAATCGGGCACGAGGCCCAGTTTGTATGTGGATTCGGGCTTAGGGTCCAGTTATGTTTTAAGATTGTGATTTCGGGTCAGGGATCCATAAATGGATTTATGGTTCATGACGGTTTATGGGGACCAGCATGAATCCTTGAAAGGCTTTTATGGTTCGTGATGGTTTATGGGGACCGGCATGAACCCTTGAAAGGTTTTAAGAATGATTTCAAAAGGTTTTTTGTATACCATCCTTTATATGTGAATTGTCTCCTCCGGGGAGGGTCGTTGGCCTGGGTGGACCCCGGAGTAGTCATGGAGCACTGACTGAGTAGAGTCGCCCCTGTTGGGTTCCTTACTCTCAGAAAGGCTATGGATTATAAACCCAAGTGAGGGTCATTGATCTATGGACATTGACCTGGGTGGACCCTGGGGAGACTTGGGTTTTGAGACCCCGGGTAGCACGCGCGTAGCTCTAGATACCGTGACAGGATTGGTTATATGAAATATATGATAAACATGATTTCTTGGTTTTGCGAAATTGTGTTTTATGATTGATAAATGGATTTGGGCTGAGATCCCACATATGTTTATTATGTTCTAGAATTCTGTAAATGGTTTTGGGCAGGCGCCCGTATGGATTTGGTTGTTTAAACATATGTGGTTTGATAAATGGTTTTACTATGCATGCACGCTTTTTAGTGAAGGCATAAAGGTCTTTTATGAAATATGTTTTATCAACTCTTTTATTTTTATCCACTCACAGTCTTTCTGTTTTCAATGCCCATCAGATTGAATACGGTGCAGACTGTAGTAGAGACCGAGACATCACATACCTCCTCCGGATCCTAGCGTACTCTGGAAGCCTTCGGGCTAGAGGTTCAAATTTTCCCTGGTCTGACACTCCATGTCAAACGGGATCAGGAGCGTCCCTCGTTAATCCCGGGGGGATTGGGACGGGTCCTAACAGATGGTATCAGAGCAAGGTGTGTGCGCTCTGAACCCGGGTTATCATAGGGTACCCTGATGACTGCTCTGATACTGACAAGTGGTATCAGAGCAGGTTTGCTCTTATTGTAACGACTCGTCCCGAATTTCGAGATTTAATTAGTAACTAATCTTGATTAGCGGGGTTAATCGGTGATTAGTTGGGCGAAATTGGACGAACGATGCAAAATGACCGTTTTGCCCCTAGTCGTGGGTAAAACGTTGACTTTTAATTCGGGCGGTCAAATAGACTTTGATCGATAGCCGTGACGTAGTTTGGGACGTCACGAGTTCATAGACAGGTGGCACGTTCGATTCTGAAGTTCGAGGTGAAATTTATGACGTTTGAAAGTCCAAGGGCACTATCGTAATTTGGACGAAACAGGGGAAAATATTGACTTTTTGACCGGGAGGTCCGATGGCCGAGAACCGAGGACCGTTAGGAAGGTCTTGATGCCCTGAGTCCGTAGACAGGCGGCACGCGTCAATCGGAGTTCGAATGACCAAGTTACGGGTCTTGATGCGTGAGGGGCATTTTGGTAATTTGTCAAGTGAGGGCAAAATGGTAAATTGGCTATTATTTTTGGGACAACCGTGTATGGTGCTGGGTTCTTTTTAGAAAATAGAGCACGGGTGAAATTTTTTATGGAATCAATTGGTTGGGCTGAGTGGCTGATTTGTTTATGCTAGTGAGTGGCATTGGGTTAGCTGAGACTGGTGAAGTACAGTGCACGAGCTGGGTTGTTTATTCCCTTGAGAATTTTGAACAGAGCACTGGTCGGTTGGGGTGGATTAATTGGGTTAGGTTGGTCCATTTCTGAGACGTTGAGAGGGATAGAGAAGTAGTGCGAACCAGAGAGAGGAGTTAGAGAGGAGAAACGGTTGAACTGAGTGGAAATTGTGCACTGGAACCCGAAACCGTGTTTGAGCAAATTCAAAATCTGAACTCGAAGTGTAGGCCAACCCAAGACAATTTAAGGCTCAATTCAGTCTTCTGGGACCTCACTTAGTCGATCCAGATCGATAAGTCGAAGCTGGAAGGCCCTTGAAGCCATGGACAAGGACGACAAAATTTCAGAAAAATCGAGCTTGGAGTCGTGGTCATGGAGGTAAGTTCTTGTGAAATTGATTGCAAAATCATCTTTAAAGTGAGTCTACGATGCTTCCTAACTAATCAATTGAAAGAATCAGTGACTGTGTGATGAACTGGGACGATGAACTTCGATTACGACTTGAGTTCAATTGAGTTGGTTTTAGGCTGTGTCGATTAGATTGATTAATACATACCTCTAATTAAGTGTATTGCGAGTCTACTTGATGGGTCAATTGAGGAAATTAGGTTGTTTTTGGAAGGAATTGGAACCGGTCAAGACGCGAGTCGCATACCCCTTTACCAGGGAAATCGGGTGAGGAAGATGAACAGTACCTATACTGTAGCAGGCGCATGGGTTTCACGCGCAGCCACTCATGGCGACGCGTGACGGTGCGTGCGCACGAATCCCAAGGTGAGGTCAACATGACTTTTGTCCTATACATTGTAACAAACATTTTAGCGTTGATTTCGAATGAATCGGACACCGTTTCAATGATGTTTCGAGGGCACGAAGGTTTAGGTTACGTTTTTAACTAACGTTTAATTCCCGGAAAATTATGGGAAATTAGTATGCTGTTATTTGAGGCCTTAGTGACATTAAATAATGGTTTCGGACAGGATTCGAGATTTCTGAAAAATGTCGGAAATTACGGAAATGCGTGCAGCGTGAAAACGGGCAATTATGGACGGTCTGTGAGTGGAATTTGGTTTTATAAATTCTATGCATGCATAATTGTTTTATATTGATTACGATTGTGATTATATGACGTGTGATTTGGATATTTTGGAATTATATGGTTTCATGCATTTCGAGGCGATTTATGTGCTTGCAGGTAAATCGAGGTTTTTCCGGTTTTACACTGATTTTCCATACTTATGGTTTTGGATATGGTTTCATGAAATGGTTTTGAAATTGGAATGATAAACTCGGGCATGAGGCCCAATTGGTTTGGAAACCTCGGACTTGGAGTCCAATTGAGTTACGTAATCGGGCTAGGGGCGCAGTTATTTACGAAATCGGGCCAGGGGCCCAGTTATTTACGAAATCGGGCTAAGACCCATTTGAGTTATATAATCGGGCCAGGGGCCCAGTTGATTTACGAAATCCGGTCGTGGGCCCAGTTGGTTTACGAAATCGAGCATGTGGCCCAATTGGTTTATAAATGTGATTTCAGGTCAGGGACCCTAATTGGATTTAAATAAATGGTTTTGGATTTGATAAATCAGATGTTTGGACTGGTGATGGTTTTATGGAAATTCCGGGAAAGACACTTGAGATGTTTGAAATGATTTGATAAACTATTTTTCCATAAACCATCTTGATACGAGGATATGTGATGGTCTCCTCCAGTTGTCTGGGACACTGGGGAAGTCACGGTGCATTGCCTGTGAGGGGTCATTGTACGGAGCTACCAGACCGTACAGTGACACAGGAGCGGGATTGCTATGATTAGACGTCTGGGACGTCAGACATCTGGGATGTCAGAGATATGGACCCGGAGAGACCCCGGGCAGCACGTGCTGCTTATTATTATACCGTGAGATATGACGTCTGGGACGTCGAGCGTTTGGGACGCTAGGCATCTGGGATGCCCAGGATGGTTTAAACATGTTTTCCTAGAAATGGTATTTATGGTTATGGTTTTGGGCGATGACCCACTTGGAATTGGAATTGGTATTTTTGTATGTCGAATTTATATCATATATGTTTGGTTTTCGGTATTCATGGTTTTGGGTAGAGACCCACATGATTTGGTTGTAGGGTTTCTGGGCTAAGGCCCTAACGATTATTTTTTAGTAGATAGTTACTTACTGGTTTTCGATGCATGCATACGTTTTAATGAAGGGCATAAATGTCTTATGAAATGTGTTTTATGAACTTATTTATTTTCGTCCACTTACAAACTTTATTGTTTTTATTGCCCTTCAGGTTGATCACGGATGCGACTGCAGCAGAGACTGAGACTTTGCATGCCTCCTCCATCGATCCTTGAGCACTCTGGACGCCCGTCGAGGCAGTGGCTTTCGGTTATCCCTTGTCGGACACTTCGTGTCAGACGGGAGCATGACACATCCCACGGTAATCCCTGGGGGATTGGGATGGGTCGTGTCACTTACAGTACGCGCAAGCCAAGGATGTGATGTCTCAGTGAACTACAATTTGTTATCAACCTGATAGTTAGGATGCTGATATGATAGTTAGTAGGATTGAATCGTAGAACGTCTTGGTTCGGAATTTGATGCCGGGGATTTCATAGTTCTGTCGTGGATGACAGTGTGGGACCATACGAAAGGATGAACGTAATAGTACTTTAGAGTTTTGGATCGTGAGACGGTTAGTTGGGATCGTCTTTCATGATGTCGTAGGATCGGTTATGACGACTGGTTAGGAGTTGTGACCATTAGATGGTCGGATTTTGTTGAGTTAGGTGACTATGCGGCCGGGAGCAGCCGGGTTCGAGGAATCCTAGTTGAACTTACGGTAGGATTGGATTGACGTCCTTACGATTTCGAGACCGCGGGGTAGGTCAGATTGTGGATTATGCTGCTTTCTGCAGTTGTATTCGGAGGAACCCTGGGTAGTGATCATGGAGCCCTAAGGTAGGATGTATGGTTCAGAGAGGTGAGTTGACGAGTGGTTTGACTCTAACTACTTTTCGGAGTCGAGACCGTCAGTCGGTCTAGTCAGGTCAGCTTGGGTGATGGGACTGCACTCTGCAGTCAAGGTTGTAGTAACGGGTTAGATCTAGTTGGTTGTCGTGCTATTAGTTGTGATTGATTGTTTATAAGACCTGTGTCCTGGAGGGAACGGTGAACAATCCCACATTCCTGCGAGGGGGAATGGTCTGGGAGAGGATGGTGGTGTACCTTAAAGGTGTAGGCACACACCTATTTAGCACTAGGCCTTTTGGGAGCTCAAGTGGCTTTTGGGGGGGGGGGGGGGGGGATTAGAACCCCAAAGTTAAGCGAGTTGAGGCTGGTGTAATTCCATGATGGGTGACCCCCTGGGAAGTTGCACCATGAACTCCCGAAAACAAAACCGTGAGGACGAAGCCCAAAGCGAAAAATATGGAGCTAGATGAGTCGGGTCCTGACAATTTGGTATCAGAGCCAGACCCCGACCGAGAAGTATGCCAGCCAGGACGCTAGGCCATAAGAGGGAGGATTGTAAGACCCGTGTCTTGGAGGGAACAGTGAACAATCCCACATTCCTGCGATGGGGAATGATCTGGGAGAGGATGGTGGTGTGCCTTAAAGGTGTAGGCACACACGTATCTAGCACTAGGCCTTTTGGGAGCTCAAGTGGCTTTGGGGGGAATTGGAACCCCAAAGTTAAGCGAGTTGAGGCTGGTGCAATTCCATGATGGGTGACCCCATGGGAAGTTGCACCATGAGCTCCCGAAAACAAAACCGTGAGGGCGAGGCACAAACTGGACAATATGGTGGAAGATGAGTCGGGTCCTGACCGAGGAGGGTTGGGTCCTAAAAATTTTGGTATCAGAGCCAAACTCTGACCGGGAAGTGTGTCAGCGAGGACGCTGGGCCCTAAGGGGGGTGGATTGTAAGACCCGTGTCCTGTAGGGAACGGTGAACAATCCCACATTCCTACGAGGGGGAATGGTCTGGGAGAGGATGGTGGTGTGCCTTAAAGGTGTAGGCACACACGTATCTAGCACTAGGCCTTTTGGGAGCTCACTAGCTTTGGATTCCTGGGGAACTCCAAAGTTAAGCGAGTTGAGGCCGGTACAATTCTATGATGGGTAACCCCCTAGGAAGTTGCACCATGAGCTCCCGAAAACAAAACCGTGAGGGCGAGGCCAAAAGCGGACAATATGGTGCTAGATGAGTCGGGTCCTGACCGAGGAGGGTCGGGTCCTGACACAGGCCTCGATCGGGAAGTGTGCTAGCGAGGACGCTGGGCCCTAAAAGGGGTGGATTGTAAGACCCGTGTCCTGGAGGGAACGGTGAACAATCCCACATTCCTGCGAGGGGGAATGGTTTGGGAGAGGATGATGGTGTGCCTTAAAGGTGTAGGCACACACCTATCTAGCACTAGGCCTTTTGGGAGCTCAAGTGGCTTTGGGGGGAATTGGAACCCCAAAGTTAAGAGAGTTGAGTCTGGTGTAATTCCATGATGGGTGGCCCCCCTGGGAAGTTGCACCATGAGCTCCCGAAAACAAAACCGTGAGGCCGAGGCCCAAAACGGACAATATGGTGCTAGATGAGTCGGGTCCTGACCGAGGAGGGTTGGGTCCTAACAATTTTGGTATCAGAGCCAAACTCCGACCAGGAAGTGTGCCAGCGAGGACGTTGGGCCTTAAGGGGGGTGGATTGTAAGACCCGTGTCCTGTAGGGAACGGTGAACAATCCCACATTCCTACGAGGGGGAATGGTCTTGGAGAGGATGGTGGTGTGCCTTAAAGGTGTAGGCACACACGTATCTAGCACTAGGCCTTTTGGGAGCTCACTGGCTTTGGATTCCTGTGGAACTCCAAAGTTAAGCGAGTTGAGGCCGGTGTAATTCCATGATGGGTATCCCCCTAGGAAGTTGCACCATGAGCTCCCGAAAACAAAACCGTGAGGGCGAGGCCCAAAGCGGACAATATGGTGCTAGATGAGTCGGGTCCTGACCGAGGAGGGTCGGGTCCTGACACAGACCCCGATCGGGAAGTGTGCTAGCGAGGACGCTGGGCCCTAAATGGGGTGGATTGTAAGACCCGTGTCCTGGAGGGAACGGTGAACAATCCCACATTCCTGCGAGGGGGAATGGTTTGGGAGAGGATGATGGTGTGCCTTAAAGGTGTAGGCACACACCTATCTAGCACTAGGCCTTTTGGGAGCTCAAGTGGCTTTGGGGGGAATTGGAACCCCAAAGTTAAGCGAGTTGAGTCTGGTGTAATTCCATGATGGGTGACCCCCCTGGGAAGTTGCACCATGAGCTCCCGAAAACAAAACCGTGAGGGCGAGGCCCAAAACGGACAATATGGTGCTAGATGAGTCGGGTCCTGACCGAGGAGGGTTGGGTCCTAATAATTTTGGTATCAGAGCCAAACTCCGATCGGGAAGTGTGCCAGCGAGGACGCTGGGCCCTAAGAGGGGTGGATTGTAAGACCCGTGTCCTGTAGGGAACGGTGAACAATCCCATATTCCTACGAGGGGGAATGGTCTTGGAGAGGATGGTGGTGTGCCTTAAAGGTGTAGGCATACACGTATCTAGCACTAGGCCTTTTGGGAGCTCACTGGCTTTGGATTCCTGGGGAACTCCAAAGTTAAGCGAGTTGAGGCCGGTGCAATTCCATGATGGGTATCCCCCTAGGAAGTTGCACCATGAGCTCCCGAAAACAAAACCGCGAGGTCGAGGCCCAAAGCGGACAATATGGTGCTAGATGAGTCGGGTCCTGACCGAGGAGGGTCGGGTCCTGACATAGACCCCGATCGGGAAGTGTGCTAGCGAGGACGCTGGGCCCTAAAATGGGGTGGATTGTAAGACCCGTGTCCTGGAGGGAACAGTGAACAATCCCACATTCCTGCGAGGGGGAATGGTCTGGGAGAGGATGGTGGTGTGCCTTAAAGGTGTAGGCACACACGTATCTAGTACTAGGCCTTTTGGGAGCTCAAGTGGCTCTGGGGGGGATTGGAACTCCAAAGTTAAGCGAGTTAAGGCTGGTGCAATTCCATGATGGGTGACCCCCTAGGAAGTTGCACCATGAGCTCCCAAAAACAAAACCGTGAGGGCGAGGCCCAAAGCGGACAATATGGTGCTAGATGAGTCGGGTCCTAACCGAGGAGGGTCGGGTCTTGACATTGTTGGTACAATTAAGGTCATGGGCGACCTGGTAGACGACATTGGTTGAGTCGAGTACGATTGGTTAGAGTTTGGTTGGATAGGTTACCAAGTATGGTACTTGTCGATGGAATCCCAGAGTGGAGATACGGAGTAGTTAGTACGGGCGCTTGATTCCGTTGGATGCGGAGTCTCGATAACAATGTATGGTGGTTAGGTCTGCACGAGTCTGTGGCAGGCCCTACTACTGAGAGTAGTCGTAGTTATGGTTGTCGAGAATCGGGGGACGTTCGGGGAACATTTCATTTTTTCATATGAGTTGTTAGGGTGACTATACCCAGAGTTGTTGGGTACGAGGGAGCAGAGTTTCTCCCAAGTGAGCAGAAGTACAGGGTCGTCGCTCGGTATGAGCGGAGATCCAGGGTTGTCTCATTCGCATAGTGTGTGCTGGTTACTGGCACTGGTGCTAGTGCTGGTGTTTGTGATGACGATGAGTCACGAGTCGGGATGTGACTCCGTCAAGATGGGCATGTGTTAGTTATCTGTGGTCCGGGAGTGGATCACGGATAATAATGGACTAGAATAGGATCCAGCAGTAGTTGAGACATGAGGACCAAGTAGTAATGGTCCACATCCTTTTGGATGTACAGAAACGGTGTAAACCGATAGGCGAACTCAATAGTGGATTAGACTGGTTACGGACACGTGATTGATGTCCGAGTGTGTTGGTTCCGACATGGTTGGAACTTCGGAATTGAGAGAGGTTGTGTTTGAGGTGACGAGAGGAGTGCGGGTTTTCCGCATTGGTAGTGTAACGACCCGTCCCGAATTATCGGGATTAATTAAGAATTTATGACGGATTAGCGTGACTAATCAGTGATTAGACGAGGATTAATGAACGAGTAGGGCGAAATGACGATTTTGCCCTTGGAATGGGTGAATCATTTACTTTTCATTCAGGCGGTCAAATGGACTTTGACCGATGACTGTGACGTAGTTCGGGACGTCATGAGTTCATAGACAGGTGTCACACTCGATTCCGACGTTCGAGGAAGAAGTTATGATTTTCGGAAGTTCAGGGGCATTTTGGTAATTTAGTTGAAAATGAGCAAATAGTGGACTTTTGACTCGGGAGGTCCGATGGCTGAGGGCTAAGAATCATTACGTAGATCGAGATGATATGAATTCGTAGACAAGAGGCACGTCGAAATCGGACGTTCGACGGAGAAGTTACGGTTCACGAAAGTTTCATGAAATTATTGCACGTTTTACGAGACGGATTGACTTTTATCTCAAGTGGGCCCTGGATATTTTAAATTGGCCCAATGGATGAGTGACAAGTGTCACTCATCCATTGCTTAGCATCACATATACATGCATCTCCCTTTCCTGCTCCATCCTTCAACCAAACCTGAAACCATCCCCCATTTGGTACAATCCACACCCCACACCCCCTAAACCTAATCTAACGCTGGTGGCACATGAAGGAAACAGAGAGAGGATGACTTGACGGTGACGGCCAGAGCTACGGAGGTGGCCACGACGGAGAGAAACCGAAAAACAGAGAGGTAAGTTGGTTTGAAATTCGAACATGGGTTTTGAGGGGTTGTCGATCGATTCTAATGGTGGTGATGTCTTTCTGGAGGTCTTAAGGTTTGTTTGGGATCGAGTGCAAGCTTGGAGGTGGCCGAAGACACACGGACATGGAGGAGGAAACTTGGCCGTGCGTTTTTCAATCCAAAGGTAAGAACTTTGGATCGATTTCACGTTTTTGAGGTTATAGGATGATATGAATGAATTATAGGAAGGTTTAGGAATTGATAGGTGTCAGGACCCACCCCGGTTTCACCCCGAAACCCGAGGTAAATCCTGCTCCCGTCTGACACCCCGACACAAAACAGTCAGACGCAGGAGAAAGCACTCAATAACACCCAAAGTTAAAGTTTTACAGAGCATGGTATGAATTACAAGGAAATAAAAACCGATGATAATTACACGCACGTGGAAGAAAAACTTAAACACTTTGGGATCCCGCTCGTCACTTCTATGCCTCAGACACTGCCTCGACGTCAAGACCCCGCGTTAGCTCCACAACCTGGAGGGCAATTTAAAACAGAAGATGTGAGTGGACCATAAGAAAAGAAAAGTTCTCAAACCATTTATCAGAAAACCGAGTTTAACCCTCCATTTTGAAACCACATGCATAACCCAGTTATCAAAACAGTAGGATGCAATACTCAGAAAACATCATAAGAAATAGAAACACTATAAAACAGTTATAGAAGTCATAGCATAGGAATCATAAAACCGTAACAGAAACCATGAACTTCAAATCATTATTTTCCGATCAAACCTGCTGGACCTATCCGAGTCTTTAAACTCCCGAGTCTTTAAACTCAACAGGCCTCAATAATATTCGAGTCTTAAACTCCCGAGTCTTTAAACTCAATAGGCCTACGGGGGAAATATCAATATATCCGAGTCTTTAAACTCCCGAGTCTTTAAACTCAATCCGGGCCCGTCCCCCGTCAATCAATATCCGGGTCTTTAAACCCAATAACCAGATCCAGCAAATCCAATCCAAAACCATTTGAAAACCTTTGAACTTCTACGGCTAAACAGAGCATCGAAATGGGGATAAGGGAATTACCTGCCTTCCGTCACCGTCGTGAGCTCCGCTGGGGCTGGTGGACTCCTCGCACCCCTCACGACACCGCCACGATCTCAGTAGCACCGTACACGGCCGCCACTGCCACGATTGCTCACAAACTCCCTGGTTTCCTTCCTGTTTCCCCCCTGATTTTCCCGCAGCTCTCGACACCCTCACACACAGCCACCACACCGTCAGCCTCTCTCACTGCTTCCCTCTTACTCCCTGCTCACTCTCACACACTCACAACTCACCAGCACCCTCGATCAACCCTCAATTCTTCCTCACAATCTCCCTCTGTTTCACTCTGGTTGAAGAACACGAACACACACACTTGCACGGGTGCACCCCAATTATTTGGGCCGTGCACACACAAGAACTCCCCAGAAGCCACTACACACCTGCCACATGTCACCATCCACTCCAGCCTCTCCCACATGGCTCAATTCCAGCCTCCATCTGCCTTCCCTCTCTGCACAATTTCCAGAGCACAAAAGACCAAACTGCCCCTCATTTAACCCAATTTTACACTTTTGCCATTAGCTTCCTAGACCCGTAACTCACTCATCGTAAGTCCGATGAATACGTGCCGCCTGTCATCAAACTCAGGACAACGAGATCTACGTAACCGTCCTCGGTCAACGTACCAAAACCCGATCGTCCAAAAAGTCAACGTTTCCCCTTCTTTTAACCAAATTACGGTTATGCCCTCAACCTTCCGAACATCATAACTTCCTCCTCGGATGTCGGAATCAGGCGTGCCACCTGCCTATGGATTCGTGACATCCTAAACTACGTCCTGGTCACTGGTCAACACCCATTTGACCACCCGAACTAAAGTCAACATTTTTGCCCAAGTTAGGGGCAAAATCGTCATTCTAAACTTACGGACCTATCGGGACCACCTAACCACCGATAAACCTCACTAATCCCACCTTAATCACTATTTTAATCCGGGCTCTCAGGACGGGTTGTTACAATAGGACTGAAAAAGGACTGAAAATGAGGGAGGAATGCACTGGACCGGTCGCACCGGTTCGAACCAGGTGAACTCGGTTCACTAGAGGTAGACGACGACACTGTTTGGCGCGTGAGTTTCACGCGCATGAGGCTTCAATCCGTGCGTGGGGGTGCGTGAGGGACATTTTGGGGATACTTCCAACATGTGAAATCATCTATTTGATGTAACGAGCATTTTGGGACTGGTTTCGAGGCTATCAGACATCGTCTTGATATAGTTCAGGATGTCCGAAGGTTTCGAAGTGCGTTTAAAAATAGTTAAAAATCCCGGAAAATTAGGGGGCTTTAGGGGTTAATTAAGTAGTTAGTAACCCTCTAAAGTGATTTGGACAAGTTTGGAAGTCCCGGTGACGATGATTGGCCTGGGAGAGCCGTATTGCACTCGTATCGAGGCAGCATCGCGAACGGTTTGTGAGTGGACCTTTCTTTCTAAATTGATGCATGCATAAATGTTTATAAATGTTTTAAATACATTTTTTGTGATTCCATGAGTGCATATGTTTGTGATAGCTAGGATTTACGTATTTGCACGTATTTTGAGGTTTTCAGTTTTATACGCTGCTTATACGTGCTAGATTTTCTATGAGGGTTTGATGAACTAATTTTAGATTTGAAAATATGAAAACGGGCATGTGACCCAGTTGATTGGAAACCCTCGGACTTGGAGTCCATTTGATTTCACGAGAAATCGGGGTGGAGGCCCATTTGAGTTATACGATCGGGCCAAGGGCCCCGTTGCTTATGAAATCGGGCTTGAGGCCCCGTTGGTTTATGAATCGGGCATGTGGCCCAGTTACGGTTTATAAACATGATTTCAGGTCAGGGACCCAAATATGGATTTACGATGGTTTATGGAAAACCCGGGCGTGGCCCCTTTGAATGAATGATTTGAAACGGTTTTCCGTATACCATCCTCATGAGCGGATGCCCTCCAGACGTCTCGTAGTATCATGGAGAGGCAGATTGTCTCCTCCAGACGTCTAGTAGTAACCCGGAGTAGTCACGGGGCAATTCCTGCGAGAGGTCATTATACGGGGTACCGGTCCGTATAATGGATCAGGAGCAGGGTTTCTAGAGGTTAAAACCTCCCCCCAGGGTGGGTCATTAACATGGGGAGCTTTGACCTGGATGGACCATGGTGAGACTTGGGATTTGAGACCCCCGGTAGCACGCGCGTAGCTTGGAACCGTGACTTGTGTATTGATTGTCACATCTCGGATGTCAGGCATCAGGGATACCGAGGATTGGTTCGGGCTGAGTTCCCATTTGTATTGATTTGGGCTGAGTTCCCACATGACATGGATTTACGGATTTCGGGCCAAGGCCCAAATGGTTTTTATGGTTCATGACGATTTATGGGGACCAACATGAACCCTTGAACATTTCGATAAATGATTTTCGAATGTATGTATGTTTTTTAGTGAAGGGCATAAACGTCTTTTTATGAAATGTTTTTTTATAAATTATTGTTTTGTCCACTCACATCTTTGAATGTTTTTAATGCCCTTCAGGCTCAGGTTGATCGCGGATGCAGGCTACAGTGGAGACTGAGACATCACACTCCTCCTCCAGATCCTGGCGTACTCTGATAGCCCCGGTAAGGGCAAGGTCGGAAATTCCCTTATCTTACACTCGGTGTCAGACGGGATTAGGAGCGTCCCGTGTTAATCCTCAGGGGATTTGGGACGGGTCCTAACAAGTGGTATTAGAGCAAGGTTGCTCTAGAGTATGCGCAGGTCGAGGATGTGATGTCTCTACAGTGGTAATAGCCCGTCGTCAACCTGATAGTTAGGGTAAGAGTATGAGAATTCGACGGAATCGAACCCTAGTTAGATTATGTTTGGCACAAGGTGCGATGGTTTAGGGTTCGATTGGCATAGGATGCCGTGTTTGCGTGTGGCTGGATTCCCATCAGGATTGATGTGCACATGAATCTAACGGCGTAGAGCCGTAGTGTTACTGGTGGATGGATCGTGGCAATAGTATCTGTGCACGTAGCGGATGATCTAGTGGACGACTCTAGTTGAGTCTAGTTGAGATGGATGGTAATAGGAAAATTTAACATATTTGGCATGTGTTGCCATGTTTCGGTGCGTCGAGTCCCAGAGAGATGTCGACTGGCAGGAGATGCCCGAAGTACTTATTGTGTGACACTACACAACCATAATGTTAAACATGGAGTATGGCCAAGTTCTTGTGGAGGCCAGCGGCCGAGAGCCGTAGAGTTACGTGAGGATGAGATTCTCACATTGTGGTTACCGGTTGTTTGGATACCAGTAACAGAGTACAACGACTCTTCGGAGTCAAGAGTGAGGGATCAGTCAAGAGAGTTATGCTGCAGTGAGCAGCTGGGTTCATGACAACCCCAGTTCGAGAATGATTGGCTCGAAACTAAGTAAAGTGAGGGGATCTGGTCGACGAGTACCATTGTGAGATGAGATTTGGAATTTTGAGGTGGACCGATCGGTGGAAGTTGCGTGTTGAGTGGTTGGTGCCGGCTGTGAGTTGACCGCTTAGATATGGAGTCGACCACTTAGCGGCATGTTTCTGGGCGTGGTCTGCACGCGGTTGTAGAGACGCTGCTATCGATGGACGTGGTCGAGCCTTATCGAGTGGGATAGGCTCATGACACCATGGCGACTGAGACGATGGAGATTCGTAAGTCGTGACGATGGTACGGAAATGCGTGAGAGACGCACGGTGCGAGCAGTGATTCTGGATTTGACTCGGTTATAACTGAGTACAATCGAAGAATGAGCTGTTGAGTTTTGGGTGTTGGCACACTTTGCCACACTACCTCTGTGGAGGTGATGTGATGCGTGGGATGTACCTGGATGAGTGACAGGTGCTCTAGATATCCTTGGATGGATTACACGAGTGTGAGTGTTGGAGTTGATCCCATAGAATTGGGACGTGCGAACTAGTATGCAGACAAAATAGTAGATGTGCCCGGAGTGGCGATCATGTGAGTTCGGTGGGCACTGAGCGGGATAGAGAGGAACCCGAGTGGCTCGGTGAGAGGCACCAGGAGTAATTGGGTTGGTGACCAGTTCCCTGATGATACAAGACTTGGGACGCGAGTGTTTTCCCAAGAGTAGTAACGTGAGGTTGAAATGCCTAAGTGGCATTCAGATGGAAAGATATAAACGGATGACGTGAGTGATGTCACATGACGTATGGGTCGGTTGGTCAGATATGGAAGTACGCAGAGATTTGGCTTCAGATCATGACAGACGTTGCGATCTGTTTAGCCTACCGACCGATGCCAATGGATTCCGACCAATTCTGTGAGTCAGAGTTGGATCAGGATGATTAAAGGTACGAGATGCGAGTGTTGGAGGCCATTTATGCACATCCGTAAATGGTATACGAGGTTTAACCTTGAGTCACGTGAATTCCACTCGAAACGTGTGTACCCACATAAACGGTATCCTCGAACACGTGGATGACGTCCGAGTGAGTTGAGGACATGATAGTCCCGTAGAAAATGGGTTGGTTGGCTACTGTTGACCATACCTCATGAGTTGAGGTCTTGGCGCTCGTTTACCTATCGGACGCGGGAATACTTGTGTAGTGAGTAAGCTCATAAGTTGGAAGTGTTGAGCTTGCGTCTAATATGATTGGAACTTCAGAATCCAGAGAGATTGTGTTTGAGACGAGGAGAAGAGTGCATGCTTTTGCAAATGATACTTGATGTCACTGGATGTGACGAGTGAGTGTCCACTACCTTGGACCCATAGTAGACTCGTATCGGTATTACGGATCGAGTAGTGTGGTGACAATCAGGATGATTGAGATGATCGAGATAATGGTGGCGACTATGAGTCGAGTAGACCAAGGTGTGGTTGTTATCAGGGTGAATTGCCTTGCGGATTATGCTCAGGTAGGGACAGAGGAGAATCGTATCATAAGACCGTTGAAGAATCTTTGGAATGGTTTGTGAGATGACAAGACAGAGGTTGGATATGTGCAAGAGTGTTACTCTGTCTTGGGCAGATACGGTTACCCATTGGATATGCACAGGTGCATCGATCTGTCTTGACTAGATACGGTTGTGTATTAGATATGTGAAAAAATATTGTTCTGTCTTGAAAATTGGTTACGTGAATACGTAAAAGACGAGGACGATACGTAGATATGGATCAAGAAGAGATGAACAGCTGATGCCTCGAGTTGGATGTCGGCATGCTCGTTGACACTCCGGGTGGAGCGATTGTATGGAGTGTTGTTGGAGGTAACCGACAGATTCGTGTTGGTGCATCTTAGTGATTAGTCTCGGCAATAGATTGAGTGCCGAGCCGTGTTCGGAGTGAGGAATTATAGGTGGTTGGACGTTACCAGGGTGTAGTCCTAGAGCGGGCCGAATAGTGTTTAGATGATTGATGTGATGGAGGTGCACCATGAGTAGTGCACATTGTATGATAGGATTGACCACGGTCAATCGGTATGTCGGGTTGCGAATTACCCGAGAAGACGAGTGTGTTGTTGGAGGGATAGAGTCCTAGATGGACATGCGATGGTGATCGGAATAGATCCGATAGCGGACAATTCGATGAGTACCATGATCGGATGTGTTCTGACATGATGATGAGTAGATTGGACGTCGAGTACTGTGTGCTCGAGCAGAGTGAGCTGGTAGGGTTCAGTGATTGATGTGAGCAGTAGCTCAAGTCGTAAATGACTAAGTGAACCCTGCAGTACAAAGTGTTTTATCTCGTAAGACAAGTAGGGTGTATCTGGATCCCATATACACCCAGGATGGGTACGATTTCGAATGTGTTTTCGACAGAGTACGTGATGTGACAGTTTGGGGACTCTAAATGAGTCAGTTGTCAGCGTAGGTCACAGGGTGACACGAGATATGAAGTAAGAACTCAAGAGCGATTCGAGATCAAAGTAGCGCAACAAAAGCGCAGTGGAGCGGGGAGTTTCCGGTTAGTCACGATAGTTGTCGATGGGATTGGCTTCCTTACGAAGTCAATCTGGCATTTTGTGGTGATGGAATGAATCGGTATCCGTTGCGTTCGGATACGTATGGATTGATGGAACTCTGGCGAGAGTTAACCGGAGTTGGGAAAATAAAGGAGTGATGAACGTGAGTATCAAAATCGATAAATACCACAGATTTGGGTACGGTCTGCGAGGTGTGATTCGTGTCAGTATGATGGCAGGATCTATGGGATTTGCCTGATCAAACGCTGGACAGGATGTTAACTTTGATTGTCGAATGAGAAGGGTTGTCAGACTGAAAAGTCAACTATGACGTCAGCTTGGTATTGTTGACCTGGCAGAGTGACGGACAAGTGGTATCGACGAGACTTCGACATTCTGTCTCTAGTGAGACTTACGAGCCGAAGTGAGGCTTCTCAAGAATTGGTTAGAGCTTTGAAAGCTCTAGTGATAATACGTACCGACGAGTACGTTGACTATGGCAGACATGTATGATCACACGAAGGTACCCGAGTTGAGGGACATGGTTGGATTCCACAATTTGGTTGTGGAATCAGGTCAGTTTGAATTTCGAGGATGAAATTATTTAAGGGGAAAGTTTGTAACGACCCGTCCCGAATTATCGGGATTAATTAAGAATTTATGACAGACTATGGAGACTAATCAGGGATTAGACGAGGATTAATGGATGAGCAGGGCGAAATGACGACTTTGTCCTTGGAATGGGTGAAACGTTGACTTTTCATTCAGGCGGTCAAATGGGCTTTGGCCAATGACTTGACGTAGTTCAGGACGTCACGAGTTCATGGACTTTGGTATGCTTGATTCCGACGTTCGAGGAAGAAGTTATGATTTTCGGAAGTTCAGGGGCATTTTGGTAATTTAGTTAAAAATGAGTAAATAGTGGACTTTTGATCCAGGAGGTTCGATGGCTGAGGGCTGAGAATCATTACGTAGATCGAGACGATATGAATCTGTAGATAGGTGGCACGACGAAATCGGACGTTCGACGAAGAAGTTACGGTTCACGAAAGTTCCGTGGAACTATTGCACGTTTTCCGAGATGGATTGACTTTTGTCTCAAGTAGGCCCTGGATATTTTAAATTGGCCCAATCCATTGCTTAGCATCACACATACATGCATCTCCCTTTCCTGCTCCATCCTTCAACCAAACCTGAAACCATCCCCCATTTTGTACAATCCACACCCCACACCCCCAAAACCTAATCTAATGCTGGTGGCACATGAAGGAAACAGAGAGAGGAGGACTTGACGGTGACGGCCAGAGACATGGCGATGGCCACCGCGGAGAGGAACAAAAAAACAGAGAAGTAAGTTGGTTTGAAATTCGAACATGGGTTTTGAGGGGCTTTCGATCAATTCTAATGGTGGTGATGTCTTTCTGGAGGTCTTAAGGTTTGTTTGGGATCGAGAGCAAGCTTGGAGGTGACCAGAAACACACGGACAGGGAGGAGGAAACTTGGCCGTGCGTTTTTCAATCCAAAGGTAAGAACTTTGGATCGATTTCACGTTTTTGAGGTTATAGGATGATAGGAATGAATTATAGGAAGGTTTAGGAATTGATAGGACTGAAAAAGGAATGAAAATGAGGGAGGAATACACTCAACCAGTCGTTCTTGTATTTACGAAATTGTGTTTTATGGTTGATAAATGGATTTGGGCTGAGATCCCACATATGTTTACTATGTTATGGTTTTCTGTAAATGGTTTTGGGCAGGGGCCCGTATGGATTTGGTTATTGAAACATATGTGGTTTGATAAATGGTTTTACTATGCATGCATGCTTTTTAGTGAAGGGCATAAAGGTCTTTTATGAAATATGTTTCATAAACTCTTTTATTTTCGTTCACTTACAGTCTTTCTGTTTTCAATGCCCTTCAGGTTGAATACGGCGCGGACTGTAGCAGAGACCGAGACATCACATACCTCTTCCGGATCCTAGCATACTCTGGAAGCTGGTCAGGCAAAAAGTTCAAATTTTCCCTAGGCTGACACTCCGTGTCAGACGGGATCAGGGGCGTCCCTCGTTAATCCCGGGGGGATTGGGACGGGTCCTGACACTCAGCATCTTCGTTGGCACACTCAATTTTGGCTGGGGTTGTGCTCTGTTACCAAATTGTCACTATCCGACCTCTTCCAATAGGGTATTGTCTGCTTTGGGCTCAACCCTCATAGTTTTGTTCCCTGGATCTCACCTGCAACTTCCAGTGGGTCACCCATCCTGGGATTTTAATAGTCCCTACTCGCTTAACTTTGGAGTTCCCTAGGAATCCAAAGCTAGTGATCTCCCAAAAGGCCTCATGTTGGATAGATGCGCACCCATACATATAAGGCGTATCCCCCAGATCCCCCTCGGGCGATGTGGGATTACTAACCATGCCTCCAAGGCACGGGTCCTCACACATGCGCCCCCACGCACCACCACATTCTCCAGCGCGTGGTAGCCACGTGTCACAATGTTCATCTTCAACCTCAGGACGATTAGACCCATTTTTCCTACAACCGGGTCGTCCGACCTGCGACCTTGACTTGGCCATTACACGTCTAATTTCATTATTCTAATAGTCGAAATGCACCTACTCGATCCCAGGAAAGGTTCTATAGGATTCAAATAGGAAAAATTTTAGATGATAACATGGTCTAATCACTTGATAATTCGGCCATGACTCCTTAGCCACTTTGGTGGCCTTTCCAGTACACAAACTCACTTTTCTCTATCTAAAGTGGCTGCAGGACCCCCAAGGGAGTGCTAAAATACCTACTCTTGAGTCTTTTAATCAAGAACAAGAAAACTCGAAATGGGACTCACGAATTCATCATAGTTTCTACTCTATTTCATCATTTCTCTTCATAGTTTTTCCTTCTTCCTTTCTCTCCCTCTTTCTTTCTTCTTCTCCCCTTATTCTCTCTTTTCTTTCTTTTTCTTTGTTTCCTAATTCTTTCCTTTTTCATGGTTTTGTTGTGGTGGTTGATTTTCATTTCGGTCCTCCACCACCGTATACCCTAAAACTAGGGGTGGGAATGAGTCGGGTCGTTTAGGGTTCGTGTCGTGTCATGAACTCTGTTTTACCTATTTATTCTCAACCCGAACCACCCGTTTAATAATCGTGTCAAGAATGTCCAACCCGAATCCGACCTGTTAATGAGTCGTGTAACCTATGTAACTCGTGTAACCCATTTAATAAACAGGTTGTACCCAAAACCCAATTAACCTATGATCCGTTTAACATGTTTAACCTATTTAAATTATAAGATTTAATAGGTATTTATGTAGGTAAATAGGTAGATATATGAGTTAATAATGACACGTTTCTTAAATGGGTCAATACATAAACCAATATACGGGTTAACCTGTTAACCCGAAATCTGCCCATTTATTAAACGGGTTAACAGGTCATTATACGGGTTAACAGGTGATGACTCGGATAAATCTCGTGTGGATTTCGAGTCGTGTATCGAGTCGTGTCAAAAATTGCCACCCTTACCTAAAACCTTTTCACAGTCATATATATATATATATATAATGGTTAAGGCGATGGAAGGAGGTGGGAGGGAATTATGAAGGGAATTTTAGAGCACTCTACTTCCTTCCCTTGTAAAATTATAAAAATACCAATTATGTCTAAAATGATTCCCTTATTGCCAAATTACCCAAATACCCATATTTCCAAATTACCAAAATGCCCCTAGATAATTTAAACCCAAAATGAATTCATCCAAACTCTATTTCTGGTATGCCGCTTGTCTATGTACTCAGGAGGCCGAGACCTTCACAACAACGTTGACGGAATATTCAAAAAATATCACGATCAAAAAGTCAACCATTGGCCCTCTAGGGGCAAAATGGTCATTTCTTTTTTTACTTTTCCAATTGTTCCTTTGTTGAAATTCCGAGTCGTTACAACTTTCCACTCATTCACTGTTAGGACCCGACCCTCCTCTTTCAGGACCCGACTCATCTAGTACCATACTGTCCGCTTTTAGGCCTCGCCCTCACGGTTTTGTTTTCGGGAGCTCATGGTGTAACTTCCCAAGGGGTCACCCATCACCGAATTGCACCAGCCTCAACTCGCTTAACTTTGGGGTTCCAATCCCCCCCAAAACCCTTGAGCTCCCAAAAGGCCTAGTTCTAGATATGTGTGTGCCTATACCTTTAAGGCACACCACCATCTCTCCCAGACCATTCCCCCTCGCAAAAATTTGGGATTGTTCACCGTTCCCTCCAGGACACGGGACTTACAATCCACCCCCCTTAGGGCCCAGCGTCCTCGCTGGCACACTTCCCGGTCGGGGTTTGGCTTTGATACCAAATTGTCAGGACCCGACCCTCTTCAGTCAAGACCCGACTCATCTAGCACCACATTGTCCGCTTTGGGCCTCGCCCTCACGGTTTTGTTTTCGGGAGCTCATGGTGTAACTTCCCACGAGGTCACCCATCATGGAATTGCACCAGCCTCAACTCGCTTAACTTTGGGGTTCCAATCCCCCCCAAAGCCACTTGAGCTCCCAAAAGGCCTAGTGCTAGATAGGTGTGTGCCTACACCTTTAAGGCACACCACCATTGTAAGACCCGTGTCCTGGAGGGAACGGTGAACGATCCCATATTCCTGGGAGGGGGGAATGGTATGTGAAGGGAATGGTGGTGTGCCTTAAAGGTGTAGGCACACACCTATCTAGCATTAGGCCATTTGGGAGCTCACTAGCTTTGGATTCCTGGGGAACCCCAAAGTTAAGCGAGTTGAGGTTGGTGCAATATCATGGTAGGTGACCCCTTGAGAAGTTGCACCATGAGCTCCCGAAAACAAAATCGTGAGGGCAAGGGCAAGGAGACCCAAAGTGGACAATATCGTGCTAGAGTCGGGTTCTGACCGAGGAGGGTTGGGTCCTGACAATTTGGTATCAGAGCCAGACCTCGACTGGGAAATGTGCCAGCGAGGACGCTGGGCCCTAAAGGGGGTAGATTGCAAGACCCGTGTCCTGGAGGGAACAGTTAATGATTCCATATTCCTGGGAGGGGGGAATGGTCTAGGAAGGGAATGGTGGTGTGCCTTAAAGGTGTAGGCACACACCTATCTAGCACTAGGCCTTTCTGGAGCTCACTAGCTTTGGATTCCTGGGGAACCCCAAAGTTAAGCGAGTTGAGGTTGGTGCAATTTCATGATGGGTGACCCCTTGAGAAGTTGCACCATGAGCTCCCAAAAACAAAACCGTCAGGGCAAGGGCAAGGAGACCCAAAGTGGACAAGATCGTGCTAGATTCGGGTTCTGACCGAGGAGGGTTGGGTCTTGACAATTTGGTATCAGAGCCAGACCCCGACCGAGAAGTGTGCGAGCGAGGATGCTGAGCCCTAAGGGGGGTGGATGGTAAGACCCGTGTCCTGGAGAGAACGGTGAACGATCCCATATTCCTGGGAGGGGGAATGGTCTGGGAAGGGAATGGTGGTGTGCCTTAAAGGTGAAGGAACACACCTATCTAGCACTAGGCCTTTTGGGAACTCACTGGCTTTGGATTCCTGGGGAACCCCAAAGTTAAGCGAGTTGAGGTTGGTGCAATTTCATGATGGGTGACCCCCTGGGAAGTTGCACCATGAGCTCCCGAAAACAAAATCGTGAGGGCAAAGGCAAAGAGACCCAAAGCGGACAATATCTTGCTAGAGTCGGGTTCTGACCGAGGAGGGTTGGGTCCTGACAGAATGGTAGATTGTAAGACCCGTGTCTTGGCGGGAACGGTGAACGATCCCATATTCCTAGGAGGGGGAATGGTCTAGGAAGGGAATGGTGGTGTGCCTTAAAGGTGTATTCGCACACCTATCTAGCACTAGGATTTTTGGGAGCTCACTGGCTTTGGATTCCTGGGGAACCCCAAAGTTAAGCGAGTTGAGGTTGGTGCAATTTCATGATGGGTGACCCCCTAGGAAGTTGCACCATGAGCTCCCGAAAACAAAACCGTGAGGGCAAGGGCAAGGAGGCCCAAAACGGACAATATCGTGCTAGAGTCGAGTTCTGACCTAGGAGGGTTGGGTCCTAACAATTTGGTATCAGAGCCACACTCCGACCGGGAAATGTGCCAGCGAGGACGCTGGGCCCTAATGGGTGGTGGATTGTAAGACCCGTGTCCTGAAGGGAACAGTGAATAATCCCATATTCCTAGGAGGGGGGAATGGTCTAGGAAGGGAATGGTGGTGTGCCTTAAATGTGTAGGCACACACCTATCTAGCACTAGGCCTTTCTGGATCTCACTAGCTTTGGATTCCTGGGGAACCCCAAAGTTAAGCGAGTTGAGGTTGGTGCAATTTCATGATGGGTGACTCCTTGAGAAGTTGCACCATGAGCTCCCAAAAACAAAACCATGAGGGCAAGGGCAAGGAGGCCCAAAGTGGACAATATTGTGCTAGAGTCGGGTTCTGACCGAGGAGGGTTGGGTCCTGACAATTTGGTATCAGAGCCAGACCCCGACTGGGAAGTGTGCGAGCGAGGACGCTGAGCCCTACGGGGGGTGGATGGTAAAACCCGTATCCTGGAGATAACGGTGAATGATTCCATATTCCTGGGAGGGGGAATGGTCAGGGAAGGGAATGGTGGTGTGCCTTAAAGGTGAAGGCACACACCTATCTAGCACTAGGTCTTTTGAGAGCTCACTGGCTTTGGATTCCTGGGGAACCCCAAAGTTAAGCGAGTTGAGGCTGGTGCAATTTCATGATGGGTGACCCCTTGGGAAGTTGCACCATGAGCTCCCGAAAACAAAATCGTGAGGGCAAAGGCAAGGAGACCCAAAGAGGACAATATCATGCTAGAGTCGGGTTCTGACCGAGGAGGGTTGGGTCCTGAGAGAATGGTAGATTGTAAGATCCGTGTCCTAGAGGGAACGGTGAACGATCCCATATTCCTGGGAAGGGGGAATGGTATGGAAAGGGAATGGTGGTGTGCCTTAAAGGTGTAGGCACACACCTATCTAGCACTATGCCTTTTGGGAGCTCACTGGCTATGGATTCCTGGGGAACCCCAAAGTTAAGCGAGTTGAGGTTGGTGTAATTTCATGATGGGTGACCCCCTGGGAAGTTGCACCATGAGCTCCCGAAAACAAAACCGTGAGGGCATGGGCAAGGAGGCCCAAAGTGGACAATATCGTGCTAAAGTCGGGTTCTAACCAAGGAGGGTTGGGTCTTGACAATTTGGTATCAGAGCCAGACCCCGACTGGGAAGTGTGCTAGCGAGGACGCTAGGCCCTAAGGGGGGTGGATTGTAAGACCCGTGTCCTGAGGGGAACGGTGAACGATCCCATATTCCTGGGAGTGGGGAATGGTCTAGGAAGGGAATGGTGGTGTGCCTTAAAGGTGTAGGCACACACCTATCTAGCACTAGGCCTTTTGGGAGCTCACTGGCTTTGGATTCCTGGGGAACCCCAAAGTTAAGCGAGTTGAGGTTGGTGCAATTTCATGATGGGTGACCCCCTGGGAAGTTGCACCATGAGCTCCCGAAAACAAAATCGTAAGGGCAAAGGCAAAGAGACCCAAAGCGGACAATATCTTGCTAGAGTCGGGTTCTGACCGAGGAGGGTTGGGTCCTGACAGAATGGTAGATTGTAAGACCCATGTCTTGGCGGGAACGGTGAACGATCCCATATTCCTAGGAGGGGGAATGGTCTAGGAAGGGAATGGTGGTGTGCCTTAAAGGTGTATTCGCACACCTATCTAGCACTAGGCTTTTTGGGAGCTCACTGGCTTTGGATTCCTGGGGAACCCCAAAGTTAAGCGAGTTGAGGTTGGTGCAATTTCATGATGGGTGACCCCCTAGGAAGTTGCACCATGAGCTCCCGAAAACAAAACCGTGAGGGCAAGGGCAAGGAGGCCCAAAACGGATAATATCGTGCTAGAGTTGGGTTCTGATCGAGGAGGGTTGGGTCCTGACAACCATCCTCTCCCAGACCATTCCCCCTCGCAGGAATGTGGGATTGTTCACCGTTCCCTCCAGGACACTGGTAGGTCCTCAAATAAGCATTATTTTATATTATTTTATATCCTTTATACTTGACTTTTAATATTAAAATAATAAATAATTAGATAAAATAATTTATTTTGTGATATTTTTGTTTAAATAAATAAAGCTTGTAAGTTTGAGCGTTTTGGCAAAAGAATCGTCCCAATCGGAATTATAACGAAGAAATTATGGACGAAATTCGGTTGAATTATATGAATTAATTATTTTATTTATTTACAAGCCCAATTTAATAAATACAATCCAGCCCAATTTAATTGAAGCCAGCCTAGTTGCGACCAGGCCCAAGGAGCCGGTTCAAAGTGCTCGGCCCAGTCCAAGAATCAACCCCTCAGTTCATTGGAAAGCGGCTGCCGAAGCCACTGTCTCACGATCGGCACACGCGTGCCGACCCATACTCCACCACTTCAGCGCACACCTACCGACCGAAGCTCCTTCTTCCAGCGCACGCCTGCTGACGTGTCTTTCCCCTTTCCAGCGCATGCTTGCCGAGATATTCTTCTTTTTTCAGCCTGGACACGCCGAACTTTCTGTCAGCCTTTCCAACACATGTTGCCGACCCACTGCACCTCTTTTCAGTCACTTTACAGCAAAAACCCATCCCTAATTTCATCATTTCCATCACTTCTTCATGTACTATTTTATTATTATTTTTATATTTTTATTTTGTACTTTTATTTAAATAATTGTGGCACTCCCTCTATAAATAGGGAGGCCATTTCATGTATTTAGGAGGTCCCCCATTAGTCCCATTTTTCCATTTCTTCCATTTTTCTTAGTTTTTAGTTCTTGGTTTAGTTATTTTGTTTCTCTCTTTTGAGAGACATTTTTGGGACCATTTTAACTTCTTGTAGATTTTCTTATTAATTAGCTTTCTTTTAATTCTTGTTCTTAATTTATGTTACTTTTATTTTTCTTAATTTCATTTCTTCTTTACTTTGTTCTTGTGATATTTCTTTGAGATCTCTTAAACGCATTTTTATGTTTTCCTTAAGAAATACCTAGGCCAAGTAATTCTAAAGCAATTCAAGAGTTTTTAAGACCGAATTTCTCGTATTTCTTCTTCCATCTTCACAAGTTTCCTGCCGCTGTTCGGTTATTCTTGTGAAAATCCATACTTTTCTACTTAAATTCTTTTTATTGTTATTGGTTTTACTTATAATTCAATATATGTGTTGATATTTTCTTTCTAACATTTGTAAGTATGAATACAATCTCCATGTGTTTTACTTTCTGAATTTCTTTTACTTTACATGTTTTAGTGCTTTATACTTCAATTTGATGCTAAGTGTCGTGACAGGACCCGTCCCAATCCTACTGGGACCACCCGGGGACGTGCCCCGCTCCCGTCTGACAATGACTCTAAACATACCAAAATTACCCTTAAATAAAAACCGAATACTCAAATAGATAGATAACGTACAACAACAGTGTTTAAAGCGATACTGTCAGACAAGGGATAATAAAATAACAACACGTGAGCACAATAGTCAGAGTACATTATTCGGTGCTCAACCTACCCACAAGTTGGTGTACAGGTGCACAGCTAAGCAAACTAAACCTCTGCCTCCTCTTCCGGGTCCTCCTCCTCTATTTCCGTGTCAGGGTCTGGAGGGGTTAGTAAAACAAGAGTGAGTGGGCCAAAAATAACAGTTTATAAATCAATTTAATAATAAAATAATCATAAGGTTTTACCCCTCCGTTTTCCAAATCTTTCATGCAGTGAAAACATAATGTTATAATGAAATCATAACCATAAAACCACAATAATAATCGAAAGGAGAAACTAACATATCAGTGCACTGTAAAACCCAACCCAAATGCTGTCACGGTTCTAAGGCTACGCGTTTCCACTCAGGATCTCACACCCGAGACTCTCTAGGTACATCAGCTCCCGGTATCCCGGTCACTGCCCGAGGTATATAAACATGCCTTCCTGAGAGTAAGCAGCCCAACGGGGGTCACCTCCACTCAGTTAGGGCCCCATGACTTCTCCAGGGTCCACCTAGGCCAACGACCCTCCCTGGAGGAGACAATATACACAGGTAGGAAAGTACAGTACAATAACAGTATAGTTTACCCTATGTCCCCCCGGACATCCCCAACAAAATCCACATATAATCCAGACGGGTCTCATGCCCAAAACATTGTAATAGCATATATAAATAGTTCATATAAGACTCATCGAAATCATGAGTGGAAATAGTAAAACAGTTTATGCATGCAAGCCTTTTATAAATCAAACAGCCCACTCACACTCGGTCCTTGCTGCTCAACGATCTCTAAAACCTGTATTAATATACCTGAGGGTTACTTAAGGACCCTATAACCCGTAGAGACT
The DNA here is from genome assembly GCA_032719365.1 of Prinsepia uniflora. Classification (NCBI taxonomy): domain Eukaryota; kingdom Viridiplantae; phylum Streptophyta; class Magnoliopsida; order Rosales; family Rosaceae; genus Prinsepia; species Prinsepia uniflora. The sequence continues at coordinate 29,167,172 of CM064874.1, forward strand.
GGTTAATATACCTGCACGGACCGAGTGTTTCTGCACGGTTAATATACCTGAGGGTTACTTGCACGGTTATGTTTCTGCTACTCCCAGGAGACTTCCCCAGTGTTTAGGTTGATCCCATAACCCGTAGAATTCGAATTCGGAATTTTTTCCCCTAAAACCCGAAACTGTTCTTCACGGCTTCCTCTCTGTCCCTCACAGTCTCTCAACCTCAACTGATGCCAACTGAGCCTTTCTCTCACTCCCCTTACGCGGTTAATCGATCAAGGAGGCCAACACACGTGGGAGACATCCTCAGGTCGCACTGAACCTGCTTCCCACACACAGAGCCCATAACAACGTTTTTAATCCTACCCGTGGTCTGATGCAGCCTCAAAACACACTCCCATTACCTCAAACTACTTAAACAATGTCCACAAATCAGTCCACTAAGGCTTAAACAATTTGCACGCCCACAAACACCACGGCATGGCCGTGTACTCTGCTTTTCACGGTTGCTGCTACAGTAACCGTGCAAAAAGACCAAAATGCCCTCAGGGCAGAAATTACCAAAATGCCCTCCAACTTCCGTGACCCGTAACTCGGTCATCCGATTTCCGTTTCACGCGTGCCGCCTGTCGTTGTACTCAGGGCATCGAGACGAATCCAACGGTCTTCGGGTCGTGTGAAAATTCACGGTCATTCAAAAAGTCAACTTTTTCCTCTTATTTCATCAAAATTACGGTAATGCCCCTGAACTTCCGAACGTCGTAACTTCTCCCCAGCTCATCCGAATTGGACGTGCCGCCAGTCAATGGATTCGTGACGTCCCGAACTACGTCACGGTCATCAGTCAAGGTCCGGTTGACCCACCAATTAAAAAGTCAACAATTTGACCCAACCATTCACAAGGGTAAAAGTGTCCTTTCATTCCATATTTTACAATATTACAATCTACGAATTTCCGGGGCGTTACATAAACTCTTGTTTTGTCCACTCACAGCTTTTAATGTTTTGACTGCCCTTCAGGTTGACATCAGATTGTGGACTGTAGCAGAGACCGAGATATCACATGCCTCCTCCGGATCCTAGCGTACTCTGATAGCCCGGGAGGGCAAAGGTCGGAAATATCCCTTGTCTGACACTTTGTGTCAGACGGGAGCAGGGTCATCCCGCACTAATCCCTGGGGGATTAGGATGGGTCCTGTCAGCGTGGTATCAGAGCGGGGTTGTCTCTATTCGAGCAACCGCGGAGCTCTTGGAATGTACGCTGGTCGAGGATGTGATATCTTAAGTGGCTACAGTTCGTGGTCAACTTGACAGTTGGGGTTGCCATAGTTCTGTCAGGGTTGACAGTGTGGGACCCTACGGAAAGATGAACGTATTCGTACGTTAGCATTTTGATCGTGATACAGTTAGTTGGGATCGTCTTTCACGATGTCGTAGGATCGGTTCCGACGACTGGTTGGATGTTGTGGCCATTCGATGGTCGGATATTGTTGAGTTAGACGGATATGCTGCTGGGGGGCAGCCGGATTCGGGGAATCCTAGTTGGATTGACGGTAGGATTTGATTGACGTCTTTTCGATGTCAAGACAGCGGAGTCGGTTAGATTGTGGATTGTACTGCAGTTGGTAGCTTGCAGTTAGGTTCAGAGTGACTCTAGGTGTAATCGTGGAACCCTACTTTGGGTGTATGGTTCGAAAATGTGAGTTGACGAGTGGTTTGACTTGGACGACTATTCGGATTTGGATTCGTTAGTCGGTCTAGTCCTGTCAGCTTGTGTTGGGACTGCACTTCGCAGTCGAGGTTGTACTTATCGGTTAGACCTAGTTGGTCGTCGTACTATTCAGTTGTGGTTTGGTGCAACTAAGGTCATGGGCGACCTGGTAAACGACATTTGGTTTAGTCGAGTCACGACTGGTTAGTGATTAGTTGGACGAGTTACCAGGGTTGGTACTTTTCGATGGAATCCCTTAGTAGGATACAGAGTGGTTAATAAGGGCGATTGATTCCGTTGGATGCGAATCTCGGTAGCGATGCCTGGTAGTTAGGTCTGCACGAGTCTGTGGCAGGCGCTACTACCGAGAATGGTTGTAGTATGGTTGTTGGGAATCGGGGACGTTCGTGGAGCGTTTCCTTTTCTCGTATGAGTTGTCAGAGTGACTGTACCCAGAGTTGTTGGGTACAAGGGAGGCAGAGTTTCTCCTATTTGAGTAGGTGTCCGACGAGGTCGGATTTGGTTAGCTTTGGATGTATGTATGTTGTGATTGGCTTCCTTATGAAGTCAATCGATGGTAATGTGGTAATCGGTTGAGCAGGTAACCGAGAGGTTCAGTTTTGGTACGTCTTGGTAGACGTGAACTAGATTTCGGGTTTTGGAATCAAATTCTGGGTGACGATTCAGGATTTGATTCTAGAGCTTGACTGTGGATTTTCTTTTATGAATTTGGGTTCGGAATGGTTATTCCAAATGCTATCTTACGGAATAATGATTTCGGATTCGGATTTGGACATGGCTATGGATATGATTTCTGAGTTTGGATTCGGGATTTCTTACGAAATTGCGGATTCGGATTTGGATTTGGAAATAGATGATGGGTGGGAGTTTCGATTTGTCTAATGCTGGATTAGACAAGTGACCTCCATAATTGAAACGTGATTGGCTATGACCTGGGTGGTTGTAGTCTGATGGATGGGTAGATGTACGTACTCGTGCCTGGTGACGGTATATAGGAGATACTGGTGGTACGTTGGAGAGCGTGTTGGTAGTCGGCTTGGTTCCGATACTATTGGATTAGTCGGGGTCGTGGACTGGACATTGGATACTGTGCATTGGGTCATAGTAGTTCTGATGGGTCTGGTTACACACAGGTCGAGTGTTTTGTTGGTATACGTATACTCAGGTTGAGTAAGTTGGAGGTTAGTATAACCACGTGTGAGTATAGTGTCAGTTTTCGACTGACGACTGTCAAGTGGTGACGGTCTGTGACAGGACCCATCCCAATCTCCCCGGGATTACCGTGGAATGTGCCCTGCTCCCGTCCAACAAGGGGTGTCAGACAAGGGATAACCAAGAGCCACTGCCCAACGGGGCATCCAGAGTGCGCAAGGATTGATGGAGGAGGTGTGCAATGTCCCAGTCTCTGCTGCAATCGCATCCGTAATCAACCTGAAGGGCATTAAAACCAAAAGTTGTGAGTGGACAAAAACCAATAAGTTTATCAAATACATTTATAAGACATTTATGCCCTCCAATAAAAACGTATGCATGCAACGAAAACCAGTAACCAAAACGTTTGCCCAACCGAGCCATTAGGGCCTTAGCCCAAAAACCGTTAACCAAAAACCAAGTGTGGGAACTCTGCCCAAAACAGTGGAATACCACAACCATACATAAACAACCATGTGGGCCACCGCCCAAAGCCATAAACATAAATCCAAAAATCCAAAACCATTTAGGGTCCCCGACCCGACATACCATTTCATAACCAATAATCCATTTTTACCACATAACACATATCCAACCGAAAAGCCATTTAATAGATTCATTAATCCATATTTTACCATTACCATCACCAGCATCCCTGATGCTTAGCGTCCCAAACGCTTGACGCCCCTGACGTCATATCTCACGGTTTCATAAGCTACGTGTGCTGCCCGGGGTCTCTCCGGGTCCATATATCTGACATCCCTGATGTCTGACGTCCCTGACGTCAATCATAACAATCCTGCTCCTGAGTCATCATACGGTCCGGCTGCTCTGTATAATGACCCCTCGCAGGCAATACACCGTGACTTCCCCAGTGTCCCAGACATCTGGAGGAGACCATCATATATCCTTGTATCCAGATGGTATATGGAAAACAGTTTTATTAAATCCTTTTATCACATCATTACAATGGGCCCTGCCCGAAATTTCCATAAAACCACGTAATTCCATTTAGGGTCACTGACCCAAAATCACAATTATTAAACATAGGGTCCCTAACCCGAAATCACCATTATAATCCAATTGGGCCTCATGCCCGATTTTATGAACCACTGGGCACACGGCCCGATTTGTAAACCAACTAGGCCCGCAGCCCGACTTATAAACCCACTGGGCCCACGGCCCGAATTCGTAAATCAACTGGGCCCCTGGCCCGATAACATAACTCAAATGGGTCTCATCCCGATTTCATATCAACTGGGCCCCTGGCCCGATTTCATTAACCAACTGGGCCCCCGGCCCGATTACCTACTCAAATGGACTCCAAGTCCGAAATTTCCAAAACAAGTGGGCCTCAAGCCCGAGTTTATATTTCCAATTTCAAAACCATTTCATCATATTATATCCAAGTCATAAATATGGAAAATCCATGTAAAACCGGAAAACCTCGATTTACGTGCAAGCACGTAAATCGCCTCGAAATACGTGAAACAGTACAATTTACCAACAATCAAATCACATCATACAATCACAATCATAATCCATATAAAACATTTAAGCATGCATAGAATTTATAAAACCAAAGTCCACTCACAGACCGTTTTAACGACATGCCTCGATACACGTGCCACCGGCCCTCCCGGGCCTCACCACTATCACCGAGACTCCCAATCCTGTCCAAATCACATTAGAGGGTCACTAACCTCATCATTAACATCCTATCAAAGTCTCGTAATTTTCCCGAATTTTTAACTATTTTTAAACTTGTTTTAAAACCTTCGGACGTCCCGAACAATATCGAAACGGCGTCTGATCGACACGAAACCAATCCCAAAATGTTCGTTACATCGAATAGATTAAAAGTCGTGTTGGAAGTTTCCCCAAAATACCCTTCACGCGCCCCCACGCGCCAGGTCAACATTCAGGTCAACACTGATGACGTCATGCTACAGTAACCGGGTTCTGAAACCGGGTCGCCGTCGACCCACGGCTTGACCCGATCACAGATCGAGTTTCAGACCACCATTTTTGATGCGGTTTGATCCTATGGACTCGTCATAATCCCCTCTACGGTTCTGTGACATCCAAACTAATTTTTAGGTTGATTAAACTACCTGAAAACTGACGGGAAATCGGCTGAGAACTCAGGTCGTCCTCTCCGGCGACTCATTGAGATTCCGGCCGCGGTTCATGGTCCAAAATGGTCGTCTAGGTTCCTAGGACATGTTTCAGAAGTAAGTAAACAATTCCAACGTCAAAAACCAGTGTTTCGAAACAGGGAAGAAAATCAAACCTTCTCGGGTTTCTGAGCATATCGCCACCGTGTTGCCGCCGTGGCTCGTCCAGTCGTGGTCTGAGTCGTCCTAAGGTTCTAGTGATCCTTGCCTTAGGTTAGTTCGAGTCCTGATATGAAGGTTTGGATGGTTGGACGATTTTGGGTTGATCGGGTTGTTTGGTTTCCTTCTCGGGTCTGGGAGGTTTCCGGCCGTGCAGGGCGGCCGTGAGGTGGTGGCCGGCGTGTGAAGGTGGCTGGGGTTCGTCTGGGGTTGACTGGTGTGTGAGGCTGGGTTGTGAGGTGGTGGAGTGATCGTGCAGAGAGTGAGAGTGCACGGGTTGAAAGAAATGAAAATGTGTGGATGATATTCTGATGGTTTTAAAAACAGAGAGAGCAGATGAGATAAATGGCCAGGATTCAATCCTGAGTTCAAAATGAAGGGTGAGGATTTGAGGAGAGGAAATAATTAATTAATTAAATGGCCAACATAGATCCCTGATTTAGGGAATGAAGGGGATGATGACATGTGTCACACATCAAAGGTTCAGATTGGTTTGGATTAAGGTAATCAGATTTTATTATTATATTATTATTTTATTCTGAGTCTCGGTTAGTTCGGTTAATCGCGATTACGTCCGTGACCATAACTTTTTCGTCGTACGTCCGATTTCGGCGTGCCGCCTGTCGTTGGATTCATATCGACGAGACCTACGTAACGGTCCTTGGCCCTCGTCCATCGGACCTCCCGGTCAAAAAGTCAACATTTGACCCCAATTGACCAAATTACCAAAATACCCCTCAACTTTCGAACATCATAACTTTCTCCTCAGATGTCGGAATCGAACGTGCCGCCTGTCTATGAACTCGTGACGTCCCGAACTACGTCACGGTCATCGGTCAAAGTCCATTTGACTGCCAGATCAAAAAGTCAACATTTTGCCCACGACCAAGGGCAAAACGGTCATTTTGCACATTTTGTCCGATTCCGCCCTACTAACCACCGTTCAACCTCACTAATCAAGATTAGTGACTAATCTAATCCCGGAATTCGGGACGGGTCGTTACAGTCTGTCGGAGGTGTCAGCGTGGATCGTTGAGTGAGGTCTGATGACTCCCAATGGGAGCAGACGTCAGGATATATTAGTGATTGAGAAGGGAACCGTCTAGTTGGTTGTGTTAACGAAATGGTAGATTTGACAAGTGGTGTCAATTCGGGACGTATGTGACAGGACCCGCCCCGATCCCACAAGGACCACAAAGGGACGTGCCCTGCTCCCGTATGACACCCAATAATTCATACCAATTTTAACCTCAAACATCAAATGCATAAATAACCAAATTAAAGTTATACATCAAATCTGAATTAAACAAATGTCAGACAAGGGATGAAATCCAAAATTACAAGTTGCGAGCACGACTCTAACATAAACCTGCGGGTACACCACCCAACAGGGATTCAGGTACGCAGAAGTAGATCTATGCCTCAGCCTCAGGTTCCTCCTCTACCTCAGTATCACGACCTGGAGGGGTTACCAAAAACATTAAGGGTGAGTGGACCGAAATTCAAGTTTATAAAATCATTTGATAAGTAAAACATATAATTTACCCCTCCGTTTTCCAAACATGCGTGCAATCGTATTTAAAACCATCATCATATAATATGAACCATAAGGCATATAATAAAACCATAAGTATAATTTTAGTTGCTGCACTATACACTCCAATACCGACATCCCTGATGTCTGAAGTTCCAGACGTCCAATAAGGTCACAATCACAAGGCTACGCGTGCCACTCGGGTCTCAATTCCGAGTTCAATCCCCGAACCCCGTTCGGGTACAGCATCCCCGATGCTTAGCGTCATAGACGCTGGACGTTCTAGTCGTCCGTGACCTCTCCGGGGTACCTCATCCGGAGGTGACAGTATCATATGAATGGATCTATACAGTGCAGTACCAAATACATTTTATTGATATCCACATGCAAGCATATATATACATAGATAGAATCCGAACCAATCATTAAGTTTCATCGGACGGGTCTCCAGCCCAAATACCGTGAAACGTGCCATAACCATATTTTCCATATCATCAAAACCATTATTGTTTTTAGCATGTGAATAAGTATAATAAACCAGAAAACATTTATGCACGCAAGGGTTTAAGAAAATGGCCCACTCACAGTACGATCCAGCGGTGAACCTGCGCGTACGAACTTGTACCGGGATTATCGTACAATTCCTGTCAGTCCAAATCACATGTAAGGGTCACTACAAGTCTAAAACGTTTAACCACAAAGTCCGAAATAGAAACCGGCTCGGGGAATCCGTCGACACGTTCCCCGAGGCAACCGGCCCTAAACTGACCCATCAAAACTATCTCAGATCAACATGGTTAATTCACCAAAAATGTTCAGAATGATGAGAGGGATAAAAGTCATGTTGATCGTGATCGGAGATAAGCCCCAACGCGCCCTCACGCGCCGCCCAAAGTGGCTGCGCGTGAAAGTCACGCGCCTGACACTGTAGCTACAGTGTCAGCACCTTCACCCGTTTGTCTGTAATTCGGGCCTGCCACCCGCGGCTTGACCCGGTTAATTACCCATCAATTCCTACTCGATTTAAATCCAATTTGATCCTAACATGTTAATTAAACATTCAATTTAAGTTCTGGGTTATTAATTTGCCAAATCGAATCCTCAAACGGCCCTTCGACCCGTGATCATCCAAACGGGTTGATCACCCCAACTCACTGGTTTCTAAACCGAAATCAAATTAACCTTACATGAAGCATCATAGTATCACAACGAACTGGAAAACACACTCAATTGAATCAACACTCACCTGGAAGTAGTCGTCCAAATCTCTGAAATTCTTCTGAACACGGCAGTCACCGTCCCAGCTCACCCGTGGCTGGTTGCCTTCGATTTTGATATGGTTGTGTTCCAAATACTCCCAGAAAGCTTACTCTGCGATTAGATTGGCCCAACACACCGTAGAAATTAAACACTGATTTTCCCTCCAATTTTTCCAGAAATGGCTTCTCTGGTTTTCCTCACCCGTTCTTAGTTATAACAGCATCAGAGTGATGCTCAAGCACGTTCTAATTGGTTTTAAACAATTTCAAGCCGTCCCAGAGGCTCGTGGGTGTCCAATTGTCCACTGAAAAATGTTCCCCGAAAAGCTTCGATCTTGAATTAATCAATTGATCGTGCAGGCTGGACGGCTCAGGCCACGTTCAAAAGCAAAAGACAACCCAGACATTCCAGCACATGATAGCATAATCAATTGCACGATAGAACCACCGCACATGGTGGTGCCGCCCATGTCCCCCGCGGTCTGCTACAGTAACCAGGGCAAAAAGACCAAAATTCCCCTGGTTCAATAATTACCAAAATACCCCTTACTTCCTAGACCCGTAACTCAGCCATACGAAGTCCAATTTTGGCGTGCCGCCTGTCTACGGACTCAGGACGTCGAGACCTACCTATCGGTCCTTGAGTCGCGTGAAAATTAATTGTCAAACAAAAAGTCAACATTTTCGCCCATGAAGTCCAACTTACGGTAATGCCCCTGAACTTCCGATAGTCATAACTTTTTTCCTGATCGTCCGAATCGGACGTGCCACCTGTCTATGAACTCGTGACGTCCCGTACTACGTCACGGTCATAGGTCAAAGTCCATTTAACTCATCAATCAAAAAGTCAACAATTTGGCCATACCAATCACAAGGGTAAAAGCGTCAATTCACACATTAAATTGCAATATTAAAATCCTCGAATGTCCGGGGTGTTACATATGACTACGGTTATTCGACGTGGTCCAGTGTAGTCGATACGACGTGAGTGTTGGTGGTACGTCTGGGTGCAGACGAGTAAGTATTATTCTGGTTAGTTGGTGTACGAGTGTACACGTGTCGTGATATCGAATTATTTCCACGATGTGGATGTGGAATCAGGATAGTTGGAGTTTCGAGAACGAAACTAATTAAGGAGGGAAGAACGGTTGGATTTAGGTCGGTTGGAATTTCGAGGACGAAATTAATTAAGGAGGGATGGTTGTAACGTCCCGTCCCAAATTCCACGATTAGATTAGTGACTAATCACGATTAGTGAGGTCAATCGGTGATTAGTTAGGCTAAATCGAACGAACAATGCGAAATGACCCTTTTTTCCCTAGTGGTGGCAAAACGTTGACTTTTCAATCAGGCGGTCAAATGGACTTTGACCGATGACCGTGACGTAGTTCGTGACATCACGAGTTCATAGACAGGTGGCACGTTCAATTCCGACGTTCGAGGAGGAAGTTATGACGTTCGAAAGTTTCGGGGCATTTTGGTAATTTTGGTTAAATGGGGTCAAATGTTGACTTTTGACCGAGAGGTCCGATGGCCGAGGGCCAAAGACCGTTACGTAGATAAGGACGATACGAATCCATAGACAGGCGGCACGTCGAATTCGGACGTTCGACGGCGAAGTTACGGTTCACGGAAGTTCTAGGTTACTATTCACGTCAACACGTTTTACGAGACAAAAAGTGCAGTTTTGTTTTTTGTGGGCCCAGTTACTTTTCAGCAACCAATGGATGAGCGACACTTGTCACCCATCCACTGGCCAACCTCACCCATTCATGCACCAAAACCCATCCCCGTGCATCATCCATTTTCTTTGTTCCCAAACACAAACCCGATCCCATTTCTCACCCAAATACCAAACCCTTGACCTGTGAGCTTAGCTGAGAGGACAGAAAGATGAAGGGGACCAGCTGGACGTGGTGGCTGGCCCAGGCAGCACTGCCGTGCACGGCGGAGGAGAAAACCATGCGCAAGTATCGGTTTTAACCGATTTCAATCCATTTTCAGTTTTAATTGTTATGGGTCGATTTGGACAATTTTAATGAGTTAAATAGGTTGCTATGACTTTGTTAGGAAGGATTTGAGGGTGGTTAGGCGTCGAGGAAGCCTAGGGAAGGTTTTGGACTTTTGAACCGTGAGGGGTTCAATTGAACCGGTCGGATTTCGAAGGTTTTAGGTAGTTTGATTGATTGGGTTAGATAGGAAATGAAGAAATAGGAATTTAGGAATTGGAATGGAAGCAAACGGACCGAAAATGAGGGAGAAGGAGACCTGGACCGGTTACGCCGGTCCAAGTTGCAGGAAAAATCGGACCGGACCGGTTCGGACCGGTCTGACCGAAGTAGGAGACGGGTACTGTAGCAGGCGCGTGAAGCCCACGCGCAGCCACTTGAGGCGGCGCGTGAGGGCGCGTGGCAGGGAATCTGGGGAAGGTTCCAACATACGAAATCATCTATTCGATGTAACGAACATTTTGGGACTTGTTTCGTGTCAATCGAACACCGTCTCGATATGTTTCGGGGCATCGGAAGGTTTAGGTTCGGTTTTAAAAATAGTTAGAAAATCGGGAAAATTACGGGGCTTTGGTAGGAGGTTAATTCAGTAGTTAGTAACCTTCTATTACAATTTGGACCGGTTTGGGAGTCCCGGTGACGGTGATCGGCTCGGGGAGCCGTATGGCACGCAAATCGAGGTGGCAGCTCGGAGGGTCTGTGAGTGGACCTTGTTTTCTAAATTGGTGCATGCATAAATGTTTATTATATGTTTTATTACTTGTTTGATGATGCCATGGGTGCATTTGTATGTGGTTACGTATAAGCACGTATTTCGAGGTTTCGGCCTTATACGGTGCTTATACGGGTCTGTATTTCTTTATTGGTTTTAACGAAAAGGTTTTGGATTTCAAAAGGATAAACTCGGGTATGAGACCCATTTGGTTTGGACTCGGGCATATGACGCTATTTACGACCTTCGGGTCGAAATCGTGGTCGCGACGGGTGCTATGTGCACGGCGATCAACGATACGACGCTCGCCTCCAGATTGAGATGTGTTCCTTCCGGAGAGGTCACGATGCACGATTCGTGGTCGGGCAGCCTGGGGAGGCTCGACTTCGAAGTGCCGACGGTTCAGGATAGCGATCGGTGATAAGTGCACCATGATCTTGTGGTGGTCGCGTCGGTTGATTCGTTCACGGTGACATACCAGGATTGAGAGCGGTCCTGGATGGATGGTTGCACGCATCACTATGATCGGAGTCGTGACTGACCCTTAGATATCGGGCACGGTGCCCAGTTGAGTCATATGTTCGGGCACGAGACCCAGTTACTTTACAGTTTATGATTTCGGGTCAGGGACCCTATGTGGATTTCCAAGTTCATGACGGTTTATGGGAACTGGCATGAACTCTGGAAAGGTCATTGTAGTTCATGACGATTTATGGGAACCGGCATGAACCTTTGTCAGGTCATTCTGGTTCATGACGGTTTATGGAAACCGGCATGAACCCTTGTTATGGATGTTATGGATCATGACGGTTCAAGGGAACCGGGCATGAATGTTTATGTTATGTATATATATGTATTCATATACCTTCCTTTACTTCTATTATCTCCTCCGGGGAGGGTCGTTGGCCTGGGTGGACCCCGGAGTAGTCACGGAGCACCGACTGAGTGGAGTCACCCCCAGTTGGGTTCCTTACTCTCAGGAAGGCTATGATTAATATTACCTCGGGTAGGGTCAGTGGTCTGCGGATATTGATCTTGACTTTGAGAAGACTCGGATTGAGACCTGGGTAGCACGCGCGTAGCTTTGGAAACCGTGACAGGATTGGTTGTGTGAATTATATGTATATATGATGTATGCTATATGAGATATATGATATGATGTATGATGTGCGTTTACACAAGTTTTTGGGCAGTGGCCCGTATGGTTAGTTTCTTATGATTTGGGCTGAGTCCCTTATGGATTTGGGCAGTGGCCCGTGTACTTGATTTCATTATGGTTTTCTGGATAAATGGTTTTCGAATGCATGCATGCTTTTTAGTGAAGGGTACAAATGTCTTCTTGTTAAAATGTTTTTATAAACTCTTGTTTTGTCCACTCACAGCTTTTAATGTTTTGACTGCCCTTCAGATTGACATCAGATTGTGGACTGTAGCAGAGACCGAGATATCACATGCCTCCTCCGGATCCTGGCGTACTCTGATAGCCCGGGAGGGCAAAGGTCGGAAATATCCCTTGTCTGACACTTCGTGTCAGACGGGAGCAGGGTCATCCCGCACTAATCCTGGGGGGATTGGGATGGGTCCTGTCACTTGTCAGGTGACACGTGGCATGTTCTGATTGGTCCCTGGTCTGACAACATCTGACAGGATGACGTCATCATGATGTCAGAAGTGACGTCAGCATGATGACGTCATCATTGCTACAGTACCGGGTCAGCCCGTTTTACTGGAACCGGGTCGCCGTTGACCCACGGCTTGACCCGATTCCACCGTACGTTTCCGACCACCATTTTCGACGGGGTTCATTCCTATAGGGTCGTCGAGGTCTGTTCTATGGTTCTACGATCTCAAAACTGGAAGAAAATGAGAAGAAACTCACCAGTCCTTGCTGAACTTCACGGCCAGAAATCCGGTCGTCGTCTCCGGCAATCCACGCCATCTCAGTCGTCCAAAACAGTCCCAATCAACTCGTCTCTAACCCTAGTACATTTTTCATAACCAAAAGGTTCGATTTCTAAGCATTAAAACTGGTTGGTTCGAAACAGGGAATAAAAACGGGTTCTCGCGTTTTGGGCCTTACCGCCGCCGTGTCACTGCCTTAGCCTTCGCCGTCCGTTCAGTCGTGCTCTTGGGGTCCTCACGGTGTCGACTGGAGCTCCACTTGAGTCGAGGTGGTGAAAATGTGGGTTGTTGCTTCTTGGACCCGATTCCTCTGTGTTTCGGGTCTGAGTTTGCACGGTTTGTGCAGGGTAGGGAAGTGGACGGTGGTTGCTGGTGGTGCACGGTGGTGATGAGGAGATGATGGTGGTGTGAAGTTTGATGGTTTGTGCGTTTGGGTTGAGAGAAAATGGAAGGGAAAATGGGTTATACGGTTTAGGGGAGATGGATGTGTTTGTGTTTGAGAGAAAAAGAAGAAGATGATCGTGCATGAAGAAGAAAAAGCAGAATGAAATGGAGGGCTGGGATTTGTTTGGGCAGAAAATCCAATGGCTAGGGTTCAATGAGGCAAATAAATTAGTATAAAATAGGTAAATAGTTATAAGGTTGCTTTATTGGAATAGTGTTGACTTGGATGAGTGACACTTGTCACTCATCCGCTAGTTTGATTCAAATCTGACTTGGCACGGATTCCCATAATTTAATTAATATTTTATTCAGTTGTTCTCGGTTCGTAAATTCCGTTAAAATACGTCCGTGACCATAACTTCTTCATACGAACTCCGATTTCGGCGTGCCGCCTGCCTACGGATTCGTGACGTCCCGACCTACGTCATAGTCATGGGTCAAAGTCCAAATTACTTCCCGGGTCAAAAGTCAAAGTTTTCCCCCCCTTAGGGGCAAAATAGTCTTTTTACATTAAAATATTATTATTCTTGGTTCGGGTCGTTACATGTCGGCCGCTGTCGGTGCACTTAGTATTTGATTGAAGAGATTTTAATGTCGGCCGCTGTCGGTGCATTTAATCACAAACAGAAGGTAAATTATATTATAACTGTCGGCCGTTGTCGGTGCATTTATAATATGAAAAACGTATGCATATAATAGAGATGCTGAATGTAGGATTTCGTGATTGATTCAATATAAGCATGATGTTAGAGTGTTAGTAAAAATTGTATTTAAAGGAAGTTTATTTTAGGAGTAGTTTTAAATAATGTTATTGTTAAGTTTAATTTAATTTTTAGTTAGTGTTTTCTTTAGTTTAGATTACAAATCTTTTCAAACCCCCCTTTAATTCTTTATTCTTTTATTCATTAATTCTTTAATTCATCAATTCTTTATTCTCTTATTCCTTTATTCTTTAATTTATTGATTCTTTGATTATTTAATTCTTTGATTATTTAATTATTTAATTCATTAATTTATTCATTATTCTTCTCACTAACATATTATTAATGTTCCCTAATTTCCCCGGTTAAGAACAATCCCTATTTACCAATACTACATCTACACAAAAAGGGTTTAAATTGCATAACACTCGAATTACGTGTTTAATTTGAAGCGTAGTTTGGACGTTGTCAAACACAGATCTTACATTCACTCTCCCATACACCAACTTAAATGACTTAGTTGATCAACAAGATTTGGTTAAAACCTTCCAAGAAAGCTAACAACAAAAGTTGGCTCTAGTCTATTGAAAACTTTTGCATACATCAAACTGTCTACTAGGGAAGTGCATGGCTTGTCATTCATCTTCTATTTTTCCAATTCAGTCACAAGGCATTGATCAACAACTAATTTTCCTCATTTGTTAATAGGAACTTTCCCTTGTGAACAAGAACTCATATTTAATCTTTTGAGAACTCTATCAATGTAGTTTCTTTGAGACAAACCTAAATGGCTTTTTGTCTATCTTCAAAAATTTCAATGCCTAAACAAAAGGTGCTTCTCCAAGATCCTTCATTTCAAAACTACTAGATAACATATGCTTCGTTTCTCATAACAGATTCGAATATAAGCTATCTATTATAATATCATCAACATAAGACTAGAAAACTAAATTTGGGGCTACTAACCTTTAGGTAGATGCAATCATCTAACTTGTTCTCTGAGAAAACAAAAGATCTCATAGTCTTGTCAAACTTGATATATCATTGCCTTGAAACTTTCTTAAGGCTATAAATCGACTTTTTTAGCTTGGAAACCACTGTCTCTTTTTTCATTTCATCAAATCCAGTGGGTTGCTGCATGTATATGCTTTCATCCAGATTCCCATTTAAGAGTGCAGTCTTAATATCCATCTGAAGAAGTTCTGAGCAAAATGAGACGTGAGGGCCATTATGATCCTCATGGATTCTTTTGAAGAAACTAGAGATAAGGTATCAGTGTAGTCAATGTTTGTTCTTTGCGTGAACCCCTTTGCCCCTAGTCGTGCCTTATATCTCTCATTTTTTTCTTTGTAATTTCCTCTTGGTTTTGAAAATCCATTTGCACCTTATACGTATAAGTTCTGATGTGCCATCAACTAGTGTCCAAACCTCATTCTTGGACATGGAGAGGGGTTTAGTTGTTTAGTGTTGGATTGAGATTTAATTGTACTTGTTTGACATTAAATGGGGTGGGTTACTCTTTTTCCACGCTTGTCTTAGGTCCGTACTGGGAAAAATGTGGACTGGTATGCACCAACCAATTTGAGCCATCCATTACATATCAATGGGCAGGATCGAAAAGGAGTTGCTTTGGGTGATGCTTTTGGTCACAATGAATCTCCCTCTTTGGAGCTCCGTTCACTACCCACCCACCCAATATTTCTTCCAAAGTTTAAGATTTTTGTGTGAGAATACAGATGAATGCTTTTAATCTTCATTTTCCTTTTCTTTTTTCTTAATAACAGTTGTTGATGCAGAAATCGTCCGGTTCTGTAAAATCTCTTCTCGATCCCTACACACAATAACGAAAATCAAACGGAGTTAAGGTTGAATCCCGCGGCGCCCGGGGAGGGGGGGGGGGGGGGGGTGTGTGGTTCAACCGTAAACGCTCAGATATTTAAGTCAGTTTTCTGAGAGAATAAACTGGCAGAGTGTTTGTAGAAGTTTTTGATTTACCTTTAGAGATGAATGATGCCCTGTATTTATAGTGAAGCCTTGAGAGGCACTAGAGTGTCTGATTGGTTGAAAGAGATATAATTAAATATGTGATTCTACTAGGAGAAATCACATATAATTAACTATATAAATAATAATAAATGACTCGCGGGGAGATCGTTTATTATTGGCATTGATCGCGGAGACCGTGTGATGTCGTCATCGACTATACCAAGGATAGTATAGACATTATGATAATAATGGGCCACGTGGCAGCTCCATAATTTTTTGGTGATATATGGTCCCATAAATTCCCCCACATTGCTTAGGAATTCAGAGAATTCTAAGAGATGTAATTTTTATTGTGGTCCCGATAAACCATTTTTTTACGAGAGTAGGACTCCGCATTGAATGTTCATTTGAGCAATTGAAATCCCGACCGACTTTGCATGTCGCTTTGGTTTGCCATAGGAAGCCTTGGGCTTGAGTTAACTCTTGAAACCCAGAAGAGATTAGGGTTCTAATTTTATTTAAATGAAGTGTTGCTAGCCTCCATTTCCAAAAAATAAAAATAACAACCCTAATCCTTTTAATCGTTGAGTTTGCCACTTGTAAGAAGGAAGGTTCTTCCTCAAAAAGAGACTGAGGCCCGCCATTAAGAGACCAAATTAAATTTCCTTATTCCCGGTAGAATCACATATTTAATTATATCTTCTTCAACCAATCAGACACTCCAATGGCTCTCAAAACTTCACTATAAATACAGGGCCTCATTCACATCTAAAGGTAAATAAAAAACTTCTACAAACACTCTCTCTCCGCCCCCCGCCCCCCCCCCCCCCCGGCGGATCGAGAATGGATTTAATATATTGTGTGTAGGCATCACACGGTCTCCGCATTAATTTAATATATTTATTAATTAAATACATTAATTAATCAAATCAATGTCAATAATAAACGATCTCCTCGCGAGTCATGTATTATTATTTATATAGTTAATTATATGTGATTTCATCCCGGTAGAATCACATATTTAATTATATCTCCTTCAACCAATCAGACACTCTGATGGCTCTCAAGGTTTCACTATAAATATAGGGCCGCATTTACCTCTAAAGGTAAATAAAAAACTTCTATGCTAGTTTATTCTCTCAGAAAACTAACTTAAATATCGGAGCATTTACGGTTGAACCACCCCTCGAGATTCAATCTTAATTTCATTTGATTTTTGTTATTGTGTGTAGGGATCGAGAAAAGATTTTACAGAAACCAGACGATATCTGTATCAACAATAACCTCTCACCAAAACAAGGAATCACATCCTTGAATATGGACTGGGGAGAACTTAGTAGATGTTTCCGCACTTGATTTATTTTTACAGCTCTTATTTTGCCATGAATTTGGATTTCAAACATCGAATCCTTATCTAGCTCTTTGGATATGCTGTATTCAGTTCACGAGCAAGTTCAATTCACTAGTACAAAACTACAAACCCACCTTAGCTCCGTTTTCTCGGTCCCGTCCTCCGCTTTTCTTCTCTCCAATTTTTGTCTCCCCCTAGGCCCTTTCTCCTTCTTCGACATCTCTCTTTCTCTCTCTCTCTCTGTACTCCCCACCTCTCATCTTATCTAATATTCTGCGTTTCTGCCTGCTCTATTTTGTCTTTTGCATGTGGTAGATCTGATCATCTATCAGAAATCCTTGAGCCCAATCGCACCTCATGTACATTCGAAAAGACTAGATTTTGTTCATGCATGTCATCATGTTCGTCTGCTTCATCTATACTATGTTTTTTTCCATTAATTTTCTGTTAAATTTCCCTTGATTTTTGAGGAGTAGAATACTCATGAATTTGATCTCTTAAAAGAAAATATTAAGGAAAGCATATACTCTACATATATTTACAATTGTGAAAAACATTCAGCTAGCTTCTTCTCAAAGGAAGAAGCTTAATAAATTATTACTTCCTCATGACTCGAGAGTCGAGAGTTTCTAGGGTAAAAAACAATGGATTGAAATGATAAATTGCCTTGAGCTTATCTTCCACTCCATATCCCGTTTAGTACCCATGGATGAAAAAATTGGTAATTATCGGCAAAATTTCGTTAAAATTGGTCGGCGACATCTAAGAGGAGGGGGGAGGGGGAAAAAATTGAGCGAAATTTCGAAATTTTGTTTTGTTTAAGGCCATATATCTCATTATTTGATTAAAACGATCGAGATAGGGCCAAATTTCATAAAAATCAGACGTAAAACCATCGATTTCCAGTCGGGTCATGCCGCCTGGTCGAAAAACCCAAATCGCAGACCAGCGAGAGGAAGAAGATGACGGTTAAGAGTGTTCGTTTGTATAGTTTATATATATATATATATTATACGTTACTTATGATTTCAATTAGGCTGGCTAACCTAGTTGGTTGTGTCCTTCGCCTCAAAATTGAGGGTCTTGGGTTCAACCCCCAGGATGCACCCTTGTTGAATTTTTTTTATTTTTTATTTGTTTTTTTCCAAATTTTCAACAATGTATGTCCTTTTTTTTTTCCAATTTTAAATATATCAAAATTTTCCAATGTTTTAACAAAGATTAGCTCTATTTTTTCATCATTTTTTTTTCCAATTTTAAATATATTTACTCATTTTATAATTTTTCTTCCTTTGAAATTTTTTTATGCTTATTGTTATGTTTTTAATTATATTAATATTCAATTGTAATAATTCACTTTAATTTATGTTTATATTTAAAATTTTATATTATTAGTCATCGGTAAAATCCTATTATATCATACTATTCATCATATATTTATTATATCAAAGTCATTTTATAGTTTTTATTAGTCCTATATAACCATCGTTGGGTACTTAAGTTTTTCGCAAAATTTCATTCCAAATTTCCAACTTTTAGACCGAATTTCTGTTATTTTTGTTGACCGTAAACGATATCGATATCGATATTTGGGGCGAGATATTCGTAAATTTGATTAACGATATATCCGTCGATATCGATATTTTCATCCTTGTCATGGATGAAAATATAGGTAAATGTCGCCGAAATTTCGGTATTTTGAGTCAGCGGCAAGTAAGAAATGGGGGGAAAGAAATTCGCCGAAATATCGAACAATTGTCCTATTTTGAGCCCACAGATCCTTTCCTATGATCAAAACAATGAAGATACACTATTAATTCGTGAAAATCAGACGTAAAACGAAGAAAATTGAGTCGGGTCATACCGCCAGGTCGGAAAACCCGAGTTGCAGACCCGGCTGAAGTTTAGGGATGACTGGTATTTTGTATACTTATATATTAAATATTGTATAATAACAAGCAGATGGGTAGCAGAGATGGTGTTAGTCATTTGGCTTAAGTTTGGGGAGTCACGAGTTCGACCCCCCTTGTCCCAACTGTAGTTTTTTTTTTTTTCCCCCCCTCCCTTTTTATTCATTTTTTCCATTTCCCCCTCCCTTTTTATTCATTTTTTTTTTCCAATTTTTCAACAAATGTTAGTTTTTTTTTATTTATGTCCAATTTTAAATATATCCATTACTTCCAATTTTTTAACAAAGTTTCGTCCTATTTTTTCGTTTTTTTTTTCTAATTTTAAATATTTAAAAATCATTTTATTATTTTTCTTACAATGAATTTTTGTATGTTTATTATTATATTTTTAACTATTTTAACTTTCAATTATAATAACTCAATTCAATTTATATTTATATTTAAAATTTTATATTATTAGTTATCGTCAGAATCATATTACATCATATTATTCATCATATATTTATTATATCAAAATCATTTTATAATTTTATTACTCATATATAACCATCATTGAGTACTTAAGATTTTTCCAAAATTTTATTTCAAATTTTCAAATTTTAGACCGAATTTCCGTCATTTTTATTGACCGTAAACGATATCGATACCGATATTTGGGTCGAGATATCAGTAAATAATAGCAATATATCCGCTGATATCGATATTTTCATCCTTAGTTATAGTTAACAAATCCGAAATTCTCTATATTTGGAATAGTGATCATATGTTCCTCAAATTTAATTTTATTCCAGCTGAGAGCTGAGAGAATACCCTCTCACACAATTCCCAAATTTAAAAAGCCAAAATTAAACCTTCTCCTGAAACATGCATTCTCAGTAATCTACTTTGTGATTTTGTTTATTGGTTCATGTACAGAAGAAAGTGCCATAGCAATCCAAATTCACCAAAATATAAGTTATAAAGAAGAATTTAAGAAAAAACTTTTGTTTTATAGAATCTAAATAGGGCACTGGTACAAAAAGACAGACGGATTTAGATACCTTGAGGACTAAATCCACTTCATTTTGTCTGTGTAACTCCGCCAAGGCGTCCAACAAGTCAGCTTTCAAGAGCCTGGAGACTTTACCAGTTAAGACCTCCTCTAATTTGGATGGGCTTGAAATTGATTTGGCGAGCTTTAGAGACTGAGCTGCTTGAATAGCTTCAGTGGAGAGCACCCTTGACCTCCATAAAGGCTTTCGAGGTCTTCCTCTGAGGCCGCTGACTATGTTTGGGGTTGAAGAAGAAGATGTTTCCGATAAATACAGTAGGTGGCGTTGTGAAAGGGGTTTCTTTAAACCCAGACTACCCAGCGGAGGAATATGGAATTTCAGAGAGCCCATCAGAGGCTTCAGAGCAGATTCCATGGAAAGCTGCAAGGTGTATGTGTGGCTCCTGGACGCTGGAGCGAATTTTTGTTAAGAGCAATGGTATTTTCGTCATTTAATTACAATAAACTTCGTGATTATTTAAAGTGAAAATTACTCTTTATCTTACTTTTTAAATATTGCAATTTTCACCTTATATTCTTCAAAACACGACAACTTAACCTCTTTGTTAAATTTTCTGTTAAATGTTGATGTAGAGAAAATGGAAATCACCGTTTAATTTAAGGACAATTAATTCATAGGTCATTATTAACATACAATTTAAAATAGATCATAATTTTTATATAAATTACAAATAATGTCATCCAATTGTAAATTAAACAAACAATAATCTAAAAAATACTTACCAATTGTAAATTAATTTTTATTTTTTTATTATAAGATTATATTGAAAATTATGAAAACATTACTCCTATTTATATATATTTTTTTTCACTTGCTTATTTTAAAAGTAATATGAGTATCTAATCTAATTTAAAGTAAGATAATTAAAAGCAATAATTCTTTAAAAGTACTTTTAAATTTTAAATAAAAAAATTATTTATCTTCCGATATTAAACCCTTTGTCGTACGATTTTGGCAAAGAGGACAAAAAAAAACAATGTTATTTTTAATTGTTTAAAAGAATTCTCAATAACTCACTCATTCTCTTTATTGAGATAGAAAATGGTAAATGTGAAATTTATTACTTAAAAAATCTGTTTAGTGACTTTTGAATAAAAAAAGTTTGAGGTAAAGTCTTATTTTGTTTAATATACAAGTATTAAAATTTTTAAATAAAAGTAAAATTTATTAAAAGTGTAACAATAATTTACTCTTAATTTAAATGGATGAAAAATAAGCACCACCGTAAAAATGAAATCCAGAAATTACAAATGAGGCTTCAAAGCACGTATCCCTTGATTTAGGGTTAATTTTTTTTTTTCTCTGTTTCATTTTAAGAACTGATAATTGCATTAATAAAAATAAGTCTAAATCTCCATTGTAATAATAAAAAAACTCTATCCAGCCAGGAAAGGAAACCAAATTCACTACAAAGTATTTCTATTGTTGCAAAAATGGGTGTTGAAGCTCGATTGTTTGAGTTGAATTTTAATCTTTTAATTTTAATTTTTAATAAATTGGTTTTAAAAATTTTAAATTAATATATGGTTATTTTTGGCACATGGTGCTTATTTGTCATGTATTTAAATTAAACAATGCCACTTATTTCTTTTACATCAGTATTTAACAGGAAAATTAAGTGAGAGGTTAAGTTCTCGTGTTTTGAAAAATACTTAAAGAAATTGTAAAATTTAAAAATTTATATATGAATTTTTTTTTTTATAGAAAGGTATGAATCTATTTGATGGTATCAATATAGAATAATAAAATATAATATGTCTTTATTTAAAATATTTATTATTAGTTAAATGTGTTTAATTCAGTTCGTTTTACTATTGATTTAGAGATAATTAGTTATAAATTTAAACTCTGATGACATATTTTATGAAAATATTTCCAAAACTTCCCTCTTTAATAAAAAAATAAGTTTTTCGTTCTAAAATGATAGGAGGGACACATGTCAAAAAAGGCGAAGAGGATACGGAAGAGGACAACAGTTTGGGGACAGGCGATCCGCGCCCGCTTAATCGTATGTTCTTCGGTCTTCACCCGTTGACGATTTCTGTTAAAGCTCAATCTCCTCGAATTCTCATAGATTCCCAGCTTCGCCTTCTCTCGCTCTCCTTCATCTCGGAGATCCTTCACTGGTAAACAGCCGTGGGATTCCTGTATTGCTGTTTTCCAGGTATGCTTCTGATTCCATGAAAATTCCATTTTCATCAATTGTTGAAAATTTGCGTGCCTGGAAATTTGAAAATTGATGGGTTGTTAAAAAAATTCTACTGGACTTTGTTTGGATCTGAACAATAGTATAATGCTAAAATTGTATGCTTCATTTATGGTTTAAATGCTGGTCTAATAGAAGTTAGAATGCGTTTTCATTCCATTTCAAGCTTCAGTTGTTTTATTCAGCTTTTGATTCATATCACCTTAATTTCAATTTTTTGCGGTATAATGTATGTTATTGAACTCCATCCACATTAGATTCATATCATGAGATAAAATGGTTTTCTATGTAAGATTGGAAGAAAATTTTAGTTCCTGATTAAATGTCTTGGAACTCCTTGGATATTTATATAATTATAGCCACACAAAAAAGTTGGAGTTGTTGGGTTGTATGGAATGGAACTAATGGGATGAAAAAACAAAAAAAAAAAATGACATGGAACCAATAATCATTTAACTATAAGTCTGCTATATGGCCATGGGTAGTTTTCTTTTTAGGAAAGAATGTGTAACTTCTCTTTTTTGTTAGTAAAAAGTCAATACCGATTGGAAAGTGCAAAGTGGACAACATATGATGCTTAGAAGGTCATAAGACTAACTGTACTTCTCCAGTCCAACAAATTCAGACAAAAGACAGGGCCAACTTGGAAATCAGGCTTGTTGTGTTTGGTGCATGCCTGAGCAAGAATCTGGTACTTGCCTAGAATAGCTCAGGCATGCTGTATCAGGCACAAGCTTAAGAAGCTGGTACATAGGACTGTTGTGTGCCAAAGCATGCTGCATAACCTCATGCTCTATTTAAAGGCCGGGGCATGCCCTGCTTTACGTGGCTAAGCTGGTACTTAGGACTGTTGTAGAGCTTATTAAAATGTAAAGTAGAAAGATTCAGATGTAGCTTAATTTATGACAGCTTATTACCCTCGGTTTTCAAGGGGATCATTTGTATGATAGGAGCTTATGAATTTGGCTAATCCGATAAACACATTGTAACTTCAAAAAAAAAAATGCATTATTGATATTATATCACTTTCCCATATTTCTGTTCTAATTCTCTTTATTTTTCCTTGTATAACATCTCAGAAATTTTAACCAAACGTGGAGACTCTCAAGCGCTTCTCTTTCGTTCCCTGTCTAAGACAAAGTCAATGTCTTTTCTTCCCGGCAGTGTTTCCCTTAGTCGTCTTATAAAAACACTCGTGATCCTGACAATTCTAGCAGCTGAGAAACGGATGTGCATCAGGATCCCAGATCGTATCACTGAAGCCGCAAGAGACTTACCCAACAACCAATCCCTGAAAACAGCAGTTTTCTCTCTGGGAAGCTTTTGGAGATCTGAAGCTGTCTTTGGGTGCTTGAATGGGGTTGTACAGACCACTGTTGGTTATGCTGGCGGATCCAAAACCAACCCTGAGTACAGAAGCTTAGGTGATCATGCCGAGTCTGTCCAGGTCTCGTGTCTATTTTTGTCTAGGTTTTTAGATTTACTTGAATGTGTTAGTTTCTGTTTCCCCCTTTCGTTTTGTACTCAAATCTACCTATGCATTTAATTAAGCTTGAATTGAATAGAATTATCTCCAAGTGATGTCTTTTTTTCTCTTGTAGTACGTGAGGTTCCATTTTATTATGCATATACGTTTCATATGATTTATTACTTTTTGTTCAAATGTTTAAGTGACATATGCAATTCTGTTAATTCATGCAGGTTGTATATGATCACAAGCTGATTAGCTTTAGGCAACTTTTGGAGATTTTCTGGTCAAGTCATGATTACAGGCAAGTATTTGGGCAAGGTCCAGATGTGGGTACCCAATACAGGTATGAGTACACGCAGCAGTTTCTTGCAGAACATATTCTCATAACTGACTGTCGTAAGTGATATTTTCATATGTAAGCAGATCTATCATTTTTGTTAATGGAACTGAAGAGTCCAGATTGGCTGCTGCAAGCAAAGAGAGAGAGCAAGCTAAGTCAAAGAGCAGCGGTGTGACTACTCAAATCTTACCACTTGGAGCATTTTGTGCTGCCGAGCCCGAACATCAGGTACAACTCAATACCCTTACTTCTCCTCGGATTATATAAAAGAAAATTTTTTGTCGGACCTTTTCATTGTAAAACCTTTTTGGTCTTCAACTTGGTTATATGGGTCTTGCATATTTCTCTTTGGAGATCTGAAAAAGAGATAATAGCACAGCAGGCCATACATATGAATTTGATTTTGTTAGACCAGGTGCTGTAAAATTCCTTCAATTATTAAAGCTGCTATTTTTGCGAAAGGCCCTGTTCCATTTCTTATTTCAACAGACAAATGTTGACAATTTAAGACCTTTAGATGCAACATTTGTCAACCGGTAACATTCAACACTTTCCTCACCTTGCTAAGATTGTTATGCCCATTTACTTTTTGTCCCCTCTTCTCCCTTTTTCTTCGTTCTCTATATTCAACCCCTTCCTACTCATCCTCTCCAACCGGAAACAAAGTAGAAATAGAACACCAAAGTATTGAAGATCCTTATTTTTAATTCCTTTTGTCACACAGCTGCATCACTCTTAATCTAAGCCGTTGGGAAGTTGTCGCATCTAATGGTCTTAAAATAGTGTCTAAGTTACGTTATTTTGAAAGGGCCATTGATCTTGACCTTTCTGCTGAAGTTACAGTGGTAGTAGTCTATGAAAAACCGTGCACTCTCCAGATCAAAAGAAAAAATAGTAGTCTATGAAAAACCGTGCACTCTCCAGATCAAAAGAAAAAATAGTAGTCTATGAAAAACCGTGGGTGCGAAGCGATTGCTTATTATTAACAACCCAGATTCACTCTTTGTAATCCCAAAATTCTTGTATCTTGATCTGACTGTTTATAAAATGCAGAAGTTTGAGCTGAAGCGTAGGCCATTTCTTCTCCAGCTAATTGGGAACTTGCCTGAAGAGGAACTTGAGAGGTCAAATTTGGCTGCAAAACTGAATGGGTATGTTGCAGAGCTTTGTCCTACAGAAATTCAGCGGCAGATTGATGCCAAGATTAATGAAATTATCAAAAAAGGATGGCCCATTTTGAGAGAACTCTAGTAGCTGGCCCTTGCGTTAGAAGTAAACTTATGTTGTTAATTAAAAGGCACCCAGGTCTACTTCATCAATAGCTCAATTTTTTATTGGATATGAAATGACAATTTTACCCTCCTCCAAGATTACGGACCATGAATGAGATCTTAAATTTTCGACCATATGGGTCATCAGTTAAACCTATCTAGTATCCCTTTCGTGCCAGGCTAGCAATTTGATTAATTTTTTTTATATATAGAACTAATTAAAAGTGGGCAATTTGAATTCGAAAATCCTAACTAATTTGAAAATTAAGTCGACCGGATCTGATTTAGTTTAGTTTGAGGTTTAAAAAGAAGAATTCGTAGACTCAATTGAAATGTTTATTTATTTATTATGTGGCATTACATGATCTGTCATTTACAAATCAGCCATGCACCACACACTACCGAATCAATGAATGAGGGGTTTTTATGGAATTATGTTTGAGTAGATGGAACTGCAAGTTTTTTATTTCCTGTGTAAACACAGGGTTTCCACATATTGGAAGGGTGAGGCTTATTGCTGGCGGCAAATATCATGAGGTTTCCTTATATTTGAGGAGTCTACCTAATTCTTACTTGGGATGCGGCTTGCCTGTGGCCATAAAGTGCTCTCAGCGAACTTCAAATTCTTGTCAGTTTGATATCATGAAATTCATCTTCTAAATAAGTAAATATAACATTTTAAAAACTGCACCGCATCTTATAGTTGTAGACGAACGAAATTATTCCGATATTAAAACTTAGAAAGAAAAATATACAAGCCCACAAACACCATCCCTCCCTTCTCTGAGACTCCCGGTGCCGTCTCCAACCATTGTCCTCAAACTTCTTCTCAACTCTCTATTTCTATTTTATTATTGCTGCTCTGTTTTTTAATTATGAAAATTAATGTATGAGTCTATTTAGAAATTCAGACAATTTAAGTTTTATGAGCAGCTGAAGGCTTGTAGACAATTTAAGTCTAAAACAATTTTTTAAGTTTTAACTCATGAGATTGAAATTTTTAATTCTTATGAATTTAAAGTTTGTATTGATATTGAAATGGTACTTTACAATAAGTGGCATAGTCATGATTTAACATCAAAAATGGCCTAACATTATTTCTTTTTACAAATATTATTATTTGATGACATTTTATTTATTGATTATCGTAAAATTGTAAGCATGCTTATTCAAAATTTCACATTTTAATAAATTTACAATGACTTTTTTTGGTAGTGTCTTAAATAATACACGATTTTATTCTTGTTCTATTTATTTATATAAACACTATAATTCATATATTTATATCCTTAAATTTAATAAAACAATAACAAAAGAAACTTCATAAGCTCCACTATTATTGTAAACATTCATAAATAAATAAAATAAGTAGGAAAATATAAATTAAGAACTGAACCCTTAGAAACCCTTTAGAAATATAAAGTAAATTCATTTTAGGAATATTTATAGTTAAGAAATAAAAGAAGAAATTAACAAAATAAGCAAATAAAATAAAAAAAACAGTTAAAAATTAGAAAAATTTTATGTATACAAAAAATTAGTATAATATCATGTTTAATATAACACAAAATTGAGTACAAAGTTATAAAGGAAAAAAAAGTTATGCATAGTAAATTAAAAAAATTCAAATATATTTATTACACTATAATAAACATCTAAAACTTATTATATATGCGTCTCCCTAACTTCACCTTGGCGCCTCTGTTTACAATTATATTCGTTTGTGAACAAAAATTCCAATTTTAGTGAAGCTTATTTTGTATATGATAAACTAGACCAGACCTTGATTACTCTACTCAAGTAAAAAGAGATGAAAACGTTGTGGCTCGCCCACTGGCAAGGTTTGGGCTCCACATGGAAGCTAATAAGAAGAGGGCCCATCGTTTCTGATGTAGTCTTACGAGAAGTTCTATAAGTTATTTGTTACTTGTTTTTGGTTGTGGTTAATTTTTTTTTTAACTATTTAAGGCAGTAAAATTTTGATGAAGTCATTTTTCTTAATGAGAAATGAGAATTGTCTCGTTTCGAAGAGGGTTTATATTCTAATAAAGATTTTATGAGAAATTGAGGGGCACCTGCCGTAAAAAGCCAACTAAAAAGTCGTAAAGGTCGAAAAAAAACCTTTACATATAGCAGCCCTCAGTCGCACTCGCCAATTCCCTTTCTTATCTTTCGTTTTTGCCTCACCGCACTTTCAATCACTCATCATCCTCTTCATTCCGCCATTAAAGTTTGCTATCGAAGTTGGATTTCTTCAAATTTTTCATCTATTCCCTGACAGCGTGATCCCTTTCTTTCTATATCTCTCAGATCTTTCACTCTCCAATCGCAGTTGGATTGCTCTGTTGCAGGTCTACAGGTATCCTTCGGATTTCATAATTTCGTTGTTTTTCCTTCTGGGTTTTTTTATTCATGAAATCTTGTATTATGTGCAATTACTGGTGATCTGCTTTCTGGGACTGGGTTTAAAGAATAATAGCTTTTTACAAGTTAATCGTTTGTCGGTATTCTTGCTGCAAACATTATGAGATTCACTGTATTCGACGTCTTCTTCAATTTTTTTTTTGTTTAGATAGGGTTTTCTTAGGCCTGAACAGTAATATAATTGGCTATTCAACTATATGAGTTAGTGGTCATTCTAATATATGCGTTAGGGTTTTGTACTGTTGGCTTAAAAGTGAGAAACAATGGTAATCTCCTTTTTTGAAGGTTGGGGAATGGGTGGATTCCAACATTGTTTCTGTTTTCCTGACCTATTATAAATTTGAATTAATCTGATAGGAAAATTGAAATTTCACCATCAGAATGTCTTTCACTCTCTTTATACTACGGCCTTTGGTTTCTGAGCTTGGTAACTATCAATTTGAATATTTTTGGTGGAAACAAATATTGTTGGACCCGTTTCCATTGTAGGCTCATATCCATGAGATAATGTAATTATAAAGGAGAGGGTTAAGGGTGAATTGCAAAAAGTTTTTGTTCTTTCGCATATCAATTATTTGGAGTTCTAGCTCTGATAGCTATTGAATATTTGTGGTGAAGCTGAATGTATTAAACGCTTGTGTGTATGCTTTTAATATGGTTTAATACCCATGAGAGAATCTGATTTTACTACTTGAAATATTTGAAGAAGTAAAATATTTGAAGATAGAGGATTTCCTGAAAAAATCTCGTTGTGCAGGCTACGGACAAGCAAATATTATCCCAGCTGCAAAGATAGAGTCATCCGATCGTAAGCGAAAGAAAGCAGCTTCCTCAGTCCGGGTAGCAGATTGCACGAATAAGGACAGAGAAAAAAGACAGGCCACAACTAACAGAACAAAGACCAAAATGTCCTCTTCGGCGGAAAATCAGGTGAGGGCATCCCACATACTGATCAAGCACCAAGGTTCAAGAAGAAAGGCCTCATGGAAGGATCCAGAAGGTCGTATCATCAGGAGCACCACCCGAGACAATGCCGTCTCCCAACTCAAGGCCCTCCACGATGACATACTCTCTGGCAAGGCCAAGTTTGACGACCTTGCCTCTCGTTATTCTGATTGCAGCTCTGCCAAACGTGGTGGTGATCTCGGTTAGCACCTAACTTCACAGAGTTGAAAATTAGGGGTTAGGTGTATAGCTGTTTTTTGAAATTAGTTACCCCAATAAGGGCATTAAAATCATAAAATGTGGAAACCCACAGAAAATGTGCACAAAACTGCTTAGGTACGGACTAGTAAATGGTATCTGAAAATTTGTGCTTTTATTTGATTTGATTACGAACATTGTTTGATTGGCCAAACTAATTATAATTCTTGTGCATGATGTGTTACTACAAACAAACGGTTAATGCAATGATAGAAACTAAAATTCTTTAGCTATCATACAACTAAAATCTTGGTGAGAATGGCTTCAAGCACAACACCTGGAAAGTAACCCTCATGTCCCATTTCTTTGACACCTTTTCCTTTCATCCTCCAACTGAAAGCTCTGTTCTTTCTCTGATAAAATAGTTCTGCAAGCTATTGGATTTAGCCAACATACGGGAACTGCCTTGTTCCTTCTTTGTATGATCTTGTGAATGAATTCTCTAATAGCTGTTAAGTAACGTCTCCTTGGTTTTCACTTGATATTTCCCTTATCATAGGTCTCTGCCTTTGAAGCCAAAAGATATTAGTTCCTACCAAATTTGTCTCTCCATGATTCTATTCTTCAACTAATTCTTGTTTTGGTATACATTTTGGTAATGAATATTTACTTTACAATGCTAAGATCCAAGAAATATATTTTAGTTGTAGGCTATTGGTCTTTTGTTGAAATATATGTCAAATTATTGTTGCAGGTCCTTTTGGCCGGGGCCAGATGCAGAAGCCATTTGAAGAAGCGACATTTGCGCTCAAGGTTGGAGAGATAAGCGATATTGTGGATACAGATAGTGGCGTTCATATCATCATGAGAACTGGTTGACTGCTGAATGCGAAACTAGTTGATGTTTGAGTGAATCCAAGTGTTTTTGCAACTTGATTTGTTCCTTATATTATGGCCTATGGCTAGTCTTATTGTATGAAGTGATCTTGACTCATTTGATGTTTGAGTGCCTGAAGGGATTTTAAGTCTCTCCGAACTTTTTATTGTGGGAATGTTATGATTGTGATTTGGATTTGCTATTGAAGTATTTGTTTGCCTCCTCCCACTGTGTGTATATTCAGAACTGAGATGTGCATACGTAAATAAGATAGCTGTAAATGATAGTTTTATTTGCATCTCCGCAATTCGTTGGGAGTACTTTATGGGCAGGGTCAAGTTGCTTTTGAGTTGAGAACTGGAGATAAGTCTTACCTTTTCGAGTATGGGGACAGTGATATTTACCAAAAAAGAAAAAAAATATTGAAGAACTTAGGTCATTTCTAATAGTGTCTTACAATTGGGCTAAAGAATAAAATTTTGAAATACTTTATTTTCTCGTATTGCTTTGCTGCTTTATTGCTCAAATCACATGTAGCTTTGAGGAAAATGAGATAACTTTTTTTTTTCATCTTGGTCATGTTGCTATTTAAATATTTTTCTATGTTTAAATAAACAATAAAAAATATTTTTAATTAAATTTAAATAATTAATTAATTTAAATATTTCTATTCAAATTTTGCAAAATTTAAAATTCATTTATTACAAGAAAAATATGTTAAATGCCAAAACAAATATAAACATAAGACTAAAAATAAATAAATAAGACCCAAAAAAAAAATACAAACATAAGACCCCAAAAAAAAAATACAAACATTACACTAAAACAAATTACAAACATCTAGAATAAATGAAAAAAAAACTCCGAATTTCACGAGCGATACGGGATAAAAGAATCATATATGGAATATTTCTATTTTGTTACATATTTGAAGACTGAAAACTAGTTAAGATGTAAATTTAGTGCATTTATGAATACATTAAACTTAAAGATATGTTAAAAAGTTATAAAATATTAAACGAATATAACATAGTCTTTAACTTCTAGAGATGGTAAAATATAGTCCTATACTATTCATTAAAAAACTAATATTTAGTATCTTAAATTTATATTTAGGTATCATTTTAGGTAGGGGTGGCAATGGGTCGTGTCGTGTCGGGTTCGTGTCGTGTCATGAATTCTGTTTTACCCATTTCTGCCCAACCCGAATCCGACCCGTTTAATAATCGTGTCAAGAATGTCCAACCCGAACCCGACCTGTTAATGACCCGTGTAACCCGTTTAACCCATTTAATAAACAGGTCATACTCAAAACTCAATTAACCTATGACCCGTTTGACCCGTTTAACCCGTTTAACATGTTTAACCTATTTAAATTATAAAATTTAATAGATATTTAGTTAGGTAAATGGGTAGATATATGAGTTCGTAATGACACGTTTAAATGGGTCAATATATAAGCCAATATACGGGTTAACCTGTTAATCCGAAATTTACCCGTTTATTAAACGGGTTAACAGGTCATTATACAGGTTAACAGGTTGACCCGAAATCCACCCGTTTAATAAACGGGTCATAACGGGTTGACCCGAAAATGACCCGAAATTTTAATCGTGCGGGTTGACCCGGATAAATTTCGTGCGGGTTTCGAGTCGTGTCAAAAATTGCCACCCTTAATTTTAGGTAAGGGTGACAATTTTTTACACGACTCGATATGCGACTCAAAATCCGTAAGAAATTTATCTGGGTCAATCTGCATGATTAAAATTTCGGGTCATTTTTTTAGTCAACATGTTATGACACGTTTAATAAATTGGTGGATTTTGGGTCAACCTATTAACTCATATAATGACCTATTAACCCGTTTAATAAATGAGTGAATTTCGGGTTAACTTGTATAATGATCTATATATTAACCTGTTTAATAAACGTGTCAAATACTAATCCATAAATCTACTCATTTATCTACCTATATGCCTATTAAATCTTATAATTTAAATATGTTAAAGTTTCGAGTACGACATATTTATTAAATGAGTTACACGAATTACATGGATTATTAACAGGTCGGATTTAGGTTGGACATTTTGATACAATTATTAAACGGGTCGGATTCATATTGGACATATTTTGGTAAAACAGAATCCCTGATATGACACAAACACCAATACGACTCATTAACAACCCTACTTTTATGAGCCTATTGCCTTGAAATGACCTTAGAAGCATAGGAGTTTTTGAAGGCCGAAAACTAAATGGTATTTGTGCCATCTTTTTGTCACACATATGGAGAACTAGTTAAATATCATATTTACAGGGATGTAAATGACTCCTTTACTCATTCAACCTTCCTAAGGGGTTTTTGTAATTTTTTTTCAATTAAATTATAACTAAAAATCATAATTAATTGTTTAAGTCTTCTGCTAGATAAATACATTTCTCCTAAGGTGCTTTTGAGCTTGGTCCTTCTATAGTTGGTAATGTTTTGATAGCTCATATAATGGGTTTTTAATGTAAAAACGTAAGCATAAGATACGTTCTATGACTCGTAAGTTGGTTGTTGAGTACATTTGTGATGATGTGACATGATTAATTGGACTTATTTGAGAGAATGAATGCCTTCATAAATTTGGCTTCCATGTTCATTGGATTTGTTTGATAATGAAATGTGTAAAAACGTAAACATAAGATAAGTTCTATGACTCGTAAGTTGGTTCTTGAGTACATTTGTGATGTGACATGATTAATTGGACTTATTTGAGAGAATGAATGCCTTCATAAATTTGGCTTCCATGTTCATTGGATTCGTTTGATAATGAAATGTGTAACTTTAGTTTCTTTCTCTAATTTGATTCATGGTAATGATGTAATCCTTAGGGACATTTTCGTCCCCTTGTGGCATTAGATATCGTGAGCCTTTATCACCCTAATTATCTACATTCTACACAAATGTGCACATGATTAAATTTTCACTCTTATAATTCTCTTATTTATTTTGATTTCGCATATGCTTGTTTGAAATTTAGACTCCTACATCTGTCCGCAATATTATGCATCTTTTTACCATATTAACTAGTTTTTTTTTTTTTTGTTTTTGTTTTTTTAAATCCTGTTGAAGTCTACAATTTACTATTTTACCTCTTATTAATTAAATAGCATTGCTTTTAAAGCTTCAACTTATGAAGGGTACCGTCTGGTATTGAAAATTTTAACGGTTTTCGTATTTTGGTTTTATATCTCAAGCATCAATACCGTTTGGGTACCGTTCAGTGACTCGGCTTCCCAAGCCATATACATAAATTTCTATCCACATTTTTATTCGCCTCCCAAATTTCCCTCTTTAAATCTGTGATAAGACTGCTTCCGTATAACAACACCGGAAAGTTCAACCCCTTTCCAAAATTATCCTTACGCTACTAACTAAAGTTTAACACTTGTATCAAAAATTCGGGCAGAGTTTCCATGTAAATAGGGTAAAACCAAGAACTACCACATGTCATGATACATCCCATATCAAAAACCCAATTGAAAAACCTAGAAATTTCCATTTTACCCATTTTGCTCAACCCGAAATTCTAAAATAATTCATGCTGGACTATCCATTTAAGTTAGACCTTGTGAATTTGGTTATTTTGGGTGTGCCTAAGCTAGAGGCCCAAACTTTGAAGGAAAATGGTTAGCCCATAACTCTTTGCCATGTTAGGCCCTGAAAACTAAGTAGGACAACTAAGCCCAATGGGGAGGCCCAACTACACCTCATTGTAACAAACCCAATCTGTTGGCACTGCCTCGTGAAAATCCAAGACCCAACGATTGCCCTAATCCTCCCTTGTCTCTCATCTTTCCCAAAACTCCCTAGAGAGTTTGAAGGCTCTCAGAAACACCCAAGACCAAATTGGCATGCATACCTGTTACCAAACCCACAATTTTGAGAAACCTATATACCAGTTGCCATTATTCTCATATACGATTGAAGGGATAGGGTCTCCAGTGATCTCCCACCGAATCGACATCGATCATTCCTTTCCTCCTCTCTGCCCACAACCACTGTCACACCTCCCATATTCGCCACTGTCTAGCTCTCCACGATAAGGAAATGAGAAAGCCTAGCACCAATCCTCTTCGATTAGCGTGGAGGAGACTTCAACGGGCTTCAGAGTTCAGTCGAGAAATTCCATAAGAAGAAGGAAACAGAACACCGTCCACCTTTTCCCCCTTAACGATGCCAATATCAATCAATCCAAGCACTCAGACCTCGCCCAATAGCCCTCTCGCGACTAGACGAAACTAACCCTAGCAACGTACAACGCTAACAACCACCGTAGCGAGAAACCCAAGAAGGAACCGACCTAGACCCGGTTACAAATCGACGAGAATAGAGGTTCGTTGAGGTGATATTTTCTTCCTCGAACCTAAATGTTGTCTTAATAACCCTTATATAACCCTAAATGCTACCTCTTGACTCTGTTGAATTCTGGTTGTGCGAGGTTGGAGGTGGTGACCTAGCCCCGGTTGTAGAAAACCAGCAGCTTCTTCATGGCCTCTAGATCGATATAGATAGCTTTGATCCCCCTAAACTAGTTCATTGAAAAACCCTTGGCGAGAACTTCATACCTAGCTAATTGCATGTTAATCTTAACCTAGGTACGACGGCGGTGGACGACGGTCGAAAAACGGAGGGATGTCGGATTTTGGGTTTGTGTTAGCCAGGTAGTCTCAACTCAAAAGTCAGCCTATTGAAACCTCTTCTTGAGACAAAACTAATTATTTTCTTGCTTGAGCCTTCTAGGTCATTGGGAAAGGAAATCGAAGCTTAGTCACCTCTGAACACCGAAACCCAACGAACGTGACAAGACCCATCCCAATCCCCCCGGGATTACTGTGGAATGTGCCCTGCTCCCGTCCAACAAGAGGTGTCAGACAAGGGATAACCAAAAGTCACTGCCCAAACGGGGCTTCCAGAGTGCGCAAGGATCGATGGAGGAGGCGTGCAATGTCCTAGTCTCTGCTGCAGTCGCATCCGTGATCAACCTGAAGGGCATTAAAAACAATAAAAGATGTGAGTGGACAAAAATCATTAAGTTCATTAAACACATTTATAAGAAATTTATGCCCTCCAATAAAAACGTATGCATGCCACGAAAACCAGTAACCAAAACGTTTGTTCAACCAAGCCATTAGGCCCTTAGCCCAAAAACCGTAACTCAAAACCAAGTGTGGGAACTCAGCCCAAAACTGTGGAATACCACATTCAGACATATTAAAACCATGTGGGCCACCGCCCAAATTCATAAACGTAAATCCATAAATCCAAAACCATTTAGGGTCCCCGACCCGAAATACCATTTCATCAACCAATAATCCATTTTTACCATATAAACACAAATCCAACCGAAAAGCCATTTCATAGATTCATTAATCCATATTTACCACATTACCATCTTCAGCATCCAAGATGCTTAGCGTGCCAGACGCTTGACGTCTCAGACGTCATATCTCACGGTATAATAAGCGACGCGTGCTGTCCGGGGTCTCTCCGGGTCAATATCTTTGACATCACAGATGTCTGACGTCCCAGACGTCAATTATAGCAATCCTGCTCCTGAGTCATTATACGGTCCGGTAACTCCGTACGATGACCCCTCTCAGGCAATGCACCGTGACTTCCCCAGTGTCCCAGACACCTGGAGGAGACCATCATATATCCTTGTATCCAGATGGTATATGGAAAACAGTTTTATTAAATCATTTCACAACATTACAATGGGCCCTTGCCCGAAATCTCCATAAACATCACAATTCCATTTAGGGTCCCTGACCCGAAATCACATTTATTAAACATAGATTCCCAGACCCGAAATCACATTTATAACCCAACTGGGCCTCATGCCCGATTTTATAAATCGCTGGGCCCACGGCCCGATTTTATAAACCACTGGGCCCACGACCCTAATTCGTAAATCAACTGGGCCCCTAACCCGATTTCATAAAGCAACTGGGCCCCCGGCCCGATTACGTAACTCAAATGGACTCCAAGTCCGAGGTTTCCAAAACAATTGGGCCTCAAGCCCGAGTTCATCTTTCCAATTTCAAAAATATTTCATCATATTATATCCAAGTCATAAGTATGGAAAATCCGTGCAAAACCAGAAAAACCTCGATTTACATGCAAGCACGTAAATCGCCTCGAAATACGTGAAACCGTATAATTTACCAATATCCAAATCAACATCGTACAATCAAAATCATAATCCATATAAAACAGTTAAGCATGCATAGAATTTATAAAACCAAAGTCCACTCACAGACCGTTTAACGATACGCCTCGATACGCGTGCCATAGGCCTTCCCGGGCCACACCACTATCACCGGTTTTCCCAATCCTGTCCAAATCACGTTAGAGGGTCACTAACCTCTTCATTAACATCCTATTAAAGTCCCGTAATTTTTCCGAATTTTTAACTATTTTTAAACTCGATTTTAAAACTTTCGGACGTCCCGAACAATATCGAGACGGTGTCCGATCGACACGAAACCAATCCCAAAATGTTCGTTACATTAAATAGGACAGAAGTCATGTTGACCTCACCTCGAGATTCGTGCCCACGTGCCGTCACGCGCCGCCATGAGTGGCTGCGCGTGAAACCCACGCGCCTACTACAGTGTCATCGTCCTCACCCGTTTAACTGATAAACGGGTCCTTTTGCCCGCGGGGTGACCCGGTTCAATGTCCATCAATTCAACCCTAATTACTTCAATTGAACATTCAGTTAGCTTCGTTTTAAGTCCAATTAGAGATCTGTAAACTCAATTTTACCAAAACTCACCTTAAACCCATCGATTCAACGATGAACATCGAAGAACACCCGACACTGTTCATCCTTCGAAACTCGTTAATTCCTTCTGATTTCTTTCAATTGATTCACCCAGAAGCATCAATGGACCATGAGCAATTGTTTCCCCACTTCAATTACATCGTTTGATCACTCAAAGATCACGACTCAACTTCGAATATTTTTCACTGTCACCAGGTCTGTTCAGAGCCAAACAGCCATCAATTTTCTTCGTTCTTTAGTTGATTATGATCGTAGGAATCCCAGAAGGCTGAATGTCAGGACCGGTCCCAAATCCCCCGGGATTAACGTGGGACCCGCCTGATCTCGTCTGACACGAAGTGTCAGACCAGGGAAAATTCCATGTCTAGCCCTCGCCGGGGCTGTCAGAGTGCGTCAGGATCGTAGGATGAGGGGAGTGATGTCTCGTCTCTGCTACAGTCCGCATCCGTGTTCAACCTGAAGGGCCTTAAAACACGAAAACTGTGAGTGGACAATTTAAACTTTTCATTTAAAACCTTTTAAAGTAAAGATATTTATGCCCTTCATAAAAGCATATGCATGCATTCAAAAACATTTAGCAAACATTCATAAAATCATTTTTCAAACAGATCAAAACCTTTCAAGGGTTCATGCCCGGTTCCCATAAACCGTCATGACCCATAAATTCATTTGGGTCCTCGACCCGAAATCACGACTCAAACCCGTAGGTCAAATCACTAGGGACTCAACCCAAATCACATCAAGTACGGGTCTCAGCCCAAAATCATTCTCAAAATATCGCAAACGGGGTCTCCGCCCCAAATCACTTTCACAAATTCAAATACGGGGGGTCTCCGCCCCAAATCACCTTCTGAAACATAAAACATAGGGTCTCCG
Source organism: Prinsepia uniflora (assembly GCA_032719365.1). NCBI lineage: Eukaryota > Viridiplantae > Streptophyta > Magnoliopsida > Rosales > Rosaceae > Prinsepia > Prinsepia uniflora. Next base: position 29,204,720 of record CM064874.1, read on the forward strand.
CCCTCAAATCACTTTTCCATAAAATCTCATACGTACCGTCATACGTATAACCCATCCGCGGCACTTCCGAGAAGATGCCAACTCGGGGCACACAGCCCCTAGGGAACACATCCCCGATATAGTCACGATGTCAATCTCTATACTAGTGTGCACAGTACTCGGGGTCTCACTCCGAGTCTTCTCCCAGGAATCTCCATCAGGGAGGCTCAATCACTGGATCTAGTCCGAGCTCTCTCTTTGGATCTAGTCCACTCATCTCTCCGGAATCTGGTCCGGGACCACAACATAAGTAACCACCACTCCTGGGACGGGATCCCTATGGGGATACCCACTCTGGTCTATGGATCGTGACTCTCCAGGTCGACACTGGAGGAGACCATATAATCATATGGAGGGTTCATTCATTTTCAAATACTTTCTTTCTTTCTCAAATCACTTTTCAACTGGGTCTCATACCCGATTCATCTCAACAGGATTCCTCGAATCCGATTCAAATCCATTTCCCAGGCCTCGGCCTAAATCCACAGTTCAACAGGGTCTCATGCCCGAATACTCGTTTCATAAATCAAATTGGGACTCAAGCCCGATTTCACAATCAACAGGGCCCTAAGCCCGAACCATGACTTAATAGGACCTCACGTCCGGTTTCACAACCAACGGGGCCTTAAGCCCGAAATCTCAAATAAATGGGTCTCAGACCCGATATCATCAATCAACGGGGCATCAAGCCCGATAGTACTACTAACTGGGCCTCAAACCCGAATCGTAAACCAACTGGACCCTCGGTCCGATCGTATAGCTCAAATGGACCCTAGGTCCGATTCCTCGTCAAATCAAATGAACTCCAAGTCCGAGAGTTGTAAATCAAATGGGTCTCGTGCCCTATTTCATATTTCTAAATCTGAAATCCATTTATTAAACCCTTGTTGAAAACCTAGAACGTATATGCATCGTATAAAACCGTAAATCTCGAAATACGTGCAAATACGTAAATTCTAGGCTACCACAAACAAATACACACATGGCATCACAAAACATATATTAAAACAATTATAAAACATTTATGCATGCATCAATTTCGAGAGAAGGGTCCACTCACAGACGTCCGAAGTCGCGCCTCGATACGCGTGCCAGAATCGTCTCCCGGGTCAATCGTCGCCTCCGGGATTCCCGAACCTGTCCAAATTAATTTATTGGGTTACTAACTACTTATATAACCCCTCACTAAAGCCCCGTAATTTTCCGGAATTTCTAACTATTTTTAAACGCGAACCTAAACCTTCGGACAACCCGAACTATATCGAAACGATGTCCGATTGACACGAAACCAGTCCCAAAATGTTCGTTTCATTGAATAGATGATTTCACATGTTGAAACCATCCCCAAATTATGTCCCACGCGCCTCCACGCGCCACCCAAAGGGACTGCGCGTGGGGCTCACGCGCCAAGCTACAATTGTCTCCTACCTTCGATCGAACCGGTCCGGCCGATTCACTCTGTACAGCCAGTCCAGCTGGACCGGCGTGACCGGTCTGGCCCTCCTACTCCCTCATTTTGGTCCGTTTTCAACCCAATTCAATCCTATAATTCCTATTTTCTCATTTCCTATCCATTCCAATTAACACAATTAACCAAAACCTCCTAAATCCTAACCAAAATCAAAGGGTCTCACGGCCCTGTTTTTCCCGACCACCCTCACGGCTTCCTCCGCCGTGAAGCACCCTCCAAATCCTCTTAAAACCCTCCTAGTGACTCCCTAATCATCTCCCAATCACCCAAAACAGCCCATAATGCATAAATCAAAAAATGGAAGAAATGGGGTCTAATCGGGTACGGTGTTCGGGTTTGATGGTTTCAGCCGTGCACGGCGGCGTCACCTGGCCGGCCACCATCCTTCACCGTACTCTCATCACTCACCAGTCTCTCCAGACTCATTTGGGGTTAAGGGTTTGGTGTTTGGGGTGAAGAGTGGATCGGTTTGGTGGGTTTGGAAATGGAGAAATGATCGATGATGAAGGAATGGGAGATGCATGTATGTGGAATGGTAGCCAGTGGATTAGTGACACTTGTCACTCATCCATTGGTGGCTGGGAAAATATCTGGGCCCCTCCTAATTCCACTTTCCTCGAAAAACGCGCTATTATGAATAGTACTTCACAACTTCCGTGAACCGTAACATCGCCGTCGAACGTCCGAATTCGACTTGTCGCCTGTCTACGGATTCGTATCGTCGTGATCTACGTAACGGTGCTCGGCCCTCGGCCATCGGACATCCCGGTCAAAAGTCAACTTTTGGCCCAAATTACCGAAATGCCCTTGAACTTCCTAGCGTCATAAATTTTTCCTCGAAAGTCGGAATCGAGCGTGCCACCTGTCTATGAACTCGTGATGTCACGAATTACGTCATAGTCATTGGCCAAAGTCCATTCGACCGTCCGAAGAAAAAGTCAACGATTTGCCCATTCCAAGGGCAAAATCGTCATTTCGCCCGAACGTCCGCTAATTCTCATCTAATCTCCGATTAGTCTCGCTAATCCATGATTAATCCTTAATTAATCCCGTTAATTCGGGACGGGTCGTCACACTGAAAGTGAGATCCATTTTGATCCTCAGAGCCCATCATTCGACATTTGAATTTTCCCCCCAAATTTCTCAATTTCGAATTCTGGTTCCAGCTCTCCCTCACAGTCCCTCGTGTTTCTCTCAGCTAAATTCGATCCTTAAGAGTCTCAATTTCACTCTCAGGCTCAGTTGTGGAGGGTAATGATGGTGAGAAGCGAATTTTCCCTCTGCTTGTTCACGGCTCAATCAAGAACAGAGAAGGAATAATGGTGGTGATTAATTAAGGCTAATGGTGATGATGATGTAGTAATGATGATGTGGGGAGGGAAACATGGATCAGGTTTTAGGGCTTAAATCAGGGGATGGGTGATACTTGTCACTCATCCAGGTGTGCACAATCAACGATCACTATTCCTTATTTTAATATTATTTTAATCGAAGCCTCGGTTCGTTAATTCGTTCCCGTGACCATAACTTCGTCGTCGAATCTCCGATTTCGGCATGCCGCCTGTCATTGGATTCGTATCGACACGCCCTACGTAACGGTCCTTGGCCATCGTCCATTGGACCTCCTGGGTCAAAAGTCAACATTTGGCCCCATTTCCGCCAAATTACCAAAATGCCCCTCGACTTCCGAATATCATAAATTTCTCCTCGAATGTCGGAATCGAACGTGCGACCTGTCTATGAACTCGTGACGTCCTGAACTACGTCACGGTCATCGGTCAAAGTCCATTTGACTTCCCGATAAAAAAGTTAACATTTTGCCCACGACTAGTGGCAAAACAGTCATTTTGCACATTTTGTCCGATTTCGCCCTACTAATCACCGATCAACCTCACTAATCAAGATTAGTCACTAATCTAATCCCGGAATTCGGGACGGGTCGTTACAACCTTCCCTCCTTAATTAATTTCGTCCTCGAAATTCCAACCGATCTAATCTCAAACGTTCTTCCCTCCATAATTAATTTCGTTCTCGGAATTCCAACTGTCCTAATTCCACAAACACCCCGTGGAAAGTAGAATCGACCTCGCTGCACCAACTAATCTGAACAGAACTTGTCTGCACTCAAACGTACCACTAGTACTCATATCGCATCGACTACATTCGACCCCGTCGAATGACTGAAACCACTCGTTTCAAATTGACACCACTTGTAAAATCTACCCTTTCGTTGACGCAACAACACGACGGTTCCTTTCTCACTCACCAGTTTATCCTGGTATTTACTCCCACTGGGAGTCATTAGACCTCACTCAACAATCTACGTTGACACATCCCGACAATCTGTCACCACTCGGAAGTTGTCAGTCGAAAACTGACACTCTACTCACTCGTGGCTACACAAGCCACCAACTTACTTGACTCAACTATACACTTACCAACATTTCACCCGACTCGTGTGTAATTAGACTCATCGGAAATACCATGACCCATTGCATAGTAATGTCCGGTCCTCGACTAATCCAATGGTATCGGAACCAATCCGACTACCAACACGCTTACCGACACACCTCGGGTATAACCCATCGACCAGACTACAACCACCTAGGTCATAGCCAAACACGTTCCTATAATGGAGTACATTTGCCCAATCCAGCATGAGACAAATCGAAGCTCCACCCATCATCTAGTTCCAATTCCAAATCTGAATCCGCAATTTCGTAAGAAATCCCGAATCCAAACCCAGACATCACATTTTTAATTCATGTCCAAATCCGAATCCGAAATCATTATTCCGTAAGCTAGCATTTGGAATAATCATTTCGCACCCAAATCCGGAAATCCATTTTCAAGTTCCAAAATCGAATCCTGAATCGTCACCCAGAAATTCGATTCCAAAACCCGAAATCTCGTTCAATACATTCGATTGACTTCATAGGGAAGCAAATCCCAACCTCCACACGTCTAAGGTTGACAAAATCCGACCATGTCGGAAACCTACTCACGCGAGTAATATACCATACGGGCTCCACTTCGAAAAGAAGTTCTGTCCCGTCATTTACGACTCACATACCCAAGTAAGAGTGATAAACTCTCCCCCTATCTGGATCATCAAGATCACGACCCAGATTCGACACTGCATCCCTGACTATAAACGTCACGATCCTGCCCCACCTAGGACCCACACAGTTAACTACCAGCTCACCTAATTTGCATACTGTTACAACGTTCGACAACCAATTCCCACAACTAAACAGATCAGTCAACGACGAAACATGCCGAGACTGTGGGTTCTAACTGATTACCTTGTATCGATCCTTGTCATTCACCTAGGAAAAACCAAGGATGATCCAAAATGATGACGCCAATACTCATCCCACGTGGATGCAAACAAAACTCGCTGTACTCACCACGCCATGTAACACAACATCGTCTGCCACCAAGCAGAAAATAAGAAGTCAACCCCAATGACTCCAGAATATCCATCACCAATGCGGAGACGAGCACTCCTCTCGTCCCACAATTACAACTCTCCTCGAAACTAAGGTTCCAACCGTGTTGGAAACAGACATGCTCCCAATGAGATGTCAAGTCCAACCACTGACTTCCCACATCCTCAACTCACTTGGACAACCACGTGTCCACAATCAATCCGTTATTGTTTCGTTCTCACATCCCAACCTTTACAGGTTCAACACTCGGTTCTCCAAGTTATTCTCGATCAAAAAATCCCACATCTATACCACCAATGGTTTTCCTCGTCTTTTCCAATTCCAATCATTTCCTTTTCCTTTCTGGAGATATTAGAAACATACAATCACACCAACCTCGGAGTTGCCAACAACTCCCCAAATCCACTAATTCTCATGACGTAGGGGACGTCATCCCAATATTACTCAAGTCTCAATCATACCTTTTTATCCACTCCTCAGTTGTCATTTTACCACTGTCGGGACTGATCCCAACACATCACAATCTCAACTGGATCCCATCCAGTCCATCACTCAACCACTACCAAATCTCAAATACCGAACATATGTCCATCATGACGGAGTCACACCCCAACTCGTGGCTCATCGTCATCGCAATCACCGACACTAGCACCAGCGCTAGTACCAGCACCAACGCACTATCAACAACACTAGTATCAGAACACAGGCATCCATACTAGCATCAGTACAAAAGTACCAACCTACAAACATCCATACTTGCACACCGTGTGCAAATATGAAAACCCTGGATCTCCGCTCATACCGAGCGACGATCCCGTGCCTCTACTCGTACCCCTCAACTATGGGTATCACCATTCTGACAATCCACATTAGGATAATGAACGTTCCCTGAACGCCCCCCCGATTCTCACGTATTGTAACCACACTAAATACCCTCGATTGCCAGTCATTTCCACATGACTACCGACCAACGGTCATTGCTATCGAGATCCGTATCCACACATCACAATAATACCCGGTCTAACTCGGGATTCCATAATTTATCTCATACCGTACGTAGGGATCGAATCCCATCATTCTGACTAGGCTCACTAGAGTTATCCACATGGTCATCCATGACCTCAGCCGCTTTTCGCAGCACAAGTTCTCATCCACTAGTCACAATTAAGGTTTACCTTTTTAATACTAAGGTTCCACAATCATACCCTATGGTTCCACTGAACCCAACTGCTCTCTATAATATAATCCACAACCTGACCGACCCCGCGGTCCTGACATCGTATAGACGTCAAATCCGGTCCTACCATCCACTCAACGTAGGTTCCACCACTAAGGTCATCGGCTAACTCCGATGTACCAACATCCCTCACCCTAGCAATCACCACTAGGGTCCATATTTTTAAACCATTACTCAAATGAGGTTCCTCGAACCTAACTGTGCCCAACTGCACAATAATCTAATATCACATGACCGGATCGACGATCCCACAATACCAGTTTATCACAATCAACCCCACTTGGGTCGAATCACATTAATGCACGGCGTATCGGGCCAAACACACTCTATCCGCGATTAAAACCCAAAAACTATCTATCAGGTTGATAACGAACTGCAGTCCAAAGAGGCATCACACCCTCGACCTGCGCGCACAAAAAGAGCAACCCTGCTCTGATACCAAGTTGACAGGACCCATCCCAATCCCCCCGGGATTACGGTGGAATGTGCCCTGCTCCCGTCCAACAAGAGGTGTCAGACAAGGGATAACCAAAAGTCACTACCCAAACGGGGCTTCCAGAGTGCGCAAGGATCGATGGAGGAGGCGTGCAATGTCCTAGTCTCTGCTGTAGTCGCATCCGTGATCAACCTGAAGGGCATTAAAACCAATAAAAGCTGTGAGTGGACGAAAATCATTAAGTTCATTAAACACATTTATCAGACATTTATGCCCTCCAATAAAAACGTATGCATGCCACGAAAACCAGTAACCAAAACGTTTGTTCAACCAAGCCATATAGGACCTTAGCCCAAAAACCGTAACTCAAAACCAAGTATGGGAACTCAGCCCAAAACTGTGGAATGCCACATCCAGACATATTAAAACCATGTGGGCCACCGCCCAAATTCATAAACGTAAATCCGTAAATCCAAAACCATTTAGGGTCCCCGATCCGAAATACCATTTCATCAACCAATAATCCATTTTTACCATATAAACACAAATCCAACCGAAAAGCCATTTCATAGATTCATTAATCCATATTTACCACATTACCATCTTCAGCATCCCGGATGCTTAGCGTCCCAGACGCTTGACGTCCCAGACGTCATATCTCACGGTATAATAAGCGATGCGTGCTGCCCGGGGTCTCTCCTGGTCAATATCTTTGACATCACAGATGTCTGACGTCCCAGACGTCAATTATAGCAATCCTGCTCCTAAGTCATTATACGGTCCAGTAACTCCGTACGATGACCCCTCTCAGGCAATGCACCGTGACTTCCCCAGTGTCCCAGACACCTGGAGGAGACCATCATATATCCTTGTATCCAGATGGTATATGGAAAACAGTTTTATTAAATCATTTCACAACATTACAATGGGCCCTTGCCCGAAATCTCCATAAACATCACAATTCCATTTAGGGTCCCAGACCCGAAATCACATTTATTAAACATAGATTCCCAGACCCGAAATCACATTTATAACCCAACTGGGCCTCATGCCCGATTTTATAAACCGATGGGCCCACGACCCGATTTTATAAACCACTGGGCCCACATTCCTAATTCGTAAATCAACTGGGCCCCTGGCCTGATAATATAACTCAAATGGGTCTCAGCCCGATTTCGTAAAAACTGGGCCCCTGAGCCGATTTCATAAAGCAACTGGCCCCCCGGCCCGATTACTTAACTCAAATGGACTCCAAGTCCGAGGTTTCCAAAACAATTGGGCCTCAATCCCGAGTTCATCTTTCCAATTTCAAAACTATTTCATCATATTATATCCACGTCATAAGTATGGAAAATCCGTGCAAAATCGGAAAAACCTCGATTTACGTGCAAGCACGTAAATCGCCTCGAAATACGTGAAACCGTATAATTTACCAATATCCAAATCAACATCGTACAATCACAATCATAATCCATATAAAACAGTTAGCATGCATAGAATTTATAAAACCAAAGTCCACTCACAGACCGTTTAACGATACGCCTCGATACGCATGCCATAGGCCTTCCCGGGCCACACCACTATCACCGGGACTCCCAATCCTGTCCAAATCACATTAGAGGGTCACTAACCTCTTCATTAACATCCTATTAAAGTCCCGTAATTTTCCCGAATTTTTAACTATTTTTAAACTCGATTTTAAAACCTTCGGACGTCCCGAACAATATCGAGACGGTGTCCGATCGACACGAAACCAAACCCAAAATGTTTGTTACATTAAATAGGACAGAAGTCATGTTGACCTCACCTCGAGATTCGTGCCCACGTGCCGTCACGCGCCACCGTGAGTGGCTGCGCGTGAAACCCACGCGCCTGCTACAGTGTCATCGTCCTCACCCGTTTAACTGATAAACGAGTCCTTTTGCCCGCGAGGTGACCCGGTTCAATGTCCATCAATTCAACCCTAATTACTTCAATTGAACATTCAGTTAACTTCTTTTTAAGTCCAATTAGAGATCTGTAAACTCAATTTTACCAAAACTCACCTTAAACCCATCGATTCAACGATGAACATCGAAGAACACCAGATACTGTTCATCCTTCGAAACTCGTCAATTCCTTCTGATTTCTTTCAATTGATTCCCCCAGAAGCATCAATGGACCATGAGCAATTGTTTCCCCACTTCAATTACATCGTTTGATCACTCAAAGATCACGACTCAACTTCGAATATTTCTCACTGTCACCAGGTCTGTTCAGAGCCAAACAGCCATCAATTTTCTTCGTTCTTTCGTTGATTATGATCGTAGGAATCCCAGAAGGTTGAAAGTGAGCTCCATTTTGATCCTCAGAGCTCATCATTCGACATTTGAATTTTCCCCCCAAATTTCTCAATTTCGAATTCTGGTTCCAGCTCTCCCTCACAGTCCCTCGTGTTTCTCTCAGCTAAATTCGATCCTTAAGCCTCTCAATTTCACACTCTCAGGCTCAGTTGTGGAGGGGAATGATGGTGAGAAGGGAATTTGCCCTCTGCTTGTTCACGGCTCAATCAAGAACATAGAAGGAATAATGGTGGTGATTAATTAAGGCTAATGGTGATGATGATGTAGTAATGATGATGTGGGGAGGGAAACATGGATCAGGTTTTAGGGCTTAAATCAGGGGATGGGTGATACTTGTCACTCATCCAGGTGTGCACAGTCAACGATCACTATTCCTTAGTTTAATATTATTTTAATCGAAGCCTCGGTTTGTATCGACACGCCCTACGTAACGGTCCTTGGCCCTCGTCCATTGGACCTCCCGGGTCAAAAGTCAACATTTGGCCCCATTTCCGCTAAATTACCAAAATGCCCCTCGACTTCCGAATATCATAACCTTCTCCTCGAATGTCGGAATCGAACGTGCGACCTGTCTATGAACTCGTGACGTCCTGAACTATGTCACGGTCATCGGTCAAAGTCCATTTGACTGCCCGATCAAAAAGTCAACATTTTGCCCACGACCAGAGCAAAACGGTCATTTTGCATGTAACGACCCATCGTATGGTGATTTTCGATTCCATGACTAGTTTGTGAGTGGACCTGTAACGACCCATCCATAATTTCAGGATTAGATTAGTGACTAATCATGATTAGTGAGGTTAATCGGTGATTAGAAGGCGAAATCGGACGAACGATGCAAAATGACCGTTTTGCCCTTAGCCGTGGGTAAAAGATTGACGTTTCATTCTGGCGGTCAAACAGACTTTGACCGATGACTGTGACGTAGTTCGTGACATCACGAGTTCATAGACAGGTGGCACGTTCAATTCCGACATTCGAAGAAGAAGTTATGACGTTCGGAAGTTTAAGGGCATTTTGGTAATTTTGGCTAAAAGGAGCAAAATGTTGACTTTAGGACTGTGAGGTCCGATGGTCGAGGGCCGAGGACCGTTACGTAGATCAGGACGATACGAATCCATAGACAGGTGGCACGCTGAAATCGGACTTCAAACGGGGAAGTTATAGGTCACAGAAGTTCGATTTCACTATGCACGTACTTCGAGACGATGATGATTTGGCAATATCTGATTGGCAAGATATTTTAAGTGGGACCCATGGATGAGTGACAAGTGTCACTCATCCCATTGGTCAAATCCCCTAAATTGTGGATTTATCCTAATTAAATATTATTATAATTATTATTTTATAATTAATCTTTCTAACACTCAATCCTAGCCCTCCATCTAATCTAATTCTCTTAATCCTCACCACTCATCTCATCTATCTCATTTCCCTCTCCCATCAGCCATTATCTTCTTCTTTGTTTCTCACAAACCCGAACCCATACTTCTCCATTTCTCTCTAAAATAACACACTCCCATATCACACCATCATCGCCTATTCTATATCTCTATGACCGTGTGAGGGGTTATGAGTGACTCAGAGTGATAACTAGACGGAGGAGGACAGCCGTGACAGCATGACCATCGTGGACAGCAGCCGTGAAACCTTGCAAACCCGAGTGCCATGTTTTCGGGTCAAAAATGATGGATGGGGTTTTGTTGTGTGTTGGTTGGTTTGGTCGATTCTATTATGTCCTAGGGAGTGAGACGAGTTCGCAGAGACGATGAGAATGGGACAAACGGGAGGTGTTTTGGTGACCGGAGTGGAGAGAGCCGGCCGGGTCAAGCCGCGGTTCATGGCTACCTAGTTTCAGAGTTCGGGTCGACCCGACCAAGGTCAGGAACGACTGATGACGTCATCATGCTGACGTCATCATATCAGGGATGATGTCAGCATGTTAGATCTGACAATGTCAGCTGACATGTCAGAACATGGACCAATGGGTGCTTGACACGTGGCACTGTCAGAGGGTGTCAGTGCTGACGTTAGCGTTGACTTTTACGTTGACCAGCGCATGTGAACAGTATTTTGAGTGGGCCTAATGTCATTTTAAAGGTTTCGACGATCCGGATCCAATGTTGGTGGTTTCGGGTCGATCGGAGATCGTTAGGTTGGTCAAATCGAGGTTTTTCACCTCAAGAAACGTGTACGGGACACGTTGTGTAACGACCCGGAACTTCAAAAAGGGTAAAAATGTAAATTTGGAAAAGATTTGTATAAAATGACGATTTTACCCTTGTGAATAGTATGGTCAAAAGTTGACTTTTTGATTGGTAGGTCGAACGGACGTTGGCCGATGACTGTGACATAGTTCGGGACGTCACTAGTCCATAGACAGGTGGCACGTCTGATTCGAACAACTAGGGAAGAAGTTGTGACGTTCGGAATTCGAGGGCATTTTTGTAATTTAATTAAAAAGAGGGAATTTGTTGACTTTTTGTTTGACCATTAGTTTTCATGCAAATCAAGGACCGTTAGATAGGTCTCGACGTCCTGAGTACAACGACAGGCGGCACGCCGTCATCGGACATCGGACGGGTAAGATATGGGTCTAGAAAGTGGGGTAAAATGGTAATTTGGAATTTCACGGGCAGTTTGGTCTTTTAACACCTGTGGAATTGTGACCAACCGGATAAGGACATTTGGGGCAGTGTTGTAACGACTCGTCCCAAATTCCTAGATTAGATTAGTGACTAATCACGATTAGTGAGGCTAATCCGTGATTAGTTAGGTGAAATCGGACGAACGATGCAAAATGACCATTTTGCCCTTAATCGTGGCAAAACGTTGACTTTTCATTCAGGAGGTCAAATGGACTTTAACCGATGACCGTGACGTAGTGCGTGATGTCACGAGTTCATAGACAGGTGGCACGTTCAATTCCGACATTCGAGTAAGAAGTTATGACGTTCGGAAGTTTAGGGGCATTTTGGTAATTTTGGTTAAAAAGGGGCAAATGTTGACTTTTTGACCAGGGGTCCGATGGCTGAGGGCCGAGGACCATTACGTAGATCAGGACGATAGGAATCTATAGACAGGCGGCATGTCAAATTCGGACGTTCGACGGCGAAGTTACGGTTCACGGATGTACAGAAGTACTATTGCACGAATTACGAGACGGAGGTCGTTTGGCAGCTAGTGGGCCCAGATATTTTAAGGAGGCTCAATGGATGAGTGACAAGTGTCACCCATCCACTGGCCCTTAATTCCCATTCATGCGTATCATCCTTTCATCGATCATTCTTCATTTCAAACCCAATACCCGATCTCATTTTCCTTTGAACCCAAACAAACCCAACCCTTCCTATTAGGCCATGACTGAGACCAGAGAGTGAGAGAGGATACTGAGGACGTGGTGGCCGGCTCAGGACAGCAGCCGTCGTGGACGGCGATGGAGAAAACCGAGAGGTATCTGTTTAACCATTTTTGATCCATTTTCAATTTCTTGCATTATGGGTCGATTTGGATGGTTTCATTGAATTAATTAGGTTGTTAGGAATTCAATAGGAAGGTTTTGGGAGTGGTGAGACGTTGAGGAAGCTCTGGGGTGAGTTTGGATAATCGAACCGTGAGAACCAAAATCGGACCGGTCGGGTTTCGTGGGTTTTAGGGGTTTTAATTAATTGGTTTAGGTTCCTAGGATCTTAACTAGAAGATTAGGATTGATTAGGGTTGAAAACGGACCAAAACAAGGATTATAGGGGCCTGGACCGGTCACGCCGGTCTAGTTGCAGAGATTGGGCCGAACCGGTCGGTCTGAACCAGCTGGAGGTTGAAGACGGCTACAGTGCACTGGCGCGTGAGCCCACGCGAAGGGCCCTTTAGGCGGCACGTGACAGCGCGTGGTGGGGAATCTGGGGATGTTGTCAACACGTGAAATCTTCTATTCGATGTAACGAACATTTTGGGACTGGTTTCGTGTCGATCGGACACCGTCTCGATAATGTTCGGGGCATGGGAATGTTTCGGATCGAGTTTTAAAATAGTTAAAAATATCAAAAAATTACGGGGCTTTAGTGGAAGGCTAATAAGGTAGTTAGTAACCTTCTATTACGATTTGGATAGGTTCAGGAGTCCCGGTGATGGTGATTGGCTCGAGAGAGCCGTATGACATGCAAATCGAGGCGGCAGCTCGGACGGTCTGTGAGTGGACCTTGGTTTTATAAATTGGTGCATGCATAAATGTTTATTATATGTTTTATTACATGTTTGATGATGCCATGGGTTCATTTGTATGTGGTTACGTATAAGCACGTATTTCAAGGTTTCGGCCTTATACGGGTCTGTATTTCTTTATTGGCTTTAATGAACTGGATTTGGATTTCAAAAGGATAAGCTCGGGTATGAGACCCATTTGGTTTTGTCTCGGGCATATTAGGCACGGTGCCCTGCTGATGTCCTATGTTCGGGCATGAGACCCAGGTTACTTTACGGTTTTGATTTCAGGTCAGGGAACCTTAAATGGATTTCCAGGTTCATGACGGTTTATGGGAACCGGCATGAACCCTTGTTATGGTATCATGGTTCATGACAGGTTATGGGAACCGGCATGAACCCTGGTTATGTTATTATCGTACATGATGGTTTATGGGAACCGGCATGAACCCTGGTTATGTGATTGTGGTACATGACGGTTTATGGGAACCGGACATGGAGGATATGGTCTATATGTATATGAACTGGATATTATGGATCATGACGGTTCAGGGGAACCGGGCATGAATGTTTGTGTTATGTATATATATGTTCATATACCTTCCTTTACTTTTTCTATCTCCTCCGGGGAGGGTCGTTGGCCTGGGTGGACCCCGGAGTAGTCACGGAGCACCGACTGAGTGGAGTCACCCCCTAGTTGGGTTCCTTACTCTCAGGAAGGCTATGGATACTATAACCTCGGGTAGGGTCAGTGGTATGCGGACATTGACCTTGACTTTGAGAAGACTCAGATTGAGACCCATGTAGCACGCGCGTAGCTTTGGAAACCGTGAAGGGATTGGTTGTGTGAATTATATGTATATATGATATATGGTTATGAGATGTGATATGTGATGTGCACAGGATTTGGACTGTGGCCCGTGTACTTGTTTTCATGATGGTTTTGGGCTGAGTCCCGTATGGTTTTGGGCAGTGACCCGTATGGTTGAATCTTTATGATTCTTTCGATTATGGTTTTGGACTTAGTTCCCACATATGATTTCATTTGGTTAAATGGTTTTCGAATGCATGCATGCTTTTTAGTGAAGGGTACAAATGTCTTTATGGAAATGTTTTTATAAATTGGTTGTTTTGTCCACTCACAACTTTTAATGTTTTGACTGCCCTTCAGGTTGACAGCGGATGTGGACTGTAGTAGAGACCGAGATATCACATACCTCCTCCGGATCCTGGCGTACTCTGATAACCTAAGAGGGCTAAGGTCGGAATTATCCCTTGTCTGACACTACGTGTCAGACGGGAGCAGGGTCATCCCTCATTAATCCCAGGGGGATTGGGATGGGTCCTGTCAAGTGTGATTGGATATTTTAGGCTGAGTCCACAGGGTGAGTGACACCTTGTTACTTCCTAGAGGCTTCTAGCCTAATTTTACACGGTTACATGTGTTTCAAATTAAAATTGGGGCTTAATCGTTATACTGGAAGAAACAGAGACAGAGTGAGCTGCTGTGTGAGAGTCATGTGAGTGCTTTGGGTTGGAGTGAGTGATCAGAGGAGTTATACTGACTTGTGTGATCGTGTTGAGGGGAATTTAAGTGTGGCTATGTGTGTGGAAGGTGAGCAGAACCCGTGAAAATAGAGAGGGAGTCATGGGTCGTGGTGCAACCTCAATCGATCAAACCCATAGAAGCTGGGCTTGTGGTGGTGTTTAGGGAGCTAAGCAGTGCCTCTGGACGTGCAGGGCCACGGTGGAGCTCACGGCGGTGAACAGAGAACAGGTAAGTCGTTTTAAGTCCTCTGTTTTCCCTGAGATAGTCTGGATGAAAATCGATGGTTTTGGCTCCTTGTTGAATCAATGTGATGACTGTCTATCGTTCTAGGAGTTACCCAGGTGCGCCAGGACTCGAAACCGTGACTGGAAAAGCTCGAGGTGGCAGGGAACAGAAACTGGTTTTTCTGGGATTTTGGCTCGAGCTTGGGAGGTAGATTCAGGGCTTAATCTCGCGATTTTATTCGGTGAATCCATTCCAAATTCAAGGATGAAACTAATGGTATTGAACGGGTTGAAAATGGCTGGAAAATGAGTGAGAACCGGCCTCGCCGGTTCGGACCGGTCTGGACCGGCTGGCTAGAGGTTGACGATGAACAGTCGCCAGCGCGTGGCTCCCACGCGCAGCCCCTTTGGGCTGCGCGTGAGGGCACGTGGAACATGTTTTGGGGAGGTGTCCAACACGGTTTTCACTCAAATCGATGTAACGAACATTTTGGGACAAGTTACGTGTCGATCGGACACCGTCCTCGGGTAGTTCTGAGTGTTCGAAGGTTTAAGGGATTATTTTATTATGTTTTAAAATTTCGAAAAATTGGGGAAATTAGCGGGAGCTTATTTGAAATGTTTGTGACACGAAATTGTGGTATTTGACAGGTCGGGATATTCCTGAGACAGTCGAGGAGCGTACGGAGCGCGACTAACGCGTTCGGACCTTGTGAGTGGACTTTTATTTTCTAACCGAGCATGCATAACCGTTTTATCTACTTATTCTATGCTTTTACATATGGTTTTATGTTTTGGACTATGCTATAACTGCTTTACATAATTGCACGATTTTCGAGATATTTCATAGATTTATACGTATTCTAGCACGTTTTACGAGATACGATTTGATTATTATTCTAATGCTATGGTTTTGGGATTTAAATATATGACTTGTTTTCAATGATTACAAATGAGTTTTGAAACAATGATTTCGATAATCAGGGTTTTTGGTTTTAGAATCGGATTTCGGAAATCGAGATTGTTTTTAAAGCTTGAAAGGGGATTTCCGGATTTGGATTCGAAATGATGATTCTGAGTGCCAGCACGGCTTCGCAATGGTGATTTCGGATTCGTGTGTATGAGTTCTGGGTTTGGATTCGGGATCCTAATGAGATTGCGGATTCAGATTCGGAATTGGATGATTGTTACTGGATTGGATTTGCTGGATCTGGTTATTGGGTTTAAAGACCCGGATATGATTATGACGGGGGCGGGCCCGGATTGGGTTTGAAGACCCGGATTGAGTTTAAAGACTCGGATACTGTGATTTTCCCCCCGTAGGCCTGTTGATTTAAAGACTCGGATTATATTGAGGCCTGGATTGAGTTTAAAGACTCAGATAGATGCAGCAGGTTCGATTGGATGATGATATTTTGTATTTCATGTTTTTACGATGATGGTTCCATAATGATTGCTAAATGGTTTTGTTACGGTTGTTTTCAGACACTTAGTTATGCATGCATGTATTTTAAAACGGAGGGTAAAATCCTGATTTTTTTTATAATTGTTTATGGTAAACTGTTTATTTTTAGTCCACTCACACTTTTCTGGTTTTAAATACCCTCCAGGTCGTGGTGCAAGCATTGGGGCTACCGTTGAGGCAGAGGCCGAGGCATAAAGTTACCCGTTGCGCGCTTAGCTTACAGTAGGATGTTGTACTTATCTCGTACTATTACTATGCTCTGTACTATTGCTGACTAGTTGTATTATAACTCTCCCTGGTCTGACAGTGTATGTTTTGTCGTATTTGAGGTTATTTTGGTCTTTTGAGTGTGTTTGTCAGACGGGAGCAGGGTTTGTCCTGGTTATCGAGGTGATAATCGGGGTGGGTCCTTTCACGTTGACTTTTCCGGGAAAGTTTAGGGTTCTTAATATGGACTTGTACAGGTTAGTAGTAACCTTTGGATATGATTTGGACATGTCAGGATGACCCGGAGAGGTCGGATTAGCTCGGTGAGCCGTATGGCATGCATATCGAGGCGGAAGCTCGGACGGTCTGTGAGTGGACCTTGTTTTCTAAATTGGTGCATGCATAAATGTTTATTATATGTTTTAATACATGTTTGGTGATGACATGAGTGCATTTGGTTGTGGTTACGTATAGGCACGTATTTCGAGGTTTCGGCCTAATACGGTGCCTATACGGGTCTATATGTCTATAATGGTCTAAATGAATTGGATTTGGATTTCCAAAAGGATAAACTCGGGTATGAGACCCATTTGGTTTTATCTCGGGCATATGACCCTATTGATGGCCTTCGGGTCTGAATCGTGGTCGCGGCTAGTGCTGTGCACGGCGACGGAAGATACGACGCTCGCCTTCGGATTGGGATGTGTTCCTTTCGGAGAGGTCATAATGCACGATCTGTTGTCGGGTTGCCGATGGAGGCTCGACTTCGGCGTGCTGACGTTTCAGGATATCGATCGGTGATGGGTGCACCATGATCTTGTGGTAATCGCGTCGGTTGATACGTTCACGGCGACATACCATGATTGAGGGTGGTCCTGGATGGATGGTTGCACACATCACTACGATCGGAGTCGTGACTGACCCTTAGATATCGGGCACGATGCCCATCTGATGTCATATGTTCGGGCACGAGACCCAGTTTACTTTACATTGATCATTTCGGGTCGGGGACCCTAGATGGATTTCCAAGTTCATGGTGGTTTATGGGAACCGGCATGAACCTTGGAAAGGTTATTGTGGTACATGACGATTTATGGGAACCTGGCATGAACCCTTAAATGGATGTTATGGATCATGACGGTTCAGGGGGGACTGTGCATGATTGTTTATGTTTATGTTATGTATATATATGTATTCATATACCTTTCTTTACTGTACTATCTCCTCCGGGGAGGGTCGTTGGCCTGGGTGGACCCCAGAGTAGTCACGGAGCACTGACTGAGTGGAGTCTCCCAGTTGGGTTCCTTACTCTCAGAAAGGCTTGTACTATAACCTCAGGTAGGGTCATTGGTTTACGGACATTGACCTTGCACTCTGAGAGACTTGGGTTTGAGACCCCGGGTGGCAGTGCGCGTAGCTTTGGAAACCGTGACAGGATTGGTTGTGTGAATTATATGTATATATGATATATGCTTTATGGAATATGATATATGACGTGTACGTGGTTTTATTATGTTTTGGGCTGAGTCCCGCATGGATTTGGGTAGTGGCCCTTATGATTGAATCTTTATGGTTCTTTCGATTATGGTTTTGGGCTTAGTTCCCACATATGATTCTTTCGGATAAATGGTTTTCGAATGCATGCAGGCTTCTTCGTGAAGTGTACAAATGTCTTCGATTGAATGATTTTTATAAACTAGTTGTTTTGTCCACTCACAGCTTTTAATGTTTTGACTGCCCTTCAGGTTGACAACGGATGTGGACTGTAGCAGAGACCGAGATATCACGTACCTCCTCCGGATCCTAGCGTACTCTGATGGCCCGAGAGGGCTAAGGTCGGAAATTTCCCTTGTCTGACACTCCGTGTCAAACGGGATCAGGGTCGTTCCTCGTTAGTCCCAGGGGGATTGGGGACGGGTCCTGACAGGTGGTATCAGAGCAGGGTTGCTCATGTTACCCTGAATATCAGAGCTCAGTTAGCTCATATCAGAGCAAGGCTTGCTCTTGGAGTATTGCGCAGGTCGAGGATGTGATGTCTCAATGGGCTACAGTTCGTTATCATCCTGATAGTTAGGATGTCGGTACGATAGTTAGTAGGATTGGATCGTGGAATCATTTTGGTTCGGCATTTGATGCCGGGGTTGCCATAGTTCTGCCATGGTTGGCAGTGTGGGACCCTACAGAAGGGTGAACGTAACAGTACTTTAGAGCTTTGATTGTGAGATGGTTAGTTGGGATTGTCTTTCACGACGTTATAAGCTCAGTTTGACGATAGTTTGGTGTTGTGACCGTTAAGTGGCTATGCTGCCAGGGGCAGCCGGATTCGTGGAATCCTAGTTGAACTGACGGTAGGATTGGATTGACGTATTTTCGATGTCAAGACCACTTGTTGGTCAAATTGTGGAATATACTGCCTTATGCAGTTGGGTTCAAAGGAACTCTAGATGTGATCGTGGAACCCTAAGGTAGGTGTATGATTCGGAAATGTAAGTTGGCAAGTAGTTTGACTTTGATGACTTTTCGAAGTCGAGACCGACCGACGGTCATGTCAGATCTGGTCATGTCAGGTCGAGTCATGTCAGTTTAGTGATGTGACTGCACTCTACAGTCGAGGTTGTAATGATCGGTTAGACCTAGTTGGTTGTTGTACTGCTTAGTTGTGATGGATTGTTGGTACAACTAAGGTCATGGATGACCTGGTAGACGACATTGGTTTAGTCGAGTTACGTTTGGTTAGAGATCGTTGGACAGGTTACCAGAGTTGGTACTTGTCGATGGAATCCCAGAGTGGGGATACGGAGTAACTAGTACAGGCGATTGATTCCGTTGGATGCGGAGCCTCGATAGTAATACCTGGTAGTTAGGTCTGCATGAGTCTGTGGCAGGCGCTACTACCGAGAGTAGTTGTAGTTACGATTGTTGGGAATCGAGGACATTTAGGTGACGTTTCCTTTTCTTGGTTGAATTGTGAGGGTGACTGTACCCAGAGTTGTTGGGTACGAGGGAGACAGAGTTTCTCCAATTGGAGTAGAGGTACTGGATCATTGTTTGGTATGAGCAGAGATCCAGGGTTGTCTGATTCGCACACTTTGTGCTGATGCTGACATGTGATGCTGGTACTTGGTACTAGTGCTGGTGCTAGTGCTAGTGATTGTTCGGTATGAATTATGAGTCGGGATGTGATTCCGTCGAAATAGGCATATGTTCGGTATCTGTGGTTCGGGAGTGGATCATGGACAATGATGGACTGGGTTAGATCCAACAGTACTTGAGACTCGAGTTACGAGATGCGAGTGTTGGGGGCCGTTTAGGCACATCCACAAATAGTATACAAGGGTTGACCTTGAGTCACGTGAATTCGACTCGGAATGAGTGTACCTACCTAAACGGTGTAAACCGATAGGCGGACTTGGTAGTGAGTTAGACTTGTTATAGACACGTGGTTGATGTCCAAGTGTGTTGGTTCCGACGTGGTTGGAACTTCGGAATCGCGAGGGTTTGCCATTGAGGTGACGAGAGGAATGCAGGCTTTCCGCATTGGTAATGGATATGTCGAAGTCATTTTGGGTGACTTCTCAGGATCTGCCATGGCAGAGGATGTCAGATGATGGCAGATGGTTTTTGTTGTCATTGTTGTGGATCATCCTTGGTTTTTCCTAGGTGGAATGACAAGGATTGATATGTGAGAACCCACATTCTCGATGTGTCTCGTCGTTGACTGATCTATTTAGATGTTGAGGACTTTGGACGTTTTAACAATTGAGGATCGTGACGTCTATGGTTGGGTGACGTAGTGATGGATCTGGATCGTGATCTCGATGATCCAGATAGGTGGAGAGTTTATCACTCTTACTTGGATGTTTGAGTTGTGGATGATGGGACTGAACTTCTTTTTGAAGTAAATCCCGTATGGTGTGTTACTCAAGCGACTAGGCGTCCGACGGGGTCAGATTTGATTAGCCTTAGAGATGTGTTGATTTTGGGATTGGCTTCTCTATGAAGTCAATCGAACGTATTGTGGTAATCGTTTAAGCAGGAAATCGATAGGCTCAGAATTTGTGCATCTCGGTATACGAGAACGAGATTTTGGGTTTTGGAATCGAATTTCAGGATGTCGATTCAGGATTCGATTTTGGAACTTGAAAGTGGATTTCTGGATTTGGGTTCGGAATGGTTATTCCAAATTCTAGCTTACGGAATGATGATTTCAGATTCGGATTTGGAAGTAGATGTTGAGTTGGAGTTTGATCTATCTAGTAATGGGTTGGACAGATGGACTCCAGAATTTGAAACGTGATTGGCTACGACTTAGGTGGTTGTAGACTGGTTGATGGATAGATGTATGTACCTTGTACGTTGTTCCAGGTACGATACCGGGAAGGTTGTGATGTCTGGTGATGGTATATATGTTATACCAGTAGTACGTTGGTGAGCGTATTGGTAGTCGGCTTAGTTCCGATACCATTGGATTAGTTGAGGTTGTGAACTGGACATTGGATACTGTGCACTGGGTCATAGTGCTTCTGATGGGTCTAGTTACACACAAATCGAGTTAGATGTTGGTAAATGTGTACTCGAGTTGAGTAAATTGGTGGTTAGTACAACCACAAGTGAGTAAGTGTTAGTTTTCGACGGGCGACTGTCAAGTGGTGACAGTTTGTCGGATGATTCGACGTGGATCGTTGAGTGAGGTCTGATGACTCTCAGTGGGACCAGACGTCAGGATAGATTGGTGATTGAGAAAGGAACCTTCGAGTTCTTGTGTCAGCGAAATGGTAGATTTTACAAGTAGTGTCAATTCGGAACGTATGGCTACTGTCATTCGACGTGGTCAGGTTTAGTCGTGGTGACATGAGTACTAGTGGTACGTCTGGTTGCAGACAAGTATTGTTCTGGTTAGTCGGTGTACGAGTGTACAAGTATTGCGAGGTCGATTGTACTTTCCACAAGGTGGATATGGAACCAGGATAATTGGAATTGCGAGAATGGAACTAATTAAGGAGGGAAGAACGGTTAAAATTAGGTCGGTTGGATTTCGAGGACGAAATTAATTAAGGAGGGAAGGTTGTAACGACCCGTCTCGAATTCTAGGATT
This sequence comes from Prinsepia uniflora, assembly GCA_032719365.1. NCBI lineage: Eukaryota > Viridiplantae > Streptophyta > Magnoliopsida > Rosales > Rosaceae > Prinsepia > Prinsepia uniflora. The sequence continues at coordinate 29,226,437 of CM064874.1, forward strand.
AGATTAGTGACTAATCATGATTAGTGAGGTTAATCGGTGATTAGTTGGCCGAAATCGGACGAACGATGCAAAACGACCGTTTTGCCCCTAGCCATGGGCAAAAGGTTGACTTTTCATTCTGGAGGTCAAATAGACTTTGACCGATGACTGTGACGTAGTTTGTGACGTCACGAGTTCATAGACAGGTGGCACGTTCAATTCCGACATTCGAGGAAGAAGTTATGACGTTCGGAAGTTTAAGGGCATTTTGGTAATTTTGGTTAAAAGGAACAAAATGTTGACTTTTGGACTGGGAGGTCCGATGACCGAGGGCCAATGACCGTTACGTAGATCAGGACGATACGAATCCATGGACAGGCGGCACGCTGAAATCGGACTTCGAACGGGGAAGTTATCGATCTCGGAAGTTCAGTTTCGCTATGCATGTACTTCGAGACAATGATGATTTGGCAGTATCTGATTGGCCAGATATTTTAAGTGGGACCTATGGATGAGTGACAAGTGCCACTCATCCCATTGGTCAAATCCCCTAAATTGTGGATCTATCCTAATTAAATATTATTATAATTATTATTTTATAATTAATCTTTCTAACACTCAATCCTAGCCCTCCATCTAATCTAAATCTCTTAATCCTCACCACTCATCTCATCTATCTCATTTCCCTCTCCCATCAGCCATTATCTTCTTCTTTGTTTCTCACAAACCCAAACCCATACTTCTCCATTTCTCTCTAAAATAACACACACCCACATCACACCATCATCACCTATTCTATATCTCTATGACCGTGTGAGGGGTTGTGAGTGACTGAGAGTGATAACTAGACGGAGGAGGACAGCCGTGACGGCATGACCGTCATGGACAGCATCCGTGAAACCCTGCAAACCCGAGAGCCATCTTTTCGGGTCAAAAATGGTGGATGGGGTTTTGTTGTGTTTTGGTTGGTTTGGTCGATTCTATTATGTCCTAGGGAGTGAGACGAGTTCGCAGAGCTTGAATTCGAGGGGAATGGTGGCCGAAAATGAAAGGTATCGACGGAGGAAACTCGAGCTTGATGTTCGACGTCCAACAGGTAACTTCCAGCCTTTGTTTTTAAATTCTGGGTTGAGGGATCTGTTGGGGAGGACGAAACGATGAGAATGGGACAAACGGGAGGTGTTTTGGTGGCCGGAGTGGAGAGAACCAGCCGGGTCAAGCCGCGGGTCACGACGACCCGGTTGCAGAGTTCTAGTCGACCCGACCAAGGTCAGGGACGACTGATGACGTCATCCTACTGACGTCATCATGTCAGGTATGACGTCAGCATGTTAGATCTGACAATGCCAGCTGACATGTCAGAACATGGACCAATAAGGGCTTGACACGTGGCACTGTCAGAGGGTGTCAGTGCTGACGTCAGCGTTGACTTTTCAACTAGGTTGACTTTTGCGTTTACCAGCGCGTGTGGGCGCGTGCGAACAGTATTTTGAGTGGTCCCAATGCCATTTTAAAGGTTTCGATGATCCGAATCCAATGACGGTGGTTTCGGGTCGATCAGAGATTTTTAGGTTGGTCAAATCGAGGTTTTTCACCTCGGAAAAAGTGTACGGGACACGTTGACTTTTTTGGGAAAGTTTAGGGTTCTTAATATGGAATTGTATAGGTTAGTAGTAACGTTTGGATATGATTTGGAAAGGTCAGGATGACCCGGAGAGGTCGGATTAGCTCGGTGAGCCGTATAGCACGCATATCGAGGCAGAAGATCGGACGGTCTGTGAGTGGACCTTGTTTTCTAAATTGGTGCATGCATAAATGTTTATTATATGTTTTAATACATGTTTGGTTATGCCATGAGTGCATTTTGTTGTGGTTACGTATAGGCACGTATTTTGAGGTTTCAACCTCATACGGGTCTGTATGTCTATAATGGTTTAAATGAGCTGGATTTGGATTTCCAAAAGGATAAACTCAGGTATGAGAACTATTTGGTTTTGTCTTGGGCATATGACCCTATTGATGGCCTTCAGGTCTGAATCGTGGTCGCGGCTAGTGCTATGTGCACGACGACGGACGATATGACGCTCGCCTCCGGATTGGGATGTGTTCCTTTCGAAGAGGTCACGATGCACGATCTGTTGTCGGGTAGACGATGGAGGCTCGACTTCGGAGTGCTGAAGGTTCAGGATATCGATCGGTGATGGGTGCACCATGATCTTGTGGTAGTCGCATCGGTTGATACGTTCAAGGAGACATACCGGGATTGAGGACGGTCCTGGATGGATGGTTGCACACATCACTACGATCAGCGTCGTGACTGACCCTTAGATATCAGGCACGATGCCCAGCTGATATCATATGTTCGGGCACGAGACCCAGTTTACTTTACATTGATGATTTCGGGTCGAGGACCCTAGATTGATTTCCAAGTTCATGGCGGTTATGGGAACCGGCATGAACCCTAGAAAGGTTATTGTGGTACATGACGGTTTATGGGAACCAGGCATGAACCCTTAAATGGATGTTATGGATCATGACGGTTCAGGGGGACCGGGCATGAATGTTTATGTTTATGTTATGTATATATATGTATTCATATACCTTTCTTTACTGTACTATCTCCTCCGGGGAGGGTCGTTGGCCTGGGTGGACCCCGGAGTAGTCACGGAGCACTGACTGAGGGGAGTCGCCCTAGTTGGGTTCCTTACTTTTAGAAAGGCTTGTACTATAACCTCAGGTAGGGTCATTGGTTTACGGACATTGACCTTGCACTCTGAGAGACTTGGGTTTAAGACCCCGGGTGGCAGTGCGCGTAGCTTTGGAAACCGTGACAGGATTGGTTGTGTGAATTATATGTATATATGATATATGCTTTATGGAATATGATATATGACGTGTACGTGGTTTTATTATGTTTTGGGCTGAGTCCCGCATGGATTTGTCAGTGGCCCTTATAGTTGAATCTTTATGGTTCTTTCGATTATGGTTTTGGGCTTAGTTCCCACATATGATTCTTTCGGATAAATGGTTTCAAATGCATGCAGGCTTCTTAGTGAATGGTACAAATATCTTCGATTAAATGATTTTTATAAACTGGTTGTTTTGTCCACTCACAGCTTTTAATGTTTTGACTGCCCTTCAGGTTGACAGCGGATGTGGACTGTAGCAGAGACCGACATATCACGTACCTCCTCTGGATCCTGGCGTACTCTGATGGCCCGAGAGGGCTAAGGTCAGAAATTTCCCTTGTCTGACACTCCGTGTCAGACGGGATCAGGGTCGTTCCTCATTAGTCCCAGGGTGATTGGGTAGTCAACATTAGTACAGAGCATAGTATAGTATGAGATAAGTACAACATCCTATTGTAAGCTAAGCGCGCAACGGGTAACTTTATGCCTCGGCCTCTGCCTCAAAGGTAGCCCCAACGCTCGCACCACGACCTGGAGGGTATTTAAAGCCAGAAAAGTGTGAGTGGACTAAAAATAAACAGTTTACAAAAACAGTTATAAAACATACCAGGATTTTACCCTCCGTTTTAAAACGTGCATGCATAACTAAGTATCTGAAAACATTTGTATAAACTGTATAACAATCATTAGGAAAAACATCATCATCAAAACACGGAATGCTAAATATCATCAACCAATCGAACTTGCTGGATCTATCCGAGTCTTTAAACTCCCGAGTCTTTAAACTCAATTCAGGCCTCAATATAATCCGAGTCTTTAAACTCCCGAGTCTTTAAACTCAACAGGTCTATGGGGGAAAATCATAGTATCCAAGTCTTTAAACCCCATAACCAGATCCAGCAAATCCAATCCAGAACCAATCATCCAGTTCCGAATCCGAATCCGCAATCTCATCAGGATCCCGAATCCAAACTCAGAACTCATTCATAATCCATTTCCAAACACGAATCCGAAATACCCATTCCGAAGCCGTGCTGGCGTTCAGAATCATCATTTCGAATCCAAATCCGGAAATCCCTTTTCAAGCTTTAAAACCAATCTCGATTTCCGAAAATCCGATTCTAAAACCGAAAACCTTGATTATCGAAATCATTGTTCCAAGACTCATTTGTAATCATTGAAAACAAGTCATAAATTTAAATCCCAAAACCATAGCATCGGAATCATAATCAAATCGTATATCGTAAAACGTGCCGAAATACGTATCAATCTAAGAAAAATCTCGAAAATCGTGCAATTATGTAAAAAATATATATCATAATCCAAAACATAAAACCATATGTAAAAGCATGGAATAAGTAGGTAAAACAGTTATGCATGCTCGGTTAGAAAGAAAAAGTCCACACACTAGGTCCGAATACGTCAATCGTGCCCTGTACGCTCCTCGAGCGCCTCGGGAATATTTTGACCTATAACCAATCACAATTCTGAGTCACAAACACCCCAAATAAGCTCACGTTAATTTCCCAAATTTTACGGAATTTTAAAACATAATAAAATACTCCCTTAAACCTTCGAACATTCAGAACTACCCCTGAAACGACCCAGAAATTCGAAAAAAGAAAATTTTTAAAATTCGAAGGAAATGACGATTTTGCCCCTGGTTATAAGGGCCAAAAGTTGACTTTTTGATCGAGAAATTGTTTGGAGTTTCCAGAAGTACCGTTGGATCGGTCTCGAGATGCTGAATCCGTAGACAGGTGGCATGCGTCAATCGGAGTCCGAATGAAAAAGTTACAGGTCTGTGAAGTTAAGGGGGAAAATGGTCATTTGTTACCAAAAGGGTAAAATGGTAATTTTGGGCGGCCAAGTTAATTATTGGCTAAATCAGCCATGGGGTGACTCATTTTGTTTAACAAAGGACACCTGTCACTGAAATTCAAAGGCTGAGTGGCACGGGTTGCCACTAAACATAAACAATACACAAGATAACATCAAAACAAACAAACCTTATACATGTCCATAGCCCTTGTTATCTGATGGATCAATTCAATCCTAAACATTGAGAGACAGAACAGAGAAAAACAAAAGGGAGAATTGTAGAGTAGGAAAACGAGAAGAAAGAGGGAAGAAGATCGAAAGAAAACCTAGAAACCCGAGAGGAAACCCGAAACAAACTTTGCATACTTGAATCTCGATTTTCACGTATTGACCTAATGGAAGTGAAATTGACTTGAAATTTAGTCTTCTGGGAGCTAAATGAATCGAAACAAATCAAATGGGAAGGAAATTGATGGAGATTTGACGAAGAACAGACCCTGCGACATCCCTGAATTGTGGAGGCCGAGTTCAGATAATTGGAGGTAAGGAAGCTTGAAATTGGTTTCGAATTCATGTTTAGGATGAATATAAGATGCTTCCTGTGTGATCAATTTAATGAAACAGCTTGAAATTGGGTGGAACCCGATTTAGAACCCATCGGGTTTTCACTTTGAGTCGAATGATTTGAGGACTACTTTCATGAAATTGAGCATACAGATCCTTAATTAAGAGTGAATAGAGGGAAATAACTCAAAGAAATGGAGAAATTGGGGTCGAATTGGCTAAGAACGGATCGGGTTGCACCGCGGGTTGTAGACCCGTATGATAGAGAGTCGGGTTGTAGGGATGACACTATAGCACCACTGTTCACGCGCGTGGCTTTCACGTGTAGCTGCTTGCAGCGGCGCGTGAGGGCGCGTGGTGAGTTTTCTGGGAAAGTATTCAGCATGTGTTTTACTCTATGCAATGTAACGAACATTTTAGAGTTGGTTTCGAGTCAATCGGACACCGTCTCGATAATGTTCCGAGGGTACGAAGGTTTATGTTTTGTTTTAAATTAATATTTAATTCCCGGAAAATTATGGGAAATTGATATGATGTAAATTGAGTTGTTAGTGACCCTGAATAATGATGTTGGACAGGATTCGAGATTCTTGGAAAGTGTCAGAAATTACGGAAAGGCGTGCAACTCGAAAATGGTGTAAATGGTATTTGGACTTGAAACCCTGTTGGAAATGCTTTTGACTTGGTTTGAAGTCATGGATATGATTGGTATGTGTGGTGGTATGGATTGTGTTTGTCATTGTGGATACTGGAACTGGATCGTGTCCTGGATGGTGCAAGTGCAGTTCCTAGACGTGACTCGGATGTTGCGTGAGTGCAGTTCCCGAGTATGTGGTACGTCTAGATGGTGCATGTGCAGTTCCCAGACATGACTGATGTGACTCGTATTGTAACGACCCGTCCCAGAAACTAGGGTTAAGATAGTGATTAAGATGGGATTAGTAAGCTTAATCGGTGGTTAGTTGGTCTCGTTGGGGTCGTTAGTGTAGAATGACGATTTTGCCCCTAGTTCGGGCAAAAAGTGGACTTTTAGTTCGGGTGGTCCAATGGGTTTTGACCAGTGACCAGGACGTAGTTTAGGACGTCACGAATCCGTAGGCAGGTGGTACACCCGATTCCGACATCCGAGGAGGAAGTTATGATGTTCAGAATGTTGAGGGCATAACCGTAATTTGGGTAAAATAGGGGGAAGAGTTGACTTTTCGTACGATCGGGTTTTGACATGTTGACTTAGGATGGTTAGGTAGATCTCGTCGTCCTGAGTTCGATGATAGGCAGCACGTATTCATCGGACTTACGATGTGTGAGATACAGGTCTAGAAAGGTAGTGGAAAAATCGTAATTTTGACTTAAAAGGAGAGGCATTTTGGTCTTTGTGCGCTGGGATTTGTGCAGCAGAGAGGGACAAATGGAGGGTTGAGATTAAGCCACTTGGGAGAGGAATGGTGGATTGGTGACACGTGTAGGAGGGCTAGAGGCTTCCAGGATGCACGGTCCAATTATTTGGGGTGTACCCGTGTGTGCTGTGTGTTCGTGATTGAAGAATAGAGGCTGAGGAATTGAGAGCAATTGAGGGGTAATCGTGGGTGTTGGTGAGTTTGTGAGTGTGTGAGAGTGGCCAGAGAGTGAGAGGGAGACAGTGAGGGAGGTTGGAGGAGTGGTGATTGTTTGTGCGTGAGTTAAGAGCCACGGGAAATCAGAGAAAAACAAGGAGGAAGTGAGTGTTTGTGGTGGTGGTGTGGCCGTGTACGGTGAAATTGGGCTCGTGGTGGTGTCGTGAGGGGTGAGAGGAGTCGACTAACCCCAGCGGAGCTTGCGACGGCGACCAGAGGATAGGTAATTCCTCATCCCCGTTTCTTTGCTCTATTTTGCCGTCTAGTTTCAGGAGCTAAGTCGTAGCTGTATGGGTAGAATCGAGGAGTCTAGTGAGGTTTAGGGGACTCAGTAGGGTCCTAGGTAACTGCTGGTTGAGCAGCCGTGACGGGGGAGTGCACGTCGGAGGTTAGCACGGCGAAGAGTACTGGTGTGCTCTGTTTTGCCGTCGATGTGCAGATCGAAAATCGTGGACTTGGGGAGTGAGTCGACGGTTTTGGTGAGTTGGGTGAGACTCAGTGAGGTCCTAGGAAGGGTTTAAGATAGCCGCCGTGACGGGGGGTGACCTGGGTGGCCGGAGAAGGAAACAGGGGTGTATCGGGTTTATGGTTCGAGTTTGTGTCGACGGGTTTTAGGTTGAGTCGAGGCGTCTGAGTAAGAGGAATGGATAGCTTAGGTCTGGAAGATGCTGTTGGTGAAGAGAGGAGTGGTTTTGGTGCAGGTACGGCGGAGAACCGTCCTCGCCGGTTCGATTTGCAGGCACTGTGTCGAACCGGGTCTGCTCGAGGAAGACGATGCACTGTAGCTGGCGCGTGAGGGCCACACGTAGCCACTTTGGGCGGCGCGTGGGGGCGCGTGCGGCGACGGTTGAGGAATTTGTCAACATGGTTTTTAGTCTAGGTGTTGTGACGAGTCTAATGGGATTGGTTTCGGGTTAATCGGACGTCAAATCGAAGTAGTTTCGCGAGGGTGAAGGTTTAGGGTTCCGGTTCGGTACGTTTAGGACCCGGTGATTTTCGGAGAAAATTAGGAGAGTCTTGGTGGACGTGTTAGTAACGTACTTTGGCGGTTGTTGACAGGATCGGGAGTTCCCGAGGAAGCTGAGGAACGTACGAGACGTACGGGACGCGATTGAGGGCTTGGTACTGTGAGTGGACCCTTTCCTTAAACTCGAGCATGCATAACTATTTTTCTATAATTGTTTTATGGTTTTAATCATGACTCTATGTTATCGAATATGCTTTGTTGATTTTACATAATTGCACGTTTTTCGAGGAAGTTTGGTTTCAGCACGTTTTAGGAGAAAAGTGTGATTTCTGAATATGATGTTATGGATTTGGGATTTCAATGGATAAATGGTTTAAATGTTCGTAAAGGGATTTTGAAATCGGATTTCGCAGGATTTGGTTTTAAAAATGAAAAGTGAAATTCCGGATTTGGGTTCGGAATGACGGTTCGGAATGCCGGAAGGGCATCAGACCAGTGATTTCGGATTCGGGTTTGGATGTAGATTTCGAAATGGTTTTCAATGGTTTTGATTGGATTTGCTGGATCTGGTTATTGGGTTTAAAGACCCGGATTATGATTGACGGGGGACGGGCCCGGATGGGGTTTAAAGACCCGGATTGAGTTTAAAGACTCGGGAGTTTAAAGACTCGGATATATTGATATTTCCCCCGTAGGCCTGTTGAGTTTAAAGACTCGGGAGTTTAAAGACTCGGATATTATTGAGGCCTGGATTGAGTTTAAAGACTCGGGAGTTTAAAGACTCGGATAGATCCAGCAGGTTTGATCGGAAAATGATGATTTGATATTCACGATTTATGATACGGGTTTATGATGCTTATGATATGGTTTCTATAACTGTTTTATAGTGTTTCTGTTCTTATGGTGAGGTTATGGGAATTATAGTGTTTTAAAATGATTCTGTAAATATTTTATGGCGATTGCTTGATAACTGTTTTTGGTAACTGGGTTATGCATGTGGTTTCAAAACGGATGGCTAAAACCCGGTTTGCTTATAAAATGGTTTTGGAAACTTTTATTTTATTTTGGTCCACTCACACCTTCTGTTTTAATTTGCCCTCCAGGTCGTGGAGCTAGAGCGGGGTTTCGGCGTCGAGGCAGCGTCTGAGGCATAGAAGTCACGAGAAGGATCCCGTGGTGTTTTAATTTTCCGTGTGCGTGTACTGTTGATCGGTTTTTCTTTTCTGTGTATATGGGACTATGCTCTGTAAACTTTTAACTTCGGGATGTATTGTATAGTTTCTCCTGCGTCTGACTGAGTATTTTGGTGGTTGCGTGTGAGATTTACTTTTGTGTGTGTCGGGGTGTCAGACGGGAGCAGGATTTACCTCGGTGTTCGGGATGAAACCGGGGTGGGTCCTGACACGGATGGTGCCTGAGTGCAGTTCCCAAGGTTGGCCTACGCGTAGTGGGGATGTGACAGTGTGACTATTTATATTGATTGTGAATTTGTGCATTGTCACGACCCGGCCCATCTAATACAATATTGTCCGCTTTAGGCCCAGCCTTCACGGTTTTGTTTTCGGGAGCTCACATGCAACTTCCCAGTAGGTCACCCATCATGGGATAGCACCAGCCTCAACTCGCTTAACTTTGGGGTTCCAATCCCCCCCGAAGCCACTGAGCTCCCAAAAGGCCTTGTGTTAGATAGATACGTGCCCACACATATAAGGTACTTCACCTTTTCCTCCCCGAGCGATGTGGGATCGTTCACCGATCTTACCTTTCCAAGCTCACGGGTCTTGCTCACTGATCTTGCTTCTCAAGCTCACGGGTCTTGCTCACCGTTCTTGCTTCCAAGACCGGGTCTTACAATCCACCCCCCTTGGAGCCCAGCGTCCTCGCTGGCACACTTCCGGTCAGGGTCCGGCTCTGATATCATTCTGTCACGACCCGACCCATCAAACACAATATTGTCCGCTTTGGGCCCAGCCCTCACGGTTTAGTTTTCGGGACTTACAATTGTAACGACCCGTCCCGAGAGCCGGGAGTAACGTCATTAGTAACGGATTAGTGAGCTTAATCGGTGATTAGTTGATTACTTTAAGCCGTTTGGGTAGAATGACGATTTTACCCCTGGTTTGGGCAAATTGTTGACTTTGAGTTCGGGCGGTCAAGTGGACATTGACCGATGACCGTGACGTAGGTTGGGACGTCACGAGTCCGTGGACAGGTGGCACGCCCGATTCCGACATCCGAGGAGGTAGTTATGCTGTTCGGAAGGTTGAGGGCATTATCTTAATTTGGTTAAAATAGGGGGGAAAGTTGACTTTTAGCACGATCAAGTTTTTACGCATAGACCGAGGGCCGTTCGGTAGGTATCGACGTCCTGAGTACAACGACAGGCAGCACGCTGTCATCGGACGTCAGACGGATTAGTTATGGGTCTGAGAAGTTGAAGGACAAAATGGTAATTTTGAACCTAGGGGCATTTTGGTCTTTTCACCTAGGGCCAATCAGATAAGGCCATGTGGGGAAGTGTGACAGGATATTTATGTTTTGGTCCACCTGATGATGGACACATGGGGGACACCTAGAGGGTTCTAGTGAGTTTTGTTAGGCACGGCCACACTTTGGTCGATTTCAAAATCGTGCAATTGGGCATTTTACACCGAAAACAGGGAGAGGAATTTGTGAGGGTTCTTGATCGATTCAGTGAGTGTGTCAGGTTTTGTGTGAATTTGTGAGAGTGACAGAGAGAAGGAAGGAACTAGTGAGTGACTGGAGAGTGGAAATCGTGCAAGAGTTGTTGTGTGTGTGAGGGTGAGCTCACGGGAAAACCAGAGAACATAGAGGGTGTTTGGTGGTGGTGCAGCCAGGCTTGGTCAATCAAGGCTGGTGGTGGTGTCCAGAGGACGGAGGACGACTAGGGGAGTCGTATTGGCACGGAAGAGCTCACGGCGGCGGCCTGAGCACAGGTAATTTTTGCAACCCGTTTAGATGCTCTGTTTTCCCATAATTTTCAAACGGTGAGTCGTGGCTTTTGGGTACGAGTCGAAGTGTTTGGTGAGTGCTAGTCGACTAAGTAGGTTCCTAGGACTCTGTTGTTATCGAAGCCGTGACGGGGGAGTGGACGGTTGGCCGGGAGCTTGAACAGAGTTTTTGGTTGGTTTCGGGTTCGAGTTAGGGAGGTGTGTTTCAGACCGTGATGTCGAGTTTTGAAGGTGGGATTTAGTTACTTAGGATAGGACGAAACTACTGGGCTTGAAAGGAACAAAAACGGACTAGAAGTGACGAAGAACCGCCCTTGCCGGTTCAGACCGGTCGAGTGGCTGAGGAAGACGATGAACAGTGACTGTGTGCAGGCGCGTGAGGCCCACAAGGTTTTTGGTCTAATCGTTCTAACGAATCTATTGGGATAGGTTTCGGGACTATCGGATGTTGTTTCAGGTTAGTTCGAGGATTCGAAAGGTTTTAGGCCTCGGTTAAAAATAGTTAAAAATACGGGAAAATTATGGGGCTTAAGTATGATCATTGTGAAGTAGTTAGTGACCTTATTGTGGGATTTGAACAGGATCAAGAAAGCCAGTGATAGCAGATTAGCCGAGAACGGCGTAAGCGCACGCGTATCGAGGCTGCAACGAAATCGTATGTGAGTGGACTTTTCTTTCTAACTCTTGATGCATGCATATAAGTTTTTATATGTTTTCTATACTTGTTTCTATGATTTGATTTATGATTGTGATGGTTTACGGTTTTGCACGTTTTTTGAGGAAATGACGGTATTTCACGTTTTACGAGATTTGGTGGATATTGTGATTTGAACCTGGTTTTAATGAATTGATTTCGGGATTTGAAATACGATTTGATTTCAAAGAAAGTAAAAGTATTTTGGAAAGTGAATTCGGGCTTGAGGCCCAGTTCAAAAGTGGTTTTCGGAAATGTGATTTCGGGTTTTGGAATCGGAATTCCGGGTGACGATTCGGGATTCAATTCGGGACTTGAAGTGGATTTCCGGGTTTGGGTTCGTAATGGTTATTCCGGATGCCGGCTTACAGAATGATGGTTGCGAACTTAGACCTGGAAAGGAAATGGATATGAGTTCTGGATTTGGATTTGGAATGACGGTTCTGGATGCCGGAAGGGCATCAGACCAGTGGTTTCGGATTCGGGTTTGGATGTGGATTTAGAAATGGTTTTCAAATGGTTTTGATTGGATTTGTTGGATCTGGTTATTGGGTTTAAAGACCCGGAAATTGTGATTGACGGAGGACGGGCCCGGATTGGGTTTAAAGACTCGGAGTTTAAAGACTCGGATATACTGCTGTTTCCCCCGTAGGCCTGTTGAGTTTAAAGACTCAGATTATTGAGGCCTGGTTATTGAGTTTAAAGACTCGGGAGTTTAAAGACTCGTATAGATCCAGCAGGTTCGAAGGATGAGAATATGGTTTCAATTGTGTTTTGGATTTCGCTGAGATGTGATGATGTGGTTTTCAATAACGGGTTTTCGATGGTTTTGGGCTGAGGCCTGGGATTTGAGAAAAAGGAAAAATATGTTTGGTTTTCGTACATGGTTTTATGATATGAAATTGATATGCATGCATTGGTTTTGAAACGGAGGGTATAATTGTTATTGTTTTCAGATAACTGTTTTTAAACTTATACGTTATTTTTGTCCACTCACAGTCTTTTCGTGTTTTGGATACCCTCCAGGTTGTTGCGGCGCGGGCTGTTGGTTGAGAGAGACGGAGACATCACACGCATGATCCACAGTAGACTCTGCGCACTCTGGGAAGTTGGAAGATGTTGAGACGTTCGGTTCGGAAATCCCTTGTCCAACTTACGCGTCACACGAAGGTTGGACGTCTGTTTAGCCTTCGTGTCATGCGTAAGTCAGACGGGAGCAGGGTTTAGTCCCTAATCTTGGGGGATTAGGGGTGGGACCTGACAATTGGTATCAGAGCGAGGTTTTGTGTGTTCTGTATGAGGTTTGGTTCGCAGAGTCGTTGGTTCGTCGACTTGGGTGATGTGGTGCTACTGTGGATGAGATGTCTCGACGCGAAACAGCCCGACAACAACCTGGATACGATAGTGATAGTACGTTTGCGGTGGTTGGATAGCAACATTTAAGGATGTTAGTCGCTCGATACGCGGTACGAGGTGTGACGAACGTCGGCTTAGGGCCAGCATGGTTAGTGTGTTGGCACTAGTTTTACTTGAGTAGGTTGGTCGGCTTGAGGGGCCTGAGTGTAGCTCGTGGAGTTAGTGAGATACGTAGGCCGAGGAGGCCGATTGATGGTGGCCGGTTGGGCCGGATGGCTTTTGGTAGTTGATCGGAGGGATTGGTGGTCAGTTGGGTTGAGTTAGGCATTGTGCGGCTACGAGTAGCCGGATGCTTGAGTGGCAGGGTTTATGAACGACGGAGGATGTTGGTGAGTATGGTGACAATAAGGAATGGTCTTAGTCGGGTGTGACGACCCGAGTGATAAGTCTGTGGTGAACCAGTGGCAACTGCGGGTTTGGATGACCCGGACGACGGGGATGATTTGAGGTACCCCGTGAGATTACTAGATTGTAGTGAGAAGTACCTGAGGGAAATCAGGAAGTTGAGGTTTGTGATAGTAAGATGGATCATAGTCGTTGTGATGGCATGGTTGGGAACCATTGTAAGTTCCGTTGAAGAATGACGGAAAGAATTTGAAAGAGGTGACTATAACTGATCGATATGAGGTTATTGAAGAGAACCCACAATCTAGGATTTGCCTTTAGGACTTTGTAGATTTATTCCGACCAGGTGATCGGAGCAGTAGTCGAGGGAGATGAAGGCGAAGTAGTGAGTCGGGTAGTGGTTGAGTTACTAAGAGACCGGGAGTCTGGTTTAGGATTTGAGTTGGGTTCTGGAAGGTGTAGGTGGTTGTACGGGAGGATGTACTCTATGAACTCTATGGGGTACGCTAAATGAGGTATTTTAAAATATCTTTGTTTCTTTTCATAGGGTTTCCCTTGCGTACACCAAGAAGTTGTAGTTGGTAGTACTGGGCGACGGTATTGATTGGCGAGAGTGTTCGACGTGTCGAGTTGGTATTGGGGGTGTTGTGAGATACCCAAGGTGGAGATGATAGATGGGAATTTGACAGGAGTAGTTGTTGTTCGGGTAGGAGACCCCAGGTGTTGGGAACGAGCTGTGGAATTTCGGGGACGAAATTCTTTTAAGGAGGGTGGATTGTAACGACCCGTCCCGAGAGCCGGGATTAGTAACGTCATTAGTAACGGATTATTGAGCTTAATCGGTGATTAGTTGGTTACTTTCGGCCGTTTAGGTAGAATGACGATTTTGCCCCTAGTTTGAGCAAATTGCTGACTTTGAGTTCGGGCGGTCAAGTGGACATTGACCGATGACCGTGACGTAAGTTGGGACGTCACGAGTCCGTGGACAGGTGGCACGCCCGATTCCGACATCCGAGGAGGAAGTTATGATGTTCGGAAGGTTGAGGGCATTATCGTAATTTGGTTAAAATAGGGGGGAAAGTTGACTTTTAGCACGATCGAGTTTTTACGTGTAGACCGAGGACCGTTAGGTAGGTCTCGACGTCCTGAGTACAACGACAGGCGGCACACTGTCATCGGACGTCGGACGGATTAGTTATGGGTCTGAGAAGTTGAAGGGCAAAATGGTAATTTTGAACCTAGGGGCATTTTGGTCTTTTCACCTAGGGCCAATCAGATAAGGCCATGTGGGGAAGTGTGACAGGATATTTACGTCAGGACCCACCCCGGTTTCTCCCCGAAATCCGAGGTAAATCCTGCTCCCGTCTGACTCCCCGACACAAACTAAAGTAAAACACATACACAGTCACCACGTACTCAGTCAGACGAAGGAGAACTATATAACAAATCCCGAAGTCAATAGTTACAGAGCATAGTACTAATACAGAAGAAAGAAAACCGAAAAGCTAAGTACACGCACAACGGAAAATTTAACACAATTCGAGATCGCTCTCGTGACTTCTATGCCTCAGACGCTGCTTCGACGCCGGAACCCCGTACTAGCTCCACAACCTGGAGGGCAAGTTAAAACAGAAGGTGTGAGTGGACCATAAATAAAAGAAAACTTTTTCCAAAACCATTTTATAAGAAAACCGGGTTTAGCCCTCCGTTTTGAAACCACATGCATAACCCAGTTATTAAAACAGTTATCAATCAATCGCAATAAAACATTTACAGAAACATTTTAGAAACCAGTATAAATCACATAACCTCATCATAAGAACAGAAACACTATAAAACAGTTATAGAAACCAAAGCTAAAACATCATAAGACCTTATCATAAACCGTGAATATCAAACCATCATTTTCCGATCAAACCTGCTAGACCTATCCGAGTCTTTAAACTCCCGAGTCTTTAAACTCAAATCCAGGCCTCAATAATATCCGAGTCTTTAAACTCCCGAGTCTTTAAACTCAATAGGCCTACGGGGGAAATATCAATATATCCGAGTCTTTAAACTCCCGAGTCTTTAAACTCAATCCAGGTCTTTAAACCCAATCCGGGCCCGTCCCCCGTCAATCAATATCCGGGTCTTTAAACCCAATAACCAGATCCAGCAAATCCAATCCAAAACCATTTGAAAACCATTTCTCAATTCACATCCAAACCCGAATTCGAAATCACTGGTCCGAAGCCCTTCCGGCATCCCGAACCGTCATTTCGAACCCAAATCCGAAAATTCACTTTTCAAAACCGAAAATCATTGCTCATCAAATCATGCTCCAAAATCCCTTAACAAATACTAAAAACCATTTATCATTTGAAAATCCCAAAACCATAACCTTATTTTCCGAAATCAACATTCCTCGTAATACGTGCCAAATAAGTTATTTCTCTGAAACCGTGCAATTATGTAATAAATCCGACAAGCATGAAATCCCAGATATAAAACACTTATAGAAAAACAGTTATGCATGTTCGAGTTTAAGGAAAGGGTCCACTCACAGTACTGAGCCCTCAATCGCGTCCCGGACGTCTCGTACGTTCCTCAGCTTCCTCGGGAACTCCCGATCCTGTCAACAACCGCCAAAGTACGTTACTAACACGTCTACGAAGTTCCACCTAATTTCCCTAAAAAATCCTCGGGTCCTAACCGGAACGAATCGGAACCCTAAGCCTTCACCCTCGCAGAATTACATTGAATCGACGTCCAATTAACTCGAAACCAACTCTAACGGACTCGTCACAACACCTAGACCAAAAACCTAGTTGACACCTTCCCCAAAGACCACCGCACGCGCCCCCACGCGCCGCCCAAAGTGGCTGCGCGTGGCCCTCACGCGCCTGCTACAGTGCATCGGCTACCTCGAGCAGACCCGATTCAGCACAGTGTCTGCAACTTGAACCGGCGTCAGCGGTTCACTGCCTTCCGTCCACCAAATCTACTCCTTTCTTTATCAACAACATCGTCCAGACCTAGGCTACCCATTCCCGTAATCCAATCACCTCGACACGGCCTACAACTCGTCGACTTAAGCTCGAAACCAAAACCCGATAAACCCCTGCTTTCTTCTGCGGCCACCCAGGTCTTCCCCCAACACGGTGGCTACCCAAAACTCTTCTTAGGACCGTCCTAAACCTCACCCAACTCACCAAGACCGTCGACTCACGCCCAAGACCCACGACTTTCAAACTGAGCAAAACGGATAAAACAGAGCACACAGGGTACTCTCCGTCACGGCAGCACAACTAGCAGCTGCCTAGGACTCAACTGAGTCCCCTAGACCTCCCTAGACTCTTCGATTCAATCCCTAAAGCCACGACTTCCACTTTGAACTTCCACGGCTAAACAGAGCAAATAGAAGAGGATGAGAAATTACCTGTCCTCCGATCCCAATCGTGAGCTCAGCCGCGAGGTAGTAGCTCCTCCCGTTCACCTCCAGCCTCTGGACACTTCCACTGGCCTCGATTGGTTCATCACGGCCACAACACCACCCATAAACACTCACGTCCTCCCTGTTTTTCTCTGATTTCCCGTGGCTCTCAACTCGCACACAGACCATCACCACACCTCCAAACCTCCTCACTGTCTTCCTCTCAGACTCTAAGTCACTCCTCACTCACCAGAACACACCAACACTCACCATCATCCCTCAATTTTCTCTCGATCTCCCTCTCTGTTTCTCCCTGGTTCAAAGAACACACACACGGGCACGATTTAACCCCAAACAATTGGACCCGTGCACATAATCCTGGAAGCCTCTAGTCAAGCCCCACGTGTCACCATCCTACCCTTCCTCTCACAAATGGCCCAAGCTCAGCCATCCAATTTCCCTCTCTGTGCACAAATCCCCAGAAAACCCAAAAGACCAAAATACCCCTCATGTTAAGTCAAAATTACAATTTTACCCTTACCGTTTTCGACCCGTAACTCACACCTCGTAAGTCCGATGAATACGTGCCGCCTGCCATCGAACTCAGGACGACGAGATCTATCTAACGGTCCTAGGTCAACGTACCAAAACTCGATCATACGGAAAGTCAACTTTCCCCCCTAGTTTAACCAAATTACGGTTATGCCCTCAACCTTCCGAACATCATAACTTCCTTCTCGGATGTCGGAATCGGGCGTACCACCTGTCTACGGGTTCGTGACGTCCTAAACTACGTCCTGGTCATCGTTCAAAACCTAATTGACCGCCCGAACTAAAAATCAACTTTTTGCCCAAACTAGGGGCAAAATCGTCATTCTACCCTATCGGTCCAAAAGTACCCAACTAAGTACGACCTAAATGCACTAATCCCATCTTAATCACGATCTTAACCCTAATTTCTGGGACGGGTCGTTACAATTTATGTTTTGGTCCACCTGATGATGGACACGTGGGGGACACCTAGAGGGTTCTAGTGACTTTTGTTAGGCACGGCCACACTTTGGTCGATTTCAAAACCGTGCAATTGGGCATTTTACACAGAAAACAGGGAGAGGAATTTGTGAGGGTTCCTGATCGATTCAGTGAGTGTGTGAGGTTTTGTGTGAATTGGTGAGAGTGACAGAGAGAAGGAAGGAACTAGCGAGTGACTGGAGAGTGGAAATCGTGCAAGAGTTGTTGTGTGTGTGAGGGTGAGCTCACGGGAAAACCAGAGAACAGAGAGGGTGTTTGGTGGTGGTGCAGCCGTGCTTGGTCAATCAAGGCTGGTGGTGGTGTCCAGAGGACGGAGGACGACTAGAGGAGTCGTATTGGCACGGTGGAGCTCACGGCGGCGGCCTGAGCAAAGGTAATTTTTGCAACCCGTTTAGATGCTCTGTTTTCCCGTAATTTTCAAACGGCGAGTCATGGCTTTTGGGTACGAGTCGAAGTGTTTGGTGAGTGCTAGTCGACTAAGTAGGTCCCTAGGACTTTGTTGTTATCGAAGCCGTGACGGGGGAGTGGACGGTTGGCCGGGAGCTTGAACAGAGTTTTTGGTTGGTTTCGGGTTCGAGTTAGGGAGGTGTGTTTCAGGCCGTGATGTAGAGTTTTGAAGGTGGGATTGAGTTGCTTAGGATAGGACAAAACTACTGGGCTTAAAAGGAACAAAAATGGACTGGAAGTGACAAAGAACCGCCCTCGCCAGTTCATACCGGTCGAGTGGCTGAGGAAGACGATGAACAGTGACTGTGTGCAGGCGCGGGAGGCCCACGCGCAACCACTTTGAGCAGCGCGTGGAGGCTCGTGCGATGGTTTCTGGGGAAGTGGTCAACTAGGTTTTTGGTCTAATCGTTGTAACGAATCTATTGGGATAGGTTTCGGGACTATCAGACGTTGTTTCAGGTTAGTTCGAGGATTCGAAAGGTTTTAGGCCTCGGTTAAAAATTATTAAAAATACGGGAAAATTACGGGGCTTAAGTATGATCATTGTGAAGTAGTTAGTGACCTTATTGTGGGATTTGGACAGGATCAAGAAAGCCAGTGATAGAGGATTAGCCGAGAACGGCGTAAGCGCACTTGTATCGAGGCAGCAACGAAATGGTCTGTGAGTGGACTTTGCTTTCTAACTCTTGATGCATGCATATAAGTTTTTATATGTTTTCTATACTTGTTTCTATGATTTGATTTATGATTGTGATGGTTTACGGGTTTGCACGTTTTTTGAGGAAATGACGGTATTTCACGTTTTACAAGATTTGGTGGATATTGTGATTTGAACCTGGTTTTAATGAATTGATTTCGGGATTTGAAATACGATTTGATTTCAAAGAAAGTAAAAGGATTTTGGAAATTGAATTCGGGCTTGAGGCCTAGTTCAAAAGTGGTTTTCGGAAATGTGATTTCGGGTTTTGGAATCGGAATTCCGGGTGACGATTCGGGATTCGATTCGGGACTTGAAGTGGATTTCCGGGTTTGGGTTCGGAATGGTTATTCCGGATGCTGGCTTACGGAATGATGTTTGCGAACTTGGATCTAGAAAGGAAATGGATATGAGTTCTGGATTTGGATTCAGAATGACGGTTCTAGATGCCGGAAGGGCATCAGACCAGTGGTTTCGGATTCGCGTTTGGATATTTATTTAGAAATGGTTTTCAAATGGTTTTGATTGGATTTGTTGGATCTGGTTATTGGGTTTAAAGACCCGGATATTATGATTGACGGGGGACGGGCCCGGATTGGGTTTAAAGACCCGGATTGAGTTTAAAGACTCGGAGTTTAAAGACTCGGATATACTGCTATTTCCCCCGTAGGCCTGTTGAGTTTAAAGACTCAGATTATTGAGGCCTGGTTATTGAGTTTAAAGACTCGGGAGTTTAAATACTCGGATAGATCCAACAGGTTCGAAGGATGAGAATGTGGTTTCCATTGTGTTTTGGATTTCGCTGAGATGTGATGATGTGGTTTTCAATAACGGTTTTTCGATGGTTTTGGGATGAGGCCCGGGATTTGAGAAAAAGGAAAAATATGTTTGGTTTTCGTACATGGTTTTATGATATGAAATTGATATACATGCATTGGTTTTGAAACGGAGGGTATAACTGTTATTGTTTTCTGATAACTGTTTTTAAACTTATACGTTATTTTTGTCCACTCACAGTCTTTCGTGTTTTCGATACCCTCCAGGTTGTTGCGGCGCGGGCTGTTGGTCGAGAGAGACGAAGACATCACACGCATGATCCACAGTAGACTCTGCGCACTCCGGGAAGTTGGAAGATGTTGAGACGTTCGGTTCGGAAATCTCTTGTCCAACTTACGCGTCACTCGAAGGTTGGACGTCCGTTTAGCCTTCATGTCATGCGTAAGTCAGACGGGAGCAGGGTTTAGTCCCTAATCTTGGGAGATTAGGGGTGGGCCTTGACATGCATAGTGTGTTTAATGTTGATTGTGATTACGTACTGGTATTGAGTACGGGTTTTTATTTTGTGTGGCCAGGTGATTATGTGTTCACATGTTTGGCTTGAGAGCCGGGATTTGATACTTGTTATGTTTCACGTGCTTTGGCTAAAATGCCGGTGATTGTGATTCATATGTTTTTCGCTATGCATGCATGGTTTGATAAACTAGAGGGTAACTGATGTGTTTGAAAATTGTTTTAAATGATATTCTTTTTGTCCACTCACACCTTTTCTGTTTTGATGACCCTCCAGGCCGTGGCACGACATTTGGGGCTGATCGAGAGGCGGAGGCATGACTGGAAATCAGTGCAGTTACCTCTGGTTTGACAGGTGTTGAAGGGTAGTTACGGGACATCAGCTGACATGTCAAACGGGAGCAGGACCTGGCACGGTTATCAACGTCCAGCTGGGACTGGTCCTGTCAAATTGGTATCAGAGCATTGGGTTACTGATCTGTTATGCCTCCGAGACGTGAGCCCTGTGCACGGCCTGGTAATGAGCTCGACGGTCCAGATGTTGAGAGAGCCTAGCGTGACAGGACCCATCCCAATCCCCCCGGGATTAGTGCGGGATGACCCTGCTCCAGTCTGACACGAAGTGTCAGACAAGGGATATTTCCGACCTTTGCCCTTCCGGGCTATTAGAGTACGCCAGGATCCGGAGGAGGCATGTGATATCTCGATCTCTGCTACAGTTCACATCCGCTGTCAACCTGAAGGGCAGTCAAAACATTAAAAAACTGTGAGTGGACAAAACAAAAGTTTATAAAAACATTTAATAAGAAGACATTTGTACCCTCCACTAAAAGCATGCATGCATTCGAAAACCATTTATCCAAAACAAACCATATGTGGGACTAAGCCCAAAGCAGATGTAAACCAAGGTCGAAAGGACCACAATGAAAATGACCATACGGGCCACTGCCCAAATCCATAAGGGACTCGGCCCCAAACCATAAAGAAACCAAGTACACGAGCCACTGCTCAAATCCTGTGCACACCTGTGCACACCACATATCATATATCATATATACATATAAGTCACACAACCAATCCTGTCACGGTATCCAAAGCTACGCGCGTGCTACCCGGGTCTCAATCCGAGTCATCTCAAAGTCAAGGTCAATGTCCGCAGACCACTGACCCTACCCGAGGTAATAGTAACCATAGCCTTCCTGAGAGTAAGGAACCCAACTGGGGGGTGACTCCACTCAGTCGGTGCTCCGTGACTACTCCGGGGTCCACCCAGGCCAACGACCCTCCCCGGAGGAGATAATAGAAGTAAAGGAAGGTAGATGAACATATATATATATACATAACATAATATCCATGCCCGGTTCCCCTGAACCATCATGATCCATAAAATCCATAGCCAAGGTAACATGCCGGTTCCCATAAACCGTCATGTACCGTAATAACATAACCAGGTAACATGCCGGTTCCCATAAACCGTCATGTACCGTAATGACCAACAAGGGTTCATGCCGATTCCCATAAACCGTCATGAACCACGATACCATAACAAGGGTTCATGCCGGTTCCCATAAACCTTCATGAACCTGAGAATCCATTTAAGGTTCCCTGACCTGAAATCAAAACCGTAAAGTGACTGGGTCTCGTACCCGAACATAGGACATCAACTGGGCACCGTGCCCGGAATCTGAGGTCATATGCCCGAGACAAAACCAAATGGGTTTCATACCTGAGTTTATCCTTTTAGAAATCCAAAACCATTTCATTTAAATCAATAAAGAAATACAGACCCGTATAAGCACCGTATAAGGCCGAAACCTCGAAATACGTGCTTATACGTAACCACATAGAAATGCACCCATGGCATCATCAAACATGTATTAAAACATATAACAAATATTTATGCATGCACCAATTTAGAAAACAAGGTCCACTCACAGACCGTCCGAGCTGCCGCCTCGATTTGCGTGCCATTCGGCTCCCCGAGCCGATCACCATCACCGGGACTCTCAAACCTGTCCAAATTTTAATAGAAGGTTACTAACTACTTAATTAACCTCCTACCAAAGCCCCGTAATTTTCCCGAACTTTTAACTATTTTTAAACCGACCCTAAACCTTCCGACACCCCGAAAACTATCGAAACGATGTTCGATTGACACGAGACCAGTCCCAAAATCTTCGTTACATCGGATAGAAGATTTCCCGTGTTGAACACTTTCCCAAATTATGGACCACGTGCCCTCACGAACCCCTAGAAAGTCAAAAACACTGTTCATCGGCATCAACCTCAAAACTGAACCAGTTACTATTTACGGGTACTGTTCACAGTTACTGTTCATCTCGGTTTTTCTTCAGTTTTCGGACCGATTCGGAGTCCGTTTGGTCCCATTTTAATCCCTAAATTCCTATTTCTTCATTTCCTATCTAACCCAATCCCTAAAACTAAGAAAAACCACCCGAAACGGAGCTTCCATCCGCCATCAATGGTGGCCGGATTTTCTCCGGCCGTTCACGGCCGTTTCCAGCCATCCCAAGCCACGAAATCAATCCTATTCTACTCCTAGGTTCCCCAGAAATGTTTCCCAATCCTTAGAATCGAACAAAAACTAACAAAACCGAAATTTGAATTTTTGGGCATTTTCTTACCTCACGGTTTCTCTCCACCGTGGCCACCACCTTCCCCCGCCGTGGCTCGCCGTTCCTTGCCTCTCATCACCTCACTCACGGTCACACACAAGCACATGAGGAATAGTGGTATGTGTGTGTGTGCTTGTCCGAAGAACAAAGAAGAAAATGAAGAAAATATATAGGAATATGGGTTATGGGGTTTCGGGTGTGTGTGGAGAAGAATGAAGGGGATGAAATCAGATGAGAGAATGAGGGATGAAGGGTGTGGATTTAAAGTTAGAATTGAAATGGATGGTTAGGATTAATGGTTGGTGGATTTGATTATAAAAATAATTAAATAATATTAATTAATTATATAGATCCACATTTTGGGGGATCAAGTCAATGGGATGAGTGACACTTGTCACTCATCCATGGGGCCCACCAAAATATCCACCCAATCAGATTTCGCCGAAACGTCCCCGTCTCGAAGTTCGTGCATAGTGAAATCGAACTTCCGTGACCCATAACTCTCCCGTTTGAAGTCCGATTTCAGTGTGCCGCCTGCCTATGGATTCGTATCGTCTTTATTTACGTAACGGTCTTCGGCCCTCGGCCATCGGACCTCCCGGTCAAAAAGTCAACTTTTGACCTCCTATTCACCCAAATTACCAAAATGCCCCCAAACTTCCGAACGTCATAACTTCCTCCTCGAATGTCGGAATTGAACGTGCCACCTGTCTATGAACTCGTGACGTCACGAACTAGGTCACGGTCATCGGTCAAAGTCCATTTGACCGCCCGATTAAAAAGTCAACGTTTTGCCACCATCAAGGGCAAAACGGTCATTTCGCACCGTTCGTCCGATTTCGCTCTACTAATCACGGATTAGCCTCACTAATCGTGATTAGTCACTAATCTTGACACGACCCATCCCAATCCCCCCGGGATTACCATGGAATGTGACGTGCTCCCGTCTGACAAGAGGCGCCAGACAAGGGATAACCGATTGCCATTGCCCAAACGGGCTTCCAGAGTGCGTAAGGATCGATGGAGGAGGTGCGCGATGCTCAAGTCTCTGCTGCAGTCGTATCCGGAATCAACCTGAAGGGCATTAAAATCCAAAAGCTGTGAGTGGACGGAAATAAACAAGTCTGCTTAAAACATTTATAAGACATTTATGCCCCTCAGTAAAATCATATGCATGCACCAAAACCAATAATCCCATATTTATTTAGAAATAACCATTAGGGCCTTAGCCCGGAAACCAAAGCATATTTTCAATTTCCAAAAGTAAATCCAAGAGTTATTTCATCAATCCAGTAATATTCATTTATTATTTTTCCATCTCCGGCATCCCCGATGCCTAGCGTCCTAGACGCTTGACGTTCCAGACGTCATATCTCACGGTATTAAGCAACGCGTGCTGCCCGGGGTCTCACCGGGTCCATATCTCTGACATCCCCGATGTCTGACGTCCATGATGTCCAGCAATCCTGCTCCTGGATCACTATACGGTCCGGTAGCTCCGTACAATGAGCCCTCGCAGGCAATGCACCGTGACTTCTCCAGTGTCCCCGACACTTGGAGGAGACCAGGATATAAATATCCTCATATCGAGATGGTTTTATGGAACACATTTTATTATTCATTTCCAAAATATCACAAGGGCCCTGCCCCGAATTTCCATAAAACCGTCACAAGTCCAAATAGTTGAATCAAATCCGAAATAGTTCATTCAATTCCATTTTAGGGTCCCCGACCCGAAATCACATATACAAGTCAACTGGGCTCCTGGCCCGATTCATAAGTTAACTGGGCCCCTGGCCCGATTTCATAATTCAATTGGGCCCCTGGCCCGATTCAACAAATTAACTGGGCCCCTGGCCCGATTTCACATTATCAAATCCGTGACCGTTTCATGAAATCATATCCATCCATATTTATGGAAATCAGTGCAAATCCAGAAAACCTCGATTCACGTGCAAACACGTAAATCGCCTCGAAAAGCGTGAAAACATATAAATTCACTGATATCCAAAATAAATCATATAATCCCAATTATAACAATCATAAAACAGTTATGCATGCATCGAATTTATAAAACCAATGTCCACTCACAGACCGTTTAACCGAGCGCCTCGATACGCGTGCCATAGGCCCTCCCGGGCCACCTCACTATCACCGGGACTCCCAATCCTGTTCAAATCAATTTAGAGGATCACTAACCTCATCATTAACATCCTATTCAAGTCCCGTAATTTTCCCGAATTTTTAAGTATTTTTAAATTGGATTTAAAACCTTCGGACATCCCGAACAATATCGAGACGGTGTCCGATCGACACGAAACCAATCCCAAAATGTTCGTTACAATGTATAGGATAAAAGTCATGTTGACCTCACCTCGAGATTCGTGCCCACGCGCCGTCACGCGCCGCCGTGAGTGGCTGCGCGTGAAAGCCACGCGCCTGCTACAGTGCTCCTTCTTCACCCGAATGACTGGTAAACGGGTCAGATTACCCGCGATAGGATCCGTTTCAAACACCCTCAATTCGATATCAATTCCATCCGTTCTTGATCCTACAACAATCACCAATCCACCAATTTCAGTTCTGTGTCCATGATTAGCATCAACCGTCGATCAATCTTGTCGACAACCCGTGATCACCCAAAACGGGTCGATCACCAGAGCTCCTCCAATCCTTAACCAAAATCAAATTAACTTCACAGGAAGTTAATAAGGACTACAACGAACTAATTAGCATCATTAATTTAACTCGACAATACCTCAATCGTCACAACTCAAGCTCGAGTTTTCCGGCCGTCCACCATGTCCGTTCACGGCCCTAGGAGCTCCCAAGCTTGCCCCATTTGATCTGGTTCGACTCGTTGAAGTTCCAGGAAGCTCAAACACTCATCAATTAGGCTTGGGCTGGCCTGAAACTGGAAATTCGAATTTGAATTCCCCAGAACCCAGTTTCGGGTTTTCAGAGAATTTCAGCCCCAAACTCACTCATTCCTCTCATTCTCAATCTCAGTGAACCGCTCTCGACTCACTCACCATTCTTTTAATTCAATTCAGCCGTTAAAGGCGTCCAAAAGTGTCCTCAAATGACTGTGCAAGGTTCCCCTGCACAGACCCGAAAACATTAAACAACCAGTGCCCATGTCCTTTTGATCGATTGCCAGCACCAAACATGTGCAATTCCACCTCATACTGGTCCAATTAACTCAATTAAATCATAAACAAAACAAGGGATCGATTGCACAAAGCATCCACCTCACGGCTAATTCAATGGAACAGTGTCCCGTGAAGAAAATTACAATTCTGCCCTTGTGCAGAAAATTACCAAAATGCCCCTCACGCATCCTGACCCGTAACTCGGTCATACGGACTCCGATTGATGCGTGCCGCCTGTCTACGAACTCAGGGCATCGAGACCTTCCTAACGGTCCTCGGTCCTCGGCCATCGGGCATCCCGATCAAAAAGTCAACATTTCCCCCTTATATCGTCCAAATTACGAAAACGCCCCTGGACTTCCGTACATCATAACTTTCACCACGAACGTCGGAATCGAACGTGCCACCTGTCTATGAACTCGTGACGTCCCGAACTACGTCACGGTCATCGGTCAAAGTCCATTTGACCATCCGAATTAAAAGTCAACGTCTTGCCCACGCCCAGGGGCAAAACGGTCATTTTGCACAATTCGTCCGAAATCGCCCAACTAATCCCAGATTAGTAAATCACAATTAAATAATATTAAATCCCGATATTCGGGACGGGTCGTTACAACCTTCCCTCCTTAAAGAATTTCGTCCTCGAAATTACCAATAACCTTATTCCACAACCACCTTGTGGAAACAATTCGACCACACATCTGTGTACACTTGTACACCCACATACTGGGACAACACCAGTCTCGTTTGTACCCAGACATACCACCTCAGTCATACGTCATAATAGCAACAACACTCGACCACCTCGAGTGGAAATGATCACCTGATCCGCGATAAAATCGCCTAACCATTTAGCTGACTCCTTCAGCTAGATGGTTCCTTCCCATTGCCAATAAATCCTTACATTTGCTCCCGCCGGGAGTCACCAAATCTCATTTGTCAGTCCATGCTGACACCACTAGTCAAACTGTCATCACAAAACTTTACCACCCTGATAAAGCCCCAACCATCTGTCCATCCGTGACAACACCACGTACTACATCACTCTCGATGTAGCGCAAGATCAACCACATGATCTCAATTCGCAGGGCAAGCCCATCCTGCGACATAAATAAATCTCAATGTCCATAATCGCCGACTCCCTCTGCGAACCAAAACGCTGGAAAAATATGACGGCGTAGTAGCATCACGCAAGGCTACTCGTGGTTACTCTGACCACCAACTCACTCATCCTGAGTGTACGTATACCGCCAACTTACTCAATCAAGTGGTGTAACTGGAACACATTGAATACCAGCCCAGCAGTGACACACATCTCAGTACTAGGGTTCCATAAGCCAACCATGGCTAAGAGCACCTGCTCATACAATCACTGAACCCTGACAAAATCACTCTGCCCAGCGCACAGTATCCAATGTCCAGTCCACAATATAGCCAAACAAATGATATCAGAACCAATCCGATTACCAACACATTAGTTACACACCACTGGTACATCCCATGTACCGCCATTAGGCACCACTCAGCCTAACCAGTATCAATCCTCGTACAACGTACCCTGTACGTACCTCAATCCATCAATCTGACTATAGCCACCCAGGTTATAGCCAAACACGTTCTAGTAATGGAGCACATTTGCTCAAACCAACATGAGACAAAACGAACTCCACCCGTCATCTAGTTCCAATTCCGAATCCGAATCCGCAATTTCGTAAGAAATTCCGAATCCAAACCCAAACATCACATATTTAATCCATTTCCAAATCCGAATCCGAAATCATTATTCCGTAAGCTAGCATTGGAATAACCATTCCGTACCCAAATCCAGTAATCCATTTTCGAGCTTCGCAATCGAATCCTGAATCGTCACCCAGAAATTCGATTCCAAAACCCAAAATCTCGTTTACGTCCACCAAGACGTAACAAAACCGAACCTATCGGTTGCCTCTCCAAAACACTCGATTTACATCATAGGGAAGCCCATCCCAATATCCACACGTCAAAGGTTGACAAAATCCGACCACATCGGAAACCTACTCAACCAAGTCACAAACCATATGGACTTCACTCCGAGAAGAAGTTCAGTCTCGTCATTTACGATTCACATACCAAGGTAAGAGTGATAACTCTCATCCAATCTGGATCATCACGACCACAACCCAGATCCATCGCTACGTCACTCGACAAGTAATATCGCGATCCTAGATCGTCACATCGACCAAAGTCGACAACATCGCAAATCAGATCCACCTAGGATCCATACATGCTCACATAGCTAACAGTCCATCCGAAAGCCGATCGTAGGGTCTTACACCCCAAATTGAATCCTTCGCCAAATTTCCCTTGGTGGAAAGATGACAACACATTTCACCACCAAATCCAAAATCATACTCAACTGCTTGTGTCCAATGACCCAAGGCCAAACCTGGGTCCACCTACCAATACACGCTCAACGTACTGGTAGCAACAATCATCACCTGCCACGGCAGGAAATAAGAAGTCAACCCCAAAGACTTCGGAATACCAATCACCGGTGTGGAAACGAGCACTTCCCTCGTCTCCCAATCACAACTCTCCCCGGATAGAGAGTTCCAACCATGTTGGAAACAGACATGCTCCCAATGAGATGTCAAGTCCAACCACGGGACTTCCCACGTCCATACCTCACTTGGACCACCACGTGTCCAAAATCAATTCATTACTCGGACCTCACGTCCGCCAATAGTCATGTATGCACACACCCCGATTCCGAACGGAAATTTCCTCAACTCTGCCTGGATGTGCATACCATACTGCCTTCGTCTCACATCTCGACCTTAACAGGTTCAATCCTCAGGTTCCAAGTGATTCACAATCACAAAATACTACGAATGGTTTCCCCGACTTTTCCAATTTCAGTAATTTCCTTGTACTTCCTGGGGATATAAGCAGTACACAAACTTACCAATCTCGGAGTTGACCACAACTCCCCAAGTCCACCAACTCGCATGACATAGGGAACATCGTCCCTAGATTCCCCAAGTTTCAATCATACCATTTTATCCATTCATCACTTGTCATCATAAATCTGTTAGGACTTATCCCAACACGACACAACCTCCACTGGATCCCATCCAGTCCAAGACTCAACCACCACTGAGTCGCAGATACCAATCATCTGTTCATCATGACAGAGTCACACCCCAAATGGTGGCTTCTCGTCATCACAATCACCGACACCGGTACCAGCACCAGTGCTAGTACCAGCACCACGCACCATCATCAATACCAGTATCAGCACACAGGCATCCATACTAGTATTGGCATATAGGTATCACCATACCAACATCCAAAAATAGCACACGAACACCCATGCTAGCACACGAACATCCATGCTAGCACACAGTGTGCAAAGTTGTTACCCTGGATCTCCGTTCATTCCGAACGACGATCCCGTAACACCACTCGTACCCCAGGACTATGGGTACCTCCAATTTGCCATCAGCACATCAGGATAATGAACGTTCCCTGAACGTCCCCAAGTATCAAAGCCACACAAAATACCCTCGATAGCCAGTCATCTCGACACAACTGTCGACCAACAGTCATCGTTGTCAAGATCCGTAACCACACCTCACACTCATATTCGATCCAACACGGGATTCCATATTTTATCTCGTAACCGCATCCGTGGATCAAATCCCATAATCCAGACTAGACTCACTAGAGTCATCCACATGGTCATCCATGACCTCAGCCGCGCGTCGCAGCACAAGTTCTCACTTAAGGTTCACCTTTCGGTCCATCAATTATAAATCAGGGTTCCAAGGTCACACCCTAGGGTTCCACCGAAACCAACTGCCTTTTGCAGTAAAATCCACAACCTGACCGACTCTGCGGTCCTGACATCGTATAGACATCCAATCCAATCCAATCGTCAACTCAACGTGGGTTCCACCACGAAGGTCATCGGCTAACTCCGATGCACCAACAACCCGAACACTAGCCAACACTACCAGGGTCCAAAACATAGACCAATACTCAACCGAGTTTCACATTTCCAATCAAATGAGGTTCCCTGAACCTAGCTGTGCCCAGTGGCACAACAATTCATCATCTCATGACCGAACCGACGGTCCCACATTACCAGTTAATCGTATACAACCCCACCTGGGTTGAATCGCATCAATGCACGGCGTATCGGGCCAAACACACCCAATTCACCATACAAACCCCAAACTATCTATCAGGTTGACAACGGAACAGCAGCCCAAAGAGACATCACACCCTCGACCTTCGCGCACAAAAGAGCAAAACCTGCTCTGATACCACTTGACACGACCCATCCCAATCCCCCCGGGATTACCATGGAATGTGACGTGCTCCCGTCTGACAAGAGGCGCCAGACAAGGGATAACCGATTGCCATTGCCCAAACGGGCTTCCAGAGTGCGTAAGGATCGATGGAGGAGGTGCGCGATGCTCAAGTCTCTGCTGCAGTCGTATCCGGAATCAACCTGAAGGGCATTAAAATCCAAAAGCTGTGAGTGGACGGAAAT
Organism: Prinsepia uniflora; assembly: GCA_032719365.1. Lineage (NCBI taxonomy): Eukaryota > Viridiplantae > Streptophyta > Magnoliopsida > Rosales > Rosaceae > Prinsepia > Prinsepia uniflora. The sequence goes on from CM064874.1 coordinate 29,256,923, forward strand.
AAACAAGTCTGCTTAAAACATTTATAAGACATTTATGCCCCTCAGTAAAATCATATGCATGCACCAAAACCAATAATCCCATATTTATTTAGAAATAACCATTAGGGCCTTAGCCCGGAAACCAAAGCATATTTTCAATTTCCAAAAGTAAATCCAAGAGTTATTTCATCAATCCAGTAATATTCATTTATTATTTTTCCATCTCCGGCATCCCCGATGCCTAGCGTCCTAGACGCTTGACGTTCCAGACGTCATATCTCACGGTATTAAGCAACGCGTGCTGCCCGGGGTCTCACCGGGTCCATATCTCTGACATCCCCGATGTCTGACGTCCATGATGTCCAGCAATCCTGCTCCTGGATCACTATACGGTCCGGTAGCTCCGTACAATGAGCCCTCGCAGGCAATGCACCGTGACTTCTCCAGTGTCCCCGACACTTGGAGGAGACCAGGATATAAATATCCTCATATCGAGATGGTTTTATGGAACACATTTTATTATTCATTTCCAAAATATCACAAGGGCCCTGCCCCGAATTTCCATAAAACCGTCACAAGTCCAAATAGTTGAATCAAATCCGAAATAGTTCATTCAATTCCATTTTAGGGTCCCCGACCCGAAATCACATATACAAGTCAACTGGGCTCCTGGCCCGATTCATAAGTTAACTGGGCCCCTGGCCCGATTTCATAATTCAATTGGGCCCCTGGCCCGATTCAACAAATTAACTGGGCCCCTGGCCCGATTTCACATTATCAAATCCGTGACCGTTTCATGAAATCATATCCATCCATATTTATGGAAATCAGTGCAAATCCAGAAAACCTCGATTCACGTGCAAACACGTAAATCGCCTCGAAAAGCGTGAAAACATATAAATTCACTGATATCCAAAATAAATCATATAATCCCAATTATAACAATCATAAAACAGTTATGCATGCATCGAATTTATAAAACCAATGTCCACTCACAGACCGTTTAACCGAGCGCCTCGATACGCGTGCCATAGGCCCTCCCGGGCCACCTCACTATCACCGGGACTCCCAATCCTGTTCAAATCAATTTAGAGGATCACTAACCTCATCATTAACATCCTATTCAAGTCCCGTAATTTTCCCGAATTTTTAAGTATTTTTAAATTGGATTTAAAACCTTCGGACATCCCGAACAATATCGAGACGGTGTCCGATCGACACGAAACCAATCCCAAAATGTTCGTTACAATGTATAGGATAAAAGTCATGTTGACCTCACCTCGAGATTCGTGCCCACGCGCCGTCACGCGCCGCCGTGAGTGGCTGCGCGTGAAAGCCACGCGCCTGCTACAGTGCTCCTTCTTCACCCGAATGACTGGTAAACGGGTCAGATTACCCGCGATAGGATCCGTTTCAAACACCCTCAATTCGATATCAATTCCATCCGTTCTTGATCCTACAACAATCACCAATCCACCAATTTCAGTTCTGTGTCCATGATTAGCATCAACCGTCGATCAATCTTGTCGACAACCCGTGATCACCCAAAACGGGTCGATCACCAGAGCTCCTCCAATCCTTAACCAAAATCAAATTAACTTCACAGGAAGTTAATAAGGACTACAACGAACTAATTAGCATCATTAATTTAACTCGACAATACCTCAATCGTCACAACTCAAGCTCGAGTTTTCCGGCCGTCCACCATGTCCGTTCACGGCCCTAGGAGCTCCCAAGCTTGCCCCATTTGATCTGGTTCGACTCGTTGAAGTTCCAGGAAGCTCAAACACTCATCAATTAGGCTTGGGCTGGCCTGAAACTGGAAATTCGAATTTGAATTCCCCAGAACCCAGTTTCGGGTTTTCAGAGAATTTCAGCCCCAAACTCACTCATTCCTCTCATTCTCAATCTCAGTGAACCGCTCTCGACTCACTCACCATTCTTTTAATTCAATTCAGCCGTTAAAGGCGTCCAAAAGTGTCCTCAAATGACTGTGCAAGGTTCCCCTGCACAGACCCGAAAACATTAAACAACCAGTGCCCATGTCCTTTTGATCGATTGCCAGCACCAAACATGTGCAATTCCACCTCATACTGGTCCAATTAACTCAATTAAATCATAAACAAAACAAGGGATCGATCGCACAAAGCATCCACCTCACGGCTAATTCAATGGAACAGTGTCCCGTGAAGAAAATTACAATTCTGCCCTTGTGCAGAAAATTACCAAAATGCCCCTCACGCATCCTGACCCGTAACTCGGTCATACGGACTCCGATTGATGCGTGCCGCCTGTCTACGAACTCAGGGCATCGAGACCTTCCTAACGGTCCTCGGTCCTCGGCCATCGGGCATCCCGATCAAAAAGTCAACATTTCCCCCTTATATCGTCCAAATTACGAAAACGCACATGGACTTCCGTACATCATAACTTTCACCACGAACGTCGGAATCGAACGTGCCACCTGTCTATGAACTCGTGACGTCCCGAACTACGTCACGGTCATCGGTCAAAGTCCATTTGACCATCCGAATTAAAAGTCAACGTCTTGCCCACGCCCAGGGGCAAAACGGTCATTTTGCACAATTCGTCCGAAATCGCCCAACTAATCCCAGATTAGTAAATCACAATTAAATAATATTAAATCCCGATATTCGGGACGGGTCGTTACAAATCTAATCTAGGAATTTGGGACGGGTCGTTACAACCTTCCCTCCTTAATTAATTTCGTCCTCGAAATTCTAACCGACCTAAACCCAACCGTTCTTCCCTCCTTAATTTAGTTCCGTTCTCGAAACTCCAACTATCCTGATTCCACAACCTCCACCTCGTGGAAATAATTCGACCTACCACGCAACACGTGTACGCTAGTATACCCACTAACCAGAACAATACTTACTCGTCTGCAGCCAGACGTACCGCTAACATCCATATCGTATCGACTACGTTCGACCACGTCGAATGACAGTAGTCATGCGTTCTGAATTGACACTACTGGTTAAATCTACCGTTTTCGTTGACACAGCAACTCGACGGTTCCTTTCTCAAACACTAACTATCCCGACATCTACTCCCACTGGGAGTTACCAATCACTCAACGATACACGCTGACACCTCCGACAAACTGTCACCACTTGACAGTCGTCAGTCGCAACTGATATGACACACACTCGTGGTTACACTAACCACAAGCATTTCACTCGACCTATGTGTAACTAGACCCATCAGAAATACCATGACCCAATGCACAGTATCCAATGTCGAGTCCACGACCTCAACTAATCCGAGGGTATCAGAACCAATCCGACTACCAATACGCTCACTAACATACTACGGGTATAACCTATATACTGTCACCAGGCACGACAAGTACACCCAGTATCGTACCTTGAACAACGTACAAAGTACGTACATCTACCCATCGACATACCACAACAATAACCAGACCACCTAGGTCATAGTCAAACACGTTTCTATTATGGAGTCCATTTGTCCAATCCCGGATTAGACAAATCGAAACTCCAACCCATCATCTATTTCCAAATCCGAATCCGCAATTTCGTAAGAAATCCCGAATCTAAACCCAGAAGTCATATCCATATCATGTCCAAATTCGAATCCGAAATCATCATTCCGTAAGCTAGCATTTGGAATGACCATTCCGAACCCAAATCCATAAAAAGAAAATCCACAGTCAAGCTCTAGAATCAAATCCTGAATCGTCACCCAGAATCCGATTCCAAACCCCAACTCCAGAAATCCTCTTTCAAGTTCCAAAATCAAATCCTGAATCGTCATCCAGAAATCTGATTCCAAAACCTGAAATATCGTTCTCGTCTACCGAGACGTATCAATCATGAACCTATCGATTGTCTGCTCAACCGATTACTCCAATACCATCGATTGACTTCATAGGGAAGTCAATCCCAACATCAACACAACACTAGGTCAGACAAAATCCGACCTCGTCAGACACCTACTCATCGGACAACTACTTAGGCGAGTAATAAGCCATATGGGATTTACCTCGAAAAGAAATTCAGTCCCATCATGCTTCACTCAACATCCAAGTAAGAGTAATAAACTCTCCACCTATCTGGATATCCAAATCACGATCCAGATCCAACACTACGTCAACCGACCATAGACGTCACGATCCCCTATCGTCACGACGTCCAAAGTCCTCAACCATTTCCCACATCTAAATAGATTAGTCAACGACGTGACACGCCGAGACTGTGGGTTATCACTGATTACCTCGTATCGATCCTCGTCATTCCACCGAGGAACATCAAAGATGATACAAGAATGTGACATCAAAACTCATCCTATGTGAATACAACCAAGCTCGCTGCATTCACCACGTCACGTAACCTGACATCGTCTGCCACCAAGTAGAGAATGAGGAATCGCAGTCACCTAACTGCGATATACTCACTCCACCTGATGACCCAAGACAATCACGGGTCCACCAACCAATACACGATCAGTGTACTAGTGGCAACCAACAACATCAATAACATCTACATCATCTACCACCATCGATTATGGTAGAACCTGAGAAGTCACCCAAAATGACTTCGACATACCCCTTACCAATGCGGAAAACCCGCATTCCACTCGTCACCTCAATCGCAACCTCTCGCGATTCCGAAGTTCCAACAAGATTGGAAACAACATACCCGGACATCAACCACGTGTCCCCTAACCAGTTTAACCCTATCTGAGATCCACTCTTGAACCACAGATACCGAACATATGCCCATTACGACGGAGTCACACCCCGATCCGTAACTCATCGTCATCACGATCACCGGCACCAGCGCTAGTATTAGCGCCAGCCCACAATACTATCGGTACACACACCCAGCATCAGTAGCGGCACACCATGTGCAAAATTGACAACCCTGGATCTCCGCTCATACCGAGCGACGATCCCGTACCTCTGCTCGAATAGGAGAAACTCTGCCTCCCTCGTACCCAACACCTCTGGGTACAATCACCCTGACAACCCATACGAGAAAAGGAAACGTCCCCTGAACGTCCCCGATTCCCAACAACCACAGCTACAACCACTCTCGGTAGTAGTGCCTTCCACAGACTCGTGCAGACCTAACTACCAGACCTCGCTATATCCAGACTCCGTATCCAACGGAATCAATCGCCCGTACCAACTACTCTGTATCCCACTCAGGGATTCCATCGACAAGTACCAACCCTGGTAACCTGTCCAACCAAACTCTAACCAGTCGCAACTAGACTAACCCAATGTCCTCTACCAGGTCACCAATGACCTTAGTTGCACCAAACGACAACTAAAGTACCATGACAACCAACTATGTCTAACCGATAAATATAACCTCGACTGCGAAATGCAGTCCCAACACAAGCTGACATGACTAGACCGACTAACGAATCCAAATCCGAATAGTCGTCCAAGTCAAACCACTCGTCAACTCCCATTTTTGAATCATACACCCAAGGTAGGGTTCCACGATCACACCTAGAGTTCCTCGGAACCCAACTGCGAAAAGCAGTATAATCCACGATCTGACCGACCCCGCGGTCTGGACATCATAAAGACGTCAATCCAATCCTACCGTCAATCCAACTCGGATTCCTCAAATCCGGTTGCTAACTGCCAACTGCAGTAAATCTATCTAACTCAACCAAATTCGATCATCCAACTCAACAATATTCGACCATCCGATGATCACAATTCCCAACTAGTAGTCGGAACCAATCCTACGACATCGTGAAAGACGATCCCAACTAACCGTCTCACGATCAAAACGTTAACGTACAAGTACGTCATCCCTTCCGTAGGGTCTCACACTGTCAACCCTGACAGAACTATGGCAACTCCGGCATCGAATGCCGAACCAAGACGGTCCACAATTCAATCCTACTAACTATCGTATCGGTATCCCAACATTAGGTTGACCACGAACTGTAGCCCAATGAGATATCACATCCTCGACCTGTGTACATACTCCAAGAGCTGCACGGTTGCTCGAATAGAGACAACCCCGCTCTGATACCACGTTGACAGGACCCATCCCAATCCCCCCGGGATTAGTGCGGGATGACCCTGCTCCCGTCTGACACGAAGTGTTAGACAAGGGATATTTCCGACCTTTGCCCTTCCGGGCTATTAGAGTACGCCAGGATCCGGAGGAGGCATGTGATATCTCGATCTCTGCTACAGTTCACATCCGCTGTCAACCTGAAGGGCAGTCAAAACATTAAAAAACTGTGAGTGGACAAAACAAAAGCTTATAAAAACATTTAATAAGAAGACATTTGTACCCTCCACTAAAAGCATGCATGCATTCGAAAACCATTTATCCAAAACAAACCATATGTGGGACTAAGCCCAAAGCAGATGTAAACCAAGGTCGAAAGGACCACAATGAAAACGACCATACGGGCCACTGCCCAAATCCATAAGGGACTCGGCCCCAAACCATAAAGAAACCAAGTACACGAGCCACTGCTCAAATCCTGTGCACACCACATATCATATATCATATATACATATAAGTCACACAACCAATCCTGTCACGGTATCCAAAGCTACGCGCGTGCTACCCGGGTCTCAATCCGAGTCATCTCAAAGTCAAGGTCAATGTCCGCAGACCACTGACCCTACCCGAGGTAATAGTAACCATAGCCTTCCTGAGAGTAAGGAACCCAACTGGGGGGTGACTCCACTCAGTCGGTGCTCCGTGACTACTCCGGGGTCCACCCAGGCCAACGACCCTCCCCGGAGGAGATAATAGAAGTAAAGGAAGGTAGATGAACATATATATATATACATAACATAATATCCATGCCCGGTTCCCCTGAACCGTCATGATCCATAAAATCCATAGCCAAGGTAACATGCCGGTTCCCATAAACCGTCATGTACCGTAATAACATAACCAGGTAACATGCCGGTTCCCATAAACCGTCATGTACCGTAATGACCAACAAGGGTTCATGCCGATTCCCATAAACCGTCATGAACCACGATACCATAACAAGGGTTCATGCCGGTTCCCATAAACCTTCATGAACCTGAGAATCCATTTAAGGTTCCCTGACCTGAAATCAAAACCGTAAAGTGACTGGGTCTCGTACCCGAACATAGGACATCAACTGGGCACCGTGCCCGGAATCTGAGGTCATATGCCCGAGACAAAACCAAATGGGTTTCATACCTGAGTTTATCCTTTTAGAAATCCAAAACCATTTCATTTAAATCAATAAAGAAATACAGACCCGTATAAGCACCGTATAAGGCCGAAACCTCGAAATACGTGCTTATACGTAACCACATAGAAATGCACCCATGGCATCATCAAACATGTATTAAAACATATAACAAATATTTATGCATGCACCAATTTAGAAAACAAGGTCCACTCACAGACCGTCCGAGCTGCCGCCTCGATTTGCGTGCCATTCGGCTCCCCGAGCCGATCACCATCACCGGGACTCTCAAACCTGTCCAAATTTTAATAGAAGGTTACTAACTACTTAATTAACCTCCTACCAAAGCCCCGTAATTTTCCCGAACTTTTAACTATTTTTAAACCGACCCTAAACCTTCCGACACCCCGAAAACTATCGAAACGATGTTCGATTGACACGAGACCAGTCCCAAAATCTTCGTTACATCGGATAGAAGATTTCCCGTGTTGAACACTTTCCCAAATTATGGACCACGTGCCCTCACGAACCCCTAGAAAGTCAAAAACACTGTTCATCGGCATCAACCTCAAAACTGAACCAGTTACTATTTACGGGTACTGTTCACAGTTACTGTTCATCTCGGTTTTTCTTCAGTTTTCGGACCGATTCGGAGTCCGTTTGGTCCCATTTTAATCCCTAAATTCCTATTTCTTCATTTCCTATCTAACCCAATCCCTAAAACTAAGAAAAACCACCCGAAACGGAGCTTCCATCCGCCATCAATGGTGGCCGGATTTTCTCCGGCCGTTCACGGCCGTTTCCAGCCATCCCAAGCCACGAAATCAATCCTATTCTACTCCTAGGTTCCCCAGAAATGTTTCCCAATCCTTAGAATCGAACAAAAACTAACAAAACCGAAATTTGAATTTTTGGGCATTTTCTTACCTCACGGTTTCTCTCCACCGTGGCCACCACCTTCCCCCGCCGTGGCTCGCCGTTCCTTGCCTCTCATCACCTCACTCACGGTCACACACAAGCACATGAGGAATGGTGGTATGTGTGTGTGTGTGTGCTTGTCCGAAGAACAAAGAAGAAAATGAAGAAAATATGGAGGAATATGGGTTATGGGGTTTCGGGTGTGTGTGGAGAAGAATGAAGGGGATGAAATCAGATGAGAGAATGAGGGATGAAGGGTGTGGATTTAAAGTTAGAATTGAAATGGATGGTTAGGATTAATGGTTGGTGGATTTGATTATAAAAATAATTAAATAATATTAATTAATTATATAGATCCACATTTTGGGGGATCAAGTCAATGGGATGAGTGACACTTGTCACTCATCCATGGGGCCCACCAAAATATCCACCCAATCAGATTTCGCCGAAACGTCCCCGTCTCGAAGTTCGTGTATAGTGAAATCGAACTTCCGTGACCCATAACTCTCCCGTTTGAAGTCCGATTTCAGTGTGCCGCCTGCCTATGGATTCGTATCGTCTTTATTTACGTAACGGTCTTCGGCCCTCGGCCATCGGACCTCCCAGTCAAAAAGTCAACTTTTGACCTCCTATTCACCCAAATTACCAAAATGCCCCCAAACTTCCGAACGTCATAACTTCCTCCTCGAATGTCGGAATTGAACGTGCCACCTGTCTATGAACTCGTGACGTCACGAACTACGTCACGGTCATCGGTCAAAGTCCATTTGACCGCCCGATTAAAAAGTCAACGTTTTGCCGCCATCAAGGGCAAAACGGTCATTTCGCACCGTTCGTCCGATTTCGCTCTACTAATCACGGATTAGCCTCACTAATCGTGATTAGTCACTAATCTAATCTAGGAATTTGGGACGGGTCGTTACATAGCGTCTGGGTGCCACTAGATTTACGGCCCAGACATACCCAGAAGAGGCCTATGAATGGCTTATTCACCTTGAGCGGATTTTCGAGGTTATGAGATGTCCGCCAGAGGATATGGTCTTATTAGCCACCTTTATGTTGAGTGGTAATGCTTATAGATGGTGGCGTGGGTTACAGATGACTGGCTTAACTGCTCACACTTTGACTTGGGAGGCTTTCTGTGATCGTTTCATAAATCAGTTTTACCCCCGATCCTTTCGGAATGCGAAAGAAGTTGAGTTCCTTCACTTGAGGCAGGGGAATCTATCAGTGGCCGAGTATGAGCAGAAATTCTTGAACTTATCTAATTTCGCCCGTCTGTATGTGGCAAATGAGGAAGATAAGTGTCAAAGGTTTGAGCAGGGATTGAGTAATGCGATACGGGGCGATGTGACGGTAGGCTCGTATCCTACCCTGAGAGAATTATCAGATGCTGCTACTCGAGTGGAGGCAACTTTACCCATTCGAGAGCACGATAGAAGCTCGGGACGATACCGAGAGCATCAGAGTAGTACGAGTCAAGGAAATGACCCAGAGGATATTCGAGGAGTTATGTCACGGCCCCTTACCTCAGAACAATCGAATAGCGTTTCGGTTTCATCGTCATAACAGCGTACACCAATCACTTGCTTTCATTGTGGAGAGCATGGTCACATTAGGAGAGAATGTCCATACCGGTCGGATCAAGGGGTGACAGACCATACAGTTGTGGGTCGACACCAAGGACCAATGTCGACAGTTACTAGTAGCACCAGAACTAGGCGACCAGGTCGTGGTCGGCCTTCGAGTTCACGAACGTAGACCTTGAAAACTGTAATAGAGGGTTGCACGATCATGGTGTGGCTGTAGATGTTGTGATTATTGTTATTTGTTATTATGTTGTTGTAATGTACTGTTATGTGTTTGTTTAATAAATAATGTGACCGAATTTCGGGGACGAAATTCTTTAAGGGGGGAACGTTGTAACGACCCAGAAATTCGAAAAACGAAAATTTGGAAAATTCGAAGGAAATGACGATTTTGCCCCTGGTTATAAGGGCCGAAAGTTGATTTTTTGATCGAGAAATTGTTTGGACTTTTTGGAAGTACCGTTGGATCGGTCTCGAGACGCTGAATCCGTAGACAGGTGGCATGCGTCAATCGGAGTCCGAATGAAAAAGTTACAGGTCTGTGAAGTTAAGGGGCAAAATGGTCATTTGTTACCAAAAGGGTAAAATGGTAATTTTGGGCGGCCAAGTTAATTATTGGCTGAATCAGCCATGGGGTGACTCATTTTGTTTAACAAAGGACAGCTGTCACTGAAATTCAAAGGCTGAGTGGCACAGGTTGCCACTAAACATAAATAATACACAAGATAACATCAAAACAAACAAACCTTATACATGTCCATAACCCTTGTTATCTGATGGATCAATTCAATCCTAAATATTGAGAGACGGAACAGAGAAAAACAAAAGGGAGAATTGTAGAGTAGGAAAACGAGAAGAAAGAGGGAAGAAGATCGAAAGAAAACCCAGAAACCCGAGAGGAAACCCGAAACCGACTTTGCATACTTGAATCTCGATTTTGAAGTATTAACCTAATTGAAGTGAAATTGACTTGAAATTTAGTCTTCTGGAAGCTAAACGGATCGAAACAAATCAAATGTGAAGGAAATTGATGGAGATTTGACGAAGAACAGACCCTGCGACATCCTTGAATTGTGGAGGTTGAGTTCAGGTAATTGGAGGTAAGGAAGCTTGAAATTGGTTTCGAATTCATGTTTAGAATGAATATAGGATGCTTCCTGTGTGATCAATTTAATGAAACAGCTTGAAATTGGGTGGAACCCGATTTAGAACCTGTCGGGTTTTCACTTTGAGTCGAATGATTTGAGGACTACTTTCATGAAATTGAGCATACAGATCCTTAATTAAGATTGAATAGATGAAAATAACTGAAAGAAATGGAGAAATTGGGGTCGAATTGGCTAAGAACGGATCGGGTTGCACCGCGGGTTGCAGACCCGTATAACAGAGAGTCGGGTTGCAGGGATGACACTGTTGCACCACTGTTCACACACGTGGCTTTCACGTGCAGCCGCTTGCGGCGGCGCGTGAGGGCGCGTGGTGAGTTTTCTGGGAAAGTGTTCAGTAGGTGTTTTACTCTATGCAATGTAACGAATATTTTAGAGTTGGTTTCGAGTCAATCGGACACCGTCTCGATAATGTTCTGAGGGTCCGAAGGTTTAAGTTAGGTTTATGGGGAATTGATATGATGTAAATTGAGTTGTTAGTGACCCTGAATAATGATGTTGGACATGATTCGAGATTCCTGGAAAGTGCTGGAAATTACGGAAAGGCGTGCAGCTCGGAATGCGAGCGATTTGGACGGTGTGTGAGTGGACGTTTGTTTTATAAACCATTATGCATGCATAGTTAAATGTCTTACATGATTGATTGCATGATTTGAATTACAATGATGTCCTGATGATGTAACATGATTATCGGTGATTTAATGATTATTTTAATCGGTCTTTCGGACACGTTTTTTTGAGACATTGTGCAAATGATATTTTGGGCTAGGCTCGAAGTCAAAAAGGTTTCTAAAAGGATATTTTGACATAATTGTTGAGTCAAGGATGATGTCTAGATTATTTTAATGTTTTCAATGTGATTTTACGGATTTACGTGTAAATGGTATTTGGGCTTGAAACCCTGTTGGGAATGATTTTGACTTGGTTTGAAGTCATGGATATGATTGGTATGTGTGGTGGTATGGATTGTGTTTGTGATTGTGGATACTGGATACTCGATCATGTCCTGGATGGTGCGAGTGCAGTTCCTAGACGTGACTCAGATGTTGCGTGAGTGCAGTTCCCGAGTATGTGGTACGTCTAGATGGTGCGTGTGCAGTTCCCAGACATGACTGATGTGACTCGGATGGTGCCTGAGTGCAGTTCCCGAGGTTGGCCTACACGTAGTGCAGATGTGACAGTGTGACTATTTATATTGATTGTGAATTTGTGCATAGTGTGTTTAATGTTGATTGTGATTACGTACTGGTATTGAGTACGGGTTTTTGGTCTGTGTGGGCAGGTGATTATGTGTTCACATGTTTGGCTTGAGAGTCGGGATTTGATACTTTTTATGTTTCATGTGCTTTGGCTAAAACGCCGGTGATTGTGACTCATATGTTTTTCCCTATGCATGCATGGTTTGATAAACTGGAGGGTAACTGATGTGTTTCGAAATTGTTTTAAATGATATTCTTTTTGTCCACTCACACCTTTTCTGTTTTGATGACCTTCCATGTCGTGGCATGACGTTCGGGGCTGATCTAGAGGAGGAGGCATGACTGGAAATCAGTGCAGTTATCCCTGGTCTGACAGGTGTTGAATGGTAGTTTCGGGAAGTCAGCTGATTTGTCAGACGGGAGCAGGACCGGGCACGGTTATCAACGTCTAGTTGGGACAGGTACTGTCAACCCCAGGACGGTGTCCGATCGACTCGAAACTTGTCCCAAAATGTTCGTTACATCGATTAGAGTGAAAACCATGTTGAACACTTCCCCAAAACTTGCCCCACGTGCCCTCACGCGCCGCCCAAAGGGGCTGCGCGTGGGAGCCACGAGCCGCTACTGTACCGTCATCAACCTCCAGCCAGCCGATCCAGACTGGTCCGCACCAACCGAGCTGGCTAGGCTGGTTCTCACTCGTTTTCCAACCATTTTCAACCCTTTCAATACCATTAGTTTCGTCCTTGAATTTGGAAGTGATTCACTGAATAAAATGACGAGATAAGGCCCTAAATCTTACCTCCCAAGCTCGAGCCAAAATCCCAGAAAATTCCAGTTGCTCTTCCCAGCCACCAATTGCCCTTCCAGTCACGGTTTCGAGTCCCTACCAGTGGTCGTTTGAGGCTGCAAGGGTTATCAAAATCACTTATCCATTCTCCAAAACCAACAACTTTCACTTTGAACAATCCTTGGAAAAACAGGGGACCCGAAGACTTACATGTTTCCTGACCTCCGCCGTGATCTCCGCCGTGTTCCTCTGGGTCCACAAGGCACTCCTCACCCCTCTGCTCACCCCAACAGAGCAAATGGAACCAATTTGATCGATTGAAGGTTCACCGTCGACCACGACTCCGTCTCTGTTTTCACTGATTTTCTCACCTATCACACACACAGCCACAATTAAATTTCCCTCAACACGATCGCCCAACCTCTGACACTCACTCAAGCACAAGGAAAATCACATGACTCTCACACACTCACTGGAAAGGGATCGATTGTTCTCTGTCTCTGTGTTTTCTCATTTGAACGATTAACAACCAAGTTAAATTTGGTTTAAACCGTGAGAGTAGGTTGAAAGCCTCTAGGAAACAGCCAGGTGTCACTCACCCTGTGGACTCAGCCCAAAATATCCAATTACACTGCCCCAGATTTCCTTATCCGGTTGGTCACAGTTCCCTAGGTGGTAAAAGATCAAACTGCCCCTGAAAGTCCAAATTACCATTTTACCCCTCACTTCCTAGACCCATATCTTAACCGTCCGACGTCCGATGACGGCGTGCCGCCTGTCGTTGTACTCAGGACGTCGAGACCTATCTAACACTCCTCGATTTGCATGAAAACTAATGGTCAAACAAAAAGTCAACAAATTCCGTCTTTTTAACCAAATTACGAAAATGCCCTTGAACTTCCGAACATCACAACTTCTTCCCTGTTTGTCCGAATCGGACGTGCACCTGTCTATGGACTCGTGACGTCCCGAACTACGTCACGGTCATCGGCCAACGTCCATTCACCCTGCCAATCAAAAAGTTAACATTTTACTACACTATTCACAAGGGTAAAATCGTCATTTTATACAAATCTTTTCCAAATTTACATTTTTGCCCTTTTGAAGTTCCGGGTCGTTACAGAGCATGTATGATTTATTATGTGATAATGGTGATATATGATTGTTATGGATGGTTGCTATGCATATACAGTTATCCTAATATATTTTGATTTTTGCTATGCATAGTCGTATGTTAGTGAGTCACATGTTGCATTGCATATGAGTCCCCGGGGCATTGATGAGATTGAGATAGCATTAGAACCCACTTAGGAGTCGTTGGTATCTAGTACCCGTTTGTAGGCCGTGCGCCAGTCCTCTATGTGATCGTTCACCCATTCTGCTCGATGTACTAGTTAAAAAGCACCAATCTTGTCTCGGAGCTCTAGAGGACTCGAGGTGACGGTGCATAGCACCCGTCCTTCACGTGGTCAAGGTACGTGAAAAAGATACCTAGTTGTGTTATGAGTATGTGACTCGATACGGCTCAAGAGCAATTTGATATGGGTTGACATATTTATGGTTTCGGGCATGGCTCATCTGATCATGTTCATTAGACTATTATTAAATGATTGATTTTATATTTCTCGTATTACGTACAAGTATGCTATAACTGTTTCAAGTTTTTATTCAAAACGAGGTGTTAAAGGTTATTTATTGAAAATGGTTTTACACTAAAATAACAATTAGGTTTGCTCACTCTTGTGTTTTAAACTTCTCAGGATTTTGTGGTGCGCACGTACTTCGAGGAGTTTGGGTGGAGTGAAGCTGACGAGACAATTGGGTATGAGCAGGTAAAGTTTTTTGTGTATGTGATAGGACCCGTCCCAAATGTACTTTGATAACTGTGCCTGATCCTGCTCCCATCTGACAAGTCAATTGAAGTATCGAAATTACCCTCAGCACTCGCCAGACAAGGGATAACCACACTGATTTCCACTCATTCCTCCACCTCTCGATCATCCCCGATCTGCGTGCCACAGCTTGGAGGGTCAACGAAAACATAAAAGGTTTGAATGGAAAAAAATAATATCGTTTAAAAATACATTTCAAAACGAAGCATTTTCTCCTCTAGTTATAAAACATGCATGCATAGAATAAAACATATGAACAACGAGATTTCAATCACATTATATCACAAACTATGGGACCCACAATAAGTCCATGACCCATATTTCCAGAAATCTATTTCCAAGAATCATCATAAAATATCTTAATGCAAAATCACTATCAAATACAATTCAACATTTTAAAGTTCCGGAATTACATATCTGAGGTCTTTCCTGGGAATTACACATCCATGATTTATGAGAATTACACATCCAGACTCTCCGGGCATGACACATCCGATTTCTCGGGGAATTACACATCCGGAAATCATTAAATATTCCATTAAATAATTCCTAACTCACCAAATTTTTTGATAATTTGTTTCTTTTTTTCTGTAAAATTTTTGATAACTCACGAAATTTTAGAGTTTGTGAAATACAAATGTTGATGAGTTTTGGGAATGAAGAAGAGAGTTTGTGAAAAAGAGAATATGAAAAAGAGAGGAGAAAAGAACGAGTTGAAGAAATAGCTAGCGGGAGGTGGCTAGCTACTAGTAGCTAGTTTCAATAGAAAAATTAAATTTGAAGTTAAATTTAACTAATTTTTGTAAGATCATTTTAATAATTTTGGATAAAATTTTAATTAAATTTATTCTAAAGTTAAATTGAGTACGATGGAGATGCTCTTAGACATGTTCAAACACTTAGAGACAATTTCCCTCCACCCAATGCAAAGGATCATGACAATTGACCCTTTATTGGTCGGTCGCCTAATAGCCATGTTCATAATTAATCCGAACATTTCTGAATATTACGAAGGACAACATAAAAAGACTAAATTCCAAACCTACTAACCATAATCCTAAAATGGTATTTGTGCTATTTTGGTTCTAACACCCATATTAACAAATAAAATATAAAACATATACAAAATATCGTTGTATAAAGGAAAAAGCCACATACAATAAATCCTTGTAGGAAAGAATATTTCATATAAAAAAAATCATGTCATTATTATTTTAGGAAAATAAAAAATAAAAAACTTGACAATGTATATGATTGACAAGCTATGTTTTGATTAACTTCGTGTCTAAGCTTTGTATTTCGTTAGATTAAAAATAAAAGTTAAAACCCAAATGACCGTACAAATGTTGATGAATGGGATGGATTCATTCTTTATTTATTTTGAAAAGTTATCCCCCTTATCACATTAGATGGATTCACTCTTTATTTATTTTGAAGCTAAAAGAAATTAAAAAAGCCTCTTGCAAAATGCCTAAATTATTAATTTTGGAAACCATTTTTAAACAACATAATCGTCGCTTCAACGTAATGACGGGGTTTTATTTAACGGACAACAACACAGTGACGGGGTTTTATTATAGCAGTCAGAACTCAATCGTCGCAGCAACCCAACCGTCTCTTTTTTATTCTTTGGGTCCAATCAACGACTTCGTATCCTATCCGAAAGTAAGACGTGGGGCCGGAATCGAATTATTTGGTCGCTTATGCCCCTCCCATAACTAAACGTACTTACTACCCCACTACCCCCACTAATCCATCTTCCATTCTTCCAGCTTAGTACCCAGTTTAAATTAGTAATTCCACGAATAGAGGAGGGCGAATTCGCCATTTCGAGACCGGCCTTCTACGAACTTTCAACCCCTCACGCCTTCTTTAGCACGTCTCAGTTTTTAGTATAAAACATGCATACATAACCCGCCCTCTTCTACTCTTCACTCTCAACCCCACCTCCAACAAACCGCCCTCTCCTCCCTAGAACCTTTCTCTTTCTCTCTCTATAACCGGAGTCGAAACCACGCCGCTAGAGAACAATGTCTCAACGTGGCCGAGGCAGAGGCCGCCACTCCGACTCGTCCCTCAGCTCTGACCCGCCGCCGATCCATCGCGGTGGCGGATATGGAGGTCGCGGCCGAGGCCGTGAGCGGGCTGCTCCGCCTTCATTTGCCCCCGAATCGGGTTCCGCCGCCCAGATTCCTCGAGGACAAGGAGGCCGCTCCGGCGTCGTCAGTACTCCGCCGCCAGGCCAAGCTCAAGCTCCTCCATCGCCAACTCAGACTCATGTGGCGGTTCAGGCCTCGTCAAGCTCTGGGCCTCCACCTCAGGAAAATCTTATGATCGGAGAGATGGAGCAGAAGCTTACATTGACGACCCCGCCTCCGTCGTCATCTAAGGCCATTAGGTTTCCAGCGCGGCCGGGATTCGGGAAGCTTGGGTCTGCGTGTCGTGTTAGGGCCAACCACTTCTTGGTTGAGGTTGCGGAGAGAGATCTTCATCACTACGATGTAAGCCGTTTTGTTATTGCTAATTACTTTTTGCTTTTTGTTTCCTTATATATATTTGGGTTGATCTGTTCATGTCCATTTGCACTCATTATTTTTACGGGTTTCTACTTCTATTTGTTTATTTTCTTTTAGCTTTTTCTCTACGCTTGTGGCCAGTGACCTTGACTCACAATAGTGTTTCGTGACCTAAACATTTGACGTTCTCATCCTTTTCATCCTGGTATATTTTTGTTGTCTTGAGGTTTGACTGATGGTTTTCAGGATTTTTTTTTTCTGTTCCCCAAACACCTCCCTTCGTCAAAATTCAGAATACTGAATAGACAACCTATCTATTTTTTTTTCCAGTTTTCCTTTAAAAATTTCTATACTGTTGTAAATCTAACTCTGATGGGTGCTTCGATAAAAAAAACTGTATAGAGAACGATATTTATATGGTTATTTTTAGTGAAATTTATTCTGTACTGTTTTGAAATGAAATGTGTTTTGAAACTAATTTTATTGGTTCACTGAACACATTTCTGATTAAAAATATCAATCAGGGACCCGTGATAACGGCATTTTGGATGAGAGGTCGACATATAAAGTTTCGTTGAAATTGATGTTTTCTATTCAATATTTGGATCGAGAAAGATGTCTTGGTAACATCAGAATATTTTTTTTTTTTTTGTTTTTATTGTGTATAGTTGATATTTTTTATTATTCATAAGCTTGTTTTATTTGGCTCTATCGTTGCCACATGGGGCTGTTTTCATCATTTTGTTTGGTGGCTTCAGGTGTCAATTTCTCCCGAAGTTCCATCGAAAAAGCTTAACAGGGAAGTGCTTAAGCAGCTGGTTCTAAAATTCCGGGAGTCACATCTAGGCAAAAGAACCCCTGCATATGATGGAATGAAAAGTATTTACACAGCAGGTGCCTTGCCATTTGTTTCCAAAGAGTTCGTGGTGAAATTAGCTGATAAAGATGGTCGTGAAGGCTCATCTTCTGGTCCGGAAAGGTATTTATATTTGTGATTTCATTGCCTTTGTTATATGGATATTATTGTATTTGGTTTTATAAATATTGATGCTTTCTAACATTTCTTTTGTGTTCGAATGACTCGCAGAAAGGATAGAGAGTTTAAGGTAGCTATCAAATTAGCCAACAAGCCTGATCTTTATCAACTACAACAATTCTTACGTCGCCAACAACATGAGCCTCCTCTGGAGGCAATTCAAGCTCTTGATGTTGTTCTCAGAGCCGCACCATCTGAGAAGTAATAGTCTGGTTTTTGAAATAAAGCTATGGTTTCTTTGATAAATGGTATGCTATGTTTCTTCTCTAATTGTTGTTTTAATAATGCATTTTTCTATAACAGGTACACGGTTGTTGGGAGATCTTTTTTTGACACGGAGCTTGGTCCAAAAGGGTTGCTTGGTGAAGGTCTGGAATATTGGAGAGGATTTTACCAGAGTCTAAGGCCAACTCAGTTTGGTCTTTCTCTCAATATCGGTATTGCACTTACTGAGTTTTCCCTGTTTTAAGAATCATGTAAATCAAGTAAAAGTGCCTGGCTTAATTTTTTTATTCAAATAATGCAGATGTATCGGCTCGGTCTTTTTATGAACCCATTTTGGTGACAGAGTTTATTCGAAAACATTTTAACTGTAGAGATCTGTCAACGCCTTTGCCTGATCGTGATCGTTTAAAGGTGTTCTCCATTTCCTTTTCTTTACTGGCATATATCTTCCTGTAAGTAGTTAGAAGAAAACTGATTTTGACATTCCGTTACTTACAGGTGAAGAAGGCCTTGAAGGGGATCAAGGTATCAATTTCTTACCGAGAGCATAAATCATACAAAATCACTGGAGTGTCTACAGAACCACTGAGTAAACTTACGTGAGTTTTATTGTTTGTTTTTATGTTTTTGGCCTAGCTTGTGGGTCTAGTTTCGTTTGTCTTGTGCTCTAACATCTGCTTATGTTTTTGATTGAATTTGTAATTTCTTAACTCATGACAAGTAATTTAGAAAAATTATTTATGGTCGCATTCAGTAATAACAGAACAAGGAAGGTATTTCTTGGTATATTTGAATATTTGCTCTGTTTGATCAACACATTATTCAACTTGCATTTCAGGTTTCCTCTTGAAGACAAAACTAAAAGCTCAGTAGTTCAATACTATCGGGAGAGGTACAATATTCGACTAATGAATGTGGCTATGCCTGCCCTTCAAGCTGGGAGTGATTCAAGACCTGTTTATTTGCCAATGGAGGTTTACCCATCTTGACTTTTCTTAGCTTTTAATTTTCAGCTCTGTTCTTTTTAATTCTAGTCTCAAAGAAACAATTTATTTGCTTTTCGTTTTGGCAGCTTTGCTCAATTGTTCCTGGGCAGAGATACACGAAGAAGCTTAGTCAAAGCCAAGTAACGGCCCTGCTAAATGCAACTTGTCAACGTCCTGACCAGAGGGAGGCCAGTATAAAGGAGGTCCAGAATTCTAGCTTTATATAGATATCTTTTCTTAATCTGGATAATTTCATCTTGTTTCTTGTGATCATGCTTCCATATCTTTTATGCAGAAGGTTAGGAAAAACAATTACAGTCAAGATAGAATTATCAATGGGGATTTTGGTATGCAAGTGAGAGAGGAAATGGCTTTGATTGATGCCCGAGTTTTGCCTGCTCCATTGCTAAATTACCATTCTACTGGTAAAGAGCCAAGTGAGAGACCACGGATGGGGCAATGGAACATGATTAACAAGGTGAGGAAATGGCTTTGGTTGTTACTTTGGTTATGTATATTGTTGTTTGGTGTCTTTAATATCTTGTGGGTAATTAAACGAAATCTCTGCAATTGAGTTGGTTTTGCACACCGACATGAAGACAACTTGTTTTAGATTTGTAATTAGTTAATTACTAATTGTTCTTTGATTTATGATGTTGCATCATAGGTCAAATATGATGTGAATTAGATATTTTATTACTAGTTTTTTTCCCCTTTCTTCTTTAACTTGATTGAAGATTAAAAATAACTGATATTTTTCATGCTATACTGGTTTGTAGAAAATGGTTAATGGTGCTAGGGTAGATTTCTGGGCATTCGTCAGTTTCTCCCGGTTGGACGACCATTTTAACTACCAATTCTGTACTGACTTGGTCAATATGTGCAATAGCAAGGGAGTGGTACATCTCTAATTCTTAAATTTTCTTTATCTGTGCTTTGAATTATTTTAATTAATTATTTTATCCTGCTAGATTTTCAACCCAAATTCTTTACTTCCTCCTGAGAGAGCTCATCCTGGGCACATCGAGAATGTACTCAATGGTATACACAAGAAGTCTATTGCCAAACTTCAAGAACTTGGACAAGTTGGCAAATCGCTTCAGTTGCTGATTGTCCTCCTGCCTGAAGTCAGTGGGTCATATGGTAAGAAGTAGATAAGTAATAATTTTAATTTTTTTAGAAAATGGTTTAGAATGACATAATTTCTGCTTGCAGGGCCGATAAAACGTATCTGCGAAACAGAACTAGGAATTGTGACTCAGTGTTGTCAGCCTAAAGCAGCATCAAGGCTTAGTAAACAGTACCTTGAAAATTTGTCTCTTAAGATAAATGTTAAGGTTTGTTTGTCATCTATTGTGGCTTGCATTTTGTTACTTCTGGGTATGCAAAATGTTGACATTTGTCGCCTAAAACTTTTGTAGGTTGGTGGAAGAAACACAGTTCTGGCTGATGCTATTCAAAGGAGAATTCCTCTGGTTTCCGATAAACCCACAATTATTTTAGGTGCTGATGTTACTCATCCCCAACCAGGGGAAGATTGTGGCCCATCCATTGCAGCGGTAAATTTGGTCGTCAAATAATTATGTTTGTTTTCAATGAGCTAGTTATTTATTACTTGGTAATTTATTTCAACAGGTTGTGGCCTCAATGGACTGGCCAGAAATCACTAAGTACCGAGGACTTGTTTCTGGACAGGCTCACCGTGAAGAAATAATCCAAGATCTTTACAGTTTGTCTACGGACAATCAGAAGGGTGTGGTTCACGGAGGAATGATCAGGTGTGGGGGTTTAGTAAGCCCTTTTTTGCTTCTTCTGTCCTTTATATTATGTTTTTGTGTTTCTTTTTCTTTGACAAGTATATTTTTGCCATTTATCTTTTAGGGATCATTTTAGAGCATTCCGAAGATCAACTGGTCGAAAACCGGAGAGAATTATATTCTATAGGTACTTTGTAGTCAAGCTGCATGATGATATTTTTTGTGGTCTAGCAAAATCTAAACAATAATTGCTGATGTTTGTTTAAATGTATTGTTGACAGAGATGGAGTTAGTGAAGGGCAATTCAGTCAAGTTCTGCTGTATGAAATGGATGCTATACGAAAGGTAGGTCAATTTAGTCAAATTCTAGTTTTATCTGTGGAGTATGGTTTATTGATTGAAATTTAGACTTTGAATGAAATAGAAGAACAGTCTTATCAAATAATAATTTAGACTTTGAATGAAATAGAAGAACAGTCTTATCAAATAATATGTCTGGCATTTATTCCAGGCTTGTTCCTCTTTGGAGGAGGGTTATCTACCACCTGTTACATTTATAGTGGTGCAGAAGAGGCACCATACTCGCCTCTTTCCAACTGATAATAGGATGACAGATAAAAGTGGCAACATTCAACCAGGTTAAAATGCATATTAATTACTGTGATAAAAATGAATTTGCATATTTTGGTTCTTTTTTCGTTCCGTGTATTTAGCTGTTTTCACCACTTTTAGGTACTGTTGTTGACACTACGATTTGCCATCCGACTGAGTTCGATTTCTATCTCAATAGTCATGCTGGAATTAAGGTACCGCCACCTCTCTGCTGACTTTTAAAATGACATGCTGTGTTTAATTCTGATGAAATTGGGTCCTATGCTCTGTAAATTATGAAATTTTCTGATTGTGCTAGAACTTGAATATTGTTTGCCTATTGTGCGCAATAGGGAACGAGCCGACCAGCTCACTACCATGTCTTGTTTGATGAGAATAGATTCACTGCAGATCTCTTACAAGCATTGACCAACAACTTATGCTATACGTAAGTATACAATGATATAAGCTCTGGCGTTGTTTTGCACTGGTGCTCTACATGCTTGCTGACTTTGTAATTTAATGCCACAATTCAGGTTTGCAAGGTGCACTCGTTCTGTTTCCATTGGTAAGAACTTGGTTGTAATTTTCGCTCGGGTTTTATAGTGTCTCAAAAACGACTTCTCTTCACACTAATGTTTATGATTGTACATATGCAGTTCCCCCCGCTTACTATGCTCATCTTGCTGCTTTCCGAGCACGGTACTACATTGAGGGCGAGTATTCTGATGGTGGTTCTACGACCGGGTCCAGCACTACAGCCGGAGGCAGTGGTGGTGCAAGAAGGCTCCGCCCACTTCCTCAGGTCAAAGAAAATGTGAAAGAAGTGATGTTCTATTGCTGAGGTGCTGAGGTGCTGAGGTGGAGCCAGCAGCAGTCCCTTGATGTTTTGTGGATGTCCTTTGCTTTTTGTGTTGCAATGACATCTTTATCCTTGGAAATAGCGTTTCATAGGACTTTGCACATGTTGTTTCCTACTGAAAGAGAGATATTTTAAGAAATTTTGTGGGGCCTTGGAAATGTTGTTTTGTGGGTTATCATCAATGCCTAACCTTTGACTGTTTTTTGGTTAGCTTTTACCTTATATGATAAAGTGGGACATGGATTTGGTTCACCTTACATCAAAATGCAATCAAAATTCGTGTTGGTGGAAATGATTCATTTGTTTGGACAAATTTGGTGATTATTACTACTTGATGAAAGTTTTTATTATATTGGATCAGTGAGGCTGTATAGAGAAATTTTGAACCCAAAGGACGATTGGGGTTCTTTAAAGTAGGCATTGAAGTCGCTTTTTATTAGAATAGATGTATTTGTAGAATTTGTTTCGAGATTTGAAATGCCTTGCCTTGCTGTGATGCGAATTCATTTCATTCTTGATTGAAGATTGCGGACATTTCAATTGCTGGCAATGCTTTACTAAAATGTCAAAAGTTTCATGGATTCAAATCCGGTGTTCCAAAACCACCCAGTTTACGGAGCTACATCTTACGTAGGCAATCTAATATCCTACTACTGTACTACATGCAATTGCAACCAAACCTAATTTCCTAAATTCCTAAATTCCTTATTCCAAATACCAGTTCAGCCAACCTTACAGATTCTTGAGTTACTCTGGTTTGTTCTTGTCAAAAGTTGATGGTGTTCATCAAGAATTTCGTTGCCAAAAATGTTCCTTAATTTTGCCTTAGCAAGAATTCAAAATGGGGGAGTCGATATCAGGGAGAATATTTTGAAATATATCTAGTATCCAGAAGTGTACTGAGTTAACCAGAGTATATTCATATGACATTCATGTAGTCTTTGGTCCTATGATCACCGTTTTAATGAGACATATTTTTAGTATGGTTACCCCATTAACAATATATCTTGAAAATGTCATGATTCGACTAATATGCATTTGCTCATTTTTTCCCTTTCGATCATGGGTTTTTCCTACCGAGTTTACTAGGCAAGGTGTCAGAGATTCCGATGCGACGACTTCGTATTCTCATGCATTGCACTCTTTTTCTTTTGACTACGTATTTTTGTCCCACAAAGTTTTTGTTACGTGACAAGGTTTTAATGAGACAATACATAGACACGTAGCCATACAACACTATCACATGTAATATCTAAGGGGAAGTATTGTAAATACTTAGAAGTTAGCGGTTATTTTCATGTAAGGGTAGATATGCCTTTTTTGTATTTGGTTAATTTCATAATGTACATAAAGGTAATGTTTATTATTAGTTTCATATACAATAATATAGAGACATTAGTATTCTTTCTTCATCCTAAATTCTCTATTTCTTAAACCTATGTATAATCTAGAATCTTCACAACTTAATTAGAATTATAAAAATAAATGCTTAATTATAATTATAAAAATAAATGCTGGGTGCGATTATTATTATTATTATTTTATTTTATTTTGGTCAAGAAGCTGAGTTGAATTTGTTGAAAAAGCAAAAGAAAGCATTTGATGATAATTTAATTTGATACAAAGTGGGAGCGGGGGAGCTAGCTGGCTAGGGAATCTATGTATCTTCCTTTTCCTGTGCCTTTTGGTTCTTGGATGTTAAGTACTGAACTTATTTTCCCCTCTTCCTTCACTGGTAAGTAAGTTCAATAAAAGTGGTAGCCATTATTATTATTGTTGTTATTGGGATCATACTGAATTTGATAATCAATCAAACCTTAAGCTCTAAGTAATCAGTAAGTAGCTATGGCGGATGAGTCTGAGCATAATGTTGCCGGTGGAAGCTTAATCGACATACTCTTAACTTGGTCTCTTAGAGACGTTTCAGGCTAGTCCAAACATTTAAAGGCTTAGGATAAAAATAGAAAATAGGTCCTTAATTCACATTATATAATCATTAAAAATGTCAATTTTTATAAGTTGATTATATAATTTTTATACTATGAGACCTCACTAAAACCTTTGTTAGGAGAAAAAATATTGGGACAAAAATCTAGATAAAGGAAAAAGAGTACCCCGTGTTCAAAACATTATATTTAGTTTTTTTTTAAAAAAAATCTTATACTTGGTGAAAACAAGAAAATCAGAAAAACCAAAAATAGCAACTACACAACCTCCCTAGGACAACTACAACCAGAAACATTATTCCTCAATAGCCCTAACACAGCAACAGAAGGTTGCTCAAATCAGCAAGCAATCTGCTATTCTATACAAGCTTCCATATTCAATACAAGAATAGTCTTCAATTAAAAGCTCCACCATTTAACCACCATTTAACCACCATCATGCTCCTACAATAATAAAAAATAGCTTTGATATCACAAGCACGTAATTTAACACTTCAAATATCTTTTTCTTGCACTTTCAGAAAAAAAATCATCAATTATATTTTTATGTTCAATATTTTTCAGCTTATCCTTTTCGATACATAATAATGCTAAACCGTTTTGCCTATCTTGGGTCATGGTGTAACACTCCGGATATTCGAAAGAATAAAAAATGACCATTTTACCCTTGGTCAAAGTTTGACTTTTCTTGGTCAACATCAAAGGGATGACTTTTTAAAGATAGTTAAGGTCGTGGGACGAAATACCTATCCTTTAGTACATTTTTAGTTGTTCTGACTGCATAGAAACGTTTCTGGGCTTCCAACGATGCAAATCCATATAAAGAACATAAAATTGGGAAAGGCACAGTTCTAAGAAGGAAGGAGACCAAAACTTTCGAGCTATTTTCAATAAAATTCAGGTATTTCTTTCAATTCCGGGTTTAAATTTGAATTATTTGGCTCGAGTAGATATATTTCGACTATTAGAATGTCCAATTTGGTTGAGATTTGAGGGAGATACGAAGCTTTGAAGATTGGAGCTTTAGTGGCGGATTCCAGAGACCAGCGGTGGCAGCGCACCGTAGCACCGGTTACCAGCTCCAGCAGCGTGCTGACGTCAGCGATGATATCATCAATGACGTTAGCAGTGATGTTAGCGACGATGCCAGCATGTTAGGGCCACACTAGCATGTTAGTGCCACGTCAACATGTCAGAGCCACATCAGTGATGGCATTAGCCACATGATCAGGGTGACATCAACCCCACATTAGCACGGTAACGTTAGTGTGGGGCAACACGTGTGCAAGGCCGCTAGCCTTTCCCGGTGCATGGTGGCACATGGGCTCGAATCTCGAGACACAATGACACGTGACTTATAGTTTTCGACATCCTGAATCCAATGATGGTGATTTCGGGTTGATCAGAGTTCGTTTAAGGGTATTTCTGGGCATCCAAAATGGCGGGTTGTACATTTAGGACGCGTGTGTTATTCTGGAGCACATTGTTTGAATATGAGGCTATTTTTAGTATTAGTGACCCTTGATTGTTATTTTTGACAGGAGATACCGCTCCAGGGACCTTGGAGGAGCATGCAGCTCGAGATTGAGCTTGATTGGACATACTATGAGTGGATATTTGCTTCCATAACTACTTTGCATGCATATTGAACTGTTTTAAATGATTTATGGTAATATTTGGATTGTAATGGTTTGAATGATTATTCCGGATAGGTTGCATTTTATATGCAGATTTATGGTTTTTGAATAATTATTCGATTAGTGTTTTAGACACATGTTTTTATGGATTTTATCGAAACAGTGTTTTGGGCTCAAAACCTTGTTTAAATATTGTTGACTTAGATTTTGAGTCAAAGATATATTTTGAAACAATGTTTTGGCTTTATTACTTTGACTGTTTCCACAATTGACCATCCTCGGAATTTGACCAACTCTCAGACGTCCGGAGCATGGCTCCGTTGTAATGACCCGTCCCTAATTATCGGGATTAATTAAGAATTAATGACGGACTAGCCTCGCTAATCGGGGATTAGATGAGGATTAACGGACTTTCAGGGCGAAATGACGATTTTGCCCCTAAATGGGCGAAACGTTGACTCTTCATTCAGGTGGTCAAATGGACTTTGGCCAATGACTGTAACGTAGTTCGAGACGTCACGAGTTCATAGACAGGTGGGACGCCCGATTCCGACGTTCAAGGAAGAAGTTATGACGTTCGGAAGTTTGGGGGTATTTTGATAATTTGGTTGAAAAGGGGCAACTAGTTGACTTTTGAACCGGGAGGTTCGAGGGCCAAGGGCCGAGAACCGTTACGTAGATCACGTCGATACGAATCCGTAGACAGGCGGCAGGTCGAATTCCGACGTTCGACGGAAAAGTTACGGTTCACGAAAGTTCGAGGGAGCTATTTGAAACAGCACATTTTACGAGATAGTTGACTTTTGTTTTGTCTTATGTTGGCCCGGATCTTTCCCAGACCCAAGGGGATGAGTGACACTTGTCACTCATCCATTCCCTCTTTTCCCACATTCATGCATATCATCTTCCCTTCTCTGTTTCATTCCACCCACCCGCACAACCAACTCGACCCCAATCCAAAACCCTTCCACCATATGATCTTGTGTGAAGTCCAGAGAGTGAGGTGAGGGCGTGTTGGTGGTGGCTGACCAAAGACAACGCCACCGTGGACGGCGGAGGGCCCTGTGTAGAGGTAACAACCCGATTACCCGGTTAGACGCAAATTTCTATTTATTTCGATTTTGACGTTATGGATAGTTTTGGATGATTGGGAGATGATTATTAGGTTGTTAGGAGTGCTTAGAGGAGTTTTTGGACGGTTGTGGGGGGTTGAGCAGCCCAGGGGGTGATCGGGGTGTTTGAACCGTGAGAAATAGTTTTGGTTATTCGGGTTTTACATAGTTTTCCTTAGATTTGATGATTGGAATAGATAGGAAATGATGAAATAGGAAGGTTATGATTGATTTGGAAGGAATTGGACAAAAAATGAAGAGAGGAGAGCCTTGGACCGATCATGCTGGTCCAGGTAGACCGGCTACACAGAGTGAATCGGGCCGGCCGGTTCAGACCAGCTTGGCCGAAGGACAGGGACGCTGGAACAGTGGCGTGTGGCTCCCACACGCAGCCACTTCAGGTGACGTGTGCGGGCGCGTGGGCCATATTTTGGGGGTGGTTTGAAATCATCTATTCGATGTAACGAATATTTTGGGACTGGTTTCAAGTTGATCGGACACCATTTCGATATAGTTCGGGCTGTTCGAAGGTTTAGTATCGCGTTTAAAAATAGTTAAAAATTTCGAAAAATTACGGGGTTTAATGAGGGGTTATTTAAGTAGTTAGTAACCCTCTAAATTAATTTTGATAGGTTCGGGAATCCCGGATGCGACGATTGGCCCAGGAAAACGTTTTGGCGCGCGTATCGAGGCGCGGCTTCAGACGGTCTGTGAGTGGACCTTTCTTTCGAAATTGATACATGAATAAATGTTTTATAATTGTTTTAGATCATGTTTTGTGATGCCATGAGTGTATTTGTTTGTGGTCGCTTAGGATCGACATATTTGCACATTTTTTGAGGTTTTCGACTTTATGTCGTACCTTTGCGTACTGCGTTTTCAATGATGAATTGATGAATGGATTTTGGATTTGGAAATGTGAAATCGGGCATGAGACCCATTTGATTTACAAACTCTCGGACTTGGAGTCCATTTGATTTGACGAGGAATCGGATTGAGGGTCTATTTGAGTTATACGATCGTGCCAAGGGCCCAATTGGTTTACGATTCGGGCTTGAGGCCCATTTAAACCATGATATCGGGCTTGAGGCCCCGTTGATTGTGAAATCGGGCTTGCGGCCCCGTTGAGTTATGGTTTCGGGCTTAGGGACCAGTTATTCGTGATATCGGGCTAGAGTCCCAGTTGATTGTGAAATCGGGCTTGAGTCCCAGTTCGGTTTATGTTGAGTGAATTCGAGCATGAGACCCCGTTGACCTGTGGATTTAGGCTGAGGCCTGTGAAAGTGGTTTTGAATCGGATTCGAGGAATCCTATTGAAAGGTTCGGGTATGAGACCCAGTTGAAATATGTTTTGAGAAAGAAAGTATTTGAAAATTTATATATACCCTCCATATGATTTGTTTGGTCTTCTCCAGACGTCAACCTGGAGAGTCAGGATCCACAGACCATAATGGGTATCCCCATAGGGATCCCGTTCCAGCAGTGGGAGTTATGATGTGGTCCCGGACCAGATTCGGGAGAGATGATCGAACTATAGAGCCTCCCAGATGGAGAATTCCTGGGGGTAGACTCGGAGTGAGACCCCGAGTAGTGTGCACACTAGTATAGAGATGAATCGTGACATATATCAGGGATGTGTTCCCTAGGAGCTGTGTGCCCTGAGTTGACATCTTCTCGGAAGTGCCACAGATGAGTTATACGTATGAGGTTCTTACGGAAAGTGATTTGGGGCGGAGACCCCGTGTTCCATGTTTTAAGATTGTGATTTCGGGTCGGGGATCCAGAAATATATTTACGGTTCATGAAGGTTTATGGGGACCGACATGAACCCTTGAAAGGTTCTTATGGTTCATGACGGTTTATGGGGACCTGGCATGAACCCTTGAAAGGTTTTGAGAATGTTTTCAAATGGTTTTGTGAACATTTTGATAAATGATTTTTGAATGCATGCATATGTTTTTAGTGAAGGGCATAAATATCTTTTGATGAAATGTTTTTATTAAATTGATTGTTTTGTCCACTCACAGTTTTCGTGGTTTTAATGCCCTTCATGTTGATCGCGGATGCGGGCTATAGTAGAGACCGAGACATCACACTCCTCCTCCTACGATCCTGGCGTACTCTGGAAGCCTCGGTGAAGGTTAGAGACGAAATTATCCTGGTCTGACACTTCGTGTCAGACGAGATTAGGCAACCCCACATTAATCCCGGGGGATTTGGGACGGGTCCTGACATCCGTAGATCATAAGGCTAGAGATTAACTCAAACGTCCGGAGCATGGCTCTACAGATCCTAAGGTTGTATACACGTAGTATGGATTTTTCCAGTTAGGTAGTTCGCAACTACGATTCGGGGGATTATTCCTAGTTGGTTAGCGTGGTTTACGTTCAACGACTAGGGGGAGTTGAGAATGGATCATAAGTGATTACGTGTCTTTGTGTGTAGATTTTCTAGATGGTTTTAACAACGGGGATTTCAAGGAAAGGTGGGCCACAGGTAATTTTATATATGTTATGTGTTTACATTTTATGGGTCCACGGTTTATAACTTAAATTTTATATTTGAAATGCGCATGATTTTATAGCTTGCCTGTAACGACCCGTCCCGAGAGCCGGGATTAGCAGAGTGTTTAAGAACGGATTAATGAGCTTAATCGGTGGTTAGTTGACTACTTTTGGGTCTGTTAGCGTAGAATGACGATTTTGCCCCTAGTTTGGGCAAAAAGTTGACTTTTAGTTCGGGCGGTCAATTGGGTATTGACCGATGACCGTGACGTAGTTCGGGACGTCACGAGTCCGCAGACAGGTGGCACGCCCAATTCCGACATCCGAGGAGGAGGTTATGATGTTCGGAAGGTTGAGGGCATTACCGTAATTTTGATTAAAATAGGGGGAAAAGTTGACTTTTCGTGTAACGAGGTTTTGACACGAAGATCGAGGACCGTTAGGTAGATCTCGTCGTCCTGAGTTCAACGGTAGGCGGCACGTTTTTATCGGACATTGGACGGGTGAGATACGGGTCTAGAACGACAATGGCATAATCGTAATTTTGACTCACAAACAGGGGTATTTTGGTCATTTGCGCATTGGGATTTGTGCAAATAGGATTAGGACAAGTGTACAGTGAAGATTGGGATATTTGTGAGAGGGCTGAGGGGATGGTGACACGTGGGGTTGCTCTAGTGGGTTCTAGGCGTGTGCACGGTCCCAATTATTTGGGCTGTGTATCGTGTTCGAAGAAGAGAGAAACAGAGGGTGAGATTGAGAGAAATTGAGATTTGGCCGGGTGTGTTGGTGTGTTCTGGTGACTGAGGGAGTGAGGAGAGATCGAGAAGGAGGTAGTGAGTGAGTTGTGAGGGCAGCTCGTGTGAGTTTGAGTGTGTGAGGAGTGTGTGAGTTCACGGGAAAAACCAGAGAAACAGAGAGGGTGTTGGGTGGTGGTGCTGCCGTGGTTGACCAATCGAGGCTGGTGGTGGTGTTCAGAGGACGGAGGAGGACGAGAGGAGTCGTATACTCACGGCTGAGCTCACGGCGGCGGCCTGAGCACAGGTAATTTCTTCCCCCCGTATACTTGCTCTGTTTTGCCGTGGAAGTTCAAATCGATAGTTGTGACGGTAGGGGCTGAGTCGAGGTGTTTGGTGACGTCTGGTGAGTTCATTAGGGTCCTAGGTAGCTACTGGTTGTGCAGCCGTGACGGGGGATTGCACGGCGGGGGCCAGAACGTTGGTGAGTTACAGTGTTCTATGTTTTTCAGTTTGGGTTCAAACTTAAAGTCGTGGTTTTTGAGTACGAGTCGAGGGGTCTGGTAGGTGCTAATTGATTCCTTAGGTCCTTAGGAACCTTTTGGTGTCGAAGCTGTGAAGGGGAAGTGTGCAGGTGGTCGGATTGAAAAACAGGGGATTGAACGGGTTTTGTTTCGAGCTAGGGACGACGGGTTAGAGATTGTGTTGAAGTGTTTGGAGTAGGGGAATCGATTACTGGGAAGAGGACGAAGAGTTTGGTGAAAATAGGAGTAGAAATGGTGGACGGACGGCAGAGAACTGCTTTCGCCGGTTCAGACCGGTCGAGTAGCTGAGGAAGACGATGAACAGTAGTCTGTGTGCTGGCGCGTGAGGCCCACGCGCAGCCACTTTGGGCGGCGCGTGGGGGCGCGTGGGGTTTTTCTGGGGAAAGTTGCAACTAGGTTTTTGGTCTAGAGGTTGTAACGGATCTTTTGGGATAGGTTTCGGGTTAATCGGACGTCGTTTGAGGTTAGTTCGACTAGGTTGAAGGTTTAGGGTCTCGGTTTGTTATGTTTAGAAGTTCGGAAAAATTGGGGAAAATTAGGAGGACCTTAGTAGACGTGTTAGTAACGTATTTTGGTGACTGTTGACAGGATCGGGAATCCCCGAGGAAGCTGAGGAACGTACGGGACACACGGGACGCGAGTGACGTGCTCGGTATCAGTGAATGGACCCCTTCCTTATACTTAAGCATGCATAACTGCTTTTCTATAATTGTTTTATGGTTTTACATGTGATTTTATGATTATTGACTCTGCTATGTTGGTTTTACGTATTTACACGTTTTTCGAGGAAGTTCGGTTTTTAGCACGTTTTACGAGAAATGTTTGATTCCTGCTTATGATGCTATGGTTTTAAGATTTCAAATGATAAATGGTTTTCAATGATTATCAAGGGATTTTGGAACGTGATTGCAATGATCAAGGTTTTCGGTTTTAGAATCGGATTTCGGAAAGCGGAATTTGGTTTTAAAGTTGAAAAGTGGATTTCCGGATTTGGGTTCGGAATGACGGTTCTAAATGCCGGAAGGGCTTCAGACCAGTAATTTTGGATTCGGGTTTGGATATGGATTTAGAACTGGTTTTCAAATGGTTTTGATTGGATTTGCTGGATCTGGTTATTGGGTTTAACGACCCGGATATTGTGTTTGACGGGGGACGGGCCCTGATTGGGTTTAAAGACCCGGATTGAGTTTAAAGACTCGGGAGTTTAAAGACTCGGATATATTGATATTTCCCCCGTAGGCCTGTTGAGTTTAAAGACTCGGGAGTTTAAAGACTCGGATTATTGAGGCCTGGATTGAGTTTAAAGACTCGGGAGTTTAAAGACTCGGATAGATCCAGCAGGTTTGATCGGATAATGATTGCTTGATATGGTTTTATGATGCTTATGACGTGATTTCTATAACTGTTTTTATGCTGATTCTGAAACTGGTTTTATGACGATCCTTATGTGATTTATAACTGTTTCCAACTAATGGGTTATGCATGTATGTTTTCAAAACGGAGGACTAAAACCCTAGTTTGGTTATTAAACGGTTTTCGAAACTATTATTTTTATTTATGGTCCACTCACACCTTCTGTTTTTAATTGCCCTCCAGGTCGTGGAGCTAGCGCGGGGGTTAGACGTTGAGGCAGCGTCGGAGGCATAGAGTATTTGAGAGTGACCCCGGAGTGGTTTACACTTTTCCGTTGTGCGTGTACTCTGTGTATCGTTTTTTTGCGTTCCTTTGTTTAGTACTATGCTCTGTATAGTTTTGACTCTGGGTTGGATTACATTTCTCCTGCGTCTGACAGTGTATTTGTGGTTTGCGGTAAGGGTATTTTCGGTTTTTCATTCTGGGTTGTCAGACGGGAGCAGGATTTACCTTGGTTTTCGGGGTGGAACCGAGGTGGGTCCTGACATTGCCAATGGACATTTTAGTTTATGCATGCATGGTTTTATAATTGGAGGGTGATTATTATTTTTTCTTCAGAAAATCGGTTTTGAATGTTTATTTTTGTTCACTCACAGTTTTTTCGGTTTTGGAAATCCCTCTAAACTGTTGTTTGATGTCGGGGCCTACTGATGAGGTAGAGGCATTGCTTACGACTGTGCGCTCGTTGGAAATTAAGGAATAGGGTTCGTACCCTTGGTTTATCGATATTTTAGTTGCTCTGATTAACCATTAGTTTATTACTTAACTGCTATTGTACAATTTTTCTTATGGGACTTGAGAGTTTATCCTTGGTTTGACACATATGTAAAAACATTTCAGGAACTTTAGTTCATTTTGTTAGACGGGAGCAGGTTCGGGGCACGTTGGTTTAGGAGATTTCAGGTAGGTCATGTATTATACTATAAAAAAAAATACTCATATGTGCTTACTGGAGAACTTAAGATATCTACACATCTTATTATCAACGTAATTTTTTCTTTGCGACTTGCATCAGGAGTATAATCAAGGATCAGTAGAAAATATTTTGCTTCTTTGGTTTTTTTTTTTAGGAATTGCGTGTTTACCTTTTTATGCTATAGTGAAAATTAACTCATTCTAAATTTAATGGCTACGATAATGATTATGAATCTTTCTATCTTCAATGAGTTGAAAGTGTACTTGCATTACTGGATCAACTTCTGTTAACATTTCAAGTAGTCCCAGAAAGTTGCCATTATCATCTTCATAAGGTTTTTCATTTGTTCCATGAAATGCCAAATTATGTGTATCAATACTCTGAGTCAACTACCATGTAAGCTCAAGCTTCGGCAGCAAGAAAGAAGTGTAGTAACCTCTCTTACACCATAGTTGCGACCTAGATGCCACATATGCCATACACCAACCCAGCAAGTAAAAAAAAAATTATAAGCCCAGAAGACCCAAATAACATCAGCTCAAAATGGTTGAAAAACAAAATAGCCAAGAAGGCCTAGTAACCCAACTAGCCTAGTAAGTATCATGCCTCATTTCAAGGGTTGAAGCCCAAACCTAAAAGGCCTAGAAGGCCACACCCAATTAGCAGCCAAATTGGTTTGAGCTTCGAACTTATCTAATTGAAATGGTCTAATTGAATCGAACCGAACCATCTGAATTGAATTATGTCAATTTATGGGCTTGGGGAATATATCTCAATGCCCGAAACATTATGTCAATTTATTTAAACATTATGCCTGAGGCATTATGTCAATTTATTTAAACTTTATGCCCGAAACATCTGTTTAACGTTTAAAACCATCTTATTCCAAAAGCATTTATTCAAATTATTATTACGTGCTATTTAGTGTTCATTTACATTATTTAATTGTTTAAATGCTTCCTTAAGTGATTGTATTTACTTAGTACACATTTAGGAATGATATGTGGTTAAACGAACTAGAAAACTATAAATGAACCAGTAGTTCATACCGACCACCGAACCCATATTGTCTAGCAATGTTATAAAAGGAAAAAGGAACCCAAAGTTTCCTTCATAAATTCACCAAACATCATAAAACCAGTAGATTTTTATATGTTTTAAATTCGATTTATTATATCATGTCATAGAACTTAGAATTCTTATTAGTCGGTCATGGACGAGTTTATCCAAAGCACTAATTGTGATCATTTGATCATTGAAAAGACTCTGAAAGGGCAGGATATTCATCATCATAACATCTTAAGCAAAGCAAGAAATGAATGACATCATTCATTCTTTCGAGGATTTTAAATCCACATATGCATATATTTGGAAATAATGATGAACACGACCCATATTGCAAAACTTGCAAATAAGTATAACACCAGTTGCGATACTCGAGAGACATTCTTAACAAAATGATCAAGTCACATTTACGATTAAATCAGTGATTTTTGTTTATTTTGCTCGAATATGATTTTATTCAATAAAAGCACTTATCCTCATGCATGTGATCAATTGAATTAAATCCATAAATGTGTATGTTTTATGAGAAATTTTATTGTCTAGTTGACAGTGCCATCATGCACACTATACTCCGATGGATATGACAAAAACCCAGTTTATATTGTTGAATGGTACTGAAATACCATCAATGAGATATTATATTCTCCACGTTCCAAATGAACGTTCTTGAGAATTAAGAATATTCGAGAAAAAGGTTATCACCTTGAAATCACTAACAAAAAGAAAGTGGAATACCTTTGCATAACCTCCAATATGTATGGGTAGAAACATACATTGGAGAAGCTAGCTAGAAGCTAGCCAAGAGCTAGCTAGAAGCTAGCCAAGAGCTAGCTAGAAGCTAACTAAAACGAGCAACTGCTTATTATGACATAACCGGTTGGGACACCTAGATCAAGGTAATAATGCGCCGTATTCTCAATGCATCACACGGGCATCCCCTCACTAGTAAGCATTTTGTGTTTATTAAATTACTATGCCAAGTTTTCTTGCTAGAAAAATTGAATATTAGACCATCATATGCAAAGATGAGTAATGACTTCACCTTTTCTTGTACAAAATATAAGGGGAAACTTGTTGACTTTTTTCCAACCAACATGTTGACCACTTTGAAAAATATCATGGTTCTATTTGAGATACCGAAAAAGTATGCACATGCTACCTTATTGTCCACACACATACTGCTAAACTCTTAGCCCGGCCAGATTATTAAATTGAGGGCCACACCACCCAGATTCTCTTATGCAGTCTATAAGACTCGATAATACCAAAGAGTTTACATTGAAATCATTCGATAATTATTGTATGCCCCTTAGGATTGATGATGAACATTAGTGTAACACCCTGGAAATTCAAGAAAATGAAAAATGACAATTTTGCCGTTAGAGAGTCAAAATGCTGACTTTTTGATCAAGAAACCATCTGAAATTTTTGTGAGGACCGTTACGAGGGTCTCGAGTCTCTACATATGTAGGCAGGCGTTACACCGAAATAAGAGTTCAAATAAGTACGTTATGGTCAAAATTAGTATAGGGGCATTTTGGTCATTTTGGTCTCAAGGGTATTTTGGTCATTTTGCATGAAAGACCTAGTATACTCTAGAAACTTCTCTAACTCCTCCCCTAAAAAAAATCCTTCCACCGACTTACTATAATGATATATATGAGATTATATGTGTGGGTGTGCAGTTCAGTGGTAGTAGGCAAAAAGGAGAGGAAAAGAGAAACCGTGAGGGAGGAAAAGGAAAAAGAGAGAAAAGGAAGAGGAGAAGAAGAAGAGAAAAAAATAGAAGAAAAGAGGGAGAAACGGGAGAGAAACTGATGGAGTTTGGTAAAGGAGAATGAGGCAAATAGTGAGAGTTATGAAAGAATCCGTGAAGTTCCACTTCGGATCCTTTGATTTTGGGCTAAAAAGAGTGAGTCGCAGAAGACTTGGCACTATTCTGGAAGTCCTCCGATCACTTTGGGACTAGGAGGGAGAAAGATGGACGCTGGAAAAGGCCATCTTCATGGATGTGCGCGATGGCCGAAAGTCTAGGAGTCTAACCACATTTTCAGGTAAGTTTTCGTGTTTTTAGTACTGTAGAACATCTTTTAAAAGTGAGTAAAAGAATTTGGATTACTAGAACTAGAGAAATGGATGTAAATATGGTGATTTTGAGCCGGGTCAAGATGCTCAAGTTGGGTCCTGCACGCAACTCCACATGTCGACCCAGCTGAAGGAGGAAAGTAGCATGGCCGCGCATGAAGCCCACAGGCAGAGGCCTTTCGGTCGCGCGTGGTGGTGCGTGCGGTCTTTTTTGGCCATTTGATCAGCATGAAAAATGTTGGTTTTTCAATTCTGGAAATAATGGTATAAAGTTTGAATTAATTGGACGTTGTGTGAATATATTATCGAATTTTAAGATAATATGTTGATTTTTAGGATGTTTACATTTAATATGCTTATGGGCTATGGTTATATTTACTATAATATATATATATATATCTAATATGATTATACTTAAATTCACAATTGTTAGAAGGAAATTTGAGGATGAAAATTAAGGGTTAATTCACGAAAGGAATTTATGAGGATTTAGAGTAGGATTACTATGTTATTTCACAATTCTTTGAGTTTGGGACAATATTTGAGAAGTACTAAATATGGAGAATATGTGTATATGTTTCTCGATATTTGATTATACAATATTGCTTGATGTTGATAATGATTACATGTGTTTTGGCTGGTGTATGTGAGATTATATGTGATTAACTTAAATATTCCTAAATTTATTATAATGATAAAATTAAATGAAAAGTTTTAGAGTTTTCCTTAATTTTTTTAATTATATTGAGTGATGAGATAAGAGTTCATGGCAAATTCATGAACCGAATGTTAAGTAAAACTCTGACGAACTTAGGTTAGTAGCTTCCGCCACTTGACAGGGTTAGTGGGTTGGATTCGGATTTCACTAGGTTTTGGGACGAGTCCTGTCAATTCGGCTCCCCATGTTCACACATATAATGGTCTCGCAGAAACACTAATTAACCTTGGTAATGCGCGCCAAGCTTCTAATTTTTGGGTGGGGTTATGTAATTTTGTATGCATCAATGTTGGTCCAGTCGAGGTCCACTGCCATCCAACTCTATTTCGCGTTACAACTGGTGACTAGGTACAAACTAGAACTTTTGTACTTACCTTTTTTTGGATTTGTAGTTACATGCCAATTGTGCCGCCAAAACGTACAAAAATGGGACCTCAATAAAGAAAATTCATATATGTCGGTTATGAATCCTCTCCATTATACGTTATTAGACCCCTTGACAAGTGATCTCATTAACGCTATATTTGTGGATAGTCAGTCACTTTGATGAGATAGAATTCCCATCGTTACGGGGAGATAAGAACGTCAACGTTCTAGTAGAGCGACTTGAATTGATGTGGATTGTCCCCACTATGTCTCATCTTGATCCCCAAACCGCAAAAAGTAAGTATGAAGTGTGGAGAATTCTAGATTTATAGTGTATCTAATTAAACGCCAGATACTTACTCTGATCTAGTTAAAGTGACAAGATCACATATATTTTCTATAAATGCCTACAATGATAGACATCCCAGTAGGACACATCGTTTGAGATGGACGAGTCATCCCAAACAGATGAGGTATAGCCATGGCGACTAACCAGTCATATGTCCCTTGTAACGACCCATCCCAGAATTCAGGATTAAGTTAGTAACTAATCATGAATGGTAGGGTTAATCGGTGATTAGTTGGGCGAAATCGGACGAACGATGTAAAATGATCGTTTTGCACCTAGTCGTGGGTAAAACGTTGACTTTTTATTCGGGCGGTCAAACGGACTTTGACCAATGACCGTGACGTAGTTTGGGACGTCTCGAGTTCATAGACAGGTGGCACGTTCGATTCCGACGTTCGTGGTGAAAGTTATGACGTTCGGAAGTCCAAGGGTATTTTCGTAATTTGGACGAAAAGGGAGAAATGTTGACTTTTTGATCGGGAGGTCCGATGGCCGAGGGACAAGGACCGTTAGGAAGGTCTCGATGCCCTGAGTTCGTAGACAGGCGGCACGCATCAATCAGAGTCCGGATGACCGAGTTACGGGCCTGGATGCGTGAGGGGCATTTTGATAATTTTCTGCACAGGGGCAGAATGGTAATTTCACAGGGGTTGTTTGTATGTTACTGTAGCACCGTGAATGGGGAACACGACCAGTGCACGGGAGCATTGTTCAAGCTTGAAATTGGAGTGGGGTATGGCCTAAATTGTTAGTTAATTGATAATGGACTGTTGGATGTATGTGTGGGAGGCATTGGCAGTCCACGGCAAGAGTAAAAAAATGACTGAGGTCTGTTTTACGGAAAACAATTCCCAGTGGGGGCTGAGGGTGTCTCCCACGGGTTGTCGTCGATTTTGAACTGTTTGATGGGTGTCTGGTGAGTTGAAGACTCATTTTGGGGTGGAGTATGAAGTGAGGCAGAGTGTTGTTGAGAGGAAATCGAGCTCGAAGGAAAAATAAAAAATTTGAGGGAAAATCAAAATTTGAATTGTGTGAGGAATTGGACAAAACCAGGGATAGTAATCGTCTTCTGGGACCATTTGGAGATCAACCGTAGCTATTGGCAAGGGAATCGATCACGGTTTGGCCATGATCACATGTTCCAGTTTCGGGAAAAAGTCCAGGCTTGAGTCGTGGTGTTTGAGGTAACCTCTGGTCCAATTAATGTTGTGAATGAGTTCGTATTAGTCCCAATAAGCTTGCTGTTATGTTAATTGGATTATGGTTTGGTAAACACAGAGTTTGGGTGATCGACCCGTTTGTGTGATCACGGGTCGTGGGTCTGATTGTGGGATTATTTTGATGAATTATGGACATAAAACTTCAATTAGATAGTTAAAGAATGTTTTAGGATCAAAATCAGATGAAATCGAGGTCGAATTGATAGCTATCTAACCGGGTTGTCACGCGGGTTGCAGGACCCGTTTGCAGAGGAAACGGGCAAGGACGATGATGAACAGTGCCTGTCACTGTAGCAGGCGCGTGAGTGTCACGCACAGCCGCTTACGACGGCGCGTGGGTCCGATTTTTGAGGTAAGTCCAACATGACTTTTGTCCTATACACTGTAACGAACATTTTAGTGTTGGTTTCGAATTAATCGGACACCGTTTCGATGTTGTTTCGAGGGTCGAAAGGTTTACGTTACGTTTTTAATTAACGATTAATTCCCGGAAAATTATGGGAAATTAGCATGATGTTATTTGGGACCTTAGTGACCCTGGAATGTGTTTTCGGACAGGTTTCGAGTTTCTGGAAAATGCCAGAAATTACGGGACTGCGTGCTGCGCGAAACCGAGCCTTAAGAATGGTGTGTGATTGGACGTTGCTTTCAAAATTTAATGCATTCATAAATATTCCTATGATTTCTATGATTATGATTATGAACTGTGATGATTTCGATTTCCGTATTTTTACGTATTTTTGATACGCACACGAAACTGCACGTATTTCGAGATTCTGGTTTCCCGTATGTTTTGATGATGGTTTAACGAATGATTTTATATGATTTGTTTGTATCATGCTATTAAGATGTTGGATTTCGATTATGAGTATGGTTTACGGTTTTGACACGTATTTCGAGTATGTCACGGTTTGCACGTTTTACGAGGTTTCGAGTATGTTGTGATTTGATCGGGATTTGGTGATTTGTTTGTGGTTTCGATGTCTTGACCTTGAGATTTGAAATATGAGGTGTTTTCAAGGTGATTTTGGGCTTGATGCTCGGGGCATAAAAGTGATTTTGAATAACGAGACTTCGATTTCCGGAAGTTTAAAAACGGATTCTTGGTTTGGGTTCGGGATGATGCTTCCGGATGCCGGCTTACGGAATCATTGTTGCAAAATCGAATCCGGGAATAAAAGAGGATTTACTAAAGTGATTCGGTATGAGTATATATTCCCCGTGTTTTAAATGATTTGATTATGTTTTTGTGAAGTAAGATTTGGTGGTTTGAATGTGAAAATTCGGACCATGAGTCCTGTTATGACAAAATGTGTTTTCAGATTGGATTGGAATTTGGATCACGATGGATCCCGAGTTGTTGTGATTGAAAAATGTTTTGGGTTTAAAGACCCGTTGAAAACTGTTTGGGGTTTAAAGACCCGAGTTCTATTACTGGAGCACGTTTTGAGTTTAAAGACTCGGTTAATTGATGACGGGGAAGGGCCCGAAATTCGGTTTAAAGACCCAGTTTGAGTTTAAAGACTCGTGAGTTTAAAGACTCGGTTATTGTGATACCTCCGAGGCCTATTGATTATGTTTTGAGTTTAAAGACTCGTTGATATCCCGGGAAGGCCTGATTATGCGCAAGGTTTTGAGTTTAAAGACTCGGACGCACTTGATATCCAGCAAAATGTTTGACTTGTGATTTATTGTTAGTTTCTGATGTTTCGGATGTGTAGGGCTGTGGCCCGGTTTTATGGTTGATGGTTTTGGATTATGTTGTGTTCTGGGGTTTGATACGCGGTTGGGGTTGAGGCCCGGTGTTTATGATTGCGTGCTAAGACCCGATGGTTGAGAAAGGAAAAATGATTTTGAGTTTCATACGAGTTTTCCTTATGTTGGAATTTGATACACGGGTTTTCTTATGTTGAAAATGTTAACCGACTGCGAAATGATTTTTGTATGCATGCATTGGTTTTACGCGGAGGGTAAAAACATCTTTTTGTAACTGTTTTTATAAACTGATTTATTTTTGTCCACTCACACCTTTTGGTTTTTATTGACCCTCCAGGTCGTGGCGCGTTGGTCGAGGCTGATCGAGAGGCAGAGGCATGAGTAAGCACGTGCGGCTATCCCTGGTCTGGCAAGTACTGAGGGTAACTTGGGAATTTCAGTCGTCTTGCCAGGTGGGAGCAGGACCGGGCACGGTTAACAATGCCCTTTTTGGGGGCGGTCCTGTCAATTTGGTATCAGAGCACTAGGTTGCTGATTCTGTTGCCACATCATGCCTCCGAAACGTAAGCCTCGTGCGCGACCTGGTAGTGAGATGAGTAGGCGAGGGTGCTTGGGACCTCGTGTTAGATCTCGGGTGAGATTGACCCTGGTTTGAGGGTCAGATGTCGGGTAGTGTACACTGTGAATTGCGATTTGTTAGATATGGAACTGCGGGGGTCGCAGGGACGAACGAGACCGGTGGCTGGAAGGCCGCATAATTGGGCAACTTGTACTATCTCTTAGGCCCTATTGGTCGCTTAGAATGTGGTTGAGCATTGGAAATTGCTCGGGGGCTGGGTATGTCAGTGATGACATGGTTGGTTTGGTATGAGATTGGACTCAGGAGGAGTCGAGATGTGGATGTAGGACTCACGAGGAGTCAGGATTTTGGGTTTGGAATGTGAGATGAGTCATGGTAAGGTACCAAGGCTCGAGGGGAGCCAGAAAGGCTGAGTGAGGAACGTTTGGCACTTAGGATGCAAGGACCAGAATATGGACAGGAATTGAGGAGTTAGGAAATTATGGCTTGGTTTTATGGGACGGTAGTCTTGTGGAGATAACTGATTATCAGGGGTACTTGGTGTAGTGGTAGTAGTTGAGGATCAGGGGGCGTTCAGGGAACGTTCATCTATCATGATGTGGATTGTCAGGATGGTGGTACCCATGGTTGCGGGGTACGAGTAGTGATGCAGGATCGTCGCTCGGTATGAGCGGAGATCCAGGGCTACTGACTTTGCACACGGTGTGCTAGTGTGGATGTTTGTATGTTGGTGCTGGTACTAGCGCTGGTGCTAGTGTTAGTGAGTGAGATTGTGTTGAGCCACGAGTTGGGGTGTGACTCTGTCATGATGAGCGTGCGTTGGTATTTGAGATTCAGTAGTGGTTGACTCATGGACTGGATAGGATCCAGCGGAGATTGTGAGGTATTGGGATAAGTCCCAACAGTGACGAGGTGACAAGAGTTGAGTAATTCCCAATCGAAATCGGTGTATGTGCATAAATAGTCATTAATAGACATGGGGTATGAATATTGGATTGATTGCGGACACGTGGTTGTCCAAGTGAGTTACGGATGTACGGAGTCTGGTGGTTAGACTTGACATCTCATGGGGAGTGTGTCTGTTCCCAACATGGGTGGAATCTTAGTTTCAAGGAGAGTTGTGACTGTAGGACGAGAGGAGTGCTCGTTTCCGCATTGGTATTAGGTATTCCGAAGTCATTAGGGATGACCTCTTATTCTCTACCCTGGCCGATGATGTTGGATTACTTGGTATGGTGGGTGTAGAGAGTTGTGCTTGCACTCGCATTGGATGTTGGTGACATCGTATTGGATCATCCTTGGTCTCTCCTAGGTGGAGTGGCAGGGATTGATGTGAGGTAAATGGAGGGGATCCACAGAGTGGATGTGTTACGTTGTTGAGTGAATGATCGGATGTGAAAATAGTTGAGGGGTGTTGTGTGATTGACAAGAATTCTAGAGGGTGTAAGACCCTACGATCAGGTTCCAAGTGGATCGCTACCTGTGAACATGTGTGGATCCTAGGTGGATCTGGATTATGATGTTGTGGGCCTTGGACGTGGCGGCGACCTAGGATCGTGGTGTTACCAGTCGGGTGAGGTGGTAACGAATTTGAACTGTGATCGCCTTGATCGTGCTAGATGAAGAGCTTATCGCTCTGTCATAAATGTTTAGATATGGGAATTGTTGGACCGAACTTCTTTTCGAAGTTAATCCGTACTCGAGCGAGTGGGAACGTTTATGATTTTGACTCGAGGCTTGACCTGTGGATGAGTGGATATCCAACAGGGTCTAATTGGTCAGTCGTAGATATGTGCGATTGGGATTGGCTTCTTTTCGAAGTCAATCGGATGTGATGTGGTAACCGTTTGAGCGGGTATCCGATAGATTCGGGGTTGGTGCGCCTCGGTAATTGTGAATGAGATTAGATGCCCTTTTGGCACGACTGTACACGCCTTGGTGAACGTGCTTGGATTGGTACATCTTGAATGATGTGTTAGGGCGTGGGTGTTGTGTTACTGGTCGGGTGACCATGGGATCCAGATTGGTTGGTGAATTGGACTGGACTCGTTGGGGGATATACGTACCCTGTACGGTGTACGAGAAT
The DNA here is from genome assembly GCA_032719365.1 of Prinsepia uniflora. Classification (NCBI taxonomy): domain Eukaryota; kingdom Viridiplantae; phylum Streptophyta; class Magnoliopsida; order Rosales; family Rosaceae; genus Prinsepia; species Prinsepia uniflora. The sequence continues at coordinate 29,300,621 of CM064874.1, forward strand.
CGGTATTGGACGGACCGTGTGGTGCCTGGTGACGGTACCTAGGAGGTACCAGTGGTGTGAGGTTGTACGTGTTGGTGATCGGCTTAGTTCCGACACCACTGGATTTGGTTGAGAGCATGAACTGGATAGAGTAATTTTGTTGGTTCAGTGATCTTTGAGCAGGTACTCTTAGCCACGGATGGCTAGTGAAACCCTAGTGTTGAGATGTGTGATCACTTCTTGGCTAGTATACAATGTGTTTCAGTACACCACCTGATTGCGTAAGATGACGGTATACGTATACTCAGGATGAGTGAGTTAGTGGTGAGTGTAACCACTAGTGGCCTTGCGTGATGTTACCACGCCGTGACATTTCCAGCGTCATGGTTCACTGAGGGAGTTGGAAGTTATGGACATTGAACTTGTATGTCACAGGATTGGATTTGCCCTGCGGGATGAGATCATGTTGTTGATCCTACGCTACATTGAGCTTAGCTGGTGTACGAGTGTACATGTGTTGCGGGGTCGAATGTTTTCCACGAGGTGGATGTGAATTAGAGATAATTGGGAATTTCGAGGACGAAATTCTTTAAGGGGGGAACATTGTAACGACCCATCCCAGAATTCGGGATTAAGTTAGTAACTAATCATGAATGGTAGGGTTAATCGGTGATTAGTTGGGCGAAATCAGACGAACGATGAAAAATGACCGTTTTACCCCTAGTTGTGGGTAAAACGTTGACTTTTATTCGGGCGGTCAAATGGACTTTGACCAGTGACCGTGACGTAGTTTGGGACGTCACGAGTTCATAGACAGGTGGCACGTTCGATTTCGACGTTCGTTATGACGTTCGGAAGTCCAAGGGTATTTTCGTAATTTGGACGAAAAGGGGTAAATGTTGACTTTTTGATCGGGAGGTCTGATGGCCGAGGGCCAAGGACCTTTAGGAAGGTCTCGATGCCCTGAGTTCGTAGACAGGCGGCACGCATCAGTTGGAGTCCGGATGACCGAGCTACGGGCCTGGATGCGTGAGGGGCATTTTGGTAATTTTATGCATAGGGGCAGAATGGTAATTTCACAGGGGTTGTTTGTATGTTACTGTAGCACCGTGAATGGGGAACACGACCAGTGCACGGGAGCATTGTTTAAGCTTGAAATTGGAGTGGGGTATGGCCTAAATTGTTAGTTAATTAATAATGGACTGTTGGATGTGTGTGTGGGAGGCATTGGCAGTCCACGACATGAGTAAAAATGTAACACCCCGGAAATTCGAGGATTATAATAATGTAATTTAATGTATGAATTGACGTTTTTACCCTTGTGATTGGTATGGCCAAATTGTTGACTTTTTGATTTGAGGGTCAAATGGACTTTGACCAATGACCGTGATGTAGTTTGGGACGTCACGAGTCCATAGACAGGTGGCACGTTCAATTCGGACGATCAGGGTAAAAGTTATGACTATCAGAAGTTCAGGGGCGTTACCGAAATTTGGACGATAGGGGCAAAAATGTTGACTTTTCGTTTGACAACTAATTTTCACACGACTCGAGGACCGTTAGGTAGGTCTCGACGCCCTGAGTCCGTAGACAGGCGGCACGCCGAAATCGGACTTCGTATGGCTGAGTTACGGGTCTAGAAAGTGAGGGGCAGTTTAGTAATTATTGAACCAGGGGCATTTTGGTCATTTTTCCCTGGTTACTGTAGCAACCGCGGGGGACCATGGACGGCACCACCATGTGCGGTGGTTCAGTGCGCAATTGTTTATGCAAGTGTGTGCTGGAAAGAAAGGTGTGTCTTATGCTTTAGAACGTGGCCTGAACCATCCACCCTGCACGGTCGATTTGATTAATGAAGATTCGAAGCTTTTTCGGGGAACAAAATTCAGTGGACAGTAAGGCTTCCACGAGCCTCTGGGATGGCTTGAATTGTTTAAAACTGATTGAGAAGTGAATGAGCTTCACTCTGCTGTTGAAAGAACTGAAAATAGGTGAGGAACCAGAGAGAAATCATTTCCGGAAATTTTGGAGGGAAATCGGGTTTTCAATTTCTGGTGATTATTGGACCAAACCAAAGCCTGGTTTAGTCTTCTGGGAGTATTTGGAACTTATCCACATCAAAATCGAAGGCCATCAGCCACGGGTGAGCTGGGACGGTGACTGCAGTTTTCAGAGAAATCGCAGAGCTTGGGACGACAACCTTCAGGTACTTTCAGACACAATTGATCGTTCATTTTAGGTCGTTTTGATCCTATTATGCTGTCTGTGAAGTTAATTGGAAATTGAATTAGAAACCAGGAAGTTCTGGTGATTGACCCGATTGGTTGATCACGGGTCGATGGGTCGTTTGGGGACTTGTCGAGGTTGATTAATGTCTCAGAACCTAAATTGGATAGTTAATAAACATGTTAGGATCAAATTGGATTGAAATCGAGTAGGAATTGTTGGGTAATCAACCGGGTCAAGCCGCGGGTGGTAGGCCCGTATTACAGACATTCGGGTAAGGAAGGTGACACTGTAGCAGCTACAGTGTCAGGCGCGTGACTTTCACGCGCAACCACTTTGGGCGGCGCGTGAGGGCGCGTTGAGCCTCATCTCTGATCACGATCAACATGACTTTTATTCCCCTCATCATTCTGAACATTTTTGGTGAATTAACCATGTTGATCTGAGATAGTTTTGATGGGTCAGTTTAAGGCCGGTTGTCTTGGGAAACGTGTTGGACGGGTTCCCCGAGCCGGTTTCTGTTTCGGACTTTTTGTTAAATGTTTAAGACTTGTGGTGACCCTTACGTGTGATTTGGACTGGCAGGAATTGTACGATAATCCCGGTACAGGTCCGTACGCTTAGATTCACCGCGGGATCGTACTGTGAGTGGGCCAGATTTCATTAAACCCTTGCATGCTTAAATGTTTTCCGATTTACTTATATGTTCACATGCTGGAATCAAGAAACGGTTTTGATAATATTAAAATTATGGTTATGGCACGTTTCACGGTATTTGGGCTTGAGACCCGTCTGATGAAACTTAAAGATCGGTTTGGATTTTATCTATGTATATATATGTTTTGCATGTGGATATCAATAAAATGTATTTGGTACTGCACTGTATAGATCCATTCTTATGATACTGTCTCCTCCGGATGTGGTACCCCGGAGTGGTCATAGCGCATTGCCTGCGAGGGGTCATTCTACGAAGGAACCGGACCGTAAAATGACTCAGGAGTAGGATTGCTTATTTGACGTCAGGGACGTCGAGCGTCTAGGACGCTAGGCATTTGAGATGCCGTACCCGGACAGGGTTCAGGGATTGGACTCGAAATTGAGACCCGAGTGGCACGCGTAGCCTTGAGACTGTGACCTTATTGGACGTCAGGGACATCAGGCATCTGGGATGTCAGGATCGGAACGTATAGTGCAGTAGCTAAAATTTATCTTATGATTTTATTACATGCCTTATGGTTCATACTATATGATTTATGGTTTTAAATTCTAATGCTTGCATGTTTGGAAAACGGAGGGGTAAATTATATGTTTTACTTATTAAATGGTTTTATAAACTTGAGTTTCGGCCCACTCACCCTTATTGTTTTGGTAACCCCTCCAGGCGGTGCTACTGAGGTAGAGGAGGATCCTGAGGCTAGGGCATAGATCTACTTCTGCGTAATTGAACCCCTGTTGGGTGGTTTACCCGCAGGTTTACTTTAGAGTCGTGCTCGCAACTTGTAATTTTGGATTTCATCCCTTGTCTGACATCTGTTTAATTTGGATTTGATGTATAACTTAAATTTGGTTATTTATGCATTTGATGTTTTGAGGTTAAAATTGGTATGAATTTTGGGTGTCAGACGGGAGCAGGGCACGTGCCCTTGTGGTCCCTGTGGGATCGGGGCGGGTCTTGTCAAAAAAAATGGTTGAGGTCTGTTTTACGGGAAACAATTCCCAGTGGGGGCTGAGGGTGTCTCCCACGGGTTGTCGTCGATTTTGAACTGTTTGATGGGTGTCTGGTGAGTTGAAGACTCATTTTGGGGTGAAGTATGAAGTGAGGCAGAGTGCTGTTAAGAGGAAATCGAGTTCGGAGGAAAAATAAAAAATTTGAGGAAAAATCAGAATTTGAATTGTGTGAGGAATTGGATGAAACCAGGGACAGTAATCGTCTTCTGGGACCATTTGGAGATCAACCGTAGCTATTGACAAGGGAATCGATCACGGTTTGGCCATGATCACATGTTCCAGTTTCAGGAAAAAGTCCAGGCTTGAGTCGTGGTGTTTGAGGTAACCTCTGGTCCAATTAATGTTGTGAATGAGTTCGTATTAGTCCTAATAAGCTTGCTGTTATGTTAATTGGATTATGGTTTGGTAAACACAGAGTTTGGGTGATCGACCCGTTTGGGTGATCAAGGGTCGTGGGTCTGATTGTGGGATTATTTTGATGAATTATGGACATAGAACTTCAATTAGATAGTTAAAGAATGTTTTAGGATCAAAATCAGATGAAATCGAGGTCGAATTGATAGCTATCTAACCGGGTTGTCACACGGGTTGCAGGACCCGTTTGCAGAGGAAACGGGCAAGGACGATGATGAACAGTGCCTGTCACTGTAGCAGACGCGTGACGGCGCGTGGGTCCGATTTTCGAGGTAAGTCCAACATGACTTTTGTCCTATACATTGTAACGAACATTTTAGCGTTGGTTTCGAATTAATCGGATACAGATTCGATGTTGTTTCGAGGGTCCAAAGGTTTACGTTACGTTTTTAATTAACGATTAATTCCCGGAAAATTATGGGAAATTAGCATGATGTTATTTGGGACCTTAGTGACCCTGGAATGTGTTTTCGGACAGGTTTCGAGTTTCTGGAAAATGCCGGAAATTACGGGAATGCGTGAGACGCGAAACCGAGCCTTAAGAATGGTGTGTGAGTGGACGTTGCTTTCAAAATTTAATGCATGCATAAATATTCCTATGATTTCTATGATTATGATTATGAACAGTGATGATTTCGATTTCCGTATTTTTACTTATTTTCGATACGCACACGAAACTGCACGTATTTCGAGATTCTGGTTTCCCGTATGTGAATATGAGATTTTAGTCTATCGGTCGAATTACATCCAGAAGATGTTGAGTCGCTTTAATGAGGATAAAGGGAAACCTTTAAGCACATCCATGATCATCCATAGTCTAGATCATAAAAAGGACTCGTTTTGTCTAGCAGATGATAACAAAGAGATATTGAAACCAGAAGTTCTATGTCTAAGTGCAATAAGCACATTATTGTACTTGATTCAAATGCACTAGACCAAAAATTTCATATGCTACGAACTTGCTAGCTACATTTAGCTCTGCCCTAATGCGCTGTGACTGGAATGACATAAAAGACATCTTTCGAGACCTCAAAGGTATGTTAGATGTGAGATTATTCTATCCCTATGCATCGAGGAATGAATGAATCCCCCTTGGTCCTCAGAATGATGCATTGCCTTTGGGTATGCTAATGCAAGCTACCTATCAAATCCACATAAAACTTGATCCCAAACTGGTTTTGTCTTTGCCATTGGGAGCATAACAATATCTTGGAGGTCTAAGAAACAAACCCTTGTTGCTACTTACTCGAATCATGCAGAGATTCTAGCTCTTCATGAAGCATCTCGTGAATGTATATGGTTAAGAGCCATTACAGGGCATATTCAAAGTACTTGTGGATTGCATTCCATCAATAATGAACTGATGATTATCTACATAGATAATATTGTCTGCATCGAGAAGATGAGAACCAGTTTCATTATGGGAGATAACAACAAGTCATCACCCAATGCAACATTTCAGAAGCATGCTCATAGTATTAGCTTGTGTAGATTGGTTGATATACCTAGTTCTTAATATCAGGGGGAGTATACCGAAGCATCCTAGGTATCCTAAAGCATACTAAGTATCCCAAAACATACCAAGTATCCTAAAGTATACCAAGTATTTGGGAGTGTACTGAGTATCCCAAAGTATATTCACATGACCATCGTGTACTATTTTATCCTACAACCAGGGTTATTTGTTCTCATAGGCGTTTGTTACCTGGCTAGATTTTAACGAGACACACTTTGGTATGGTCACTCCATTAATAATGCATCATGAAGATGCCATAATTTGACTCGTATGCATTAGCTCATCTTTTCCCTTCGATCACGGGTTTCCCACTAGGTTTACCTGGCTCATAGGCGTTTGTTACCTGGCTAGATTTTAACGAGACACACTTTGGTATGGTCACTCCATTAATAATGCATCATGAAGATGCCATAATTTGACTCGTATGCATTAGCTCATCTTTTCCCTTCGATCACGGGTTTCCCACTGGGTTTACCTGGGAAGGTTTTGGTGTAGCAAATATAATGCATTTTATCTCAAAGATGTACTATCTACCAATGATCCTGGAGAGACGACTTCAACTACCTCCAGAGATTGCGATGTGACCATTATCCACGCGCGCTGCACTCTTTTTCCTTTAACCATGGTTATTTTTGTCCCACAGGGTTTTTGTCACCTGGTAAGGTTTTAACGAGACAACACATAGCCGCGCAGGCAAGCAACACTATTACATGAAATATTCAAGGATGTGTGTTGTAAATATGTCAAAATATGTGGATATTCATGTAAGGTTACGAAGAATTAATATGTGAGACGTTCTAATCGTGTTCATAACACTAGGAATTTTGTTATCCCTAGGGTGATCCATTCCTCCAGCTTTTTGGTTACATGAATCATGGAATGAGTTCTTTAATCCAATATAAAGCTACGTAAGTGGCTATTTGGTTAAATGAAAAGAAATTCATTATACCAAAAATATTATGTTCTCCGAATATGCATGGAGATTTTATTCTTAGGAATAATTTTCTATCTACATATTTTCCCATAATTGTAAACTACAATTCAGTGTCTTTGACTCTAAACAAAGAGTTTGTAAAAATTTCATTGCTTCAACAACATATATATTCCTGCATAATAAGATTTGTGCCAGTCCAGCACGATGAATAAGATATTTTCCTGGAGTACTACAAGATAAAAAACAATTACAGAGGTTTTTTAGTTGTCCTAAACTATGAACGGATTTTTATTAAAAACTTATCCCAAAAGAATTACCTCTTTTAGAAAATTAATAAAGGATAAAAAATTATATTGGTTAGAGGAAGATTAAAAAATCATCAGAGAAATTAAAGAGAATCTAAAACAAATTCAATAAGTTTATTTTCCTAAAACAGGAGATCACCGATATCTCAAATTATTATTGGGAATGTGTTTTAAAGGCCATTCCAAAAGAACTTTAGAATAATAGAGATGTAACATTAAAAGAAAATAATATTAAACTGCTAAAATCCAAAATTGCAGAAGAAACTTCAAAAAGAAGAATTAATTTGTGGATATAATTTAGGAAAGTTCAAACCTAAAGAGGTAAAATACATTACCTTTGAAAAAAGAACTTTTGGCCATAAGATTTCATATTTATTTGGCCTTTGAAACCACATATGAAGAAGAATGTTCAGATGAAGATGAACAAATTTTCATGGTAAATGAGTTACAAAACTTTGTACAACAACACAGTTCTGGAGAGAAAATCAAAATGCAACTCTTCGACATGTCATCGGAGAAAATGTTGTTTTTTTCGAGGAACAAGTTGAAAACTTAGAAAAGAAACTAACCATTTAATTAAAAAAAAAGACATTTATAAATTGTCAAAATTTAAAATGTTTTCTGCAAGAGTTTTTGAACAATTTAGCGGTAATATCACTGCTAATTGTATTGAGGAAGGAACATTGGAAATACCTCTGTTAAGTTAAGAAAAAAAATTAGAAAATGGATGAAAAAATATCCAGAAATAAAATATGTTCATATTGGATTAATCCAAATCCAAATAAAATATTTGTCAATTCAGTTCAGAACAATTCATGAATTAACAAAATTCTCAAAAACTTCAATGAAGGAAATAAATAAAAATCTTAAAGAAGTTTTTGAGTCAAAACCATATGATGCTGGAATCTAGCCAAAATTAATAAATTGAAGAGATTTAGAAATAGCTAAACCCTCAAGCTAATTTGTTTTAGCTCTGATCTTACAACAAAAAAAAAAACTTTGTCTATCTCCTTTGAATACTCTAACAGACTCCCCCATTTGGTAATATTTGAGCAGAATAAAGGAAAAATGTCTACATTTTTTTATCATGAGCAAATTTAAGATTGTCTTCTCGTATGAGTTCTTTTTTAGCAAGTACATCCCTCATTTTTGCATCAAGACTATCCCAAACCCTTGGATAAAAAATATTCAAATCAAATCTTGACTCTTGACATTCAATTTTGCTAATTGGTTGTTCATCTAAACCAGCAACTTCACTTTCATTCAAATCGGTAATTTCATTCACATCATTCTCCTTTTCTAAATCCTTCAAATTAATATCGGGTTCAGTTTGTAAATCTTCTAAATTAATATCGGGTTCAATTGCTAAATCTTCAGATTTAACTAAATTTTTAGAAGAAGAATCTGTTTTCATAACAAATTTTAATTTAAAGATCCCCTGAGACTTAGAGAAATTTCTTCTTCTTTTTTCATTTTCTATCTTTTTTCTTGTCCAGAGGGTTATTTTTTTTGGAAACATATTTAATCATTTAAAAAAAAAATTGGACAATCAATCACCAGTATATTATATATAACTAAATATCTAATAACTAACAAAGTTACAAGATGTCAATTGTCAAGATAAGGAAAAAAAAATCTGAATTCTAAATTATGAGGCTGATGTTCCTGCTCAGCTGAGCTCCTCTGTGCTCTGCTCCTGAATGTGATCACTATATTATTTCTTTTCAGCTTCTGGATTTGTATCTTCAAACATAAAAGTGATAAAAATAAGAATCAATACACAATCTTCTGATTCTCTGAAACAGATGGAAACTTTTTAAAATTACTATACTGATTAAAATCAATACACAATGAATATACTTTCTTTTCAGCAGATGGAAACTTCTTCCCTCTTAAAAGATAAAAGAGAAACTCAGAAAGTACAAATTTGAAGATTATAATGTTCTGAAACAAGTGTATTTAAAGTAGAACAAAAATTGAGGAATGATGCCTCTTGCTGTTGGTGAATGAAAAATTTTAAGTAGAACAAAACTTAAAATTTTTAATGTAGAACAAAAATTGAAAACTACTTATTTACTTCAAATCATGCGAAGCAAATGGATTCCAATCCAAGTTGATAGCCTATTCAAGAATTTTGAGGCTAGAAATGAGAACAATTGTTGAGTTGGGACTTTGGGAGTGAAAATCGGATTGCTAGAATGTAGAAGTTTAGAACAAAAATACTAATTTACAAATTACAAAAAAGTAAATAAAAACCTTGTTCCAAAGCTATTAATATTGTTGTATTAATACTAACCTTGGAATTCTTCTATGAGCCTTCTTGGTTCTTGAACTTTTTTTTGGTGAAACCGTGAAGCCATGGGTGCTGATTATTGAAAGTTGAAAGTGGAAACCATTATGAATAAGGTTTTCTCTCTTATGTGCTGTTTAGTCTATTTTGGTTTTCTCACTATGCGTGCTTGCTGCTTGGTGTTCTACGCCTATTATATATATTTTTAATAAAAATAAATTTGGGCTTATTTTGGGCCCTCAATTATTTTAGGCCAAGGGTTTGGGCCCCTTTTGCCCTCATTCAAGACCAGCCCTGGTGCAAACTGCCATTGTGAGTATTAAGCCTACTCTACATTTTTAGAGAGGTTTTGAATTGTTTGTATTTTTAAACACTCTTCGATTTTTGTTCTTAAATTTTATGATTTCATTATTATTCATTGCATATATATTAAGTACCAACCTCTCATGTACTGTTGTACATTAGACAATATTATTGTAACGACCCGTCCAAAATTCCTAGATTAGGTTAGTGACTAATCACGATTAGTGAGGCTAATCCGTGATTAGTTGAGTGGAATCGGACGAACAATGCGAAATGATCGGTTTGCCCTTGATCATGGCAAAACGTTGACTTTTCATTTGGGTGGTCAAATGGACTTTGATCGATGACCGTGACGTAGTTCGTGACGTCACGAGTACATATATGATTGGATAAATGGTTTTACTATGCATGCATGCTTTTTAGTGAAGGGTATAAAGGACTTTTATGGAAATGTTTTTATAAACTATTTATTTTTGTCCACTCACAGTCTTTCTGTTTTTAATACCCTTCAGGTTGACATCGGATGTGGACTGTAGTAGAGACCGAGATATCACATGCCTCCTCCGGATCCCGGCGTACTCTGATAGTTCGGGAGGGCAAAGGTCGGAAATATCCGTTGTCTGACACTTCGTGTCAGACGGGAGCAGGGTCATCCCGCACTAATCCCGGGGGGATTGGGATGGGTCCTGTCAATTATTGTATGAGGTTATTTATACAAACACCTTCTTAGGTTTTCAAAAACATTACATATAAACTTAATTGCTATGTGATTGATCAATTAAAACTTGACAATAACTTAAAATATGACAAAATTGACATTAACTTAAAATATGACAAAATTGACATTCAATAGTAAAATTTCATAATTGGCATGATAATATATCCAAATAATCATAAGGACATGTTATTATTTACATAATTTATATTACATTTAATTAAATATTTTTCATATTTTATGGGTTATGGGTAATGTTTTTGGAATCTAAGGGGTTTTTATATAAGGTCTAAAATCTGACGAGGTGTTTGTGAAAATACAAAAAAATCTTAAAGAGTGCTTGTGTATATAACTCTATTGTGCACAATGGTTATTTAATAGGATTTGATGTCAATTTAATTAGTGTGTTTAGTACAAAACTATATTAGAATGATTAATAACAATTTTCTCACCTTGTGGTGAGAAAAACTTTGCTCGCTATATCATTAGATATAGGCTTATTACTCATTTTACTCCCTGAACAGGACATCAAATTTCACTTTACTTTCCAAACGCTAAATCATGCCAATGTGCTACTAGAACCCCCTTTTTCTATTATCACTGTTGCTCCATGCGTTAGGACTCGTTAGTAGGCAGTTAGAAAAAAGACTATTTTGTCAAAAAATTAAAATAAGTACCCTAATAGAAAAAAATTATTTCCATATCCACCCCAACTTTGATTTCCATATCCGATCCAACTCTTCCAATTCTCTCACTTTCAAGTCCAATTCATAATCTTCATCTAACAACCTAGCACTACCATCATCTTCATCTCAAAAACGCAATACCACCATTATCTTCATCTCACAAACTCAGCACCACCATCAGCTTCATCTCACAAACCTAGGTCCAATTCTCACCCTTTCTGGATTCCTCGATGCTGGCGTCGTAGCCAGCATTCATCGGAAACTGCTAGAAGCTGCTTTGGCGATCCTCAAAATAAGATTCAAAAATGAATATGAGAATTTTATTTAACAATATCTTAATAAGGTAAATGCCAATTATCCTAGGCATCAAGTATCCTCACAGCCTCTAAGTGATCCTAACATCCAAAACAAAGCTAAAACCCATAATTTTATGTTTGGTTTGCAAGAAAAAAGATGAAGCAAAAGAAAATCCTAAATGTTTGTTCACCAATTTACTCACCTCGGATTATGCACCAACCTATTTGCTGCTTCAACAAAGCCCATCTTCGATCGCAAGATAAAAAGAACTTGGTTATTGACATGCGCCTACACTCGGACTCTGACACGAACTCCAACTTCCAATCCCTCTATTACCGCTCCTCTCCTAACCACATGCATTGGAAAAAATTACCATTGGAAAAATTTGATTGCCCAAATATAGTTTTCACAGGGGTGTGATTTGGTGTTAAGTTTGTAAAATATATCTTGTCTCGGAGGATAGTGTACGTGGTAGCATTGTCGGCTAGACAACAAACTTCCCTACTTAACATGCCTAACCATAAATTTAACTAAGAGAATTAAGGATCACATTTATGAAAATAAATAAATGGATATAAATGAATAATATTCGAACTGAAAGCAAGATAAGTTCAAAGTAAACATAAAACAAAAATATGCATAAAAACGGCACAAGCGCCAATCATATCCATGTTTTTAAAAATATCTCAATTCTCATCATGTCCTGCAATAGTCTGGAAATCAGCAATGGCAAGAGTGGTATCAGAGGGAACTGGTTTCTCAGTAAAGTTGCTCTCTCGAGTACCACGTCAATTGTGATACTCTATAATAACTTGAGCTGATCCACGACATGTGCAGGACTAGTGAATGCGTCCTCTACATTTATAAGACATGTTTTGCTAGTTCTGATTCTGGTGGCGACGGGTTGGACTAGGGTTCCTCTCATATCGAGCTCTCAAGATCTGATTCTGGTGGTGACAGGCCGGATTAGGGTTCCTCTGATATCGTGCTCACGGGCCTGAACAGTCGTGGTTCCCACCACGTGGACCTCAACCACAATTACCTCGGCCACGTAGGCCATGGTAACCTTGATCTCGGTCATAGGGGTGTGCATCGAGCCTAGGACGGTTACATTCTGCGCCTCTACCATGGCCTCATTTTCTCCACTCGCGGTGTGAATCACAATGTGCAATAGCATTTGCTTCAGGAAAAAGTACCAACAGGCGGGGATTTATCATTCTTCATCAACAGACTGTTGTTTTTTTTCAACAAGCAACATGGTGGTGATCAATTCCGAGAACTTGGTGAATTTCCTCTCTCTGTATTATTGCTGCAAGGTAATACATGAGGCATGAAATGTGGAGAAATTCTTTCTCAAGGAGGTCAGTTTTAGTGAGCTACTCACCACAATATTTGAGAAAAGACCAAATACGACATGCCTTAGAATTATATCCGTTTACAGATTTGAAATTCTAAAAACGAAGGTTATGCCAGTTATGACTTGCTTCTGGCAAGAATATAACCTTCTGGCGATCTAAACGATTAGCCAACAAAACCCATAATGCTCTCGGGTCTTCTTGGCTAAGGTATTCATGTTGCAGTGCACGCTTCTCTTTGCAGTGAGATAAAGCTTCACATCTTTAGTCCACTGATGGTAGTTTTTGCCGGAAACTTCTAATGCATCGAAGTCGAGTTTATTTAAATGTGCCATTCTCTACAAGGTTTAAATAAAATATTAGTGTTTTGGGAAAACATATCCATAAGCAACTAATGAGAATTTCCGGTTCTACAACATGATATGATTAGTTCGGAATAAGTACATAATGATGAATCTATGACAGAAACTTCAGGTTCCTTTTTTTTTGAAATTAATCTATCGCATTTCCTAAATAATATTTAAACTAAGAAAAAAACATATAAACAATTAAGCAATGTACAATGTAACATGCATGGTATACTATTGGCATTTAATTTAGGTATATTGTAATGCTTTAGGCATACATGTTTATGTTTTAAGGCCCAAGGAGTGTAAAGAAAAATTCTAATATTTTTCAGAGACGAGCCTCTGCCTGAGCCGAGCTGTCACCGATGAGCTGCGTCCGCTGAGTTAAGCCAAGCCATTCTCGTCGAGGCGAGATCAGATGGGCTAGCCTATCCGAGATGGTTTTGGGCTCCCAAGCCGAGTTGCCCACTGTAGGGGTTGGTAGGTTTTGGGCTGGTCATTGTAGCCATGGGTTGGGGCCTTCTGGGCAGAAGAGGTCCAGGCCCAACTGTGCCTCTTGTTTTTTTTTGGGCCTGTTTAGAGTTTGACCTTCTGGGTTGTGGCCTTTGGGCCTTTTTGTTTTTTTTTTGTCCAATAGGCTTGATCGGCCTTTTGTTTTTTTTATCTCGCGCTGTTGAGGTAGCCTTCTAAGCTCATTTTTTTTCTTTTTCGGGCTTTGTGAAATTGACAGAACCCATCCCTAATTACCACAAAAGCCGGACTGGTTCTACTCTTGTCTAATAACGTCTTGTTAGACAAAGGATCTTTCTAATTTTTATTCGATTCAAAACCTTGTTAAATGAACCAAATTAATTTCACATTGTGGGATTACTACCCACATCCAACCCACTTCCCGACAAGGCGAAGAATTCATCAATTTACTCTTCACTTTTCTTACCCTCAAAATCTCATTGTAACATATAAATTATGAATTACAAAATGATTTATACAAACATACGATCAACTCCTAATATAATTCATAGGTTATATTCAATAATTACTTCAACATTTTACTTAAAAAATAAACACAATTACAATCACAAATACTCTTTAATTATTATCCCCAAGTACACATCCGTTAACTTTATAAATTCGCCAAGATCAGGTATAGATCAATAAATCATCTTCATGATGAAATTTGTAAACTTAAGTATTTGAGTCAAATCCATAATAACTTAAATAATAGTTTCTTATAATTTCTATTCCCATATAAACATATTTACCTATCCCTTGTCCATCATTCAATTCCTTCATAACACACAAACATATAAATTCTTAGATTTATATAACATATAAATATGAATTCACATAACAACAATTAAAACTCATAAAATTACCAACTCTTCTTTATTTTGTAAAATATCATAAATTACTTTGAAAAACCATAACACTTCCTCCAATGGTATCCAATTAACTTAATTCTTGGACCATTAAACTCATAACAACGAGAAGATCACTTTTCATGTTGATTGCTTTTTTAAACTCTGATCGACACGCTTGCACACGCCGTCAAAGGCTGAGGACAACATCTGCGCATGGGCATCACGCGCCTGCGCAGATGTTGTCTTCAACCTCTTGCGAGCCTGCTATTTGGGTCATCTGACTCGGAGACCTAACCTGGTTGTTCCTCCCTTGTTTTTCGTCTACTTCTTTTGCATTCTTCATCCAATCAAATCGTATTAAGCCATGAAAAAGATCTATGGATTCAGAATCAAGAAATCTTACCATGATCGTGTGTTCCAACCTTCATGTTTTTCGGCTATGGTGCCAAACGCCTAGCTTCAGCGTTCCGAGGCCCTAAACTTATCCCCAACAATCGCAGAACGGTCGTAGGTCCTCTAAAAATGCATAGGGACCACCTGCTAGTGTATTTCCTCTCTAGAAACTAGGAAACCCAAAATATTCAAAAAGGACCTCACGGGTTTTCCTAGTTTCCTCCTTGTCCCCCTCCTTTCATCCTCTAGACATCATCAATTCCTCTTTTTTTTTTCTTACCTATTTTCTTCTTCCTTTTCTTTCCCTCACTCGTTCTCTCTCTGATTCAATCTTTCTTCCCTTTTCGACCTTCCTCCCCCAAACACCATTAAAACAACACTCTCACCCTATATAACATTGTAGTATATCAGTTGAAGAATTGAGAAGGAAAGGTCCAAAATAGTCTGGACAAGTGTCACTTTCACAAATATCCCAATATGAAATGACCAAAATATCCTTAGTTCTAAAATTACTAAAATGCCCTTGGTCATTTTGACCCGTATCTTCCTCATACTTTCTTCGGTTTGCGCGTGTCGCCTGTTTATGAACTCAGGAGTTCGAGACCTTCTCGATGGTCGTTTCAAAACTTCCAAAAGATGCCCTGTTTGAAAAGTCAATATTTTAAATTTTTTTCAAAGTCAACTTTTTGAATTTTAGGGGTAAATTGACCATGTTTTATTCCCTCGAATACCCGGGGCGTTACAATCTCCCTTCCTTAAAAAATTTCGTCTTCGAAATTGTATGATCGAGCTAAACTTATCCTCAACACCCCAATATCTTTTAAACATAGCAATCCGATTACAACCACATATACCCAAATCACATATCCAAAAATTATCCAAACAAGTCATATATCCACACCCACAATCAAATCCATCTAAAAACTGTGCCCAAAGCCAAAACATACTTTGTACTAAAACTTTGTAAAATATACAGTAATAATCAAACAAATCACCAAAATTTCATAAGGATCCTGATCAACCACACATCATCAAAATCACATAGGAAATTGTTTTATAACCTCCGAATACGTGAAAATCATTTCACACCAATGAATCATCACTACTAGTAGCAAAAGGTCACCATAAAGTCATCACAACAATTCATATGGGTAATCTTTCACCAAATAGCAATCATATTATGTTCATCTTACCTATCACATCACTTCACTCGTATCTCACTAGCTTGTATCCAATTTCAATCAATTCATATCCCAAGTACTATCCATATCACATATCCCACAATAGAACTACGCGCATGACACCACCCACAACCATTACTTAAATCATTCTGAAACCAGTGCTAACACATCATCAAGCAATTTTCCAACAAAGATATTTATACTATTGGTAGATCATCCACTCGGGATTCGGAGTCCAGCTCAACGTCCGAGTCATAAACACAACACCACATTAGTCCGAGGATTCGTTGTCCCCGGTTCGACGTCTGAGACTAACCGATGTCCACACACACACCACTCAGGATTCAGAGCCCCCAGATTGACGTCCGAGTGTATACTGACTCAAGATTTGGAGCCCTACTCGACGTCTAAGCCAGCACTAGTCTCAGGATTCGGAGCCCTTGGCTCGACATCTAGGACTAACCAACCCCCACCCACTCATGATTTGGAGCTAAGCTCGATGCCAGAGTGGTCATCCCACACTATACCAGTTTTAGGAAAAAGGGTATTAACTTGACGTCTGAGACTGATCCTCCACCACCTGTCCACAACATAATAATACCATACCAAACAACATATACAGATTTACATCATAATGTCGCTCGTCACATATTTCCAACGCATGTTAATTTTCATAAATCAAATCCACTATTCAAATTCTAGGCCTATGCCCAAACGACCAGTTATGTCAAATTTCATAAACGTACCATTAAATAATTCATAAAACCATGTGACTTTCAATTAATTCAAGACTCTCGAAAATATGGGGAAAAGTTTTTTTCAAGTGATTTTAATTCTTAAAACCAATTTTCGAGATTCCATAAAAAGCCAGAACTTTGATATTCACATAATCCTCGTGAAACATGTACAATCAACCAGTTAATCATCACACCTAACATCATATCATATCCTTACCATATATTACCATTATTTCAAATTATGTTACCATCAATTAATCCTTTTAAAATCAAATTGTTACTTCAAACTGAGAATTTATGTTTAATATATTTCCTTTAAAAAATCTTATAAGTATTCACTCAAAATAAAAAAATAATTAAAATATGAGATATAAATCTCGAAAACATAATATCTTAGCTCTGATACCAAGTTAACAGGACTTGTCTCTAATTACCACAAAAGCAAGACTGGTCCTACTCCTGTCTGACAACCTCTTGTCAGACAAAGGATCTTTCTAATTTTTATTCGATTCAAAACCTTGTTAAATGAACCAAATTAATTTCACCTTGTGGGATTACCGCCCCACATCCAACCCACTTCCTGACAAGGCGAGGAATTCATCAATTTACTCTTCACTGTTCTTACCCTCAAAAATCCCATTGTAACATATCAATTATGAATTACAAAATGATTTATATAAAACATAAGATCAACTCCTAATATAATTCATAGGTTATATTCAATAATTACTACAACATTTTGCTTAAAAAATAAACACAATTACAATCACAAATACTCTTTAATTATTATCCCCAAGTACACATTTTTAACTTTATATATTCGCCAAATCAAGTATGGATCAATAAAAATCTTCATGATGGAATCTGTAAACTTAAGCATTTGAGTTAAATCCACAATAACTTACAAAAGTTTCTTATAATTTCTATTCCTATATAAACATATTTATCTATCCCTTGTCCATCATTCAATTCCTTCATAAACACACAAACATATAAATTCATAGATTTATACAATATATAAATATGAATTCACATAACATCAATTAAACCCCATAAAATTACCAACTCTTCTTTATTTTGTAAAATATCATAAATTACTTTGAAAAACCATAACTTCCTCAAATGGTATCCAATTAATTGAATTCTTGGGACCATTAAACTCATACCAACGAGCTGATGACTTTTCATGTTGATCGTTTTTTCAAAACTCCGATCGATGCGCATGCACGAGCTTTTAAAGGCTGAGGCAGCCTCTGCGCATGGGCCTCACATGCCTGCGCAAAGGTTGTCTTCAACCCCTCGGAGGTTTGCTATTCGAGTCGTTAGAACCCAACGACCTGACCCGGTCATTTCTCCCTTCTTTAATATCCAAAAAGGGACCTCATGGGTTTTCCTAGTTTCCTCTTCCCCCCCCCCCCCCCCCCCCCCCCCTTTTTCATCCTCTAGACATCATCAATTCCTCCTCTTTTTTTTTCTTTCCTATTTTCTTCTTCCTTTTATTCCCCTCACTCGTTCTCTCTCTTATTTAATCTATCTTTCCTTTTCGGCCTTCCTCCCCCCGAACACCATTAAAACAACACTCTCACCCTATATAAAAATGTAGTATATCGGTCGAAGAATTGAGAGGGAAAGGTCCAGAATAGTCTGGACAAGTGTCACTTTCACAAATATCTCAATGTGAAATGGCCAAAATACCCTTAGTTTTTAAATTACTAAAATTTTCTTGGCCATTTTTTACTTGTATCTTCCTCATACGTTCTTCGATTTACACGTGCTGCCTGTCTATATACTCAAGAGTTCGAGACCTTCTCGATGGTCCTCTCAGAACTTCCAAAAGATGCCTCGTTTGAAAAGTCAATATTTTGACTTTTTGTCAAAAGTCAAATCTTTGACTTTTAGGAGTAAAACTGTCATTTTCATTCCGTCGGATACCCGAGGTGTCACGACCTGACCCATCTAACACGATATTGTCCGCTTTGGGCTCAGCCCTCACGGTTTTGTTTCTTGGAACTCATGCGCAACTTCCCAGTGGGTCACCCATCTTGAGATTGCGCCTGCCCAATCTCACTTAACTTTGGAGTTCCAACCAAACCCAAAGCTAGTGGAGCTCTCAAAAGGCCTCACACTTGGAAGGTACGTGCCCACACATAGCGATGTGGGATTGTTCACCGTTCATCCCAAGACACGGGTCTTACAATCCACCCACCTTGGGGTCCAGCGTGCTCGCTGATACACTTCCGGTTAAGGTCCAGCTCTGATACCATTTTGTCACGACCCGACCACATCTATCACGATATTCTCCGCTTGGACCCAGCCCTCACGGTTTTGTTTTTGGGAAACTCACACGTAACTTCCCAATGGGTAACCCATCTTGAGATTGCAGCAGCTTAATCACGCTTAACTTTGGAGTTCCAACCAAACCCAAAGCCATTTTGTCACGGACCCGACCCATCTATCACGATATTGTCCACTTTGGGCGCAGCCCCTCATGGTTTTTTTTTTTCTGGGAACTCACGTGCAACTTCGCAGTGGGTCACCCATCCTTAGATTGCAGCAGCCCAATCTCGCTTAACTTTGAGTTCCAACCAAACCCAAAGCTAGTGAGCTCTTAAAAGGTCTCGCGCTAGGAAGGTACGTGCCCACACATAAGCGATGTGGGATTGTTAACCGTTCATCCCAAGACACGAGTCTTACAATCCACCCCCTTTGGGACCCAACGTCGTCGCTGGCACACTTCCAGTTGGGATGGAGCTCTGATACTATTCTGTCACGACCCGACTAATCTACCACGATATTGTTCACTTTGAGCCCAACCCTCACAGTTTTGTTTCTAGAACTCACGTGTAACTTCTCAGTGGGTCACCCATCTTGAAATTGCACCAGCACAATCGCGCTTTAACTTTGGAGTTCCAACCAAACCCAAAGCTAGTGAACTCCCAAAAGTCCTCGTGCTAGGAAGGTACGTGTCGTACGTGCCCACATATATAAGGCACTTCAGCTTTCCCTCCTCGAGCGATATGAGATTGTTCACCATTCTTCCCAAGACATAGATCTTACACAAGGCGTTACAGAAATCACCTTTTTGAGCATTGTGAGACAGCCTTCAAGGCTTTTTTTTTTTGTTTTCTGGGCTTTTGGAAGCCCCAATAACAAAACTGTGCAAAATAATCGCACTGCTGTCCCACATTTAACTGTTGCAAAGGTTTAGGAAACCGTTCACGCCCTTTAAAGTTGTGGCAACTGCCAGCAATCATCATACACAGAAAAATTTAGGCTGTGCAGCCATAATACTCAATAACAAATCATTATAATCATCACATAATCATTATAATATCAAACCTTAATCCAAATCCAAATTTCAACAAATAATTCTAACATCGTAGGAATTATCAAAATCAAATTGGCAAAAATATATTCAAACTCAAGAACAATTTTTGTCATGAATAATCCAGAGAAATTATATATATATATATATAAACCATCAATTATTAATTCATCATGTATCAATCATAATCATCAATTTCATCACTAACATCAGATATCATAGAAAATAATACGCCTTCTAATTCATCAAAGGCCAAATTCCAATCTTCATCATTATCAATGCAGCCATATAATTATCAATTATCAAGGAACATCAAACCGCAAGAAAAAGTCCAAACAATCCAAATATTGTAATGAAAAATACTGCCAAATGATTTCATGTGATGAATTAATCATATTTCTAGGATTCAACAATAGGAAAATAAATTGAATTTTTTGAGATATGAAAAATCTACTTTATTGAATTGGTCATTCACTTGAGCAATCCCCGATTCAGAGTCAATCGTGCTGATAACGTGTTGAGAAGAATTAAGAGAATGAGAGATTTGCAAAGGGGTAGATTGGGAGAAAGAGGCAGAGAGAGAGTGTTTTGTTATATGTAATCTGAATAATAACACGTTTTGACTAATCTCATAAATCAAACGATCTATTCCCGTACCTTATATAATAGAAGGGATTAATATATATCCATAGACACCAATGTTAAGTTATTTACAACAATTTTATTATTATTTTCTCTCTTAATTCTTCTTAAAGCTCCAAATAGTTAATTAAATTCAAAAAACTAACTATGGTTAAATTTAGGGACAAAAAAACTCTTTTAACACTTTTGAAGTGAACAAATACAAATTGACCTGATTTTGAATCCAAAAATACCGGCAAGCCCAATAACAGAAATTCCAAAAAATGTACACCCCTTCGAATTCCTTGAGTTCCGAAGCGGTGTGGGGGCAATTGTGGAACCCAATATCACACGAGAATTGTGGAGCTGCCACGTGACCCATAATTTTAGAAATGTCCAAATTGTCTCTGGAAATAATACTAATGACTTGTAGACACCCACATATTAAATAATCTATTTACCAGCTAAATACGTTATTCAATCGGGTTAAAAGTCTCCGTAATGTTAATATTCTTCCGAGAGTTAATTGTCATTATTCTAATAATGGACAATTAATATTATTATTAAATCACAATAATTTTCATTATTATCATGATGAGCCATTATTATAATTATTAAATAATATATTTTATTAATAATATATTATTTATTAATTACAAATTCAACCGACCAATCAAAACGCTCCGAGGCTCCCAAAGATTTCCTATAAATAGTGACGCGTATTTCATTTTCAAGGTACGTCAATTCTTCACTTCGAAGTATATCATTTTCCTTTTTCAAAGCTAACTTAGGCATTAGAGTGTTCTTAGTTGAACAACCCCCCGGGTAATCGATCGAGGCAACGATAGCTGATTGTTTGCTATTTGCAGGAAATTGTGAGGACTTTTCGCTGGGGTTCGATTTTTGATTCAAAAATTGGTGCTTTCATTTAAAGAAATTGAGGAATACTCAGAAGAAGCTCTCACGGTAGTTCATCATTCTTCAACAGTGTTCATCGTTGTTCAGGTTTTTGGTCATCGTTCATCTTTATTTGTTCGTCGTCCATTGACATTGTTCGAAGATTTTGAACGTTGTTCAATCATCCATCAACAAATTTTCGTTTGGAAACTTTTTCACGATTCAACATGGCTAGGAGGTGCCCAGACAAGAAATGAAGCACACATAGAGACACCGGAGGTGCGCCCAATCCGCCCACGACATGTGTCCATTGAAGCTCCTATGGAGACATAGAGACAGATCCCAGCTTTTAGTTTTGGAGTGTTCCTATCGCCAACAACCCAAGTCCCTGCGCTAGGGGAAGGAACTTCAGCCTTGCAACAAACAGGCGGATGGTTGGTGGAGAGAGCATCAAGCGAGAGCCAGCCCACTGCAAACATGGATCTAAGAGAAATTTCCTGGATGGGTGCCACAACATCTCAGGGAGGAGCCACTACCAACCTCCTCAGGACAACTTAGCTCAAAAAGTAGAAAGGTTTAGCAACCAAGTTCAAATTCAATCGGAATTCTTGCAGCAACTCGTGGCAGAAAGAACAGCCCAAGAACCAGAGAGACATTCCACTTCGTGTGGAAAACAAAAGAATGTTCCAAGGCGTCAGGGGAAGGAAAAGGTCTGATGCCGAACAATGTCTCGGGACACCTTGCTAAGTGACTCCCGAGAAGAAAGTCACACCCGCAGAGAAATAATCCCACGACACCCAAGGTCATCAGTACATGAGTGGCTTGGAAGTAGGGTCAAGACAACTTCAAGGGAGGAACGCTCACATGGGAGCAGAAGGGAACATTAGACTCCACAGAAAACCCCAAGATGACCTACCCATGTCAGTGAGGGGGAGGATGAGGCTTACTCACCTGCGCTACCTCAGAGGTCAAGGGGAGAGGCTCGAGGAGGTTCTCGATGGATGGCACGTAATGACTCTCCGCCTCAGCAAGGTGCGCTGCAAGTTAATGATGTCCAAAAGATGTTGGATCGGTACCTTCGGGTTCAAAGCGATGGCGATCTAGAAGACGATTTGTGTCATCAAATTGAGCTATCCACACCTTTCATGAGGGATTTTGAGGAGGAGCCATTACCTCAAAGGTTCGCGACGCCAAACTTCAATCCGTTCAAAGGAACTTCTGACCCAGTAAAACACGTAGAGTACTACCAGGGATTCATGGTCCCCCATAGACACAATGATGCACTCATGTGCAAAGTTTTTCAAGCCTCTCTTCAAGGCCAAGCCATGATGTGGTTCAATCATCTCCCCCCAAAGGTCGATTGTATCTTTTGAAGAGTTGGCTCTGGTGTTTGTGAAGGAGTATTCACAACTTCGGATAGTCGAAGTAAAGGATGACCATCTCTTCTCTGTCCGAAAGAGAGCAAAAGAGACTCTCCGACAAGACATTCGGAGATATTGCAAGGAGAAGTCTCGAATTTTCGGTTGTAGCGACCTTGTTGCTGCAATGGCGTTCAAACAAGGGCTTCCCCAGGACAGCTAGCTTTACGGAGACATCGTCATTAGCAATGTACGAAGTCTCACCAAGATGCTCTCTCTGGAAGAGCGACATGCATGCTGGGAAGATGAGAAGAATGCCACCCATGCACAAAACCATGTTGAGGAGAGCGAGAAGGCCTTCAATAAGGACAAGTCCCATGGCAAGTTTGCGTATGGAAAGTCCATTAAGTGCAAAGTGGGTCAGCCCTCCCAAACTCCGGCTGTGGGAAAGTCTAATTTGCAGTTATCTTTGCTAGTCCATCATATCCACAATGAGATGAAGGAAAAATCCTGGTTCAAGAAGCTAGAGCTGATCAAGGGCGATCAAGAGAAGGCTGATAAGACGAAGTGGTGTGCCTACCATGAGTGATATGTGCATAACATCGGGAAGTGCATATCCTTCGAGAGATATCTTTGAAATCTCATCAAAGAAAAACATTGCACCGAGTTCGTCAAAGGGAAAGCCACAGATCGACTAGCTGACAAAGGACCGAAGAAACCTACAGCAAAGATGATTTGCATCAACACAATTATAGCAGAATTGAAGTTGCTAGGAACTACTTCCAAACATAAGAAAAGAAAGATTCGAGATGCATTAGTTGTCTCTCAGGTCTCATGTGTCACCACCTCTAGGGTGGCTAACGACCTTGTCGTTGGTTTCTCTTTGAAGGACAAGGTAGGGCTTGATTGGTCGTACGATGATGCTCTAGTCGTGTCAATCCAGATCGCGCATGCTCAAGTTGATCTGATTCACGTAGATGAAGCAAGCACAAAAAATATCCTAAGCCTAGATTTTGTGCATAAAATGGGGTTAGAGAGCCTCACAACAAAAAGAGTCGTTTCGCTCTAAGGTTTCAATGGGTCAACCAGCATGACCATAGGCACACTCCAGCTAGACGTACACTCTGATCCGGTTGTCACATCCCATACTTTCTACATCATAGATGAGTACTCACCATACAATGGAATTCTGGGAAGACCATGGCTTCACAAAATCCTCGCTAGCACGTCAAGACTTTATCAGAAGATTAGATTCCCAATCCCAGGAAGAGGAATCGTGGAGATCAAGGGCGATCAGGCGATGGCTCGACGGTGCCTCACTGAAGGGCTGAAAGAGATCAAGGAGATTGAGTTTGTTCCCCAAGTTGGATTATCCACTAGGGGAAAAATTTCTTCTTCGTCTCCTAAATAGCAACTAATCACGGGTCATGATCCAGACGTTCATGAGGAACCGCCAACTCCAGAAGGATGGCAACTGGAGGATGACATCACCCGCATTCAGCTTGACCCTCGATATCCAGAGAAACATGCTCGTATTGGTGCTCGATTGAGTGATAAAGAAAAAGAAGAACTCACAGCATTCCTACGTGAGGAAAGAGAAGTTTTTGCTTGGTCACCATCTGGCATGCCAGGGATTGACCCTTCCATCGCTTGCTATAAGCTGCACGTCAATCCAAATCTTAAGCCGATCAAGCACAAGAGGCGCAATTTCTCTCCGGAGAAAATTGCTATCATCCAAGAAAAGATTGGCAAGTTACTCGTTTCTGGGTCCATTAAAGAAGTTCTGCAATCTAAATGGCTAGCAAACGTCATACTTGTCAAGAAGAAGGAAGCAGGACGATGGAGAGTTTGTGTTGATTACACCAATCTCAATCTTGCATGCCCGAAAGATAATTATCCTTTGCCCCGAATTGATCTCTTATCTCTTAGTGGACTCTACTGCAAGCAATGAGCTCCTCTACTCGGGCTATAACTAGATCTTCATGAATGAAAAAACAAAGACAAAACTGCCTTCATCTTTGACCGAGGTGTGTACTGCTACAAGGTCATGTTGTTTGGCCCCAAGAATGCGGGTGCAACGTACCAGAGACTTGTCAATCGGATGTTCAAGGATCCCATCGGCAAGACCATGGAGGTCTATGTGGATGACATCATGATCAAAGGTGAAAAGTGAGGGGATCATATCGCCAACCTACGAGAGATCTTCAACTTACTGAAGAAGTACAAAATGAAGCTCATCCCTCTAAAGTGTGCTTTCGGAGTATCAGCAGGGAAGTTCTTAGGTTACCTTATGACCCAATATGGGATCGAGGAAAATCCAAAGAAAATCAAGGCAATTCTCGAGATGAATTCCCCATCAAGTCTAAAATAGATTCAAAGTCTCACTGGTCAAGCAGCAGCACTAAACAGATTCTTGTCCAAGGCAACAGATCGGTATCAAACTTTCTTCCAAGTAGTAAAGAAGGCATCGAGAGATAAGTGGGACGAAAGTTGCGAGAAAGCATTTCAAGATCTCAAGACCTACTTGACATCTCCACCGCTGCTATCAAAACCCAAAGATAACGTGGACCTGTTCTCCTATCTGGGAGTCTCTGATGTTGCTATAAGCTCCGCACTTGTTTGGGAAGATAATGGGATTCAGCTTCCCGTGTTCTATACATCGAAGGCCCTCCTCGATGCTGAGACAAGGTACCCAACGTTCAAAAATTATATCTTGGCATTATTGGTTACCACAAAGAAGTTATGGCCGTACTTTCAAGCTCATCGGGTAATCATTATGACGGAATATCCGCTCCGCTCGATGCTGCATGCACCTGATGCGTCAATGAAAGTAATGAAATAGGCCATAGAGTTGAGCCAGCATGATTTAATCTATCATCCTAGAACTGCTATCAAAGGCGAAGCCTTAGCAGATTATGTTGTCGAATTCACACCAGCATCAATGGAAGGAGAAACTAGCAAGGAACTTGCCAAAGCCCCCAGGGCTACTAGCACTTCCATGTCACCAGATCATGGCGGCAATTCCTCTTCTCTGCAACGCGCCACTTCCAAACTCCTATGGAAGCTCTTCGTTGATGGTTGCCCGAACCAGAGGGGGGCAGGAGCGTGGATTGTCCTCATCACTCCGGATGGCTCAATAATGGAGCAAGCGGTACAGTTTGGATTCAAGGCTTCTAACAATGAAGAGGAATATAAGGCATTGATTTGTGGGCTCGCACTCGCCAAGGACTTAGGAGTCAAGAAGTTCTCTATTCATTCTAATTCGCAACTGATCACCAACCAGTCACAAGGTGAATATGATGCGAATGATGCGAGGATGCTTAGATACAACAACAAAGTCTAGGAAATGCTTACAGCTTTCATAGTTTACACTTTTCGTCAACTTCCACCAGCCGAAAATGCATAAGTAGATGCGCTGGAAAATCTAGCATCGTCACTTGACTATCGATTCAAGCGCTCAATGACAGGACCCACCCCCAATCCCCCTGGATTAAGGGCTAAGTCCTGCTCCCGTCTAACTTACACATGACTCGAAGGCTAGACTGACGTCCAATCTTCATGTGATACGTAAATCGGACAAGGGATTTTCCAACTCACCATTCCAACCTTCCAGAATTCCCAGAGCGCTCAGACTCTACTGTGGTTTGCGTATGTGATGTCTTCGTCTCTCTCGACCAACAGCCCGCACCGCAACAACTTGTAGGGTATCGAAAACATAAAAAGACTGTGAGTGGACAAAAAGAAAGTATAAGTTCAAAAACAGTCATCAGAAAACACAATTACATTTATACCCTCCATTTTAAAACCAATGCATGCATATCACAAGCCATGTCATAAAACCATTCTATATTCAAGTTATTCAAACCATTTAAGAAAAACCGAACTCATTCTCCTTGAACTCATTTTCCTTTTTCTCAAATCCCGGGCCTCAGCCCAAAATCATCAAAATCCATAACATTCGGGTCATTGCCCAATACATCGGAAAACCATTATTGAAAACCATAATCATCAAGTCTCAGTGAAAACCAAAACACATTTATCATCCATTTCAGCCAATCGAACCTGTTGGATCTATCCGAGTCATTAAACTCCCGAGTCTTTAAACTCAATTCAGGCCTCAATATAATCCGAGTCTTTAAACTCCCGAGTCTTTAAACTCAATAGGCCTACAGGGGAAATATCAATATCCGAGTCTTTAAACTCCCGAGTCATTAAACTCAATCCGGGTCTTAAAACCCAATCCGAGCCCGCCCCCGTCATGTATCATATCCGGGGCTTTAAACCCAATAACCAGCTCCATCAAATCCAATCCAGAAACCATTTTAAAACCATTTCCAAATCCATGACCAAATCCGAATTCGAAATCACCATTTCGAATTCCATGCCGAATCCGAAATCAGCATCCCGAATCCAAATCCAGAATCGTACCCATCATCTATTTCCAAATCTGAATCCGAAACCATCATTCTGTAAGCTAGCATCCGGAATAACCATTTCGAATCCAAATCCGGAAATCCACTTTCAAGTTCCAAAACCGAATCCAGAATTGTCATTCTGAAATCCGTTTCAAAACCCAAAATCACGTTTATCAAAATCACTTTTATGAACTGGGCTTCAAGCCCAAAATCACTTTTCCAAAATCCATTTGAAATCATTGAAATCAAATCATATTTCAAATCCTGAATTCAAATCATCGAAACCATAGTCAAATCACAACATCGATCGAAATCTCGTAAAATGCGCAATTCCGTAAATATCTCAAAAACTGTGCAAAACCGTAAACCATCAATATCAATTCACAAATATAGAAATCACGTATAAAAACATATAAAAACATATATGCATGCATCATAAGTTAGAAAGAAAAGTCCATTCACAGACCATTTCGTCGCTGCCTCGATACGCCTGCACCTATGCCGTTCCCTGCCAATCCACTATCACCGGTTTTCCCGAACCTGTCCAAATCCCATAATAATTTCACTAACTACTTCATACAGCTTATATTAAAGTCTCGTATTTTTTCTGTATTTTTAACTATTTTTAAACGACCCCTAAAATCTTCGGACATCCCGAAACATATCGAGACGATGTCTAATCGACTCGAAACCAGTCTTAAAATGTTCGTTACATCGAATACTTTAAAAGTCGTGTTGGAACCATCCTCAAAAACTGTACCACGTGCCGCCCAAAGGGGCTGCGTGTGGGCCTCACGCGCTGCTACAGTGTCATCTTCAACCTTGCTTCGACCCGGTTCAGGCGGGTCCGGTCCAGGCTGAACCGGTGTGGCCGGTTTTCTGTCATTTTCAACCTAATTTCAAATCTGTTTTCACCCTTAACTTCGTCCCAATGTTTAGAACTGATTTAACTAACTAAAACGTATAAATGAATCCTATTTCATACCTTCTAATGTCGAACCAAACTCTGAGTTTTCCAGCCCTCTGTTTCCGGCCACCACTAACCTTTCCGATCACGGGTTTGAGTCCCTGAGTTCAAGAACAACCTTCTAAGATGCTAATAATCATCACAGATGCACAACAACTCACTAAACCTCTCGATTTTTCATTTAAACCATTTATGGAGAAATAGGGGAATCACAATGACTTACCTGCTTCCAGTCCTCCGCCGTGAATCTCCACCGCCGTTTCTCATGTCCTAGGTTCACCTCTGCTAACTGAACACCACCACAGACCAGGTTTAGGCTGGTTGATCGATTTAGGTTCACGGCAGTTCACAGTTCCCTCTCTGTTTTTCAGTGTTTCTCTCATCTCTCACACTCTTCCTTCACCCAGTTCTTCCTTTAGAAATAATTACAAAGGTCACAAGCAAAACCCAGATCACTCACTCATTAACCCAACTTGATCTCTCACTGAAAATGGACTATCTGTTTACTGTCTCTGTTTTTCCCTCTGTTTGTAACACACACACACACCGTGCACGAGCTTAAAATCAGCCCGAGGCTTCTACACCCATCCAGACCCAACCAGGTGTCCTAAACCTGGTGGGCACACTTCCCAAGGCAGCCACATGTTCAAACCAAACTGGGCACAGATCCCAATGCTATCAAATGAACCAAATGCCCCTTGATGCCCAAATTACCATTTTACCCTTCATACATTTAGACCCATATCTAATTCATCTGAAGTCCGATGATGATGTGCCGCCTGTCGTTGTACTTAGGGTATCGAGACCTACCTAATGGTCCTCGAATTACGTGAAAAATCCATGTCGTTTGAAAAGTCAACAAATTGCCCCTTTTAACTAAATTACCAAATTACCCTTGAACTTCCGAACATCATAACTTCCTCCTCGAATGTCGGAATCATACGTGCCACCTGTCTATGAACTCGTGACGTCCCGAACTACGTCACGGTCATTGGTCAAAGTCCATTTGACCTCCCAAACGAAAAGTCAACATTTTTTGCCCAATCCAGGGGCAAAATCGTCATTCCACACCGTCCGTCTGAAATCACCTAACTAATTACCGATTAACTTCACTAATCCGTCATTAACCACTAATCTAATCCCAGTTTCCGGGACAGGTCGTTACACTAAATCCCAATCGAGTATCTCGAGTAGCGATGAATTAATATCAAGGAGATTGAAGTGAGACAAATTGATTCAACTCCAAGTTGGCAAGATCCTTTTGTCAACTACCTAGAGCATGGCACATTGCCTGATGAACGATTAGAAGCTCGCAAAATCCAGATGAAAGCTACATGGTACTATGTTGACAAAGGCCGACTTTTTCGTAAGAGCTTCACGAGGCCAAACTTGCTATGTTTGAAGCATCATGAAACAGTGAAAGTCTTGGTTGAGATTCATGAAGGACATTGTGGGAATCATTCTGGCGGAAGGTTTCTTGCTCAAAAGACGCTTAGTGCGGGATTTTACTGGCCAACTCTATGCCAGGAAGCTCTGCAATATGCCCCGAAATGCGACAAATGTCAAAGGTTCAAACCTAACAAATTGGCACCACCAGAAGAGTTGCATGCACAAACAAGCCCTTGGCCATTCATGCAATGGGGAATTGACATCGTTGGATCTCTTCCAAGCACACCAATCCCAAGAAAAAAATATCTGATTGTTGTCACTGACTACTTTACCAAATGGGTGGAAGCAAAGGCCTTAGCCAACATAACCCAAGCAAAGGCCTTAGCCAACATAACCCAAGGTCATTCTAGCGGACAATGGAACTCAGTTCACTGGCACCATAATCAACGAGTTCTTTGAGTCTTAGAAGATAAAGTATTTCAGTTCAACTGCTTATTACCCCTAATGCAATGGCCAAGCTGAAGCTTCAAACAAGACAATCCTCGACTGTATCAAGAAGCGACTCTGATAAGAAAGGCAAGTGGATGGCACGCTCTGGGCTTACCGCACCACTTCGCGTCGTGCGACAGGAGAGTCTCCATTCACTCTTGCGTACGGCATCGATGCTGTCAACCCACCACATATTGTTCCAACACCCTTTATCGAGCTTGATGATCTAGTAGTCAACTCCATAGCTTTGAGGACATCGCTTGATCTCAACGAGAAATTAGGGGAGCCAGTGGTGAAGCGCATCTCCAGCTACCAGCTTTCTCCCAGGCGATCTTGTTCCTAAGAAAAATTTTGCAACACCCAATCATCTAGGATCTCAAAAACTCAAGTCTCTGTTGGAAGGACCTTACCGAATCTACCAAGTAGGCGAAAAGGGAAGCTACACCTTAGAAACAATGGACGGAAAGTTAGTGAGTGGTTCTATGAACATTCATCACCTCCAAAAATATTATGTTTAGTACAAACTAGAGCTCAAAGCTAAGCTAGTATTTGTCTTGTTCTAAATATTGTCTTTATTTTCAAGAATGTTGTATTTAACTTATCAATAAAGTTATCAAGTCATTCCTAGTTCACCTATGTGTCATCGTACATTCGGAGAGGTTAGCAAAGCCTTTTTCCAGGAAGCACTCCAAGCCTTCCTTTGAGAAGCATACAAAGCCTTTTTTGGGAAACACTCAAAGCCTTCTTCCGGGAAGCACTCAAAGCCTTTTTCCGGGAAGCATCCAAAGCCTTATTTCAGGAAACATTCAAAGCCTTCCTCCGGGAAGCACCCAGCGCTTTCCTTCAGAAAGAACTCAGAGCTTTCCTCCTAGAAACAAGAAAAGCTTTCCGTCTACTAGGAAGCACTTAAAGCCTTCGACCAGGAAGCACTCCAAGTCTTCCTCTTGGAAGCATTTCCAAAGCCTCCTAACTAGAAGCGCTCAACCTTTCTAGTAAAGCATTTCAAGCCTTTGGTTAAAAAAAGAAAGAACCCTTCTGTCAGGGCCCACCCCTAATCCCCCAGGATTAGGGACTAAACCCTGCTCCCGTCTGACAACCCAAAAACGAAAGATCGAAACAACCTCACAGAAACCACAAAATTAGATTGTCAGACGCATGAGAATTTACAACATCCCAGAGTCAGAAGTTATACAGAACATAGTACCACACTAAGAAAGCAAAACCCGATACACAAAACATACGCACAACGGAAAACTTAAACCACTCCGGGGTCACTCTCGAGTAGTCTATGCCTCCGACGCTGCCTCAACGTCAAACCCCGCGCTAGCTCCACGACCTGGAGGGCAAATAAAAACAGAAAAGTGTGAGTGGACCATAAAGAATAAAAGTTTCAAAAACATTTTTATAATCATTGAAAACCATTTATCATTTTAAATCCCCAAAACCATGGCATCGAAATCAGAATTCAAACATTTCTCGTAAAACGTGCTGAAAACTGAACTTCTCGAAAAACGTGCAATTATGTAAAACCAACATAGCATATTCAATAAACATGAAATCATGAGTAAAACCATAAAACAATTATAGAAAATCAGTTATGCATGCTCAATTATAGAGAAAGGGTCCACTCACAGATACCGGGTACGTCACTCGCGTCCTGAACGTCCTGCACGTTCCTCGTCCTCCTCGGGGACTCCCGATCCTGTCACAAGTCACCAAAGTACGTCACTAACTCGTTCACTAAAGTCCTCCTAATTTTCTCCAAAAATCCCCGGGTCCTAAACGTAACGAACCGAGACCCTATGCCTTCGAACCCGTGCACTGTTCCGGACCGGCGTGACCGGTTCTCCGCTGTCCGTCCACCATTTTCCTCCCTCTTTTCACCATTCTCTGCGTCCTCTACCCAGTAATCCATTCCCTTCATCCAATCACTCCAACACGGCCTCTAAACCAACGCCCCTAACTCGAACCCGTAACCTCCCAAAACTCTGTTCTTCCTCCCGGCCACCCGTGTACTCCCCCGTCACAGTGTCGGCCTTAAACAACTCCTAGGAACCTACTGAACTCACCAAACCTCACCAACCACTTCGACTCAACCCCTACCGTCACGACTATCGATTTGAACTTCACGGGAAAAACAGAGCAAACAAGGGAATTAGAGAAATTACCTGTGCTCAGGCCGCCGCCGTGAGCTCCACCGTGGCTATGCGACCCCTCTAAGTCTCCTCCGTCCTTTCGACACCACCACCATCCTCGATTGATCGATTACACATCAACACCACCACCAAACTCCCTCGACACTTCTCTGTGTTTTCCCGAAACCTCACCTCCTTCTTACACCAGTTTTCCTCACTCAAACTCTCACTCACCTCACTCACTACCTCTCTCTTGATCTCTACTCTCACTCACCAAAACACAGTACCTCACACCGCACTTCACCTGATCGATTTCCCTCAACCTCACTCTATGTTTCTCTCTTCTTCGAACACGGATGCACACGCCGCACAATGTAAAAACACACACACACCGTGCACTCCCTAGAAGCCACTACATGTCAGAGCCCACCCCTAGTCCCCCAGGATTAGGGACTAAACCCTGCTCCCATCTGACCTACGCATGACACGAAGGCCAAACTGACGTCCAACCTTCATGTGACATGTAAGTCGAACAAGGGATTCTCAATCCGGCCGTCCAAAAACTTCCGAACTTCCTAGAGTGCGCAGAATCTAATGTGGATCGTGCTCGTGATGTCTCCGTCTCTCTCGACCAACAGCCCGTACCGCAACAACCTGGAGGATATCGAAAACACGAAAAGACTGTGAGTGGACAAACATAAAGTTTAAGTTCAAAAACATTTCATAAAACAATAACATTTATACCCTCCGTTTCAAAACCAATGCATGCATATCAATTTCATATCATAAAACCATGTACGAAAACCAAACCCATTTTCCTTTTTCTCAAATCTCGGGCCTCAGCCCAAAACCATCGAAAAATCGTTTCCTCCGGGCCACTGCCCAAAACCTCAGAAAACCATTATCATCAATTCTCAGTGAAATCCAAAACACATTTGCAACCACATTTTCATCCATCGAACCTGCTGGATCTATCCGAGTCTTTAAACTCCCGAGTCTTTAAACTCAATCCAGGCCTCAATAATATCCGAGTCTTTAAACTCCCGAGTCTTTAAACTCAATAGGCCTACGGTGGAAAATATCAGTATATCCGAGTCTTTAAACTCCCGAGTCTTTAAACTCAATTCGGGTATTTAAACCCAATCCGGGCTCGTCCCCCGTCAATCATAATATCCGGGTCTTTAAACCCAATGACCAGATCCAGCAAATCCAATCCAAAACCATTTGAAAACCTTTTTCCCTTTCCGAATCCGAATCCGCAATCTCATCAGGATCTCGAATCCAAACCCAGAAATCATATCC
The DNA here is from genome assembly GCA_032719365.1 of Prinsepia uniflora. NCBI lineage: Eukaryota > Viridiplantae > Streptophyta > Magnoliopsida > Rosales > Rosaceae > Prinsepia > Prinsepia uniflora. The sequence goes on from CM064874.1 coordinate 29,334,286, forward strand.
ATCTCCTTTTCCAGATCCGAGTCCGCAACCATCATTCCGTAAGCTGGCATCTGGAATAACCATTCCGAACCCAAACTCGGAAATCCATTTTCAGGTCCCGAATCGAATCCCGAATCTTCATCCGGAATTCTGACTCCAAAACCCAAAACCACACTTCCGAAAACGACTTTTGAACTGGGCCTCAAGCCCAAAAACCCTTTCCAAAATCCTTTTAATTTCTTTGAAATCAAATAGTATTTCAAATCCCGAACCCATTCCATTTAAAACCAGTTCAAATCACGGTATCATCAAAATCTCGTAAAACGTAAAATACCGTTATTTCCTCGAGAAACGTGCAAAACCGTAAACCATCACAATCATAAATCAAATCATAGAATCAAGTATAGAAAACATATAAAAACATATATGCATGCATCAAGAGTTAGAAAGCAAAGTCCACTCACAGACCATTCTGTCGTCGCCTCGATACGCTCGCACTTAAGCCGTTTCCGGTCATTCTACTATCCTCGGCTTTCCCGAACCTGTCCAAATCCCAATATAAGGTCACTAACTACTTCACGATACTCATACTAAAGCCCCATAATTTTCCCGTATTTTTAACTATTTTTAACCGAGCTCTAAAACCTTCGGACAGCCCGAAACATATCGAGAAGATGTCTGATTGACTCAAAACCAGCGCCAAAATGTTCGTTACAACAAATACTTTAAAAGTCGTGTTGGAACCTTCCTCAAAAGGTGTGCCACGCGCCCACACGCACCGTCTGAAGTGACTGCACGTGGGTCTCACGCGCCAGTCACTGTTCATCGTCTCCTTCCTCAGTCACCGGTTCGGTCCAGCCGGTCTAACTGTGAACTGACGTTCACGGTTCTTGCTTATTTTGACCCAGTTTTCAATCCTAATTAATCTATTATGATCGTCCCTTCAAGCCTAAGTGATCTAGTTACTCAAATGAACCAATTCGAGCTGATTTCATACCTTCCCGATTTCAAACAAACCTCCATACTCTGTAACCGTGTCCATTCGCGAAGACGCCTTCCTCCAACCTTCACTTCCATCCCAGTCGACCTGTTTCCTTTCATTAACAAGTTTCCATCATAAGTAAACATCAATCAAGCCAAAAAAAACCCATAATCGATTCTTGAAACTAAACTTACCGTATTGGGCTCGCTGGCCACCGTCCACGGCGAGCCACCCATTCACGTCCTATCAAGTTCCAGACGCCTCAAAGTCATGGTTTAGTCCTAAATTGGGCTCCTAACCCTTCACTTCAACGTCCACATTTGAATCTCAAACCAGAGGTCTTACGGGTTCACTGGGTTCTTTTTCTTCGACCCGCCGTCGAGCTCCACCGCCAAGTCCACCGTCCACCCTTCTTAAACGTTTTTCCTTCAAGGATCATGGGTTAAGACGAGAATTTGGATGTTAGTGTAACCATGGACATTCAACCCCCCCTCCCGTTCTCTGTTTTTGTCTCTGTTCTCAGGAAACCGGGCAACCAATTTCAATTTTAGGGTTTTGAAGCCCACTTAGTCGGTGAAACACAATTCCACAGCCCTCTAGAATTAGGCCAGGTGTCATTTTCCTGTGGGTAAGTGTTTCACAGACAGCCAAGTGTCTCATAGTTACTGGGCACAATTCCCTATGCAACAATTGACCAGAATACCCCTTGATGCCCAAATTACCGTGTTGCCCCTCTAGTTTCTAGACCCGTAGTTTCGTCATCCGACGTCCGATGAAGGCATGCCGCCTGTCGTTGAACTCAGGACTACGAGATCTACCTAACGGTCCTAGGTCTACGAGTAAAAACCTTGTCGTGCAAAAATTCAAGTCTTCCCCCTAATTTAACCAAATTACGATAATGCCCTCAACCTTCCAAACATCATAACTTCCTCCTCGGATGTCGGAATCGGGTGTGCTACCTGTCTATGGACTCGTGACGTCCCGAACTACATCACGGTCACAGGTCAATACCCAATTGACCGCCCGAACTAAAAGTCAACTATTTGCACAACCTAGGGGTAAAATCGTCATTCGACGTGAACGGACCTATCGTGACCAACTCACCACCGGTTAAGCTCACTAATCCCATCTTAAACACTGTCTTAACCCTAATTTGTGGGACGGGTCCTTACACTACACACACTGCACGTGTCCCCATCCCAAGGGCCAAACCAACATATCCCAATCAACCCTGTACACTTGGCCTTATCAGATTGGCCCAAATCCCAATGCACCCAAAAGACCAAAATGCCCATATGAGTTAAAATTACCGTTTTTCCCTTCACCGTTCTAGACCTGTATCTTGCCCCTCCAATGTCCGATGAAGACGTGCCGCCTTTCGTTGAACTCAGGACAACGAGATCTACCTAATGGTCCCCGGTCTACGTGAAAACTAATAGTCCAGCAAAAATTCAACATTTTCCTCTATTTAACCAAAATTACGGTAATGCCCTCAACCTTCAGAACATCATAACTTCCTCGGATGTCGGAATCGGGCGTGCCACCTGTTTATAGACTCGTGACGTTCCGAACTACGTCACAGTTATCGGTCAATTTCCAATTGACCACCCGAACTCAAAGTCAACATTTTGCCCAAACTAGGGGCAAAATCGTCATTCTACGCTAACGGGCCAAACGTAACCAACTAACCACCAATTAAGCTCACTAATCCATTACTAATCACTTCACTAATCCCGGCTCTCGGGATGGGTCGTTACAATCTACCCTCCTTAAAAGAATTTCGTCCCCGAAATTCCACAGCTCGTTCCAGAAATTCCACAGCTCGTTCCAGACACCCCTAGGGTCTCCTACCCGGTGGTCAACTCTTGCCCAACGACAACTACTCTAGAAAATTCGTAACCTATCATCTCCACCTTGGGTATTTCACAATACTCCTACTACTAGTTCAGTACTTCTGACCCTCTCTCTGTATAACTAGAACTTCATGGTATACGCAAGGAAAACTCTATGAATAGAAAACAAAGGTATTTTGAAATACCTCATTTAGAGTACCCAATAGAATTCATAGAGTACATCCTCACGTACAACCACCTACACCTTCTGGAAACCCAACTCAAAGCCCAGAAAAAATCTAGTCCAGAAAGGAATCCTACCGGCTTATTACTTAACGACGTCGACCACCTTGTCGGAATAAACCAACAAAGTCCTAAAGGCAAACTCTAGATTGTGGGTTCTCTTCAATAACCTCATATCGATCAGTTATAGTCACTCCTTTTCAAGTCCTTCCGTCATCCTTCAACGGAACTCACCGTAGTCCTACATCTCGTCACTCCAAGTTGCCTAGGGAAAGTTTTAGACTCTATCCCGAAACCAAACAACACTGTATACAACTCAACCAAGGATAGTAAAAGTACCTGTCACGGCACCGGGTGTTGACTGAGCCTCCTGCTGAGTCATTGCAAACACTCGGGCTTGGGGTCCTGAAGATCTGCCACGTCCCCTCGAACTACTAGTGGCACCTCCACCTCCTCGAGTGCCTGCTGTCCCTGACACTGACGATGTACTCCGTCCGGGCTCCACCGATCCTCGGCCTACACCACCCTCATGTGGTAACAACGGACAGTCACGTCGGAAATGACCTCGCTCCCTACAGTAGTAACACAAATCCCGACCTGGTCCACCACTCGGTCTCCCTGTAGACGCAACAGACGTCGAACTAGCTTGTGGAGTCGGCTGTGCTCGGTAACCACGAAATCCTGAACTCTGGAAACTACCAGGTCTACCAAAACGATCATCGCCCGACGACGATACTCCACTGTAGTTGCCCCTCTTCGGTGTCCTCTAACTCGAAGCTCCAGAAAAAGGTGGCTCCCGGCGTCGTACCGGCAAGCTAGCCTCAACCCTCACCGCAGCATCCGACAACTCTCGAAGGGTAGCAAACGATCCAGCGGTCACTATGGCTCGAATCTCACCTCGCAGGCCCAACTCAAACCTACGACACTTATCGGCTTCAATAGCCACAAACGCAGGAGCAAAACGAGACAACACCTGAAACTTCCGCTCGTACTCAACCACACTCATACTCCCCTGTTGGAGTTGCAGAAACTCAGCCTCTTTGGCATCACGGAAAGAACGAGGGTAATACTGATCCAAAAACCGCTCCCTAAACGTCTCCCATGTCACAGTGTGGGCGTCCCAGCCAGACAACTCGAGGGTATACCACCACTCGTACGCCGCACCATCTAACAGGAACGTAGCCAACAACACACGATCCTACAGTGGGCAATGCATCAGGGCAAAAATCCGCACAAGCCTCGTGATCCACCTCTGGGCTTCCTCAGGATCTGCCCCACCACTGAACGTCGTAGCCCCGAGCCGCTGGGCTCGCTCGATCGTAGCACTCTCTGTCCCTCTCGCCGCTTCGTCTTCAGGTCGTGGATGGGGATCACGTCTCGGAGGCATGGTCAAACGTCCGCTGAAAGAGGCATAGAATCAGTCAAACAACCTAACCACAACCTCGCAACAGACACAAACCAATGCTCTGATACCAATTGTCAGGGCCCACCCCTAATCCCCCAGGATTAGGGACTAAACCCTGCTCCCGTCTGACAACCCAAAAATGAAAGACCGAAACAACCTCACAGAAACCACAAAAGTACATTGTCAGACGCAGGAGAATTTACAACATCCCAGAGTCAGCAGTTATACAGAACATAGTACCACACTAAGAAAGCAAAACCCGATACACAAAACATACGCACAACGGAAAACTTAAACCACTCCAGGGTCACTCTCGAATAGTCTATGCCTCCGACGCTGCCTCAACGTCAATCCCCGCGCTAGCTCCACGACCTGGAGGGCAAATAAAAACAGAAAAGTGTGAGTGGACCATAAAGAATAAAAGTTTCAAAAACCTTGTTCTAATCATTGAAAACCATTTACCATTTGAAATCCCCAAAACCATGGCATTGAAATCAGAATTCAAACATTTCTCGTAAAACGTGTTGAAAATCGAACTTCTCAAAAAACGTGCAATTATGTAAAACCAACATAGCATATTCAATAAACATGAAATCATGAGTAAAACCATAAAACAATTATAGAAAAGCAGTTATGCATGCTCAATTATAGAGAAAGGGTCCACTCACAGATACCGGGTACGTCACTCGCGTCACGAACGTCCTGCACGTTCCTCGTCCTCCTCGGGGACTCCCGATCCTGTCACAAGTCACCAAAGTACGTCACTAACACGTTCACTAAAGTCCTCCTAATTTTCCCCAAAAATCCCCGGGTCCTAAACGTAACGAACCGAGACCCTAAGCCTTCAACCTCGAGGAACTAACTCGATTCGACGTCCGATTAACCCGAAACCTATGCCAATAGACTCGTTACAACATCTCGACCAAAAACATAGTTAGAAGTTTCCCCAAAAACTGCCGCACGCGCCCCCACGCGCCGCCCAAAGTGGCTGCGCGTGGGCCTCACGCGCCTGCACAGTCACTGTTCATCTTCAACCTTCGAACCCGTGCACTGTTCCGGACCGGTGTGACCGGTTCTCCGGCGTCCGTCCACCATTTTCCTCCCTCTTTTCACCATTCTCTGTGTCCTCTACCCAGTAATCCATTCCCTTCATCCAATCACTCCAACACGGCCTCTAAACCAACGTCCCTAACTCGAACCCGTAACCTCCCAAAACTCTGTTCTTCCTCCCGGCCACCCGTGTACTCCCTCGTCACGGTGTCGACCTTAAACAACTCCTATGAACCTACTGAACTCACCAAACCTCACCAACCACTTCGACTCAGCCCCTACCGTCACGACTATCGATTTGAACTTCACGGGAAAAATAGAGCAAACAAGGGAATTAGAGAAATTACATGTGCTCAGGCCGCCGCCGTGAGCTCCACCGTGGCTATGCGACCACTCTAAGTCTCCTCCGTCCTTTGGACACCACCACCAGCCTCGATTGATCGATTACACATCGACACCACCACCAAACTCCCTCGACACTTCTCTGTGTTTTCTCGAAACCTCACCTCTTTCTCACACCAGTTTTCCTCACTCAAACTCTCACTCACCTCACTCACTACCTCTCTCTCGATCTCTACTCTCACTCACCAAAACACAGCACCTCACACCGCCCTTCACCTGATCGATTTCCCTCAACCTCACTCTCTGTTTCTCTCTTCTTCGAACACGGCTGCACACACCGCACAATGTAAAAACACACACACCGTGCACTCCCTAGAAGCCACTACACACACTGCACGTGTCACCATCCCAAGGGCTAAACCAAAATATCCCAATCAGCCCTGTACACTTGGCCTTATCAGATTGGCCCAAATCCCAATGCACCCAAAAGACCAAAATGCCCCTATGAGTTAAAATTACCGTTTTGCCCTTCACCGTTCTGGACCCGTATCTTGCCCGTCCAATGTCCGATGAAGACGTGCCGCCTGTCGTTGAACTCAGGACGACGAGATCTACCTAACGGTCCTCGGTCTACATGAAAACTAATAGTCCAGCAAAAAGTTAGCATTTTCCTCTATTTAACCAAAATTACGGTAATGCCCTCAACCTTCCGAACATCATAACTTCCTCCTCGGATGTCGGAATCGGGCGTGCCACCTGTCTACGGACTCGTGACGTCCCGAACTACGTCACAGTCATCGGTCAATGTCCAATTGACCACCCGAACTCAAAGTCAACATTTTTCCCAAACTAGGAGCAAAATCGTCATTCTACGCTAACGGGCCAAACGTAACCGACTAACCACCGATTAAGCTCACTAATCCATTACTAATCACTTCACTAATCCCGGATCTCGGGACGGGTCGTTACACCTTCCCTAAAGGAAACATACCAAATACGTAATCGTCTAACACTTCAAGTTGTTTAGAACCCGCCATTGTACGCCCATGGCTACAGTGGGGGCATATGAACATGTTCATTCCAGCACATTGTATGGTGTTCATTCCAGCACATTGTATGGTGTTCATTCAGGCACATTACCAATCGTTTGAAAGTGTTCGTTCCAGCACATTGTAAAGTGGATAACAGAAAAGTCAACACCTGAATTCCAACAATTCTGCATAAATGATTTTCTTATTTATTCGTTTGGAGGTTGTTTGGCAAATCACATGTCGATTGTTCACACCGGTTATTCACTATTGGAATGAAATTACAAACATAAGGAAAATGACATAAAGGAACTATGGATGCATGTCTTCAAAACCCATTATTTTTTTTGAACTCTTCCCACTCTTCTGCTGAAAGTAGGAAAGCATCGTTAAACAATTATTCGGAAGTCTCAGGGGCACCTTCATTTCTGGTCGTGGGCTCAGGCTCTGGTTCAAGTTCCACTGCAGACTCAGACTCTTTCTGCAGCTCTGATTCCCGCTCTTTGGTGGTGATCCCACTACAACTTACCATGTCCAACTTTTGTGCCTCATGCTCTTTTTGGCACGGGGGAGGGGGGTATGTGGTGGCAGTGAATGGTCGTGTCTCGAAAGCCTTTTAGTCTTCAGATTTTGAACTTCCACCTCAAAAAGTTTAATTTTCTCATCTGAATCCTGCAAATGTCTGCGCAGCAACGTGACCTCATTTAGGGAAACGTCTCGCTCATTCTCTATCAGCATTCTCTCTACACCGCTTGTCTCCAGCTTGCCCACTTTGCCCTCCAATGTATGGATTCTTCCAACCAAGGCTTCGTTGTTCCTTCTAGAGTGATCTCGGGCTTCTCGAAGGCATATGCACTCACTCTTCATCCATTTGTTTTCATCTTCCAGAATGACATTTTCGCAAAGCATGTCAAGCAACTTATGGGCCCCAGCTTTCACAATCCTAAGGTCTCAAACTACCTTGTCATAAGTTCCTTGTGGCACAGTTTTTAGAGTTTCTTCTGCAAGGATGGGGGCAACTATCACATCAGGGGTCTTGGATGACGATCACGTCTCCTCCACTAATCGATTTGGGCCTTCATCTCTTAATGCTTCAATCACTTTAGGCGAAGTAGGAATTGCCTTCAGCTTCTTAGGATGTTTGGATGCATCCTCGTAGGGATCGTCTGTGATAGGACCGCCCCTGAAACGGGCATTGTTAACTGTGCCCGGTCCTGCTCCCGTCTGGCAAGACGACTGAAATTCCCAGGTTACCCTCAGTACTTGCCAGACCAGGGATAGCCACACGTACTTACTCATGCCCCCGCCTCTCAATCAGCCTCGAAAAACGCGCCATGACCTGGAGGGTCAATAAAAACCAAAAGGTGTGAGTGGACAAAAATAAATCAGTTTACAAAAAAGTTATAGAAAGAAGTTTTTACCCTACACGTAAAACCAATGCATGCATACAAAAATCATTTCGCAATCGGTTACATTTTCAACATAAGAAAAACAGTGCATGAAATCAAAATCATTTTCCTTTTCTTAACCTTCGGGTCTTAGCCCGCAATTATAGACACAGGGCCTCAGCCCAAAACCATGAAATCAAAATCCAAGTGTACAACATAATCCAAATCCATCAACCATATAAACCGGGCCACTGCCCAACTCAACCAAAACATCAGAAATTAACAATAAATCACAAGTCAATCATTTTGCTGGATATCAAGTGCGCCCGAGTCTTTAAACTCAAAACCATGCACATAATCAGGCCTTCCCGGGATATCAACGAGTCTTTAAACTCAGAACATAATCAATAGGCCTCGGGGGTATCACAATAACCGAGTCTTTAAACTCACGAGTCTTTAAATTCAATCCGGGTCTTTAAACCCAATTCGGGCCCGCCCCCGTCATCAATTAACCGAGTCTTTAAACTCAAAACGTGCTCCAGCAATAGCATCGGGTCTTTAAACCCAAAACAGTTTTCAACAGGTCTTTAAACCCAAAACATTTATCAATCACAACAAAGCTCGGGATCCATCGTGATCCAAATTCCAAATCCAATCCGAAAACACATTTTTGTCATAACAGGACTCATGTCCGAATTTCCACTTTCAAATCCCCAAAATCTTACTTCACAAATCATCATGGAAAACGGGGCGTGTATAATCATACCCAGTCACTATGACAAACCATCATCCGTTCCCGAATTCGAATTCAAAATGATGATTCCGAACATCATCCCGAACCCAAACCAAGAATCCGTTTTCAAACTTCCGAAAACTGAGATCTCGTTCATCAAAATTACTTTTGTGCCCCGAGCATCAAGCCCGAAATCTCCTTTTTCAAAATCCGTTTTAAATCCTTGAAAACACCCCATATTTCAAATCTCAAGGTCAAGACATCAAAACCATAATCAAATCACCAAAATCACGGTCAAACCACAACATACTCGAAATCTCGTAAAACGTGTAAATCCATGAAAAACCTCGAAATATGTGTCAACACCATAAACCATACTCACAATCGCAATCAAACATCTTAAAAACATAATACGCACAAATCACATGAAGTCATTCATGAAACCATCATCAAAACATAAGGGGAACCACAGTTTCGAAATACGTGCAGTTTCGTATGCATATAAAAAATACGTATAAATACGGAAATCGAAATCAATCACAGTTCATAATCATAATCATAGAAATCATGGAAATATTTATGCATGCATTAAATTTGAAAGAAACGTCCACTCACACATCATTCTTAAGGTTCGGTTTCGAGCTGCACGCGTTCCCGTAATTTCCTCCATTTTCCAGGTAGCTCAAATCCTGTCCGGAAACATACTTTAGCGTCATTAAGAACTCAAAGAACAATATACTAATTTCCCATAATTTTTCGGGAGTTAAACGCTACTTAAAAACGTAACATAAACCTTCGGACCCTCGAAACAACATCGAAACGGTATCCGATAAATTCGAAACCAACACTAAAATGTTCGTTACATTGTATAGGATAAAAGTCGTGTTGGACTTATCTCGAAATTCGGGTCCACGCGCCCCCACGCGTCGCCGTGAGTGGCTGCGCGTGAGTCCACGCGCCTGCTACAGTAACATCCACAGTCATCGTCTTCACCCGGCTTTCTGATATATGGGCCGTTTAACCCGCGTCAGGACCCGATTCGATTCCTGTCATAATCAAGCTAATTCCTTCAATTGATCCATCAAGTAGGATCGCAATAACCTCAATTAAAAGTCTGTAGTAGTCATTCTAATCGACACGGCCTAAAACCCGTCGATTGAACTCAAGTTCGAGACGATGTTCAACATCCCAATTCCACTAACAGCCACTGTTTTCCTCAATTGAATAGTTAGGGAGCATCGTAGGATTACCATAGAGAGGATTGTGTGACTAATTCCATCAGAACCCTCCTCCAAATCCACGACTCCAAGCTCGAATTTTCTGAAGTGTTGCCGTCCTTGTCCATGGCTTCCAGGGCCTTCCAGCTTCGAAGTCACAATCTGGATCGACTAAGTGAAGTCCCAGAAGACTAAATTGACCCTCAAATTGGCTTGGGCTGGCCTGCAATTCGAAATTGGATTTTTCCCTCAGTTTTCCCAGTTTTCCCAATTATGTTTTTCTCTCCCGTTCTTCAGTTCTTTCCTCTCCACAATGATCCTCAAAGACTTCCCAATGTCCACTATTCTCTCTATTTTCAAACCGTGTAGCAAACAAGTCGTGGGAATCTCCCTGGCTTTCTCTGAAATTTTTGTTTCCCGCACAGACCCAATACCATTTCAATAATCCTCCCGTGCTCAGTTCCCCTCCATTTCCAAGCACACTACAACATTGTTTTTTTAAAAGGTCCCCACCATCACACAATCTCACACTGAGCACATGCCTCCACTGTCTCTGTTTTTTTCACTTCCCACCACACTAAGCAATACAAAACTCAACCCGTGCACTCACCCTTCAGAACACACACAGCACTCCTACTTATTTAAATTTCCCACTATGACACTTGTGCGTCTAATCCATCCAATGTCTCTTGATTCTGTTAAACAAGCTCTTAACAGATTAAACAATCCACACAACCACCATCACGGCTGATTTCAAACTACAGCAGTCAAATTACCATTTTGCCCTCACTTTGACAATTTACCAAAATGCCCCCCATGCAATCTAGACCCGTAACTTGGTCATTCAAATTCTGATTGACGCGTGCCGCCTGTCTACGGACTCAGGGCATCGAAACCATCCTAACGGTCCTCGGTCCACGGCCATCGGACCTCCGGTCAAAAAATCACCGTTTTCCACCTTTTTGTCCAAATTACGAAAATGCCCTTGGACTTCCGAACGTCATAACTTTCACCTCGAACGTCGAAATCAAACGTGCCACCTGTCTATGAACTCGTGACGTCCCAAACTACGTCACGGTCCCCGATCAAAGTCCATTTGACCACCCGAATTAAAAGTCAACGTTTTACCCACGACCAGGGGCAAAACAGTCATTTTGCATCGTTCGTCCGATTTCGCCCAACTAATCACCGATTAACCCTGCTAATCATGATTAGTTACTAATCTAATCCCGGATTTCGGGACGGGTCGTTACAACCTTCCCCCTTAAAGAATCTCGTCCTCGAAATTCCAACCGATCTAATCTCAACCGTTCCTCCCTCCTTAAATTAGTTCGTTCTCGAAATCCCAATTGCCCTTATTCCACATCCACCTCGTGGAAAACATTTTGTCCTCGCAATACGTGTACACTCGTACACCAGCTGAACTCATCTGTATTCAGAGGTCCCATCACAGTCTCACGTCGTACCGACCACACTCGACAATCTCGAGTGAAATTGATCACCTGATCTGACGTCTGCTCCCACTGGGAGGCACCAAATCTCACTTGTCAGTCCAAGCTGACACTACCAGCCAAACTTTCACCGCTTAAGCTTTACCACCCTAGTAAAGCTCCAACTACCAGCCAATCGGTGCCACTCAAAGTAGCGTAAGACCAACAACCTGAACTCATCTCGCAGGGCAAGCCCAATCCTGCGACATATATCGAGCTCAGTGTCCATAACTGTCAACTCCCTCAGCAAACCACGACGCTGGCAATGTCAAGACGTGATAACATCACGCAAAGCCACTAGTAGTTATACTAATCACCAACTCACTCAACCTGAGCATACGTATACCGTCATCTTACGCAAATGGGTGGTGTAACTGAAACACATTGAGTACTAGCCAAGATGTGATCACACACCTCCACACTAGGGTTTCGCTAGCCATCCGTGGCTAACAGTACCTGCTCCAAGATCACTGAACCCAACAAAATTACTCTGCCCAGTTCACGCTCACAACCAAATCCAATGGTGTCGGCACTAAGCCGATCACCAACACGTACAACCACACACCACTGGATGCCTCCCATGTACCGTCGCCAGGTACCACTCGGCCTATCCAGTACTGATTCTCGTACATCGTACAGGGTACGTACATCCATCCTCCAACAGGTCCACTACAAGGTTCACGAACAATCACACTCTGATACTGGGGTTCCTCTGTCCAACCCCACTAAGCAAATCAATCATTCCAACTCATCATCCATCTTGAGTCCCATGGTCACCCGACCAGCAACACAACATCTACTCCCAAACACGTCATCCAAAAGGTACCAATCCAAGCACGCTCACCAAGGTGTGTACAGTCATGCCAAAAAGGGCATCTAGCCTCACCCACAACTACCGAGGTGAACTAACTCTGAACCTAACAGATACTCGTTCAATGATTACCACGTCACATTCTGTCACTACGTCACCCGACTGGTATCACCACGATCCTAGATCGTCACCAGGTCCAATGTCCACAACATCCCAATCTAGATCCACCTAGGATCCACACGACACCCCTCAACTATTTCCACATCCAAACACTCATTCAACAAAGGGACACATCGAAACTGCGGGTCTCCACCAACTACCTCAAATCGATCCTTGTCATTCCACCTAGGAAAAATCAAGGATGATCCAATATGATGTCATCAACACCCATCCGATGCGAGTGCGACCACAACTCCCTGCACCCACCATGCCAAGTAATCCAGCATCATCTGCCACCAGGCAGAAAATGAGAGATCTCATGTACCTAACTTCGAGGTACGCAACTCCTCCTAGTGACCCCAAAACACACATGGGCCTACCAACCACTACACGTTCAACGTACTGGTAACCACAATCAACGTCTACCAGGGCAGAGAATAAGAAGTCAACCCTAATGACTTCGGAATACCCATTACCAATGCGGAAACGAGCACTCTTCTCGTCCCACAGTCACAACCCTCCTTGAAACTACGATTCCACCCATGATGGGAACAGACACACTCCCCATGAGATGTCAAGTCCAACCACTGGACTTCCTACATCCGCAACTCACTTGGACAACCACGTGTCCGCAATCAATCCAATACTCAGACCTCAGGTCTGTTAATAACTATTTATGCACATACACCGATTCCGATTGGGAATCACTCTACTCTTGTCGCCTCATCACTGTTGGGACTTATCCCAACACATCACAATCTCTGCTGGATTCCATCCAGTCCATGACTCAACCACTACCGAATCTCAAATACCGAACATACGTTCATCATGACAGAGTCACATCCCAATGCGTAGCTCATCGTCATCACAATCACCGACACCAGCACCAGCGCTAGTACAAGCACCAATATACAAACAACCACACTAGCACACAGTGTGCAAGGTTGATAGCCCTGGATCTCCGCTCATACCGAGCGACGATTCCGCATCATTACACGAACTCCACCACTATGGGTACCACCATTAAGATAATCCACATCGGGATAATGAAAGTTCCCTGAACGCCCCCCGATCCTCAACTACTACCACTACACCAAGTACCCCCGATAAACAGTTACCTCCACAAGACTACCGTCCCACAAAACCAAGCCGTAATTTCGTAACTCCTCAATTCCTGTCCATATTCCGATCCTTGGCATCCTAAGTGCCAAATGTTCCTCACTCAACCTTTCTGGCTCCTCTCAAGCCTTGATACCTTACCATGACTCATCTCACGTTCCTAACCCAAATCCTGACTCATTTTGAGTCCCATATCCACATCTCGACTCCTCCTGGGTCCAATCTCAAACCAAACCAATCATGTTATCGCTGACATACCCCGTCCCCGAGCAATTTCCAATGCTCAACCATGTCTTATTCGACCGATAAGGCCTAAGAAGTATCTCGTCACATTTTAGACTCTTTAACACGCATTCTACTTAAGGAATCCACTGTGAATAATCCCAACAAATAGTAGTTCGCGGTGTGCACTAAATAACACCTGACCCTCAACCCAGGCTCAATCTCATTCGAGATCTATCACGAGGTCTCACACTCCCTCGCCTACTCGTCTCACTACCAGGTCGCGCACGAGGCTTACGCTTCAGAGGCGTGATGTGGCAACAAAATCAGCAACCTAGTGCTCTGATACCAAATTGACAGGACCGCCCCCGAAAAGGGCATTGTTAACCGTGCCTGGTCCTGCTCCCTTCTGGCAAGACGACTGAAATTCCAAGGTTACCCTCAGTACTTGCCAGACCAGGGATAGCCACACGTACTTACTCATGCCCCCGCCTCTTGATCAGCCTCGACCAACGTGCCACGACCTGGAGGGTCAATAAAAATCAAAAGGTGTGAGTGGACAAAAATAAATCAGTTTACAAAACAGTTACAGAAAGACGTTTTTACCTTCCACGTAAAACCAATGCATGCATACAAAAATCATTTCGCAATCGGTTACATTTTCAACATAAGAAAAACAGTGCATGAAATCAAAATCATTTTCCTTTTCTTAACCTTCGAGTCTTAGCCCGCAATTATAAACACAGGGCCTCATCCCAAAACCATGAAATCAAAATCCAAGTGTACAACATAATCCAAATCCATCAACCATATAAACCGGGCTACTGCCCAACTCAACCAAAACATCAGAAATAACAATAAATCACAAGTCAATCATTTTGCTGGATATCAAGTGCGCCCGAGTCTTTAAACTCAAAACCATGCGCATAATCAGGCCTTCCCAGGATATCAATGAGTCTTTAAACTCAGAACATAATCAATAGGCCTCGGGGGTATCACAATAACCGAGTATTTAAACTCACGAGTCTTTAAACTCAATCCGGGTCTTTAAACCCAATTCGGGTCCGCCCCCGTCATCAATTAACCGAGTCTTTAAACTCAAAACGTGCTCCAGCAATAGCACCGGGTCTTTAAACCCAAAACAGTTTTCAACGGGTCTTTAAACCCAAAAAAGTTGTAAATCACAACAAAGCTCGGGATCCATCATGATCCAAATTCCAAATCCAATCCGAAAACACATTTTTGTCATAACAGGACTTATGTCCGAATTTCCACTTTCAAATCCCCAAAATCTTACTTCACAAATCATCATGGAAAACAGGGCGTGTATAATCATAGCCAGTCACTTCAACAAACCATCATCCGTTCCCGAATTCGAATTCGCAATGATGATTCCGTAAGCCGGCATCCGGAAACATCATCCCGAACCCAAACCAAGAATCCGTTTTCAAACTTCCGAAAATCGAAATCTCGTTCATCAAAATTACTTTTGTGCCCCGAGCATCAAGCCCGAAATCTCCTTTTTCAAAATCCGTTTTAAATCCTTGAAAACACCTCATATTTCAAATCTCAAGGTCAAGACATCAAAACCATAATCAAATCACCAAAATCACGGTCAACCCACAACATACTCGAAATCTCGTAAAACGTGTAAATCCGTGAAAACCTCGAAATCTGTGTCAACACCAGAAACCATACTCACAATCGCAATCAAACATCTTAAAAACATAATACGCACAAATCACATGAAGCCATTCATGAAACCATCATCAAAACATAAGGGGAACCACAGTCTCGAAATACGTGCAGTTTCGTATGCATATCAAAAATACGTATAAATACGAAAATCGAAATCAATCACAGTTCATAATCATAATCATAGAAATCATGGAAATATTTATGCATGCATTAAATTTGAAAGCAACGTCCACTCACACACCATTCTTAAGTTTCTGTTTTGCGCTGCACGCGTTCCCGTAATTTCCTCCATTTTCCAGGTAGCTCAAATCCTGTCCGGAAACATACTTTAGCGTCATTAAGAACTCAAAGAACAATATACTAATTTCCCATAATTTTCCGGGAGTTAAACGCTACTTAAAAACGTAACATAAACCTTCGGACCCTCGAAACAACATCGAAACGGTATCCGATAAATTTGAAACCAACGCTAAAATGTTCGTTACATTGTATAGGATAAAAGTCGTGTTGGACTTACCTCGAAATTCGGGTCCACGCGCCCCCACGCGTCGCCGTGAGTGGCTGCGCATGAGTCCACTCGCCTTCTACAGTAACAGCCACAGTCATCGTCTTCACCCGGCTTTCTGATATACGGACCGTTTAACCCGCGTCAGGACCCGATTCGATTCCTGTCATAATCAAGCTAATTCCTTCAATTGATCCATCAAGTAGGATCGCAATAACCTCAATTAAAAGTCTGTAGTAGTCATTCTAATCGACACGGCCTAAAACCCGTCGATTGAACTCAAGTTCGAGACGATGTTCAACATCCCAATTCCACTAACAGCCACTGTTTTCCTCAATTGAACAGTTAGGGAGCATCGTAGGCTTACCATAGAGAGGATTGTGTGACTAATTCCATCAGAACCCTCCTCCAAATCCACGACTCCAAGCTCGAATTTTCTGAAGTGTTGCCGTCCTTGTCCATGGCTTCCAGGGCCTTCCAGCTTCGAAGTCACGATCTGGATCGACTAAGTGAAGTCCCAGAAGACTGAATTGAGCCTCAAATTGGCTTGGGCTGGCCTGAAATTCGAAATTGGATTTTTCCCTCCGTTTTCCCAGTTTTCCCAATTATGTTTTTCTCTCCCGTTCTTCAGTTCTTTCCTCTCCACAATGATCCTCAAAGACTTCCCAATGTCCACTATTCTCTCTGTTTTCAAACCGTGCAGCAAACAAGTCGTGGGAATCTCCATGGCTTTCTCTGAAATTTTTGTTTCCCGCACAGACCCAAAACCATTTCAATAATCCTCCCGTGCTGAGTTCCCCTCCATTTCCAAGCACACTACAACATTGTTTTTTTAAAAGGTCCCCACCATCACACAATCTCACACTGAGCACATGCCTCCATTGTCTCTGTTTTTTTCACTTCCCACCACACTAAGCAATACAAAACTCAACCCGTGCACTCACCCTTCACAGCACACACAACACTCCTACTTATTTAAATTTCCCACTATGACACTTGTCCGTCTAATCCATCCAATGTCTCTTGATTCTGTTAAACAAGCTCTTAACAGATTAAACAATCCACACAACCACCATCATGGCTGATTTCAAACAGCAGCAGTAAAATTACCATTTTTCCCTCACTTTGACAATTTACCAAAATGCCCCTCATGCAATCTAGACCCGTAACTTGGTCATTCGAATTCCGATTGAAGCGTGCCGCCTGTCTACAGACTCAGGGCATCGAGACCAACCTAACGGTCCTCAGTCCACGGCCATCGGACCTCCCGATCAAAAAGTCAACGTTTTCCCCCTTTTCGTCCAAATTACAAAAATGCCCTTGGACTTCCGAACGTCATAACTTTCACCTCGAACGTCGGAATCGAACGTGCCACCTGTCTATGAACTCGTGACGTCCCAAACTACGTCACGGTCCCCGATCAAAGTCCATTTGACAGCCCGAATTAAAAGTCAACGTTTTACCCACGACTAGGGGCAAAACGGTCATTTTGCATCGTTCGTTCGATTTCGCCCAACTAATCACCGATTAACCCTGCTAATCATGATTAGTTACTAATCTAATCACCGATTTCGGGACGGGTCGTTACAGTCTGAGGCTTTGCGCTTGCTAGATGACTCTGCGGGACTAGAACGGCCATGCTTGGAAAGAGGCTAACGATCATGCTTTCTCTCCAAAGAAGCAATGCGCTCCTACTTGATGTTATTCTTCAAGGTAGGCTTTTTTAAGCGCAGCGGAGCATTCAGCCACTCCTTGATTAGGCTGTCAAAAGGCATCCCGCCATCCATGTCTCTAAGTGGAGAGAGTAGTCAGCTCATGTCACAAAACTCCGGAGGAATTTTCAAGGTCATATTAATCTTTTTGAGATAAGGACGACCTTCAAATCCACTGTACAACTCATTGAACATGCGCAAGTGCGAGGCGATCCTCAGATCCGGGGAGGCATGTTTGTCCTATGCGCCTCCTACTTCGATGCAGTTGAATCTATTCGTGTTGTCATCAAATTCCGCCTTCAAAAATAGCTCCACCCTGGGAACGACTCGAGAAAGTCGACCATCGGTAATCCCGTTGTGCGACACAGAATAGCAATGCCAGAATTCATCTTCAGCAAGTCCCAAGCCAAAGAATTTGTTCTACTTCTCAAAACACATGAAGTGTCGATAGGCATCAACGTCCAGTTGAGAAGGGCTGCATCCCATCTGACCAATGATCTTGGAGAAGAACTTCGAGAACGAGAACTTAAAACCCCACCCAATTATCAAAGGGTGGAATTTAGTCCATCGACCGTCAGCAAGATTTTTTCCTATTCCATGCTTAAGAGCCTTCATGGAAAAACATCTGTCGCTAAGCTCCATGAAGATGTCGTCCGGAAAGGCAATCTGATTACGAGCTTTCCACTCCTTGAAGTCTTCAGGTTTCTCAAACTCCATGTCCTTCCCCTAGAATGGACTTTGGCTAAGAGAACCGCCGCACTCCAATAATGCGAGTTTATCGGACCGATCCAAAAGAGCAACTTGACGCATCTTAAAATGAACGCCTTGGAAAGACGGAAGAAATCACCTTTTTGGATCGTCACCAACAGATGTCCAGAACCCCCGGAGTAGGCAAAAATGTGAAGCTGCGAAGAAAAAAACATTTTGAATTAAATATATATTTATGAATAGTTTAATAGCTAAAGTTAAATAAATAAATATATATTTATAAAGTAAAAATATAAATATTGAGACCCGCCAACAGCCTCAACAACAAAAAAAAAGGCTAGTTGGACGAAACTGCGTGGCAGCAACAGAGCTCCAACAAGGTCGTGATAAGATCCTCCCAGCGGTCACCAAAACTTCGTGAAAGGCGAACCAAAACTCGCAACGCAGTGCTCCCAGCTCGCTCAACAGACAACAGTGGGGCCCGCTTCTGCCCCTCCACTCAGTGCCCGCCACGTCCGCTCCTGCTCCTCTAGTCAATGCTTGTCGCGTGGCGTATCCTGCACACCCCCGTCGCGCGACCATTTGGAGACCTCCACGTGGGAACCCCTCGTTGGCACTAACAGGCCACCAACAGGGATGGTCCCGCCTGCCTGAAGAGCCACTAGATCACGGTCACATGCCATCCTTTTGCAGCCTACACCGACAGCTCCAACCATCCTTGTCGACACGTGGCGCGGATGCGCCAGACGCCACCTAGTGTCCATCAGAGGGTTTTGCAGCAACTTCGCACCACAAGTCCCACCTTGGACCACGTTGTCAGCTACTTTTGTCTCACACTGCTCATCTCCTTAACTACTCCAATCAAATGCAAGCCCACCTAGCCAAACACCAAAGCAAAAAAAAAAAACAGAGAATTATTATCTTACCCTCAAATCTCCTTGGAGGATTAACTTGGAGTTTTTCTATCTTTCTCCAAACAACCAATCCCTTTTCAACTCTCTTCTCTTTTCACTCAAATGGCCAGGTGAACTAGGGCTAAATTTTCTTCTTTCTATTTTCCTTCTCACCTTCCGTAAACCCCTTTAAATAAGGCAAAAAATTCATAACCCTTAAAAACATTAAAAATGGCCATAATTTCATTTTAAATGAAGTAAACACCATTAAGAGGGTTTTTAAAAGGGTTTGAAGTAAAGTAAGGTAAAAAAAAACTCATTAATGTCTTTAAAATTAAAATTAATTACTTTCTTATTAAACTTAATTACCATTAAGGGGAGTTTTTTTACTCTAAATGGTTTGGGACAACAAAAACTCTTTTAACACTTTTGAAGTGAACGAATACAAATTAACCTGATTTTGAATCCAACAATACCGGCAAGCCCGGTAACAGAAATTCCAAAAAATGTACACCCCTTTGGATTCCCTGAATTCTGAAGCGGTGTGGGGACATTTGTGGAACCCAATATCACCCGAAAATCGTGGAGCTGCCACGTGACCCATAATTTTAGAAATAGTCAAATTGCCCCTGACAATAATACTAATAACTTGTAGACACCCACACATTAGATAATCTATTTACCAGCTAAATACGTTATTTAATCGGGTTAAAAATTTTCGTAATGTTAATATTCGCCCCAAGAGTTAATTGTCATTATTCTAATAACGGACAATTAATATTAATATTAAATCACAATAATTGTCATTATTATAATTATTAAATAATATATTTTATTAATAATATATTATTTATTAATTAAAAATTCAACTGACCAATCAGAATGCTCCGAGGCTCCCAATGATTTCCTATACATAGCGACGCTTATTTTATTTCAAGGTACGTCTATTTTTTGTTTCGAAGTATATCATTTTCCTCTCTCAAGGCTAACTTAGGCATCAGAGTGTTGTTGGTCGAACAACTCCCCGGGTAATCGATCGAGGCAACGATAGCTGATTGTTTGCCGTTTGCAGGAAATTGTGAGGACTTTTTGCGACGGGTTCGATTTTTGATTCAATATATATAAATAATGAATACTCATAAATCATAATATTTGTGTCAGTTAAATCCTTTTATTTTTTTTATTTTTTTTTATATAAAGTACAGAAATTCATTAGATAATTGAGCAAATCATACAATTGTTCGATGTTGCATAAAATGTGACCTCATTGAATCTTTTTGTTAAACCGAAATCTTTAAACATAACAAGTTTATGTCCCAATATCACAAGGTGCGTGGCACATGAATGTGGTCAAATAAATATGTCCCTTTAACACCACTCATCCTTTAACTCCACTTCTTTATATGCCGATTAAAGAGAGAGCCAAGAGCCAATAGATGTTTGCTAGAGAAGTGCCAAGAGCCTAATAATATATATATATATATATATTATTGGGGATTATATATAAATCAAAGTTTTGTTTTTAATTGATAGGGGAAAAAAAGTAAAAAAGTACAAAATAATAATTAAAAAAAATTGGGCAAGAGGGTAATAGATTTTTAATTTTGAAACTTGGAATGGAAACCGAAGAGATAGATAGATACAAGTAATTAATATTGTGAAGTGTTGTAAATATACTAAATTGTATGGCTATTTCTATGTAAGGACGTTTTCGTCCATGTATTATATCCTAACCCTAGCACTATATAATGGGGTTTAGCTGAATGAATATAGAACGATTTGATGGTGTTAATAACACGTTATCAGCACGAGGCTCTACCAGTATTCCTCCCTTCTCTTTTACGGTTCTATCTACCATTTTTGTCTTTCCTAACGCTGCTAAACCTAGAAAAGAAAAATCAAACCTGCCTCTTTCAATGACGTCATGATGATGTTCATCGCCCACAAGCCTCTTGTCGGAGCTCTCAAACCCCAGACTCTCCATGCAAGACGTCAAGCCGTCCACTCCGCCTCCGATTTCATTGATGAACCCAAACCTACAGAGAAAATCTTTCTTTGTCACATATACTCCCGTAGGAGGCGAAGAAGATGGCGGCGGTGACGACGAATCTGAAGAGGCGATGGAGATGGAGACGAAGGAGGAGGATTTGATGGATGAGGATTCCAATATGAAAAATCCACAAACCTTGATACTGACTCTGCCCCCACATTCACCGACCTCGGCCTTGCCGACTGGGTCTTGAGAAAATATTCTGAGCTCTGTATACAAAAACCCACGACTGTTCAAGCCAATTGTATCCCAAAAATCCTGGCAGGTCGGGATGTTCTAGGCATTTCCCATATCGGAAGGGTAAAAATTGATGGCGTTTGCTTTGCCGATTCAGCGATGGGCACAGCCACCATTGGTTCTGTTTTTTCATGCCGCCTCCATGCAGAGCCCACAAATCCACCCACGAAGGACTAGGATCCGAGAGGACTGAGACCAACGTACAAGAAAAAGCACAAGCCCACTGCCCTCCACAAACAGAGACAGCTCCTGAGAAAGGGACGTATGAAATAAATTCATTGTTGATGGCCAATAGAAGATTGATCCCGGGAGAGAGTCCATTACCACGGGCACCATATGTAAAAATGTTCTCTGAGTCGATGGGTGAATGGCTTTGGCTTGGAGGCAATTATCTGCAGATAAATGTGGGTTTGTAGCGAGTGAGGGATTCAATGAGTACTACGGTTTGGATGGTCATGTGGAGGGATCCGGTGATGCTGGCTCCTTTGAAAGGTTGGGAGGGGCCGATCACACAAATATGGATGTTGTTGAAGACAAGCAAAAAACGACATGTCGTTTTTAAATAGTGAAAAATGACATGTCATTCGATTCATAATAATTAAAAAAAAAACTGCATGTCATTTGGACATTTCCCACACGGAGATTGCTTATCATTGATTCGCCCTGAAAGCGTCTAAAGAGACTCTAAACGTAAGTTCATCTATCCTCTAAATTCATTATATACATGATCATATGGCATGATAATTATGTTTATGATATGATAATATTAATCATGATGAACATATGATTTGTGAGATGAATATGACATGTTGAAAATGATGTGATGACATATTGTTAATGATATTATAATGCTATGATAATGGTGATAATATGATGAAGCTATAATGATACCATGATGATGATGATGATGTATCATGATATGAATGACATGTTGACATGATGACCATGATAATATATATGATGATATATGTTGATATACATGATATGATGGCATGTTGATAGCATGATGATGATGGTATGACGTTGATGATGATGTGAATAATAAAATATGATATTATGATATTACGATGTACGATGATCTTTTAATTCTATGATGTTTTGATGATGCATGAATATATAATGATGGAATAGATGATTTAAGATACGATGGCATGATATGACATATGGTGATGATGCATACGATGATATGATGGTAATGTGTGATCATGGTACATATGATATTATTAGGATCATGATAATATAATGGTGTTGCATGGTATATACATGATGATATACATGATTAATAGTTGTTATAATGCATGTTGATAATATGAGATGATGAGATACTATGACAGGACCCGTCCCGATTATTCCTCGATAATCGTGAAAGATCCTGCTCCCGTCTGACCATGATTTTAACATACCAAAAGTAGTGCAAATATATATATATATATATATATACACAACACAACAAACAACACACATAGTCAGACCAGGGATAGGTACGTCTTTAGGACCGTTGACTACCTCAGTTGTCAACCGGTTTACAGAGCATAAGAAATATTTACAAACAAAGATCAAAATCCTACGCGGTCAGATACTTGAGTACGCAACGGTCTGTTTATTCTTCTGCCTCGATACGAGCCTCAGTACCTGTGCACGTGCTTGGAGGGTACAAAAACAGTAAAAGTGTGAGTGGACAAAAATAAAGATTTAGAAAAACGTTTATCAAAATAGTCTTACCCTCCAGTTTTCACAAACATGCATGCATATCATATAAAACATGAGTTATATAAATCAAAGGTAAAAGAAAACAGCTAATACAATGCAAAATCAATCATGATACCACCATCCTCCACATCCAATCTCAATATCCAATAACCCGTCACGATATCAATGCAACGCGTGCAACTCGAGTGTCTCACGTCCGAGTATCTCCCTAGGATCAACGACGTCTGGGGTGATATCATTATAAACTCACACTCCTGAGATTGAGCCTCCCCTCGGAGCTACTCATCTCCAGGCAGTGGATCGTGACTACTCCAGGATCTACGACGTCTGGAGGAGACCATCAAATCACCGATGATGATACCAATAACCAAGAATATCATTTCAAAACCATTTAAATCTCAAACTCAAATCAATAGTTCAATAGGGCCTCTGCCCGAAATATAGCGTTTTCAAAGCACAAGTAAATTCCATAAATCCATGTCTAACATATCATTTATAATTCAATTTCATCAATGGAATCACATAACTTCAATTCCGAGTCAAAAGCCATTTCAAATCTTAGGCCATCGCCCAAAATCACAATTTTATGATTTTCTCAAAAATCGTGCCCAAAGCAATATAAAATAATATAATATTCCCAAAATCCGGAAATCGTCATATCACATCATTAATCATAGCAAATCAATTTAAATCATATCATAAGCATTTAAAAGCAGTTAAAACATATATGCATGCATTTAGGGTAGAAAACAAAAGTCCACTCACACACCGTCCAGATTGTTCGGATTCGAGCTGTTCGTTCTCGTCCGATGTCCCGAGAATATTTCGGCCTGTCAAACATGTAATATAGGGTTACTAGAGTATCATATAATCTTAGGTACGAATTTCTGAATCGTCGGAATAAAATAATATTATTTAAACGTAACCTATACGCTTCGGATAAGCAAAACTATCCTCAATTTATATCTGATTGACCCGAAACTAACGCCAGTAGGTCCGTATCATCGAGAACATCAAAAAGTATGTTGGACCTTCCTTCAGATTCCCGGTCACGCGCCCTCACGCGCCGCCGCAAGCGGCTGCGCGTGACAGCCACGTGCCGTGAACAGTATCTGCTACAGTTCTCTCGCCCGTTTCTCTGGTAACCGGGTTGTAGACCCGCGATCAGACCCGACTCGGTTTCGACCAATTCAAACTCAATTCTTTCCGTTCTTTCACTCATTAGTATCAATCCAATATAGATTAAGGGTCTGTGAATTCAATTTCATCAATTAAGGTCCTAAATCCCTCGACTCGACCTCGAAACCCGACGGGTCCTAACTCGGGTTCTACCCCAAAATCGACCTATATCATTCAATTGATTATACCAGAAGCATCTAACCTTCATTCTAAGTACGAAATTGGAATCAATTTCACAATTCATTACCTCCAAGTAATCGAACGCAAGCTCAAATTTTCAGAACGGTTGCAGAGCCTGTTCGACACCAATTCGCCTTCAATTTTTGTTCCAGTTGATTGGGTTCAAGTCGTCTAGTTCCCAGAAGATAAAATATCACCTCAATTGCGACCGAAATCGTTCAAGAATTCAAATTCGATAATTTTTGGTGTTGGGTGATTTTCAGGTGTTTTCAATATAGTTCCCGGTCAATTCCTCTCAATTTTCACTCGGTTATTCACTGCATTCCTCCCCTTGTTTTCTCTAATTTCTCCTTCTTACTTTCTGGGTTGCTGGATCGATCAAAATGGTAGGAAATGGAGTGTTGTTCTCTGTTTTGTTCAACAATTAATTAAGTTAAGTTAAGTTAAATTAAGCACCACCTAAGCACCCATGTGCCACTAATTGGTTTCTCAACATGGACAGGTGTCCACAGCTGGGGCAAAGGGGATTGAATCAGCAATTAAACTAAATAGTCATTACTTGCACCGTTCATGATTCACAATTACCATTTTACCCCCCCCCCCCCCCCCCCCTTAAGCACAATTACTATTTTGCCCTTACACTTCACAACCCCGTAACTTCTTCATCCGAACTCCGTTTTCGACGTGCTACCTGTCTACGGATTTAGCGTTTCGAGACCTACACAATGGCACAAGAAAAATGTACAAAAGGTATGCCAAACAAAAAGTCAACTTTTAGCCATATTCCTCCAGGGGTAAAAACGTCATTTTCACATTATTTTAATATTTTACAATTTTTGGATTTTCGGGGCGTTACAACCTTCCCCCCCTTAGGAAATTTCGTCCCCGAAATTTCACGGAAACAAGTACGGATACTGTTCTCGCATCTGAGCTTCGGGTTCCCAGGTAGGCTCTTCTACATTCTGATTTCGCCAAAGCACTTTTACTAGAGGAATGGTCTTTCGGCGGAGTACCTTATCCTTTCGATCCAAGATTTGCACAGGTTGTTCCTCAAAACTTTGGTCTTCCCTGAGCTCAATGGTTTGCTCTTCTAATACATGGGACTCATCATACACATATTTTCGCAGCATTGACACATGGAAGACATTATGAACTCTGGAAAGCTCTGATGGTAATGCTAATCGGTAAGCAACTCGGCCAATCCGCTCGATAATATCATAAGGTCCGATGAAACGGGGGCTTAATTTCCCACGTCTGCCAAATCGCACTATGCCTTTCCAAGGTGATAACTTCAGGAAAACCCAATCTCCCACTGCAAATTCAAGATCTCTGATTCGCCTATCCACGTAGCTCTTTTGCCTGTCCTGGGCTGCCTTGAGTCGATCACGGATGAGTTTAACTTTCTCCGTTGTCAGATCAATCAATTCGGACTTAGACAATTTTCTTTCGCCCACTTCTGTCCAACACAAGGGAGTTCTGCATTGTCGTCCATATAAAGCTTCATACGGTGCCATCCCAATACTCGCCTGGTAGCTATTATTGTAGGCGAATTCCATCAATGGCAAGTGTGACTCCCAAGTACCCTGGAATTGCAAAACACATGCCCTCATCATATCTTCCAGGATCTGGATAGTTCGTTCTGACTGTCCGTCTGTCTGAGGGTGGAACGCCATACTGAAATGCAATCTCGTTCCAAAAGCTTCCTGTAAACTCTTCCAAAATCTAGAGGTGAATCGTGGATCTCGATCTGAAATAATAGAGGCAGGTGTACCATGTAACCGGATGATCTCATTAATGAATAAATTAGCATACTGGGTCATCTGAAAATCTTCCTTTACAGGCAAGAAATGCGCTGACTTAGTAAGTCTGTCTACAATTACCCAAACTCCGTCATGGCCTCTGGGCGTCCTCGGAAGTTTAAACACAAAATCCATGGTTATGTGGTCCCATTTCCATTCTGGGATAGGAAGCGGTTGCAGTGCTCCATAGGGTCTTTTTCTTTCGGCTTTTACCTGTTGGCATATCAAACACTTTCTCACATACTCAGCAATTTCTCTTTTCATACCCGGCCACCAGTAGTGTTCTCGCAGCGTACGGTACATCTTGGTTCCTCCTGGGTGTATAGCATACGCTGAACTATGGGCTTCGTCTAGAATCTCTTTCTTTAACACGGTATCTGCAGGAACACACAATCTGCCCTCTTTTATCAATACCCCATCCTCACTCACCGCATAATCCTGTCGTTCCCCTGCTTCCACTTCAATTCGGAGAATACATAAGACAGGGTCTTGGAACTGAGCTTCAATTATCTGATCAAGTAGGATTGGTCGAACCTGGAAACTCGCTACCAAACCATCTTGGTTATCAAGTTTCAACATAGCACCAGTCCGACGAAGCTCGACCAATAAGGGTAAATGTATCATCTTTAGATGGGCTATAGAATGCGCCGATTTCCGACTCAATGCATCTGCTACTATATTTGCTTTTCCTGGATGATATTCGATCGTGCAGTCATAATCTTTAAGCAGTTCCAACCATCTTCTTTGTCGCACATTCAACTCTTTTTGTGTGAAAAAAGTACTTTAAACTTTTGTGATCCGTAAAAAGTCTACAAGTGGCACCATATAAATAATGTCGCCATATCTTGAGTGCATGCACCACTGCAGCCAGCTCTAGATCGTGGGTAGGGTAATTATGTTCATGCGGTTTTAACTGTCGAGAGGCATAAGCAATTACCTTTCCATGTTGCATTAACACACACCCCAAACCATGCAAGGATGCATCTGTATACACGTCAAATTCTCCACTCTCGTCTGGAAGAACCAACACCGGAGCGGATGTCAACCGTTTCTTCAATTCTTGAAAACTTCGCTCACAAGCTTCATTCCAAATGAACTTAACTCCCTTTCTGGTCAATTGGGTCAGTGGAGCGGCAATAGTAGCGAATCCTTCGACAAAACGTCTGTAGTAACCGGCCAATCCCAAAAACCTTCTCACTTCGGTTACTGTCTTCGGTTGTTCCCATTTTGCGACTGCCTCAATCTTCTGGGGGTCAACACAAATGCCTTCTGCAGAAATCACATGCCCCAGAAATCCCGCACTGGTTAACCAAAATTGGCACTTACTTAACTTCGCATATAGCTTGTTCTCCCTCAGTGTCTCAAGTACAAGTCTCAAATGTTTCTCATGCAGCTTTTTACTCTTGGAATACACCAAAATATCATCAATAAACACAATGACAAACTGATCCAGATACTTCCGGAATACTCGGTTCATTAGATCTATAAATGTCGCCGGTGCATTTGTTAACCCAAACGGCATTACTAGAAACTCATAATGACCATACCGAGTCCGGAATGCTATTTTTGGAATATCTTCTTCTCGAATCCTCAACTGATGATAACCAGAACGGAGATCAATCTTCGAGAAGTACTTCGCCCCCCTTAATTGGTCAAACAAATCATCAATCCGGGGCAAAGGATACTTATTCTTGATTGTAACCTTGTTGAGCTGTCTATAATCCATGCATAATCTCAAACTGCCTTCTTTCTTCCTTACAAATAGCACGGGGGCTCCCCATGGTGATACGCTCGGTCGAATGAACCCCATGTCAATTAGATCTTGTAGTTGTACCTTCAGTTCCTTCAACTCAGCTGGGGCCATACGATAAGGAGTCAATGAAATGGGTCGCGTACCAGGGATCAAATCAATAGTGAACTCCACCTCCCTATGTGGTGGTAACCCTGGAAAATTCGCGGGAAACACATCCGGAAACTCACATACGATGGGGATGTCTTCGGCCTTAGCTGGGGTATCCCGTACATCAATCACCTGTGCTAAATAGCCCTGGCAACCTCTTCTCAACAATTTCTCTGCAGTGAGGGCGGATATGATTTTGGCAGGTAGTGCTCTCCGATCTCCCTGAAACACCACCTCTGGTAACCCTGGGCTCCGGAGTAGTACCCTCTTCTAGAAACATTCAATTGAGGCATGATGGGTTGTCAGCCAATCCATCCCGAGAATAACATCAAAATCATATAAATCTAACAATATTAAGTCAGCTACTAGATGCACACCTCCTACCAATACAGGATAATCTTGTATCACTTGGTTGACTACATAAACATCACCGGTCGGCGTACCGACTCCCATATCACAACCAAGCGTAGAAATCTCTCTATCAGCTAAGGTTGCATAAGTGCGAGAAACAAATGAATGAGTAGCTCCCGGGTCTATTAAGGTATGGGCATCATGACCCAAAATAGGAAGCATACCTGTCACCACTCCCGGAGTTGCTCGGGCCTCCTGTTGGGTTACTGCAAACACTCGAGCCTGTGGTCCTGAAGTCTGACCACGTCCCCGTGATCCACCACGTCCGCGACCAACTCCGCTCCCTCCAGTCGCATCAGAAGTCAAGGCTGTATTCAAATTCTGCTCTGCTGTTCCCCGACCGGTACCACTGTTACCTGACCGGTATGGGCAGTTCCTTATAATGTGTCCAGGCTCTCCATAAGAAAAACAAGTCACTGAACTCGGCCGACTAGATCTCTCACTCTGTCTCGCAGTAGATCCCACAGATGTTCCACTGGACTGAGTTGTTGCCTGAGGTCGAACACCAAATCTCTGTCTACCTCCTCCACTACTATAACTCGGTCGAGTACCACCTGAAGATCCAGAACTAAAACCACCTCTTTTTGGCCATCTTTGGTTCGGGGCTCCCTGATATTGTCGCTCTCGACGCCAGCCGAAACCCGAAAACTGCTGTCGTTCTGGTAATGTGGCCTCAACTCTAGCGGCAGCATCAGATAACTCCCTCAGAGTAGCAAACGATCCCACTGTTACAGCACCACGGATCTCATTCCTCAATCCCTACTCAAACCTTCTGCACTTATCTTCTTCATTAGCCACATACAGAGGAGCAAAATTAGCTAGGTTCAAGAACTTCTGTTCATAGTCAGCCACAGACATATTTCCTTGTTGCAGCTGAAGGAACTCCACTTCCTTGGCATTACGAAAGGAACGAGGATAGAATTGGTCTAGGAAACGATGTCGAAAGTCCTCCCAACTCAGGGTGCTGGCATCCAATCCCATCAACTGTAAGCCGCGCTGTAACACCCCGAAAATTCGAGGATTTTAATAATGTAATTTAATGTATGAATTGACATTTTTACCCCTGTGAATTGTATTACCCAATTTGTTGACTTTTTGATTGGTGGGTCAAACGGGTTTTGACCAATGACCGTGACGTAGTTCGGGACATCACGAGTTCATAGACAGGTGGCACGTCCAATTCGGACGATCAGGGAAAAAGTTATGACTATTGGAAGTTCATGGGCATTACCGTAATTTGAACGATGGGGGCGAAAATGTTGACTTTTCGTTTGGCAACTAATTTTCACACGACTCGAGGACCGTTGGGTAGGTCTCGACGCCCTAAGTCCGTAGACAGGCTGCACGCCGAAATCGGACTTCGTATGGCTGAGTTACGGGTCTAGAAAGTGAAGGGCATTTTGGTAATTTTTGAACCAGGGGCATTTTGGTCATTTTACCCCTGGTTACTATATCAACCGCGAGGGAACATGAGCGGCACCACCATGTGCGGTGGTTCTGAGTGCACAATTGATTATTCAAGGGTGTGCTGGAAAGTATGGATTGTTTAAAACTTTTGGAAGCATCAAACGTGGTCTGATTCATCCACCCAGCACGGTCAATTTGTTAATTGAAGATTCGAAGCATTTCGGGAAACTTTCTCAGTGGTCAGGCTGGGTTTCCATGAGCTGTTGGGTAGCACTGATAGTTTAAACTGAGTGGAGCTTCATTCTGTTGTTGAAGAAACTGAGAATTGGAGAGGAAAACCAGAGAAACCATTTCGGGGAAAATTGGAGGGAAAATCGGTTTTTGATTTCTAGTGACTGTTGGACCAAACCAAAGCCTGGTTTAGTCTTCTGGGAGTATTTGGAACTCACCCACATCAAAATCGAGGGGAACCAGCCACGGTTGAGCTGGGACAGAGGCTGCCGTTTTCAGTGAAGTTGCAGAGCTTGGGACGACAACCTTCAGGTACTTTCAGACACAATTGATTGTTCATTTTAGTTCGTTTTGATCCTATTATGCTTCCTGTGAAGTTAATTGGAGATTGAATTAGAAACCAGGAAGTTCTGGTGATTGACCCGTTTGGTTGATCACGGGTTGATGGGTCGATTGGGGACTTGTCGAGGTTGATTAATGTCTCAGAACCTAAATTGGATAGTTAATGAACATGTTAGGATCAAATACGAGTGAAATCGAGTGGAAATTGGGGGTTAATTAACCGGGTCAAGCCGCGGGTGGCAGGCCCGTATTACAGACAAACGGGTGAAGGTGGTGACACTGTAGCTACAGTGTCAAGCGCGTGACTTTCACGCGCAGCCACTTTGGGCGGCGCGTGAGGGCGCGTTGGACCTTATCTCCGATCACG
This sequence comes from Prinsepia uniflora, assembly GCA_032719365.1. Classification (NCBI taxonomy): domain Eukaryota; kingdom Viridiplantae; phylum Streptophyta; class Magnoliopsida; order Rosales; family Rosaceae; genus Prinsepia; species Prinsepia uniflora. The sequence goes on from CM064874.1 coordinate 29,365,615, forward strand.
ATCAACATGACTTTTGTTCCTCTCATCATTCTGAACATTTTTTATGAATTAACCATGTTGATCTAAGATAGTTTGGGAGGGTCAGTTTAGGGCCGGTTGTCTCGGGAAACGTGTTGGACGGTTTCCCCGAGCCGGTTTCTGTTTCGGACCTTTTGGATAAATGTGTAAGACTAATAGTGACCCTTACGTGTGATTTGGACTGACAGGAATTGTACGATAATCCCGGTACAAGTTCGTACGCGCAGGTTCACCGCGGGATCGTACTGTGAGTGGGCCCGATTTCATTAAACCCTTGCATGCTTAAATGTTTTCTGATTTACTCATATTCACATGCTGGAATCAAGAAACGGTTTTGATGATATTGAAATTATGATTATGGCACGTTCCACGGTATTTGGGTTTGAGACCCGTTTTGATGAAACTTAAGGATTGGTTTGGATTTTATCTATGTATATATATGTTTTGCATGTGGATATCAATAAAATGAATTTGGTACTGCACTGTATAGATCCACTCTTATGATACTGTCTCCTCCGGTTGTGGTACCCCGGAGTGGTCACGGTGCATTGCCTGCGAGGGGTCATTCTACGGAGGAATCGGACCGTAAAATGACTCAGGAGTAGGATTGCTATAATTTGACGTCAGGGACGTCGAGCGTCTAGGACGCTAGGCATTTGACATGCCATACCTGGACAGGGTTCGAGGATTTGATTCGGGATTGAGACCCAGAGTGGCACGCGTAGCCTTGAGACTGTGACCTTATAGGACGGCAGGGACGTCAGGCATCTGGGATGTCAGGATCGGAGCGTATAGTGCAGTAGCTAAAATTATCTTATGATTTTATTACATGCCTTATGGTTCATACTATATGATTTATGGTTTTAAATTCTTATGCATGCATGTTTGGAAAACGGAGGGGTAAATTATATGTTTTACTTATTAAACTGTTTTTATAAACTTGAGTTTCGGCCCACTCACCCTTAATGTTTTGGTAACCCCTCCAGGCTGTGCTACTGAGGTAGAGGAGGATCCTGAGGCTGAGGCATAGACCTACTTCCGCGTACCTGATCTCCTGTTGGGTGGTTTGCCCGCAGGTTTATTTTAGAGTCGTGCTCGCAATTTGTAATTTGGAACTTTATCCCTTGCCTGACATCGGTTTATTTCGGATTTGATGTATAACTTTATTTGGTTATTTATTCATTTGAACTTTTGAGGTTAAAATTGGAACGTTATTTTGGGTGTCAGACGGGAGCAGGGCACGTCCCCTTGTGGACCATGTGGGATCGGGACGGGTCTTATCACGCATCACCATCTATAAGCCTGACTACTCAGCATAAACGTAGCCAATGGAACCATGTCTCCTGGTGGACATCGCATGATCTCAAAAATCCTCTCCAACTGGGTAATCCAGTCATAGGCTTCGTCTGGGTTGGTCTGGCCAGTAAAGCTAGTGGCCCCTAAACGTTGAGCTCTTTCGACATCTGGACCCTCTATCTCTTCGCCAGGCTGTGCACGAGGCTCGCGTCGCGGAGGCATATTGAAGTAGATGTAAACAGAAACATATTAGTATAACAACCCATGCACACCATGTGCCTAACTCAGACCGCAACCTATGCTCTGATACCAATTTGACAGGACCCGTCCCGATTATTCCTTGATAATCGTGAAAGATCCTGCTCCCGTCTGACCATGATTTTAACATACCAAAAGTAGTGCAAATATATATATATATATATATATATATATATACACAACACAACAAACAACACACATAGTCAGACCAGGGATAGGTACGTCTTTAGGACCGTTGACTACCTCAGTTGTCAACCGGTTTACAGAGCATAAGAAATATTTACAAACAAAGATCAAAATCCTACGCGGTCAGATACTTGAGTACGCAACGGTCTGTTTATTCTTCTGCCTCGATACGAGCCTCAGTACCTGTGCACGGGCCTGGAGGGTACAAAAACAGTAAAAGTGTGAGTGGACAAAAATAAAGATTTAGAAAAACGTTTATCAAAATAGTCTTACCCTCCAGTTTTCACAAACATGCATGCATATCATATAAAACATGAGTTATATAAATCAAAGGTAAAAGAAAACAGCTAATACAATGCAAAATCAAACATGATACCGCCATCCTCCACATCCAATCTCAATATCCAATAACCCGTCACGATATCAATGCAACGCGTGCAACTCGGGTGTCTCACGTCCGAGTATCTCCCCAGGATCAACGACGTCTGGGGTGATATCATTATAAACTCACACTCCTGAGACTGAGCCTCCCCTCGGAGCTACTCATCTCCAGGCAGTGGATCGTGACTACTCCAGGATCTACGACGTCTGGAGGAGACCATCAAATCACCGAGGATGATACCAATAACCAAGAATCTCATTTCAAAACCATTTAAATCTCAAACTCAAATCAATAGTTCAATAGGGCCTCTGCCCGAAATATAGCGTTTTCAAAGCACAAGTAAATTCCATAAATCCATGTCTAACATATCATTTATAATTCAATTTCATCAATGGAATCACATAACTTCAATTCCAAGTCAAAAGCCATTTCAAATCTTAGGCCATCGCCCAAAATCACAATTTTATGATTTTCTCGAAAATCGTGCCCAAAGCAATCTAAAATAATATAATATTCCCAAAATCCGGAAATCGTCATATCACATCATTAATCATAGCAAATCAATTTAAATCATATCATAAGCATTTAAAAGCAGTTAAAACATATATGCATGCATTTAGGGTAGAAAACAAAAGTCCACTCACACACCGTCCAGATTGTTCGGATTCGAGCTGTTCGTTCTCGTCCGATGTGCCGAGAATATTTCGGCCTATCAAACATGTAATATAGGGTTACTAGAGTATCATATAATCTTAGGTACGAATTTTTGAATCGTCGGTAGGTCCGTATCATCGAGAACATCAAAAAGTATGTTGGACCCTCCTTCAGATTCCCGGTCACGCGCCCTCACGCGCCGCCGCAAGCGGCTGCGCGTGACAGCCACGCGCCGTGAACAGTATCTGCTACAGTTCTCTCGCCCGTTTCTCTGGTAACCAGGTTGTAGACCCGCGATCAGACCCGACTCGGTTTCGACCAATTCGAACTCAATTCTTTCCTTTCTTTCACTCATTAGTATCAATCCAATATAGATTAAGGGTCTGTGAATTCAATTTCATCAATTAAGATCCTAAATCCCTCGACTCGACCTCGAAACCCGACGGGTCCTAACTCGGGTTCTACCCCAAAATCGACCTATATCATTCAATTGATTATACCAGAAGCATCTAACCTTCATTCTAAGTACGAAATTGGAATCAATTTCACAATTCATTACCTCCAAGTAATCGAACGCAAGCTCAAATTTTCAGAACTGTTGCAGAGCCTGTTCGACACCAATTCGCCTCCAATTTTTGTTCCAGTTGATTGGGTTCGAGTCGTTTAGTTCCCAGAAGATAAAATATCACCTCAATTGCGACCGAAATCGTTCAAGAATTCAAATTCGATAATATTTGGTGTTGGGTGATTTTCAGGTGTTTTCAATATAGTTCCCGGTCCGTTCCTCTCAATTTTCACTCGGTTATTCACTGCATTCCTCCCCTTGTTTTCTCTAATTTATCCTTCTTACTTTCTGGGCTGCTGGATCGATCAAAGTGGTAGGAAATGGAGTGTTGTTCTCTGTTTTGTTCAACAATTAATTAAGTTAAGTTAAGTTAAATTAAGCACCACCTAAGCACCCATGTGCCACTAATTGGTTTCTCAACATGGACAGGTGTCCACAGCTGGGGCAAAGGGGATTGAATCAGCAATTAAACTAAATAGTCATTACTTGCACCGTTCATGATTCACAATTACCATTTTACCCCCCCCCCCCCCCCTTAAGCACAATTACTATTTTGCCCCTACACTTCACAACCCCGTAACTTCTTCATCCGAACTCCGTTTTCGACGTGCTACCTGTCTACGGATTTAGCGTTCCGAGACCTACACAATGGCACAAGAAAAATGTACAAAAGGTATGCCAAACAAAAAGTCAACTTTTAGCCATATTCCTCCAGGGGTAAAAACGCCATTTTCATATTATTTTAATATTTTACAATTTTTGGATTTTTGGTGCGTTACATACTATGATGCTATTGATATTATGTTATGGTATGATCATGATTATGTTAATGCTGAACTATAATGATGATGTTCACGTGCCCATCTAGGCACGTGTCTTGTCAATTGTTTGTGTAAAAGAGCAAATTGGACATGAAACTAAAGGGTTTCTAGTGGGTCAAAAGCCCACTGATGTTAAGGGTACAAGCCCAGTAGCCCAGAAGGCTGCCATTAGCCTAATAGGCCTGAAGCCGGGTTGGTTAAACCAACAGCAGAGCAGCACAAACAATGAGAGCCCAGCAAGCCCATATTATGCCAATTTCTTTAAACTTTATGCTCTAAGAATTTGTTTAATGTATAAAATCATCTTATGCTAGACGCATATATTCAAATTATTGTTATAGACTATTTAATTATTTACATATTTCCTTAAATGATTGTATTTACTTCGTACTCATTTAGGAAAAATATGTACTTAAGAAAACTAGAAACTTATAAATGAACCAGTAGTTCATATTGACCATCGAACCCGTTTGTTCAGCAATATTTTAAAAGAAAGAAGGAACCTGAAGCTTCCTTCATAAATTCACCGGATATGATAACACTAGTAGATTTTACATGTTTTTAATTCGATTTATCTTATCACGTCATAGAACATGCAGTTCTTATTAGTTACATATGAAAATATCAGAATAATCATCATCATAACAACTTGTCGGAAGCAAGAAATGAATTACACATCATTTATCCTTAGGATTTTAAATCCACGTTTATGAATATAATTCGGTGATAATGCCGAATTCGATCCATATTGCAAGTCACATATGAGTATCACGCCAGTTGCGAATCTCGAGAAACAAACTTAATAGAATGATAAGTCCTCATATATGGAATAAACTAGTAGTTTGTGTTTCTTGAAATTGAAAATGTGGTTTCGCTCGAATATGATTTAATTCAATACAAGCAATTACTCTTATGCATGTGATCCATTGAATTAGCATCTATAAATATACATGTTTTTGGGGAAATTTATAGTCTGGCCAATAGAAGAATATTATCAAATGGTACTGAATTACAAATGAGGTATTTTATTCTCCAAGTTCTAGAAGAATGTTGGCGAAATTTCCGGATATTCGAGTCAACGGTTATCACATTGAAACCACTAATGACATGAAAATGGAATATCTTTACATAACCTCCAATCAGCATGACCAGAAGCATACACTGGAGAAACTAGCCAGAAGCTAGCCAAAAGTTAGCTAGAAGCTAACTTGTACAAGCAATTACTCATTATGACATGACCGAAGTTTACTCATAGCCTCCAATCTGCACGGACATCCTTTTACTCATAGACACCTTTGTGTTTAATTAAACATTATGCCAAGTTTACTCGTTAGCAGAAACCGAATATTAGACCATTATATGCAAAGATGAGTTAAGACTCCACCCATTTCTTGTACAGAATACAAGGGAAATTTTGTGGACTTTTCAACCACCACGCAGATCGTTTTGAAAAAACTTTCATGGTTCAGGTTGAGATACCGACAAAATGGTCACATGCTACACTTTTGTCCACACGCATACTGCGTTTGCTAAACTCTTAGCCCAAATCATTTCATTGAGGGCCACACCACCCGAATTCTCTTATATAGTCTATAAGACTCGATAATACCAGAGAGTTTACATCGAAATCATTCGATGACTATTGCATGCCCCTTGGGATTGATGCTGAACATTTGGTTCCCATGTTCACACCACTAATGGTCTCGCAAAAACATTAATTAACCTTGGTAATGCACACCAAGCTTCTCGTTTCTACGTAGGGGCTATGCAATTTTGCATGCAGTAATATTGGTCCAGTTGAGGTCAATGCCACCTAATGATGTTATGTGTTACAGTTGGCGACTGGGTACGAACTAGCTGCTTCGTACTTACGCATTTATGGGTGTGCAATTACGTGCCAATTGTGCCGCCATAACGTACACATATAGGACCTTAACAAAGGAGGGGCATACATGTCGGTTATGAATCCCTCTCTATTATACGCTATTTCGAGCCCTTAACAGGCGATCTCATTCCCGAAATATTGCGGATAGTCACTTTGATGAGACAGTCTTCCCGTTGTTAGGGGGAGATAAGAAAGTCAAATGTTCCTGAAGAACAGCGTGAATTGACGTGAAATGTCCCCACTATGTCTCATCTTGATCCCCGAACGCACAAAGTAAGAACATAGTGCGGAGAATTCTAGATTTACAGAGTGTAGCTAATAATCTGTCAGATGCTTCCTCTAATCTAGCTAAAGTGACGAGATCACATATACATGCTACAAACTTGCCTGCAAGGATAGACGTCCTAGTAGAACGCGTCGTCCCAGACAGACGAGGTACAGCCATGGCGGCTAACCAGTCATATGTCCCTGCCCAGAAGCAAGGTAGACTAATAGGTTCGAAAGATTCTCATCCCCGGAAGAGGATAAATTTGGCACGATCGAATCCCTTCTAAATATCAACTGATTTATCTCATGAGATAATTCCGGATTATGGGTCTGTGATGGCGTTGGGGGACACTCCAACGTCAGAACCCACTCCCGATAATAAAGAGACCTCTGTAAATCATGCATGCTTATGTGAGATAGGGAATCAGAATGATATTATAATCGATGATTTATATGTATTCACGGTAGCTACCGAAATAATAACTAGAAATGAAATCGAACCTTACTTCGTTGATGAATTAATTCCAACGTAGAGAAAACTGGTCAAAAATGGAAAGAACCAATCCAGGTCAAATTAGATTCCTTGACAAAAAGGAAGGTGTTTGGACTTGTAGTTCCCACACCTCCCCATGTTAAACTTGCAGGATTTAAATGGGTAGTCACAAGGAAGCGTAATGAGAAAGATGAGACTGTAAGATGTACAACTCATTTAATGGCGCACAGTTTTCTCAACGCCCTGAGATTGATTATGAGGAGACGTATTCTCTCGTAATGAACGTCATAACGTTCCACTACCTTATCAGTTTGGTAGTTTCCATAAAACTGAAGATGCAGCTTATGGACGTGGTTACTATTTATCTCTATGGGGATCTGAATACAGAGATATGTTTGAAAGCTCCTGAAGGACTTAAAACACCTAATGCAAATAGTTTCATGCCACGGAACACTCTCTATTAGTTTGAGGCATTCACTTTATGGATTGAAACCATCCGGACGAATGTGGTATAACGGTCTAAATGAATATTTGATTAGACTAGGATATGTGAATAATGAATTATGCTCATGCGTGTTTATTAAGAAAACAAGTTTTGGGTTCGCTATAGTGGCAGTTTATGTCGATGACATGAATCTGATTGGTACTCCTGAAGAGATCCAAGAAATCGTTAAGTACCTGAAGTTAGAATTTGAAATGAAGGATTTGAGGAGAACACGTTTATGTCTCGGCCTGGAGCTTGAGCACCGTGCAGATGGGATTTTAATCCATCAATAGAATGACATCCAGAAGATGTTGAGATGCTTTAATGAGGATAAAACGAAACCTTTAAGCATGCCCATGATTGTCCAAAGTCTAAATCCTAAGGAGGACGCGTTTTGTCCAGCAGATGATAACGAAGAGATATTGACACCAGAAGTGCCATATCTAAGTGCAATAGGCGCATTATTGTACTTGACTCAATGTACTAGACCGGACATTTCATTCGTTGTAAACTTGCTAGCTAGATTTAGCTCTGCACCAACACGCCGCCACTGAAATGGCATAAAAGACATCTTCTGATACCTTAGAGGTACAATGCATATGGGTCTATTCTATCCTCATGCATTGAGGAATTAATCAAACCCCCTTGGTCCTCAGAATGATGCACGCCTCGTTGGGTATGCTGATGCAGGTTACCTATCAGACCCACACAAGGCACGTTCCTAATCTGGTTATGTCTTTACCATTGGGAACACATCAATATCTTGGAGGTCTAAGAAACAGGCCCTTATTGTTACGTCTTCGAATCATGCAAAGATTTTAACTCTTCACAAAGTAGCTCGTGAATGAATATGGCTAATAGCCATTACAGAGCATATTTGAAATACTTGTGGACTGTATTCCACCAATAATGAACCTAAGATTATTTTCTAAGATAATGTTATCTCCATCCAGCATATGAGAACCAGTTTCATTATAGGAGACAATAACAAGCCATCATCCAATGCAACATTCCAGAAGCATGTTCATGGTATTTGCTTATGTAGATTGGCAGATCTACCAAGTTCTTAATTTTCAGGGGGAATAGACATCAGGGGGAGTATCTAGAAGCATACGAGCACCCTGAAGTATATTGAGTATCCCGAAGTATACTCACAAGACCATCGTGTACTCTTTTATCCTATGTTCAGGGTTATTTTGTCTCATTGGGTTTTGTTACCTGACTAAATTTTAACGAGGCACATATTTTGTTATGGTCACCCCATTAATAATGCATCCTGAAGATGTCATGATTCAAATCATATGCATTTGCTCATCTTTTCCCTTCGACCACGGGTTTTTCACACTGGGTTTACCGGGCAAGGTTTTGGTGTAGCAACTGTAATGTATTTTTATTTCAAGGACGTTCTATCTACCTATGTTCCAGAAAAGACGACTATAACTACCTCCAGAGATCCCGATGCGGTTACAATCCACGCGTGTTGCAATCTTTTCCCTTCGACTAGGATTATTTTTATCTCATAGGGTTTTTGTTAACTGGAAAGGTTTTAACGAGGCAACATATAGGAGTGCAGTCAACCAACGCACTATTACATGAAATATCCAAGGGGGAGTGTTGTAAATATACTAAATTTTATGGCTGTTTCTATGTAAGGACGTTTTCGTCCATGTATTATATCTAACCCTAACACTATATAATGGGGTTTAGTTGAATGAATATAGAACTATTTGATCGTGTTCATAACATGAAGTAAGTTTTGGTAGGCCTTCCTTGTATTTATGTTGATGGCCGGCAGCCTTTATAAATGCCACCCTTTGAGATAGTCCTTTCATTTCCTTTCGTCTTTATTTTCTTTTATTTGTGGTGTTATGTAATTATAATTATAATTATGAAACTGAGTGTGAATTTGTTGAAAAAGCAAAAGAAAGCAATTGATCGATGGTAATTTGATATAAAGTGGGAGCTATGTACTTAGCTAGGGAGGGAATCTATAAGTTCTTGGCTGTTAAGTAATGAACTTATTTTCATCCTCTTCCTCCACAGCTAAGTAATTATTAGTAAGTATAAAGGGCGGAATCGAACAAAAACAGTACGTGGTAGCCATTTTTATCATTATTGGGAATTTGGGATCCTCTTCCTCCACAATCACACAAAATTAAGTTGATTGCTTGAGCTCTAAGTAACTATTAAGTAATTATGGCGGATGAGTCTGAGAATCTCGTGAAGAAGCAGGAAGGAGTTGCAGTCGCTGGTAGAAGTTTAATCGACTTGCTATTCTCTTGGCCTCTTAGACATGTTCTCAACAGAGATCTTTACAAACACCAGGTTTCTTTCTTATTTCTTGAGACCGGCCGACATTTCTTGTCTAGGTCCCGGGATGCTTACTGAAATCTTTCCAAAGATTTTAAGAGCACGCATAATATATTTATTGTTGTTTTTGATGATTGGTTTGATTTTAAACTACTGATATTTCCTTCACATATGTGAACATTTTTTCAGTTTATTAATTATATATAATTGTAATGCTATATATATATATATATATATTCATCTCTTTTCCAGGTGACCAGGATCCCTGAGACTTTTCCGACAGTGAAGAGTTACATGAAATCATTCCTTCCTTCAGTGATTGAAGAAACACATGCCGACTTACTCTCAAACATTCAGTCTCTATCACAAGCACCCACTTGCGAGATTCTCACCATCGAAATTTCCAAGGATTACAAGCCTCCCAAAGACTTGTTTTATGAAATTTCATTTAGGCAAACCGAGAGCAATTACTTGGCCAAATATAAGCCTGCGACAGGAGATATCTTTGCCTTCACCAATATTAAACCAAGATGCATTGATGATTTGAACAGGCCACCCAATTCCTATCTCATTGCTTATGTTCTTGGATCGAAAAATGAAATATCAGATAAGCTCCTTATACTCGCATCAACAGCTATTCATGGAGAAGGATACAAGCAAATTAAGGGCAAAAGAGAAACCATGTTTGCTGTCTATTTGATGACCATGACAACAAATGTTCGTGTGTGGAAAGCTTTGAACTCCGAGGAGGCAAACACCAATATAATCAAGAATGTCCTGCAGATTCATCCAAATTCATTAAATGTACATATATATTTCTCAACGTACTCTTGCCTTCATTTTAATCGTTACACTTTGTTCTTATGTTTGTTAATTCCTGCAGAGTCAGAAATCTTGTACAATTTGCAGTAACAAAGTAAAATGCCCCCTGGATATTTCTACTGATTGGCCCACAATTTTCTCCGATCTAAATGATTCCCAAGAATCTGCAGTTCAGAAATGTATCAGTTTGAGTAAATGCCGTCACCATAATGAAATCAAACTCATATGGGGTCCTCCCGGGACGGGGAAAACCAAGACAATTGGTACCTCACTCTTTGCTCTCTATAAGTTGAAGTGCAGGATGTAAAATATCTAGGCCCAAATTTCAAATATATCTACAAAATGTTGTTTGAAGCATTAATGAAGTAAGTGGTTGTAGGTAAGTGGGATCCAAAATGTAGTAGGTGGTTGTAGGTAAGTGGGATCCAAAATGAAGTAAGTGGGTGGGTGAAGCATTAATGAAAGCATTTAGATGGTTACTCCTTGACCTATATAAGGAGAGGTCATTTGCTCATTCCATCAATCTCATCTAAGAGAAACATCTTCCTCTAAGAAGAGAGTGAAGAGTGCCCACTCCAAGTTGAGAGTGTTGAGTGTTGTAGTGTTGGTAGCAAAACAAGTGTGAGAGAGAGAGTTTCCTTCAAGTAGTGTTCTTGAAGTTGTGCATCTCTTTGTACCCCTAATTTCATTAGTGGAGGTTCTTGTTGTTGTTGCCCCGTGGACGTAGGCATATTGCCGAACCACGTTATATCCGGTGTTCTCTATTCTTTGCTCTTTTATTTCCTTGCATATTTATCTTTTTTGTGGGTTGAGTTATTATTTCCATTCTACTATTTTCCGCAACAGTGGTATCAGAGCTCTAGGTTCGTTGAGAATGGAAGGCTCAAGGAGTACCATGGTTCGACTCAACCACTCCAATTGGATTACATGGAAGCCGAGAATGGAGGACATTCTCTATTGCAACGATCTGCATGAGCCCATAGAAGGAGAGGAAGGCAAGCCTGAGAATATGGGAGATGCTGAATGGAAGAAGTTGAATCGCAAGGCTATTGGCCATATTCGTGAATGGGTGGATGATAGTGTGTTCCACCATGTGTCCAACGAGACTAACGCCCATGCTCTTTGGTTGAAGTTGGAGTCATTGTTCGAACAAAAGTCCGCATCGAAGAAAGCGTTTCTCATTAAGGAGCTTGTCAACATGAAGTATAAGGAGGGCGTAAGGGTGACTGAGCACCTCAACAACTTCCAAAGCACTGTCAATCAATTGGCCACGATGGACATGAAGATCGCGGATGAGCTTCAAGCGTTATTGCTTCTTGGATCTTTGCCCGACAGCTGGGAGACCTTTGTCATTACTGTAAGTAACTCTGCTCCCAATGGTGTGTTATCTATGGATAATGTTAAAGACAACATGTTCAATGAAGAGACTAGGAGAAAGTCATCTAGTTCCGATAATAGTCAAGTCTTTGTGACGGAGAATAGAGGAAGGAGCAAGAGTAAAGGTCCCAGTCGAGATCGCGGAAGAAGTGCAAGCCGTTCGAGGACACGATTCAATGGAAGGTGTCATAATTGCAATCTCTATGGCCACATGATGAAGAATTGCAACAAACTAAAGAATAACAAGAAGGATGGGAAAGATGGCTCAACCTACCAAAAGAAGGAGGACACAACCAATACTGCAGCTACCGCTACTGTGTCCAGTCAAGCATGTGAGTTGTTGTCTCTTGACAATAATTGCCTACATGCTGATGAAGATAAAAACATTTCTTGGGTAGTTGATTCTGGAGCATCTTTCCATGCCACTGCGCACTCGGAGTTCTTCACCACATACAAAACCGGAGACTTTGGGGAAGTGAAAATGGGCAATGATAGCTATTCCAAGATATCAGGAATAGGTGATGTTTTGTTCGAGACTGATTTGGGCAACAAGCTGTTATTGAAAGATGTGAGACATGTTCCTGGTTTACGTCTCAATCTAATGTCAACCGGTGTGCTTGATAAACAAGGGTTCCATCATCATGGGGGAGATCAAAAGTGGAGGCTTACCAAGGGATCGCTAGTCATCGCTAGAGGGAAGTTGTGCTGCACCCTTTACAAGACATATGGGAAGGTTTGCAAAGGAGAGTTGAATGTCGCGGACGATTCTCATCCAAATCTATGGCACAAAAGATTAGGCCACATGAGTGAGAAGGGATTGCAAGTTTTGGCAAAGAAGTCTCTCATTCCCTTTGCCAAAGGTACCTCACTCGACTCTTGTGATTATTGTTTATATGGCAAACAAAATCAACTCAGTTTTTCTGGTACCTTCACAAGAAAAGAAAAAATATTAGACCTAGTACATTCTGATGTTTGTGGCCCTATGGAAGTTGAATCACTAGGTGGTAATAGATATTTTGTTACCTTTATTGATGATGTTTCACGAAAGGTTTGGGTATATTTGTTGAAATCAAAAGGCCAGGTATTCCAAACCTTCAAGCAGTTTCATGTCATGGTGGAGAGGCAGACTGGGAGAGCCCTCAAATGTATCCGCAGCGACAATGGAGGAGAGTACACTTCGAACGAGTTCAGAGATTACTGTTCGAAGTATGGCATTAGGCATGAAAAGACAATTCCTGGCACCCCACAACATAATGGTGTAGCTGAAAGGATGAACCGCACCATTCTGGAGAAGGTCAGGTGCATGCTGAAGACAACCAATCTATCAAAGCGTTTTTGGGCCGAAGCTGTGTCAGCCGCTTGTTACCTTATCAACCGATCACCAAGTGTACCATTGAACTTTGAGACTCCCGAATGCGTATGGACCGGTAGAAGCGTTTCATATTCACACTTGAAAGTGTTTGGGTGCAAAGCATTTGCACGTGTATCTGACGAGAAAAGATTGAAGATAGATGACAAAGGCACACCGTGCATCTTTCTCGGGTACGGCAATGAAGAAATGGGCTACCGCATGTGGGATCCAAAGACCAACAAGCTATTCAGAAGCAGAAATGTACACTTCTTTGAAGATCAGACCGTGGCAGATCTTGATAAGGAGACAGTTAAAAATGCAGGCCAACTCACCTATGATTCATCACCGCTACAACAAGAACCCAGTGGCAGAGCTCAAGAGGTTATACATGAAGACGTTCCTGACATGGCTGAAGCAGAAGGTGCTGAGATAGTATCTGAACCTGAAGACGATGATCAGGATGATCAAATTCAGGGGGAGCCAAGCCAGGAGGAGCAACCGGAGATTTCCCAAGTACCAGTTCGTAAATCAAATAGAGTGCCGAAGCCGAATACTAAGTATCCTTCTTCACAGTATATTCTCACGACCAGTGATGGGGATGACCCGCATTCCAGGTACATTCTGTTGACTGGTGATGGAGAGCCTGAAAATTTTGAGGAGGCAAAGACTCATGCAGACAATGACAAATGGATGTTGGCAATGAAGTCTGAGATGGAGTCTTTATTGAAGAATGACACCTATGAGTTGGTGGAGCTTCCTAAAGGCAGAAAAGCACTCAAAAATAAGTGGGTGTTCAAGTTGAAGAGGGACGAGAATGAGCAGTTGACAAAGTTCAAGGCTCGCTTGGTTGTCAAGGGTTTTGGGCAGAAGGAAGGAGTCGATTTCGACGAGATATTCTCACCAGTGGTTAAGATGACTTCTATCCGAGTTATTCTGGGCATGGCAGCTAGCATGGATCTTGAGGTGGAGCAGTTGGATGTGAAGACAGCATTTCTGCATGGTGATTTGGAAGAGGAAATTTACATGGAGCAACCAGAAGGTTTTGAAGTTGAGAGAAAAGGACACATGGTTTGTAAGTTGAAGAAAAGCTTGTACGGGTTAAAACAGGCACCGAGGCAATGGTACAAGAAGTTTGACTCATTCATGTTGGGTCATGGGTACAAGAGAACAGATGCTGATCCATGTGTGTATATCCAGCAGTTCATCGGAGGTAACTTCATCATTTTATTGCTCTATGTTGATGATATGTTGATTGTGGGGCACGATGTTAATATGATTCACAAGTTGAAGTCAGATTTGTCAAAATCATTTGATATGAAAGACTTAGGTCTAGCTAAGCAGATTTTGGGCATGGAGATCACTCGTGACAGGAAGGCGAAGAAGCTATGGTTGTCACAGGAAAGGTACGTTGAACGAGTGCTTGAGAGGTTCAACATGAAAGAAGCTAAGCCAGTGAACTCACCTCTAGGTAATCAATTCAAGTTAAGCAGAAGTTTATGCCCAACTACACAAGAGGATATGGACAAGATGGCAGGTATTCCCTACTCATCAGCTGTTGGTAGTCTTATGTATGCTATGGTTTGTACTCGACCAGATATAGCACATGCAGTTGGTGTTGTTAGTAGGTATCTCTCTAACCCTGGCAGAGAGCATTGGGAATCAGTCAAGTGGATACTCAGATATTTGAGAGGCACTTCAAAGTTGTGCTTGTGCTTTGGTGGATCAAAACCGATGTTAGAAGGTTTCACGGACGCAGACTTGGCAGGAGACCTTGATGCTAGAAAATCCACTTCTGGATACTTATTCACCTTTTCAGGGGGAGCTGTTTCATGGCAGTCTAAGTTACAAAAATGTGTTGCCTTATCAACCACTGAAGCTGAGTATATTGCTGCAAATGAAGCAGGCAAGGAGATGATTTGGCTGCAGAGGTTCATTCAAGAATTGGGTGTGAAGCAAGAAAGTTATGTGGTGCATTGTGATAGTCAGAGTGCTATTCATTTAAGTAAAAATTCAGTGTACCATCCTCGCACGAAGCACATTGATCTCCGTTATCATTGGATTCGAGATGCTGTATCAAAGAAGCTTTTCCAGTTGAGGAAAATTCACACCAACAAGAACACTTCAGATATGTTGACAAAAGTTGTTACACAACAGAAGTTGGAGTATTGCAGCAAATCCGCTGGAGTGGACTTCAAGTAGAAGTCACGTCGTTTTGACCTAGTTGGCCTAGAGGGGGAGATTGTAAAATATCTAGGCCCAAATTTCAAATATATCTACAAAATGTTGTTTGAAGCATTAATGAAGTAAGTGGTTGTAGGTAAGTGGGATCCAAAATGTAGTAGGTGGTTGTAGGTAAGTGGGATCCAAAATGAAGTAAGTGGGTGGGTGAAGCATTAATGAAAGCATTTAGATGGTTACTCCTTGGCCTATATAAGGAGAGGTCATTTGCTCATTCCATCAATCTCATCTAAGAGAAACATCTTCCTCTAAGAAGAGAGTGAAGAGTGCCCACTCCAAGTTGAGAGTGTTGAGTGTTGTAGTGTTGGTAGCAAAACAAGTGTGAGAGAGAGAGTTTCCTTCAAGTAGTGTTCTTGAAGTTGTGCATCTCTTTGTACCCCTAATTTCATTAGTGGAGGTTCTTGTTGTTGTTGCCCCGTGGACGTAGGCATATTGCCGAACCACGTTATATCCGGTGTTCTCTATTCTTTGCTCTTTTATTTCCTTGCATATTTATCTTTTTTGTGGGTTGAGTTATTATTTCCATTCTACTATTTTCCGCAACACAGGACACTAACATGTGCACCAACAAATACTGCTGTGTTAGAAGTCGCGTCACGACTTGTAAGGTTAGTGAGTCCTTCTCTTGACTATGCAAAGTATGGACTTGGAGATATTATTCTGTTTGGCAATGTAGAGAGGATGAAGATTGGTAGTGATAACGACCTTTTGGAGGTATTTCTTGATACGCGGGTTAAGGTTCTGTCCGAGTGCTTAGACCCGCGAGAGGGTTGGAAAGATTTACTAGAATCAATGATAAGTTTACTTGAAGGTCCCGAGGAACAGTATGTGTTGTATTTAATCGATTGCAGGAACTCAACCTTGGATGAGAAGAAAGATGAAGAAAATGATGATAGCAACTTAACATGTGATGATGAGCACGAGGAAGAAATCGATTGCAGCAACTCAACAGCTCTTCATGTTTTGACATTTGAGGAGTTTGTGAAGCAGCAATTTCATTTAATTTCTGAGAAACTGAATGCGTGTGTTGTAAATTTGTATACGCACATGCCAACATCTTGCATTTCACTTGAGGTGGTGAAGGAAATGATCAGCGTTTCTGAATTGTTTAAGCCAATAAAATCTATATTGCATCTGGATGGTTTTGGTAGTCAAAGGTTCCAATATCTGCAAGACGCTTGTGTGAACACTCTCAAGTCTCTTCGTGCATTTTCTCTTCCCATTTTGAATGATGTTTACGCAATAAGGAACTTGTGCTTGGCAAATGCTTGCTTGATATTTTGTACTGCATCAAGCTCTGCAAAATTGCACACAGAAGGAATGGTGCCCTTGGAAATGCTAATCATTGATGAAGCTGCTCAGCTTAAAGAATGTGAATCAACCATTCCATTACAATTACCGGGTCTTCGTCATGCTATTCTTATTGGGGATGAGAGGCAACTCCCTGCCATGGTTAAAAGCAAGGTATATATAATCATCTTAATTATATATCTTCATGTTATAGTTTTACAAAATTCCAATAATGACAAGTTTATATGTATTTGCTTAACATCTGAGTACATTAACTATTTAGATCTCCGAGAATGCTGAATTTGGGAGAAGTTTGTTTGAAAGACTTGTTCGTCTAGGACACGACAAGCTTCTTCTGAATGTCCAGTATAGGATGCATCCATCAATCAGCTTGTTTCCAAAGAGGGAGTTCTACAACAATGAAATCTTCGATGGTCCAAATGTGAAACAAGTTGGCTATGAGAAGTGCTTTCTTGATGGGAGAATTTATGGATCCTATTCCTTCATAAATGTAGCTAATGGAAAAGAATCATTTGATCGTGGCCATAGTCTGAAAAACATGGTTGAGGTTGCTGTTATATATGAGATTGTTTCAAATCTTTACAAAGGTGATTATACATTTTCCCTAGTTAAGCTTCCTGATATACATATATATATATATATATCTGTTCTTAATTACTCGTTTTACAAGTTTGCTGCTTATGTTGCCTGACAGAATTCATTCGAAGAAAGCAGAAGGTTAGTGTTGGTGTGATATCACCTTACAAAGCTCAAGTGAATGCAATTCAAGAGAGAGTTCGAAAATACAGTGAAGTTAGTGACTCGGATTTCTCTGTAAGTGTTCGATCTGTTGATGGTTTCCAAGGCGGTGAAGAGGATGTGATCATCATCTCCACTGTCAGGGGCAATGGAAATGGCTCCGTGGGTTTCCTCTCCAATTTACAGAGAGCTAATGTTGTGCTAACACGCGCACGGTACTTCTTAAACCTTAAACATCATACACTGAGTAACTCATTGTTTTCGTTAGCTTAATGAATTTCGGTTTGTTATCTTTGTCAAGGCATTGCCTTTGGATATTGGGGAATGAAGCAACTTTGCTTAACAGTAATTCAATTTGGAAAAAGCTAATTCTTGATGCCAAGGAACGAGAATGCTTTTTTAATGCTGATGAGGATAAGAAGTTGGCTCAGGCTATTGAAGCAGCCTTGCTGGATCTTAACCAATTGTATACTCTACTTGATGCTGATTCTGTGCTTTTCAAAAACTCAAAATGGAAGGTATTTAGGATAAAAGTTTCTATAAATTGAAGAGTTCTGAATGCTTAGTGTTTGTTAGTGTTTGCTTATTGGCATGTTAATCAAGTAATCTCATTTTGTTACAGGTTTTCTTTTCCAATGAGTTTAAGAATTCCATAGAGAAAATCAAAGACACTACGACTCGTGAGCAAGTAATTGCCTTGCTGAAAAGGCTTTCTAATGGTTGGCGCCAATCTGATAAAGAAATGATCTTCGAAGGAGCCGGTGTTTCTGCACAACTATTAGAGAAATATGAAGTCAATGGGGTGCTGAATCTCATTTGGTCGGTAGATTTTATTCGCGACAATTCATATTATGTCCAGGTTATGAAGATTTGGGACATTGTACCGCTTCCAGATGTTCCAAAACTTGCAAACCGCCTCGATGCCGTTTTTGGGAGATACACAGTTGATAGCATGAACCGTTGCAAACGCACTAGTGTTGATGGGTGTGTAAATGTAATTAATTAATTATTAAATAGTGGATTGATTTGAGCTTAAATATATGATTCGTTGATTAATATTATGATTATTGCAGGGAGAGTGTTGTTCCTGCTAGATGGGCAGTGGATTCGAGCAGTTGCGACGAAGCAAGTGATCCTGTGGAGTTCCTTTCAAAACCATTGTCTTTCCTCAGTCTGAAAGATAAGCAAAATGATGATGATGATGATGATCCACCGGTGGAGTTCCGTTCAAAATCAAAACAATTCTCTTCTTCGGACAGGGCAGGTGAAACATCAAGGGCAACTTACAGGTGAGTGTGTATGTTTATCGAATTAGTCTTCATTTGGGTTTGACTGTTTCGATTGAAGGACTAGAGTAGGAACTATCACAAATAATTTCACGTTTAGAACGAGTGGCAGAGGTGGAGCTAATAAGAGTAAGGCGGCAAGTTTCAAACCGAGATGGTAATTCTGGTGTGTGCAGCAGAAGCAGAAGCAGAAGCAGAAGCAGAAGCAGAAGCAGAAGCAGAAGAAGAAGGAGGTAGCAATCTCCAGATCTAGAAAAGAGTAGAATTCGCTTTATCCTAATTCATATTACTTCTGGTCATGTAGCAATGATCAATGCTGAAATAAAAACAATACATTTGCATGGTTTTTCTTGATTCATATCTCTCAAATCTCAAGTTCAAATTTTGGTGAGATATATCGATTGCTTTCTACATTCTACTTTTTATATTCTATCTCTACTCTACTGATATTTCTCTTCTGTATATAAAAGGAAGTGTCGAGTTTCATTTTCTTAAGAGTGAAGTCAATATCCAAATTCGGCTAGATTATTATCTGTTTAAGAACTAAAAACAACTAAAGAAGATGCACCTAACAACCATCAAACATCAAACATCTTCCACCCCCAAACCAGTTAAACACTTTCCCCCACCAAAAACCGGTAATTACCCACCACCACATGTCTTTAATTTTCTCCTCAAGGCTCTGTCAATTGACAAGTATAGTGGAAAAGTGTGACTGATATAGAGCATAACTAATACAAAAGTGCATGATGACCAAAATAATACACCAGAAGTTGGTGGGAAAAAAAATAACGGGTTCTCAACCTGTACATTAATGGTTTGATGAGCGGGAGCTGCAACCAACTAAATTGCCCTTCGTGACGGTTTCAAGCTCTCTAAGTTTCGAAGAGTGCAAAATAGAAAGATGAGTGGACCAAATAACAATAATCAGCCTAAAACATTTTAAAAGATGTTTACGTAAATCCTCATTTTAACAAACTCATCCACAAATTCTCATAACAAAACTATACATTAACTAGTTCACTAAACTGTCTTCGAATTTATACCTACTTAAGCATGAGTTACTAGTGATCACTAACGGAAATCTCGTAAATCATCTACTAAAGAAGAAACCATTTACTACAAATTTTCAGCCCAAAAAATATGGAAATCCAAAACTACGGGATATCAAATGCATGCACACCTTCAAGCATATAATATATATAGGAGCAAGAGGATCCACTCGCATGTTTAAGCCACCCGACGAAGCAATGTCAGTGTAAACTTCACTTTCCGTTCCAAGAATAAAAAACAAGTATAAAGTTCACAATCAAGTCCAAAAATAGAAAACCAAGGGCAATCCCTTTTGTTTTGCTCAAAAAGGACTCGAACGAACGAAAAAAATGTGCAATATCGATTCGGACCTGAAACTAGGCTCATACATTGCAACTTGCAACGAGCCGGAACAAGGTCCCACGTGCCACCACGCACTAAGAGGAAACTGGACGTCCCGTCACGCATTGGGACGTGTTGCTACATGGCATTGCTGGCTAGTGGTTAGCGTCGCTATGAGCGGTCATTGAATTGGCCAAATAAATTGGACGAGTCGCCATATATGGATGGTGGCGGTTGTTGGGGAAAGTAGTAGAATTGAAATAATAACTCAAACCACAAAAGGATAAATATGCAAGGAAATAAAAGAGCAAAGAAGAGAGAACACCAGATATAACGTAGTTTGGCAAAATGCCTACATCCACGGGGCAACAACAACAAGAATCTCCACTAATGAAATTAGGGGTACAAAGAGATGCACACCTTCAAGAACACTACTTGAAGGAAACCCTCTCTCACACCCTTGTTTTGCTACCAACACTACAACACTCAACACTCAACACTCTCAACTTGGAGAGGGCACTCTTCACTCTCTACTTGGAGGAAGATGTTTCTCTTAGATGAGATTGATGGAATGAGCAAATGACCTCTCCATATATAGGTCAAGGAGGAACCATCTAAATGTCTTCATTAATGTTTCATCCACCCACCTACTTCATTTACGGATTCACCTATTTCTTTCATGAACTTTCTACATGCATCTTAGATTCATTCACTTTAGGATTAATCTAGAATAACAAATGAGTTCTAGACAAGCCCAATATGGAAGCCCAAAAAGCCTTTTGTGAATATATTTTAATGTTGGGCCTGGATATTTTACATCGGTGAGCCAATGCTGGTAACATCACCATTGCTAACTACCGTTTACTTAACCCAAACAAAAAAGCTAACAACATTAAGTTTTCCATCAAATTTAATTATATCAGATAGTTTTAATAGCCCTCAATAGAACCGTTATTAACCGCCTTGACTTAACAGAATATTCACTTAAATCAAGCTATGTATTTGATACATTACCTTGCACGGCATGTTAGTCTAGGGTTTCCTTATTAATGTAAGGTTCATTCATTCTGTGTACACTATAAATACTTCAGTTTATGAGAATAATATACAAGAAAATTAAGTTGTACGTTTCAACTTGGTATTAAAGTTAGGTTTAACAAAAATATATCCTTCGTAAAACACCTTCGACTGTTGTGTTCTTGTGTCGTCTCTCACTCTGTGTAATATGGGTGATACAGACAAGTCTTCGACTCCTCAGATTATTGTGTAATCTGAAGGCGCTATTTTTAGTGCGGGTGTTGTTCTTAATGAGAAAAATTATGATATTTGATCACAAATTCTTGAGATGCAGATTGCTCCTCGTGAAAAGTTGGATTATATTATAGGCAATACATCCCCACCCCTAACTATAGATACTAGCCCTGTTAATCGTTTTTTCGGTTCGATTTTTTTGCCGAAACCAAAACCGAACCGAGTAAGGAATTGGTTCCGATTCGGTCCAGTTCTCACCCACAAACCCGAATGAACTGAAAACTGATTAAACTGATTCGGTTTGATTTCAACCGATTTAACAGGTTTTCTAGCCGCTATCGAGGGGATCGACTGAGATCGTGAGAGGTATTGACTGTGATCGTGAGAGGGATTGACTGTGATCATGAGAGGGATCGAAGGAGATCAAAGGAGAGGGTAAGACCGTGTGAGATATTGAAGGAGATCGATCCATCGAGGGAGATGGAGAGATCGAAGGACTTTGGGGATGGGTTCGAGTGTTCGACGGAGAGGTCGAGGAGAGACCACAAGACCGTGAGCAGTGAGCCTATCTGGTGAGGCCGAGCACCAAGCTGGCAAAGGAGATGGAGAGTCGAAGACTGGAGAGATGAGGAGGAAGGAAGGTCGTGAGGGGAGGCCTTTCGGACTTCGAATTGAGAGAATGAAGGGAGGCTGTGAGGGGAGGGGTGGCCGTGAATTTGACGGAGAGCCAAAAAGGAGAGATATACAACGATGAGGGAGATGAGAATCAGATTATCAGAAGAGCAGCGGATGAGGGAGAAGATTAAGCGGTCGAGAGAGGGATTTGGGATAGCGGTTGCAATAAGGGCTTGAGGCTAAGTGACTGAGTGAGCGAGATAGGGGTATGGAATTGGGAATGAGGAAGGTGTGAACGGCGTCGTTTTGGAGGAAACAGACTAAGAGGTTGGGCTGTTTAGGTTGGGCTTCCACTTGTTTCTGGGGCTGGGTTGGGGACCTGGGTTTGGGTTGGGTTTCCATTAAAACCCAAAAATAGAAGCCCATTCTATTAAAACCCAAAAAACAACAGCCCATTTCTCTTAAATCGATTATTCGGTTCGGTTCGGTTTTGTCAAATTGAAAACTAAAATTGAACCGGGTTAGACTCGGTTTGGTTCGATTTTTACCATTCGGTTTCGATTTTCTTTCAATTCGATTTTTTTAAGTTCGATTCTGATTTGGTCTGATTTTTCTGAACTGATTAACAAGGCTAACAGATACCACTTATGCTAAGTGGTATGTTATAAATTAAAAGGTGAAAGGTCGGGGATGCTTACCGAATATTTTAATAGATTTTAAGAGCATGCATAATGTTGGTTTTGATTGCCACTAAGAAGTCAGGACTGAAATTGATACAAATTTGAAGAACTCATATTTCCTTTTAATATGTGAACATGGTTTGAGTTAATTACAAGTGTAATTTTGGCTTCGAACCCTGGTGACCAAGAAAGAAGGGTAGCCACAAATCCAACTCAGCTAAACCAGGGTTGTTGCAAATTTTAAAGCACGTATAATATATAACTCATAAACAGTGAGAGTCATCTTTTTCCTCTAGCGGGTCTGCAACTCGGGTTTCCCGACTCGGAGACTTGACTCGACTCAAACTCCTTTATTTTACGTCCAATTTTCACTAATTAACATTTTATCTCGATCTTTTTGATCCCATAAAGAGATTTGTGGGCTCAGAACAAAAAAATTTGGCAAAATATCGGTCAAATTCCTTCACCCCCTTTAGGTGTCGCCCCCCAAAAATTCTGATATTTTGCCGAAATGTTTGATATTTTCATACATGGTTTGTAATACATAGAATTGCCTTGATAAAAGAAAAAAAATAGAAAAAAAAAACAAAGAAAAAAAAAAGAGAAAAAGTTTGAAAAATGATCAAAGAGCAATGTTTTTGAATCTCTCAAAAGGTACTAAGATTTGATGATGTAAAAATTTGAGTTAAACCATTTATACTTGAAGAATTCGGCCTTTGTGCTATTTGCAAAGTTGAAGGATGTTTAGAGTGGAGTTTAGGCTTGGTCTATATTTGAAGGGATGAGCTTATAGCATTGATGTCTTGAAAAGATGATGAAATTATGCTACATTTGGGTGCGTTTAACTGAGTCTTGCAACTAATTTGAACAACACTTATCCTAAATATTTCATGCCTCCACATTTAACCCCATCCATCATAAAGATCTTATGATCTTTAAGATGAGTAACCTTTGATTGGTTGAGTAATAACTAAAATAAGTTTATGGTTTTGGTTCATTTGTGCAAATAGATTTAACTATTTTCTAAGGTTTTTGATAGAAGTTTCACGAAGTGCTTTCATTTCTAAAATATTTGAGCTATTTGATTGTCTTACTACTTTATCTCTCACATATACTTTGAGTGCAAACACAATCGTTTATATTTGAGTGAAAAAAAATAATGAGTGCATATCCTTGTAAGTTAATTCATACTTATTTTAAACATACTGAGACCCACACACGATCATAAAAAGACTAGAATTCCATCCGATCTAGAAATACGATTTATCTTTTATATTACTATAGTTCATGTAGCAATGATCAATGCGGAAATTAATATATCATTTCTATGTCTATGTCTCTCTCACTAAATTAAAATAAAACAATATATATATAATATATCATTTTTTGTTCGCAATATATAATATTACAATTACAAAAATATAACAAACTTTAAAGACCAATGAGATTAAGTGGCTACGATCGCTTTTTTTGTTAACAATAAACATTTTCAAGTAAAGTTTATATTATTTTAATTACTTATAATTCTCATAGAAAATAATATATAATAATAGATATCCATAGAAAACATGAATTTTGTTGAGACTTTCAAAAAAATTTAAAAATCACAAATAATATTTTTAAGCCTTGTATAAAATTTATAGAAATTCGAAGGGGAGAAAAGTGAAATCAGAAATTTACTAAAACATAATCTAAACTAAAATGTTTGTCAAATTTTACAAAACTCTACAATTTAATGAAGTTTATAATACTTATTAATGTTTTGAATACACCAAATTTTTATAAAGTTATGAAATGTCATAATTGAATACACCTCAATTTTTAATGATTTTATAAATCTCTATAAAAGTGTAGGTTACTACCTCAAACTTTGATCGACTCCTTTAAAGTTCTGATTGAACTCATCTAAATTTTTATAAACATTTAAACTCTATGAAAATGTCAATTGAATACACCCCTAAGTCCCTTTTCGATTGATTTCCTTGGGAAAAAAAAAACTGGGTATGCCACTACCATGAGGTATCTTTTTTTTTTCTTTTTCTTTTTCTTTTTTTGGATTGAAGCCGTGAGGTATCCTTAGTTGTTAGTTCCTTATTACCTAAGTATTATGAAGAAAAAAAAAATGCTCTGCTTTCCCACTTTGCATCTTCCTGTGACCCATTCCCATGATGTGGCCCGACCTCTAGCTTTAATTTGCAATTAATATTCTTGTAGCCTTTTGTTGTGCTGCCGTACTAACACGTATTATTTGTTAATTGGAAATTGAAAAGCTAACGTCAGAAGTAAAAGCAAAAGCAGACGCATTACATCCTGGCATCGTTCAAAATCTAGTCACAGTTACTCATCATTAGTTCCTTACTTAGCGGGAAGGAAATAATTAAATATATAGCCATATAGGAACCACCTACTTCATTCACATTGACTTGACGAACTTCAACACTAAGTCACCGCCAGAAAAACGTCGAAAAACCCGTTCATCACTTAGAAACTTGCCCAGTAATGGATCATCAACAGACGAATGATGATATGAACAAGGAAGGAGTTGCAGCAGCTAGAGCCTTAGTCGATCTGCTCTTTTCTTGGTCGATTCAGGATGTTGTCAATGCAAAACTTTACAAAAACCAGGTTGGTAAATTTCTTGGTAGATCATCAAAACTACACTGAATATTCAACATAACAATTGATGTGTAATATATTGCAGATTAAAAAGATTCCTGTGACATTTTCGACAGCGGAGAATTACCTGAAATCGTTCATTCCCTCACTTGCTGAGGAAACGCATGCTGATTTACTGTCGAGTATTACATCTCTATCCCAGCAGACACCCAATTCTGAAATAGCGACGCTTCGAAATTCTAAGAATCACAAACCTCCGAAAGACTTGCTCTATGATGTTACATTCAAAGCAACAGCATACGAGCCACAGGTTGGAGATGTCATTGCATTGACTCGTATCAGACCAAAATCCATTGATCAGTATCTAGTGAACACCATCAGATCACATTCATATCTCATCGCCCACGTTGTTCGAACAACCAAAACCGGGCTCTCAATACTCTCATCAAACCCTATCAATTCCAATACAGAAGGCGACACACAATTTACCAGGCGCAAGAAAGATCCACTTTTTGCTGTCTATCTAATCAACATCACCACAACGGTTCGAGTATGGAAAGCTTTGAACTCAAAAGCCCCAAACAAAAATTTGATCAACAACGTTCTGAAATCAGACGTAGGATTCTATCGGTCTCTTCAATCTGTCTATGCTGCTGTTATTTGAATATTGCCAAAGTTTTAACTTTTAAGTAATGTTTGTTTGTTACAGGGTGGGAGTTTTTGTTCATTTTGCTTTGACAAAGAAAAATGCTACCCTACTGATATTTCTACTACAATGTGCTCTCACTCTGATCAAAATAACTCTCAAAAGGCTGCTGTTTTGAAGTGCATCAGTTTGAGCAAATGCCATCACCAAAACTCTATCGAACTGATATGGGGACCTCCCGGGACTGGGAAGACAAAAACGGTCGGTATGTCGCTCTTTGCTCTCTTTACGTTGAAGTGCAGAACACTAACATGCGCTCCAACCAATATTGCTGTGTTACAAGTTACTGCGCGGTTAGTGACATTGGTGAACCAGTCACTTGAACATGGAAAGTATGGAGTTGGAGACATAATTCTATTTGGGAATGGGGAAAGGATGAAGATTGACACTTATGACGAACTTGCTGAGGTTTTTCTTGACTATCGAATTGAAGTTCTGGCCAAGTGTTTCTGCCCTTCGAGTGGATGGAAACATATGATAGAATCCATGATCGCATTACTTGAAGATCCAAGGGGAAAATATTCTTTGTATTTGGGAGAAATGAGGACGGAAAGATCATGCAAAGAGGATGAAGAAGAGGGCAGTGGAAATGTTTTGACAACGGTGAAGAGAATGATCATGAGCATGGTGAAGGCAAAGAGTATGGCAAACAGCGATAGCAACTCAACAAATGACGACGACAAACATGATGTTTTGAGCTTTGAGGAGTTTCTCAAGGAAAAACTCAACTTCATGGTTGAGCCTCTCAAGATTTGTATGGTGAATTTGTACACTCACTTGCCAACTAGTTGCATTGCACTAGAGGTTGTGAAGAACATGCTTAGAGCTTCGGATTTGCTCAAGTCTCTAAAATCTTTATTGCCTCATGAAGTTGGTTTTACACATGAAAGGTTTCAGTTAGTGCTAAAAGAATGTGTGGGTGTTTTGAGGTCCCTTCGTGAATTTTCGGTTCCTGATTTGGCTGGAGAGTGGAAAATAAGAAATTTCTGCTTACAAAAGGCTTGCTTAATATTTTGTACTGCATCGAGCTCTTCAAAATTGCACACAAAAGGAATGGCACCCTTGGAAATGCTTGTCATTGATGAAGCAGCTCAGCTCAAAGAATGCGAATCAACAATTCCTTTGCAGCTGCCTGGTCTTCGCCATGCCATTCTCGTAGGAGATGAGAGGCAACTCCCTGCTATGGTCAAGAGTAAGGTACCATCATTTCATCTCTTAAATTGATTTGTGTTTCTGCATATAAATATATTTTCAATCTTCAAAGATAAATTAGTAATGAATGAATGATGATTGAACAATAAATAAATTTAGATGTCGGAGAAGGCTGGATTTGGAAGAAGTTTGTTCGAAAGACTTGTGGTTTTGGGACATGAGAAGCTCCTTCTGAATGTGCAGTATCGAATGCATCCGTCCATCAGTTCATTTCCTAAAAGAGAGTTTTACAACAACCAGATCATCGATGGTCCAAATGTGAAGAAGAGAAGCTATGAGAGACACTATCTTTCTGGGAAAATGTATGGATCCTACTCCTTCATTAACATAACCAATGGCAAAGAAGAGTTTGACCACGGGAATAGTCAAAAAAATATGGCTGAAGTTGCTGCAGTGTATGAGATAGTCTCGAACCTTTACAGAGAATTTGCACGCACAAAGAAGAAGGTTAGCGTTGGGGTGATATCACCTTACAAAGCTCAAGTGAATGCCATTCAAGATAGAGTTAGAGAATACAGTAAAGTTTGCAGCAGTGAGTTCTGCGTGAATGTGCGATCTGTTGATGGGTTTCAAGGTGGTGAAGATGATGTGATCATAATCTCAACCGTTCGATGCAATGAAAAGGGTGATATAGGGTTCCTGTCCAATCGCCAGAGAGCCAATGTGATGCTAACGCGTGCAAGGTGGATAATAGAAACTTCTTTTGGTGCTTAATTCACAATTAAGCAACTCCTGGTTTTATTAATTTGAGGTTAATATCATGTGTTTGTGTAGGCATTGTGTTTGGATATTGGGGAATGAAGCGACATTGGTTAAGAGTAACTCAATTTGGAAGAAGCTAATTCTGGATGCCAAGAAACGAAATTGTTTTCATGATGCTCAAGAGAAAGGGCAGAAATTGACTCAGAGCAACAGCAGCAGTTGCCATGAAGCTGACGATAGCGTGGAGTTGCTTTCAAAATCATTGTCTTCTGTTACCCTAAGTGTGACAACAGATGAGCCACAGACACCATCCACCTCTAAGTAAGTATAACTAATTAATTAATAATATGTTGTTGTTACTCCCTTTTTTTATTTTCCAAAGTCGGATGATCCTCTGATTAAGAGTACATGTTCATTGATTTTATTTTTGAACTAAGTAGTAATTATTATTGTCAGGAATAATAGCAATAAGTCCACAAGGAGAAGGAGAAGGAAGGCCACGGGGTCGAACCCCGGTGGTGTTGATTCAAGTAGCTTAGTTGATCACTAATATAATGAGGTCGGGTACAATTCTTGTTTTCTTTCGACAGTAGAAAGTGCTGCAGCAGCAGCAAGAAGAATTAGAAAATGCAGAGTTTTGTTGGTGTGTTATTACTTGTAATGTAGCAATTCCATCAACAATTTATGAACCAATATAATTGCTACTTGTACTTAGAGAGAGTTATAGGAGACAAAGATACATGAAATACTCTAATTCAAAAATCTAAACCAACATATTTAAATTATTTTTAGGCTAATTAAAAATTTAACTATTAATTAGAGTTGCATTGTTTTATTTAACCAAAAAAAAAAAAAACTGGAAAATCCACTTTTTACCATTAAAGAGTTAAGAGTGGCCTAACCGGACAAACTCATAAAAATCGACGTCGCAACGCCAAGCGCGTAGACGCCAACCGCGGTCCCAACCAAGTCCTTCCCGGACCGAGTCGCAGCTCCAATCCCAGCAATCCCAGCCACGCCAATCGGAACCCGCCACATGACCGCCTTCCCAGCGTTCTCCACGATTGCTCCGGCGAATAGCTCCAAGGCCCACTGCTTGAAGTCGTCCGGCCCAAGCGTCTGCTGCTGCTGTTTAGAACGAGTGACGAACTTGAGGGCCGAGTCAATCCGCGAGCGATTTGGGGCAGACGGAACCCACCTGACGATTAGAGGATGCGGGTGGAGGGTGTGAAGCGTTTTGTGGAGATGGTCGGAGGCTGTGGGGAGCTGGTAAGGAAACACGCCTTCAAAAGCATGCTGGGTTAGTGAGAGGCAGTGACTGAAGGCCGAGTCGCAAGCTGAGACGAACGCGTCCGACTGCGAAAGCGACGATTTCGCTCGCTTTGAGGCCCATATTCCCATCTGCTTCGCCTCCCGCTCCCACTCGATCTCTATGTGCTACTACTCTACCTTGAGTTTAACGTGCCAGTCAATTTTTTGCAAAAATTTATTTGCCTACTTTTGATTTTTATTTCTTTTTCTTTTTTTTTTTGGGGCGAGGGATGGGATAGAATGCATTCGCCAGTCACCACCCATTATCATTTTTCGCGCGAGTATAAGTTTATTATGGATAATATTTCTATCATATTTTATAATATTATATTTTTAATTTATCGAATTATTTTTGTATATATATATATTATAAATAAAATTGTTCATACTTATTTCAAGATTATATCTGTAGAAAAATAATAAGATTGAAAATTTTTTAATTATTTATATATATCAAATAAATTAGCGATTTTGATAACAATGAAAATTTTCACAACGAACTTTTCATTTAGTCGATACATATAAATAACTAAATGGTTTCTAATTTCGTTGATTTTTGCGTAGATAATCTTGAAATAATAATTTAGAAATTGAATAGTTTCAATTATGGTATACGTGTAAAGAAAATTCAATAAATCGAAATTGAGTATAAAATACAAGTATTGTCCTTTTATTATTACTTTTTTTTTGTTTTGGAAAATGCTAAAATGACATATTTTATAAATTACATTCATAAACTATATGACATGGTTGTTGAATTGTTAAGTTTTTTGGGGGGATTACATTGTCTGTCCATTGAATATTCATCTTGCCTTTTTATAAGAATGGAAATCGAGATCTCCCACTGTCCCACATAATACATAAAGAGAAATACAACTAAATCCTAACATTGAAGAACATTATTACCCTTAACATACTAAAACCACCGTTATTTTAATATAAAATAAAAATATTTCAAAATTTCAAGTTTAATCACAATTCAAATGAATAATAAATAATAAATAAATAAAAACCAATTAGCAACCACACCCCACTCAACAAAGGGAGCATTTTTGCACTTCCTCATTCTAACTTTTCAATTTATCAAGGCTTTTTTACATAATATACCCCCTAAACATTGAGGTAAGTCTCAAAATACCCCAGAACACAATTTTGACCCAATTTACCTCCTGAACATGATTTTAGTCCCAATTTCCCCCCGAACGTCTAATTTAATAGATTATGTTAAGATGAAAGGGAAAAATTGTTCAACATAAACATGAACAAGATCTTTAAGTTCATAACGTCCAAGCTCTTCGACTTAACATGGGCCATGGAGCGAAATCTGACAATTGGAGAGTTGATCATCTATTTTTGACACCTTGTATTCTATAAATATTAGCAGGAGATATATCGTTCAGATCATGTCTCTATCCGGCCAATCATCAACTTGTTTTCGATACCTGAAATTGCAATAGTCGTCAGTCTGATAACAATTTGGGTTTTACTTCTTTCCATTTCATGATTTTATATATAAAAAAATAAAAATAAAAACCTGGTCATAGCTGGATTGAGATAAAAGACTAATTTAATAGATTCTGAACACAATTGGGAGGCAAATTGGGACTAAAATCGTGTTCATAAGGTAAATTGGGTCAAAATTATATGGGGGGCATTTTGAGATTTAGCTCAATATTTAGAGGACATATTGAATAAAAAGTCATTTATCAAATAATTGTAAACATATATCACGATTAGATCCGTTCAATTCCTGAACTATCACACAAATTAATATTTCATGTTTATGCGCTTGTAAACTCTATAGTAGAATGTACAAAATTAATGATACATATTAAGTCTTAGTTCCTTTGACGCCAATAACCAAATATGGCAGATATTTCTTCATTTTGCTTGTTTAATTTGATTGCTATCAGTTTTGGTTTTCTTTTGCTAAATAAATTCACAAAGTTGACATCTATAATACTGTAATTTGAAAAGATAAATAGTTAATGTCATAGATTGGTGAATTGAGATACCACAAGAGAAAAATGTAATTGATTCCAACTGAACTGTAGATACATATATAAACAAAGTTCTAAGAATACATGCATCAACCAAAGACATGAATATTGCCATGCACATTGCAGATCATCAACTCATTTTCCATCCCCAATATATACAAACATATACCTCCTTTTCCATTAGATACTTCTCTTCTTCAGATATTTTCCTGTTCATTGCAGGCACCAAACACAAATTAGTAACCTCTTTTTTGTTTCAAAACCAAGAAATAATTTCAACAAGAATGAAGACCAATCATGGCTTGCACCAATTAAGAAACCAATAAAACAAAATCTATCAGATTTTCATCAGTGACAACTGACAAACATAAAGAGAATATAAGCCCAAGCTTGGGGAGCGAATTGACTAAGACAGTGATAACCCAGTTTTGTCCATTTAGCATGTCGATGATTACAAGATTGAGACCTTCAGGGCTGGGTTTCTAGTTTCAAATAGGGATCAAACAGTTAGGGTAACCAATTAAATGGAAATTTATTCTTCACTCATTCAAGATAAGAACAGATGAATTAGCTTTACTAAGACTAATTTTCTTTCCTTAATTCTTCCCTCTTACCACTCTCTTTTGAAAGTTAAAATATGCCATGTTCTTTGATTTATTGCTTGTCGAAAGCTACTGGGAATAAGCTTTTTTCCTTTTCAGTTAATCTCCAAAAATAAATTGTGAGAAGCTAGAAATATTATAAACATGTAATACAAAGCCAACTGCATGATCGTGTGATAAGAAGACACTAACAGTAAGAGCTCAAATTGCTGGAAATGGAAGCCACTTACGCCAAACAGTGCTCTTCTCATGGCAGCTATAAGAGTAGTACCTCATCCATCTCAAGATTTTACTGTATAACTACAAAAAGGAGAAACCACAAATATGCTAAGATTAGTCTAAGAGGAAGATTCCTTCAATAATCTAACTAAACCATAATCCCAACTAATTTACTTTTTCCAAGAAGTTTTAATTAGTCTTTTAGTAGTTAATCAGGCAACATAAGAAATATAAACAGTTCAATCCAAAAAAAAATATATATCAACAGTTGGTTTAGATTTCAAGGCAAAGAAACTACATTATAGCCAAATCAATTGGTCCACAGAAAAGACACACAGGCAAGCAAAACTAAATTAAGTTATATATTGTAGTTGGGATCCAGGGAAACGCAAAAGTAATCAGAAAATCACCCATCCATTTAAAATTACATGACCGCCACAGCGGTAATAACTGCATGCGATTCTATAAAGCATTGTAAGATTTCTTCTCTCAGTAAGATATGGAGATTCACAAAGAAGCAGAGATGAGGGGTTCAGAACCAATTTCATAGACAATTTCATCCAAATTTTATTAATATCAAGTGCTTGTCCTTAAAATAAATAAATAACTGTATGGGAAGAATCAATCAACAGAAACTAGAAAACCATAAAATATTAAAAGAAAATTTCCATTTCTTTCAAAGTAGCAGTGAAAGATAGTTGTCACAAGCCATAATGATTTACACACCCGAAAACCAACTGGGGGACTGGGGCCTTGACCAACTCTAATGCCCTTATACTGCAAACCAGACTCTGTAGTTACCGTAGGTATCTTCAACGAGGCAAATTCAAACATCCATTACCAATACGGTTGATAGTTCATCTCAACGGAAACCATTCGTCACTGGCATAAAATCAGTTTGAGGCCTTAACCCGAACATGTTTAAGCGTTTGAGGGTAGTTCTGAATGCACCAATGGGCTTCTCTTTGGAAAGCTACAAAAAATTGAACCTGAAATCCTCTTCAAACTTTACTTCTAAATCCTGCTTTTCCAATGCACCAACAGGAGGAGAGATGAGTAACATCCAAGTTATAAAACCTGCTAAAATTTTGGGTGAGTAATCATCCCAATGACAATTATATTGAAGGTAACCGATGAATTCAATCTCACCATACATTTTCAAGCTCTTCCTAGCAAGAATTAAGTATAACAAGATAGCATGAAAGAAAAATAAAATTGAGAAATAAAACGCAGTAAACTGAGTCAAATCCTAGAAATTGTGGAAGATCAACAATGGAAGCAAGGAAAAGGTGAATTAATCACAATTTCAGCACTGTAATTCGAAATCATTGGAATATGTAAAGCCAATGTAGCTTTCTCGGTGCCTAATTAACCTAAGAAGAGAAATAGAAACCCTAAACTTCTTACTTCTGCTCCGGATGAGACCCATAAGGAAGCTCGACCACACTCTCCTCCGTGGTCTTCCACTTCGTAGCTTCGCAGCCTTCGCTCCTCTATTCAACCGCTTTTTCTTTGGAATAGACTGACATGTGGATCAAAGTTGAGATCACTAGTTGTGGGCTCAGCCCAACTATACAACATGTTTTGAAATATGATCGAAAAGAAAAAAAAAAAGAAAACCCGCGTGAAACGAGATACACCGCGTGAAAATTAAAATTACCGTTGCCGTTGCAGGATTGGGATTGTGGCCCAAGTAACAGAGCTGATTCCACTTCCTGAAAGGATTAGGATTTCATGCTATAAATAAGTAACGAGTTTCTATTTGCTTCACTCTCAGTTTCCCAGTTTCTCAGTTGCTCTGCTTTCGTAAGAACAGAGATCATTCCTCTTCTCTTCTTTGTCTTTGCTTGATAGTTAGTAACGAGGGTTTCCATTTTTCCCCTACCCCACCCTGCCGTTCAAGTTCTTCACCTACGGAAATCAAAAATCACAAATTTTAATGGGAAAGTATAAGCAGATTGGGGGGATTCTTGGTGCCGGCAGTTTCGGGACAGTCTTTGCCGCTTTTGATATGGAAACCGGTGAGAAAGTTGCAATCAAACAACTGAGGGACAAAATCGGGTCATGGGAGCAGTGCCTTCATCTACCGGAATTGCAGGTTCTGTCGAAATTGAAACATCCCCATATTGTGCAGTTGAAAGATGGAATCAGAGAATTTGATGGCACAGCCTCCTTGGTGTTTGAATACATGGAGTCTGACTTGCACAAACTTATGTATCATAAGTCCATTACCCAAAACAGAGGCGGCTTCAGTGAGGCTCAAATCAGGGATTTTTGCTCTCAAATCCTTCGAGCCTTGGATTATATGCACACAAAAGGTTATGTTCACCGCGACCTAAAACCCGAGAACTTGTTGCTCAACAACAGCAATGGCAATGAGATAATTAAAATTGGGGATTTCGGGTCAGCTGCCCACATTGATTCAGGTCCCTTTCTTGACTATGTGACGACTCGGTGGTACCGAGCCCCAGAGGTGTTGCTAGGGTCGACTGCGTACGGTCCAGAGGTTGACATTTGGGCTGTGGGAGCGATCATGGGTGAGCTGTTCAACCTCTGGCCCTTATTTGATGGTAAGAACAGTGACGATCAGATATACAGAATTGTGAAAGTGGTGGGCACTCCGACTCCAACTCTTGATCTGTCCTTGTTGATTCCTTGGGCGAGTCCCGTTGCCATCGGCCTCATAGCTTCTCTATGTTGTAGGGATCCTGTCAAGAGGCCCACTGCTACGCAGGCATTGCGGCATCCTTTCTTTGTCGGTCATCACCGTATTCCCCGCGCCATCCCTCGAGGATTTGCTCACTACAGTACCCCTACTAGTACTAGTGCCGGTGCCGAAATTCGAATCAAGGAGGAGCAGTGTTTGATTGCAAACATCTTCGGCCTCATGCCTCATGGGTTCATTTATTAACATTGTCGAGTTCAATTCGGCCAATTCCAAACTTAAATCACATATTTATGTGGCTATTATTAGAATTTACCAGTTGCCTGCCTACTCCTTCTCTGTGTATAGATCGGTCTATGATGAATGAAATGTCTTTTTCTCGATTTTCTCTCCAAATCGATCATCCACTTTTAATTTTACACTTAATCTGTAACTACGCACGCAATCTTGTCATCTTTCTCATCCATTTCTCCCTGACTAGTAAGAGCCAATTCGGTCAATTTTATCACTTAATCATCCTTCTTCAAAATTAGTATTCTTGTACTACAAGGTTCACGCTTCCCGTGATTGTACATCCTGTTACATTCTAAAACGCATTTAAGCAAGACATCAATCAATCAGCATAGAGAAGCATATACCCAGCCATTAATCTACAGGTTGCAAAAGGGATGATTTACCTTTCTCAGGACATTAAAAAATATACGAAATATTGGGTCACAAGACTCACAAGTTCTCTCAGCTACCAAACCAAGAGGGCATTTGGATACACCATTTTTCTTTTTCATCCATCCATTGATCGATCAAAGGCTGGATACAATAGAATACATCACGAACTTCTACACGGCTGGGAGACAACCGTAATATCCAAATCAAGAACATAGAAACTGAACACCATTACCCAAAAAAAAATAAGGTGAAAAAAGAACACAACCGCAAACAAACCAATATTTTTTTTTTTAATGATAGATAATGTGACACATCCCTTCCTTTTCCTTTTAAATTAAGCGAGCTGGCTAAATGGCTGGGAGAGCCGTTGAACATGCTGTGCCACATGAAAGCTCTTCAAAGCACTAGGCTTGATTTTCTATGACCTAAAGCTCAGAAAAAAAAAAAACACTAGAAAACTAGAAAACTCCCGAAATACTTGGGATCAATTTTAGACCCTCCAACCCATCCAAAAGCATCAACATCCCAGTTGCCATTATACCTACTAAATGCTTTCAAGTATCTTATATGTTCCT
Organism: Prinsepia uniflora; assembly: GCA_032719365.1. NCBI lineage: Eukaryota > Viridiplantae > Streptophyta > Magnoliopsida > Rosales > Rosaceae > Prinsepia > Prinsepia uniflora. The sequence continues at coordinate 29,401,551 of CM064874.1, forward strand.
TATCTGATTATTTGAAGCAAATCCATTGGAAAGAAATGAAAATTTGAAGCAATACCCTTTATGCAGATATGTATAATTAAGTTCACCAGTTTACTTGACTACCTGGGAATTTTAGAAAGTTTATATGTTATGCAAAAGTATTATGAACAAATGAATTGATTGACATATATATTCAGTGCAATGTTTTACAACATTATGGATCTTTTTGTTGCTCCTGTGCTTAGAAAAGATGAAGGAAAAATAAAATTGTAAAAGAAGCTGAGTATCTGTTCTGTTAATTATTCTTCCTCAGTATCAAGACCTGGTACATATTCCAAACTCACATCGAAAACCACCGGACTACTTGGGGCCACCCTTGGTCTTCCTGGAGCTGAATTGAGACCCTTGGGAAATGCCAGCTGATCCAGATCAATAAACACCAAAGGTTACAACTGACAGTTCAAAAAACTCTTTAGAAGCTGTTATTAGAGAATACCAAGTCAAAAACTTACTGATCCTGGGATGTAGAGTCGTCGCTTCCCTCCTATTTTCATCGTCAACATCCCTTCATCAAGTCCCTTGATCACCTGTTCAACCCATTTAGATTAACATTTATTAGCCGCAAATTCTTTCTTCAACTTCATCAAGGAAACTAGTTCAGGTTTGGAATATATTCCTATAATGAATTGTGAATGTGATATTCAAAAGATGCAGTCATGGATTTTTAATATAACGAATAGAAACTAACTGCTTCAATAAATTATAGAGAGTACCTGACCAGAACCAACACGAAATATATAAACTTGACCCTTCTCCAAGGAACTGTATAAAAAAGAAGAATAAAAATGTAACAAATTGGATTTAGTCTAAATCCCAATTACAAGTTCTCAAGCACAAGACATGTTCCACCCGAAAAACAAATGAAATAAATGTAGTACAACATCAGTTTATAGACCTCAAGCATTGCACCTTTAGAAAATAACAAGACTTTACCCTTACAAATTACCAACATGTGTTGTAAATAGTTTCATTGGTTATGTCTAGTTATGTAATAGGTGCTAGGGGTAGTTTTGACCTTTTGTATTCATTAATTATTCACCCCTATATAAGGGATAATTAATCCTTATAAACCCTAAGAACATCTCATAATAATCAGACGTCTTGTTGTCTAGCCGACAGTGCTACTACGCACACTATCCTCCGTGATAGGATATTTTTCACAAACTTAATACCTAACCACACCCCGGTCTTAACTATTTCTGGCAAATCAAACTTGATTGAAGGCTCCGGAAGAGCCCAATTTATGTTGTCCAATGGTACCGTATTTACCATTGATGAAGCCTTATACTCCCCACGTTCCAGCAGAACATTATTGAGTTTTAAGGATATTCGAGCTAATAATTATCATGTTGAAACCACAAAAGAAAATAATGTGGAATATCTTTGCATAACATCCAATTTGTATGGCCGGAAGCGTACATTGGAGAAATTGAAATGCCTCAGGAGTGGCCTTTACATGACCACTATTAGAACCATCGAGGCAAATCACATGGCTAGCTGGAAGCTACCTAACCCCAGCAACTACTTATTATGGCATGACCGATTGGGACACCCCGGTCAAGGTATGATGCGCCGTATCCTCAATACATCACACGGGCATCCCCTTACAAATAAGGACCTCGTCTTTAGTGACACACTATGCCAAGCTTGCTCCATGGGAAAATTGAACACTAGACCATCATATGCAAAGATCGATAAACCCTTTCTTGTACAGAATACAAGGGGATATTTGTGGACCCATCCAACCACCATGTGGACCATTTAAATATTTCATGGTTTTGGTTGATGCATCGTTGATGCATCGACAAGGTGGTCACACGTGACCCTATTGTTCACACGCAATGCTGCGTTTGCTAAACTCCTTGCCCAAATCATTAAATTAAGGGCCCACCATTCGGATTATCCCATAAAGTCCATTAGACTTGATAATGCCGGGGAGTTTACATCGAAATCTTTCGATGATTATTGCATGTCCCTTGGGATTGATATTGAACATCTAGTTGCACATGTTCACACCCATAATGGTCTCGCAGAAGCATTCATTAAACGATTACAAATGATTGCACGGACTTTGGTTATGCGCACCAAGCTACCAATTTCTGCGTGGGGCTATGCAATCTTGCATGCAGCTATGTTGGTCCGGTTGAGGCCCACTGCCACCCAACCCTATTCCGCGTTACAGCTGGTCACTGGGTACGAACCTGATGTTTCGCACTTTGACTACGCCCAAACTACGCATTAAATTAAACACGTAATTCGAGTGTTGTGCAATTTAAACCCTTTTTGTGTAGATGTAGTATTGGTAAATAGGGATCGTTCTTAACCGGGGAAATTAGGGAACATTAATAATATGTTAGTGAAATATGAATAAAAGAATAATGAATTAGAGAATTAAATAATAAAATAATTAACAAATTAATGAATTAATGAATTAAAGAATAAAAGAATTGAGAATTAAAGAATAAATGAATTAAAGAATTAACTAATCAAAGAATAATAAACTAAAAGTATTAAAGAATAAAAGAATAAAGAGATGAAAGAATCAAAGAATAATAAACTAAAAGTAGAAAAGAAGAATAAAAGAATAAAAGAATAAAAGAATAAAAGAATAAAAGAATAAAAGAATAAAAGAATAAAAGAATAAAGAATTGAGAATTGAAAAGGGGGATTTTGAAAAGAGTTGTAAATATAAAATAAATAAAACAAGTAAAAATAATTAAATACTTAATTTTACTTCTACTTTAACCTTTGTACTAGTGAATTTTCTTCAAACACATATTTTTACCAACACTCTAACATCATGCTCATATTGAACCAATCACGAAATCATACCTTAATCATCTCAAATACATGCATACATTTTTCATATTATAAATGCACCGAACAGCGGATTATTACTTACAATATGATTCACCTTAAGTAAGTGATTTAATGCGCCGAACAGCGATCAAACATTAAATCTCTTCAACTTTATCCTAAATGCCCCGAACAGCGGATCAACATTTAGTTTCGAATTGAAGTTTAAGTACTAAAACATATGAAGTAAAAGAAACTCAAAAAGTAAAACACATGGAGATTGCATTCTTACTTACAAATGTTAGAAAGAAAATACCAACACATATATTGAATTATAAGTAAAACCAATAACAATAACAAGAATTTAAGTAGAGAAGTATGGATTTTCACAAGAATCACCGAACAGCGGCAGGAAACTTGTGAAGATGGAAGAAGAAATACGAGGAATTCGGTCTTAAAACTCTTGAATTGCCTTAGAATTACTTGGCCTAGGTATTTCTTAAGGAAAGCATAAAAATGTGTTTAAGAGATCTCAAAGAAATATCACAAGAACAAAGTAAAGAGGAAATGAAATTAAGAAAAATAAAAATAACATAAATTAAGAACAAGAATTAAAAGAAAGCTAATTAATAAGAAAATCTACAAGAAGTTAAAATGGTCCCCAAAAATGTCTCTCAAAAGAGAGAAACAAAAGAACTAACTAAGAACTAGAACTAAGAAAAATGAAAGAAATGGAAGAATGAAACTAATTGGGGACTCCCAAAATACAAGAATTGAATCCCTATTTATAGGTGAAAAAAGCTATCAAAAATAATATAGAAATAAAATAAAAAATGTGGAATAATGGAATGATGAGTAATAAAGATTTGTGATGATGTTTAGAAGTGGTTTGAGTTGTAAAGTTGAAAAATTGGGTTGGAAAGTGGCTTGAAAAATCAGAAAAATATGAGAAAGTGGAGCAGTTTTGGAGTGGGTTGAACATGTTGGGCTGTGCAGGATTTGGGCTGAGTTGGTTGCACTGTATATTGGGCTGAAGGCTGAAGCAGGTTGGGCCTGGAGCTGGGCTGCTACTTGCTTTGGGCTGCAGAAAAATGAAAAAATGGTTTGGGCTGCAAAATTAATTAAACAATTAATTAGTAATATTTCCCCGAAATTCGTCCATAATTTATTCGTTATAATTTCGATCGGGACGATTATTTCGCCAAAATACTCCAAATTACAAACTTTATTTATTTAAATAAAAATAACACAAAATAAATTAATTTATCTATTTATTTAATATTTTAATATTAAAAGTCAAGTATAAAGGGTATAAAATAATATAAAATAATGCTTATTTGAGGACCTATCAAATACCCCCACACTTAAACTTTGCTAGTCCCTTAGGAAATACTAAAATTAAACTATAAATTCAAAACAAGTAACCTTTAACCATTTGTCTCAATATTTCATTATTACAATCATGGCATAAAAGATTTTCACTTAAAACATTTAAGCATATGGAATTCAAGAGTTAATATATTGTAACAAAATGTTTTAACAAGTAAGATAATGAGTAAATATGGTGAAATGGATCTCAACATGAATAAAACAAGTATGAATCAACTCACAAGGATATGCACTCATAAGTTCACTCAATTTGTGAGGGTTTGTGTTTGCACTCAAAGTATGTGAGAAATACTCACATAATCGAAATGAAGTACTTTTGCAAAATTTCAAACAAACACCTCAAGATAAAAACAAAACATACTTGCACAAATGAACCAAAACCATAAGCTTACTCAAGTGATTGACTCCACTAATCAAAATTTACCATCTTAAGGATCATAAGGTCTTTATAAAGGTTGTAATGGGGCTAAGTTTAGAGGCAAGGAAAATATAGGACAAATGGTGCTCAATTCGTTCCAAGACTCAATAGACTCCCAAAACGTATCATAGCTTCCCAACCTTAGTGCAATGATGTCAGTAATCCATCCTTTCGAACATAGGCCTAATTTCATCATGTTGGGCCTCATAGTCATTCTTTGTGTTGGATTTACCAATGTAAGGGATTTAACTCAAACATTACATAACCAAACCTTATTACCTTGATCGAGACTCAACTTTTTTTTTTCTTTTTTTTTTTTGATTTTTTTTTTTTGAAATTTTTTTTTTGATTTTTTTTTTATACCAAGGTAATAACATGTGTCAACAATACAACAAAACTTGAGTCGATAAATCCAAATAATTCACATAAAAGTCTTTCCAACATCATTATTTTCTCTTTACACAATCATTATGTCTTCAACCGAGTTCTTGGAACAAGGGTAAATGACGTCTATACTAAGCTCAAGTGTTTAGATAATCATGGTGATGAAAGAAAGGCTTAATGTGGGCTCGAAAGGGTTAAAACTAAGGGGGTCGCAACTTGTGCGCACAAAATAGGGAACATGGATGTTTGAATTTGTGGTGTTAACCCTAATGCCTTAATCATATCCAAAATCAGAGGGTTTATTGACTCAAAAGCTTTGAAAATCACATAAAATAAGTTCTAGTACTCTAGAGTTCATAAAAAATTATGGCAAGCAGTTATGAGGCATATGTATATCAATTTAAACAAAGAACTTATGAATCACTCATCAAAGATGTATATAAAGTTCTAAAGCTCACATAAGGTTCATATGATTCATACTTATCTTATCATGCTCGTTTATATGTCAATTTACATGCATTATCTTCAAATTATAACACTTAATCACAAAATATTAACAAACAAATTCAAGTTGTAGTGATCATCTTTATAGCCATAACATATTCATTTCCGTTCATTTATATCATTGACAAGTTAAATGGCAACTTAAGACTCATAAAAACACTAAGTTAAAAGATTCAAGAAAACAATTTTTTTTTTTCATTTTTTTCACCTCTTTTTTTTTATATTTTTTTTATTATTTTTTTTAATTTTTTTTTTTTTTTTCGTAAGAAATACTTAATAAAAAAATTTCAATTGCACAAATAAAAATAAAAAAAAACTCATAAAAATACTAAGTTAAAACAAAAAGATTCAAAACAGTAATTTTTTTTTTTTGCCAAATTTTTTTTTTTTTTGAACATTCAAAATTGTAAACCATTCCCCCACACTTAAATTCTACATTGTCCTCAATGTAGGAAAATACGAAGTAATTAAACATAGAATCAAAGTAAGGAAGATGATTTACGAAAATAATAGGAAAACATTAAATAAACAAAATAAAAGAGAGTGAAGGGTAAAAGGATAACAAATCTGTATTGATGGCTCCTTCACATCCCGAGAACACATTGGGTTGCCTCCCAACAAGCGCTTGAAGTTTAACGTCCATCCAGCCTAGACAGAGATGCAAGTTAGTTAGTCAGAGATGTACGTTAATTAAGAATGCAAGTTAAAAATGCAAATTAAAGTTTAAGGATGCAATGTGAGTTAAAGATGTAAGTTAGAGGAAGAGTGCAATGCAAGTTAAACTAAATATGCAAGTGAAGTTAAAAATGCAAGTTAAATGAAATGTGAAATGCAAGTTAGAATGAAAGATGCAAGTTAAGTGAAAATGCAAGTTAAATGAAAATGCAGGTTAAATGAAAGATGAAATGCAAGTTAGAATGAAAGATGAAATGCAAGTTAAGAATTAAATAAATGAAGAAAAAGAAAATAATTTATTTACGTATGAACAATTTTTTTTATATATAATTATTATTTTTTTTTTGGAATTTAAAAATTAAATAAATGAAGAATTTTTTTATTTTTTTTTAAAGAATTTTATGCTCTTTTTTTTTAAAAAAAAATTTACCAAAAACAAAATAAAAATAAAAATAAGGAAAAGTGAATATTTACTATAAGCATTTATGAACAATTAAAAAGAATGAACATTATGTACAAGTATGAACAAGAATAAAATAACAAGTAAGAGAATTATAAACAAACATAAATGAAAGACTATTATGAACAAGTATGTATACTTACTAAGAAACATAAAAGTTATGAACATGTATAAAAGGTAACAAGTAACATATATACAATATTTATTTACAAGTATGAATTAATACTAACATAAAGCTAAAATAAGAATTTTTTTTAATATTTTTTTTATTTCGAATTTTTTTAAATTTATTATTATTATTATTATTATTATTTTATGTTTTTTTTTATTCCGAATTTTTTTTTTTTCATTTAAAAATTTAAAGTCTAAAAAGACATAAACAAACAATTAATTACATAAAAATAAAATAAGTGTAAACATAAAGTTAGTGGAATATAAAGTTGATAAAATTAATGAAAAGAAAGTTAATGGAATAAAGTTAAAGGAATATAAGTTAATGGAATAAAAAGTTAGTGGAATAAAAAGTTAGTGGAATAAATTTAAAGTTAAAGGAATAAAGAAAAAGTTTATGAAATAAAATTAAAGTTAATGGATTAAAGAAGAAGTTAGAAAGTGTAAAGAAAAAAAAATAAATAAATTAAAAGTAAGGAAAAGTGAATATGTACAATATGCATTTATGACAAGTACAAATAAAATTAAATTATGAACAAGTATGATAGAATTTTAAATTTACATAAACAATTTGAATATGAACAAATATATATAAAAAAAAAATTATGAACATTTATGAACAAGTATAAATTAGAAACTATGAATAAGTAAAGTATGAACATTATAAACAAAAATAATAAGAACAAAAATAAGATGGATAAATAAAATATAAACAAGTAAGTAAGGGTATAAACAAATATAATATTAACAAAAGTAAAATTTATAAACAAGTATAATATGCACAATTTATATAGATACACTAACAAATTAAAAATGATTTTCAATTTCCCCGGCAACGGCGCCAAAAATTGACTACGCCCAAACTACGCATTAAATTAAACACGTAATTCGAGTGTTGTGCAATTTAAACCCTTTTTGTGTAGATGTAGTATTGGTAAATAGGGATCGTTCTTAACCGGGGAAATTAGGGAACATTAATAATGTGTTAGTGGGAGATGAATAAAAGAATAATGAATTAGAGAATTAAATAATAAAATAATTAACAAATTAATGAATTAATGAATTAAAGAATAAAAGAATTGAGAATTAAAGAATAAATGAATTAAAGAATTAACTAATCAAAGAATAATAAACTAAAAGTATTAAAGAATAAAAGAATAAAGAGATGAAAGAATCAAAGAATAATAAACTAAAAGTAGAAAAGAAGAATAAAAGAATAAAAGAATAAAAGAATAAAGAATAAAAGAATAAAAGAATAAAGAATTGAGAATTGAAAAGGGGGGTTTTGAAAAGAGTTGTAAATATAAAATAAATAAAACAAGTAAAAATAATTAAATACTTAATTTTACTTCTACTTTAACCTTTGTACTAGTGAATTTTCTTCAAACACATATTTTTACCAACACTCTAACATCATGCTCATATTGAACCAATCACGAAATCATACCTTAATCATCTCAAATACATGCATACATTTTTCATATTATAAATGCACCGAACAGCGGATTATTACTTACAATATGATTCACCTTAAGTAAGTGATTTAATGCGCCGAACAGCGATCAAACATTAAATCTCTTCAACTCTATCCTAAATGCCCCGAACAGCGGATCAACATTTAGTTTCGAATTGAAGTTTAAGTACTAAAACATATGAAGTAAAAGAAACTCAAAAAGTAAAACACATGGAGATTGCATTCTTACTTACAAATGTTAGAAAGAAAATACCAACACATATATTGAATTATAAGTAAAACCAATAACAATAACAAGAATTTAAGTAGAGAAGTATGGATTTTCACAAGAATCACTGAACAGCGGCAGGAAACTTGTGAAGATGGAAGAAGAAATACGAGGAATTCGGTCTTAAAACTCTTGAATTGCCTTAGAATTACTTGGCCTAGGTATTTCTTAAGGAAAGCATAAAAATGTGTTTAAGAGATCTCAAAGAAATATCACAAGAACAAAGTAAAGAGGAAATGAAATTAAGAAAAATAAAAATAACATAAATTAAGAACAAGAATTAAAAGAAAACTAATTAATAAGAAAATCTACAAGAAGTTAAAATGGTCCCCAAAAATGTCTCTCAAAAGAGAGAAACAAAAGAACTAACTAAGAACTAGAACTAAGAAAAATGAAAGAAATGGAAGAATGAAACTAATTGGGGACTCCCAAAATACAAGAATTGAATTCCCTATTTATAGGTGAAAAAAGCTATCAAAAATAATATAGAAATAAAATAAAAAATGTGGAATAATGGAATGATGAGTAATAAAGATTTGTGATGATGTTTAGAAGTGGTTTGAGTTGTAAAGTTGAAAAATTGGGTTGGAAAGTGGCTTGAAAAATCAGAAAAATATGAGAAAGTGGAGCAGTTTTGGAGTGGGTTGAACATGTTGGGCTGTGCAGGATTTGGGCTGAGTTGGTTGCACTGTATATTGGGCTGAAGGCTGAAGCAGGTTGGGCCTGGAGCTGAAGCAGGTTGGGCCTGGAGCTGGGCTGCTACTTGCTTTGGGCTGCAGAAAAATGAAAAAATGGTTTGGGCTGCAAAATTAATTAAACAATTAATTAGTAATATTTCCCCGAAATTCGTCCATAATTTATTCGTTATAATTTCGATCGGGACGATTATTTCGCCAAAATACTTCAAATTACAAACTTTATTTATTTAAATAAAAATAACACAAAATAAATTAATTTATCTATTTATTTAATATTTTAATATTAAAAGTCAAGTATAAAGGGTATAAAATAATATAAAATAATGCTTATTTGAGGACCTATCACACTTACGCGTGTTTGGGTGCGCCGTTTACGTGCCAATTGCGCCGCCACAATGTACAAAAATGGGACCTCAACGCCGGAGGGGCATCTATGTCGGCTATGAATCCCCCTCCATTATACGTTATTTAGAGCCCTTAACAGGCGATCTCTTTACCGCTCGTTTTGAGGATTGTCACTTCGATGAGACAGTCTTCCCGCCGTTAGGGGGAGATAAGAACGCTAACGTTCCTGAAGAACGACGTGAATTGACATGGACTGTCTCCACTATGTCTCATCTTGATCCCCGAACCGTACAAAGTGAGAATGAAGTGCGGAGAATTCTAGATCGACAGAGTGTAGCTAATAATATGCCAGATGTTTTCTCTGATCTAGCTAAAGTGACGAGATCACATATACCTGCTGCAAACGTGCCTGCAAGGATAGACGTCCCCGTAGGACGCGCCGTCCCAGATGGACGGGTCGTCCTAGATGGACAAAGTACGGCCATGGCGGCTAACCAGTCATATGTCCCTGCCCAGAAGCTAGGTAGACCAATAGGTTCGAAGAATTCTTATCCCCAGAAGAGGAAAAATTTGGCACAATTGAATCCCTTAGATATCAATATATCATCTGATCCATCTCATGAGATAATTCCGGATTATGGGTCTGTCTTAGAAGAGACGACGTTGGGGGACGCCTCAACGTCTGAACCCATTCCCGAGAATAGAGAGATCTCGGTAAACTATGCATGCTTAAATGAGATATGGAATCGGAATGATATTATCATCGATGATATATTTGTATTCGCAGTAGCTACTGAAATAATAACTAGTGATGATATCGAACCTCGCTCCGTTGATGAATGCCAACGTAGAGAGGACTGGCCAAAATGGAAAGAAGCAATCCAGGTCGAACTTGATTCCTTGACAAAAAGAAAGGTGTTTGGACTTGTAGCTCCCACATCTCCCCATGTTAAACCTGTAGGCTTTAAATGGGTATTTGTAAGGAAGCGTAATGAGAAAAACGAGATTGTGAGATACAAAGCTCGTTTAGTGGCGCAAGGATTTTCTCAACGCCCTGGGATTGATTACGAGGAGACGTACTCTCCCATAATGGACATTATAACGTTCCGCTACCTTGTCAGTTTGGTAGTTTCCGAAAAATTGAGTATGCAGCTTTTGGATGTGGTCACAGCTTATCTCTATGGGGATCTAGACACAGAGATATATATGAAAGTTCCTGAAGGACTTAAGCTATCTGATTCAAATAGTTCTAGACCACGAAACACGCTCTCTATTCGTTTGAGGCGTTCACTTTACGGATTGAAACAATCCGGACGGATGTGGTATAACCGTCTAAGTGAATATTTGATTAGATTGGGATATGTGAATAATGAATTATGCCCATGCGTGTTTATTAAGAAAACAAGTTCCGGGTTCGCTATAGTGGCAGTTTATGTCGATGACATGAATCTGATTGGTACTCCTGAAGAGATCCAAGAAACCGCTAAGCACCTGAAGTTAGAATTCGAAATGAAAGATTTTGGGAGAACACACTTTTGTCTCGGCCTGGAGCTCGAGCACCGTGCAGATGGAATTTTGGTCCATCAATCGAATTACATCCAGAAGATGTTGAGACGCTTTAATGAGGATAAAGCAAAACCTTCAAGCACGCCCATGATCGTCTGGAGTCTAGATCCTAAAAAGGACCCGTTTCATCCAGCAGATGACGACGAAGAGATATTGACACCAGAAGTGCCATATCTAAGTGCAATAGGCGCACTGTTGTACTTGGCTCAATGCACTAGACCAGACATTTCATTCGCTGTGAACTTGCTAGCTAGATTTAGCTCTGCGCCAACACGCCGCCACTGGAATGGCATAAAATACATCTTCCGATACCTTAGAGGTACAACGGATATGGGCTTATTCTATCCCTATGCATCGAGGAATGAATCAAACCCCCTTGGTCCTCGAAATGATGCACGCCTCGTTGGGTATGCTGATGCAGGTTACCTATCAGACCCACATAAGGCACGTTCCCAATCCAGTTATATCTTTACCATTGGGAACACAACAATATCTTGGAGGTCTACAAAACAGACCCTTGTTGCTACGTCCTCGAATCATGCCGAGATTTTAGCCCTGCACGAAGCAGTTCGTGAATGCATATGGTTGAGAGCTATTACTGGGCATATTCGAAGTACATGTGGACTGAATTTCACCCATAATGAACCGACAGTTATCTACGAAGATAATACTGCCTGCATAGAGCAGATGAAGACCGGTTTCATTAAGGGAGACAACACCAAGCATATTGCACCGAAGTTCTTCTTTAATCAGCAACAGCAAGAACATCGGAAGATTGAGATCAAGCCAATATGATCCCAAGATAACCATGCGGACTTGTTCACCAAGTCATTACCAAAGGCCACATTCCAGCAGCATGTGCGAGGTATTGGTCTACGTAGACTGGCTGATCTACCTAATCTGTAGTTTTCAGGGGGAGTCGATATCAGGGAGAGTATCCTGAAGTATACCAAGTATCCAAAAGTATACTGAGTATCCCGAAGTATATTCACATGATCATCGTGTACTCTTTTATCCTACGATCACGGTTATTTTGTCCCATTGGGTTTTGTTACCTGACTAGGTTTTAATGAGGCACATTTTGGTATGATCACCCCGCTAACAATGCATCCTGAAGATGCTACGATTTGACTCATATGCATTTTCTCATCTTTTCCCTTCAACCACGGGTTTGTCCCACTGGGTTTACCGGGTAAGGTTTTGGTGGAGCAACACTAATGCATTTCATCTTAAAGGCGGATCATCTACCCGTATTCCAGAAGAGGCGACATCAGCTACCTCAGAAGATTCCGATGTGATCACCTATACGCACGTTGCACTCTTTTTCCTTCGACCAGGGTTATTTTTGTCCCATAGGGTTTTTGTTACCTGGCAAGGTTTTAACGAGGCAATATATATGTGCGTAGCCAAGCATACCATTACATGAAATATCCAAGGGGGAGTGTTGTAAATAGTTTCATTGGTTATGTCTAGTTATGTAATAGGTGCTAAGGGTAGTTTTGACCTTTTGTATTCATTAATTATTCACCCCTATATAAGGGATAATTAATCCTTGTAAACCCTAAGAACATCTCATAATAATCAGACGTCTTATTTTCTTCTCCCTGCTTCTCCATATTCTCTCTGCATTCATCTACCGGATTTCCTTCACAACAACATGAAGTTTATATCTCTTATTTTCGTATAATAATAACATTTAATTAATACCTATGAGCAGCAACATCTACAAGAAATGCAGTGTGGTTTTACCCTATTACATATCGTTCTCGTCTATGGTTGTGGGGGTGGGGAAGAAAATTTCATGGGATAAGCTCCGATTTTTGATCTTCAGGGATTTCTTTTGAGTTGGAAGATTGCAATGGGAAAGCTGTTGATCTTAATTTGTCGTTTGGATTATTCTCATGGTTAATAAAATTCTGTTTCTTATAAGAAAAAAGAAAGCACCAAAGATACAGACACATTTTATTTGTTTCACATCTACCAAGGTATAACAATGTCCTTACCTGTCAAATATTTGTCCAGATGGAACCATGGCTACATAATTAGCTGCTACCTGTTAATACAAAAGTTAAACAGATACCGTCAACCTTATGCAAGTCAGAAACACAAGATACAAATGTATGCACAATAATATCCCTCACATTCTCTCTGATAAAACCATCTAATAGTTCCATATGAAGATTAAGAAAACTTTTTGTACAAGGAATGAAGACTTAGTCCTTGCGAGGAGATGCTGAAAGTTTTACGCAAAATAATGTTCATACCATATTTCATAATTGGCTAAATTTCCATGTAACTAGCAAATCAGAAATTTAATAACAAGTAGAACAAAAATTATATTTGAACTTATATGACTCTGCTGCAGAGGCAATAACTGCATGTGATTTAAGCGTTGAAAGATTTCTTCTAGTAAGATATACCAAAAAAAAAAAGCAGAGATGGGGTTCAGAACTAATTTCATCTGGACAATTTCATTCCACTTTTACTTATATCAAGTGGTTGCTCGTAACACAAAAGAAAACAAAAAAACAAACACACATTAGAAACGACCAATCAACATAATCAAGAAATCCATAGCAGAACCAAAAAAAAAAATTCCATTTTTTTCTAGGTTGCAGTGAAAGCTAGCCATAATGATTTACATACCTGAAAACCAACTGGTGGAGTGGGGCCTTGACCAACTTTAATATCCTAATATTGCAAACCAGACTCTGTAGTTACCATAGGTACCTTCAACAAAGAGACAAATTCGAACATCCATTACCAGTATGGCTGATAGTTCATCTCAACAAAAACACTTCGCCACTGGCATAAATCACTTAGAGGCCTTAACCTGAACATGTTTAAGCGTTTGAGGGTAGTTCTGAAAGCCCCAATAGAACTCTTGTTTGGGCAAGGTACAAAAAAGAATTGAACTTGATATCCTCTTCAAACATTACTTGTATAATTCTAACTTTCCAGTTTGAGCTAATTTTCAAATGTCCAGAGTTCAATCACAAAAGTATTTGCTAAACTATATTTTTTGGGATTTAATCAACATGTGTAGAGATCAGTAAAATCCATGTTATAAACCTGCTAGAATTTTGGGGTGAGTAATAATTGAACAGCCCAATAACAATTCTATTGATGGTAAGGGATGAATTCATTCTCACCATACATTTTCAAGCTCTTTCTCGCAAGAATTATCACATAGTCTAGGCTTTTCTTCTGGGGGTAAACCAGCTCCCTCAGCTTCAAATAAGCATGTCACAAGGGTTGAAACTCCAAAAAACAACCCAATCATATCTCTTCGTTTCAGTGAACTAAACGCATGCCTACATCCTCTTGACCTTGTAGCCTCTATAACAAGCTCTGAATTAGAACATCGAATACGCCTACCCCGAATTTTTTCGCAGGAAATGCCTTGATAATTTGCAGACATCATTTTTCGAGAAGATGAACCTAAACCAAGACAAACTAAATCAAAGGAAAAACAACAGAGCGAACTGTGAAAACACATACTGTCATGAAGCTTCCTGGATAGGATGCCATGCCATCTAACTACCCTTTCATTATGATTTTAAAAATTTTGTCAGGAAAGGGTTTATTGCATTATGGTCTAGAGTAAGGTTTAAGGTTAGGGCTTAGGATTAAAGCTAAACCCTGGATTCTACACCATAACCATAGACACCAAATGCTAATTGGAACAAAAATAAGATGTAAAGCTCTCTCAATTTATAGCTTTCTGCCTAAGAAGCGAAACTCTATATCAACTGCTGACAATAAAGAAACCACACTTGTAAAAGATCCCTCAATTTCTAGCATTTGATGCAAATTTCAATATGAGGAGGCCAATCTTTTAATCTTCGCATTGCCACAGGTTGCCCCTTTCCCTTCAAACAGGGGCTAACTGTTACTTTCATGACACGATTTGTTTGGACATAAAGAAAAACTTTCAAATTTAATATGAATCAAAATGTACCTTGTTCCAAATTCAAATATCCCAACAAAGAAACAACAATCACTGGCTTCTAGCATAATTCTATACCCTAATGTTAAACTGATAGTGTTACAAAGAACTAGAAAAACTAAAAACCTACAACATAGGAATTCTGCCAACTGATTGAAAGCATATGAACCCACATATACATTCCTTTCAATAATTATACCCAATTTTCAGATTTCAATGAGAATTTCAGAACATTCGGCCTCATAAATTTACCCAAAACAAGAAAGCGAAACACAGAATTCTTTTACTCTTAATTGTGAACATGCATGCACACTGAGATTGATAAGAAATGGAAAGCACAAGAATCAAAAAACAACAAAAGTGATTAATTACCGAGTGGATTCGGAAGGAGAAGGGTTGAGGAAGACGAAGCCATGTTTAAGCGGAAGTGAGAAGAGTTCGTAACGTCCACAAAGTGGATAACGAAATCTTGGTGTCTGTAGAAGTGTCCTTTTTTATTTTTATTTTTAAAATCGCTTGTGTAAAGAGTGTCATTTCTGTTTAATAAATTGGTGGATCATAAATTTATCTATTAAGTTTTATAATGACATTTTAATCGGTTTAATAAATAAATAGATTTTGGATCAATTTGTTAACCTATATGACTTATATATTACATGTTTAATAAATGTGTCAATCACTAATTTATTATCTACCCATTTATTTACATGTATGTCTATTAAATTTTATATTTAAATAGGTTAAATATATTAAACAGATTAAACCGATCATAGGTTAATTGTATTTTAAATACGGCCTGTTTATTTGTAATAACGAAATAGACATGTGAGAATTTGTAAATAGGTTACATAGATTATCTGGTTCATTGACAGATCAAGTTCGGGTTGGACATGTTTAACATGATTATTAAACAGATTATACTTGGTTTGTCATATTTGGATAAAATAGAATTCATGATACAACATGAGTCTGATACGACACGATCCATTTCTCACCCTTATTATGAGTTTCAAGACCTAGTGTTGCAGGCAATGTCAAATTTCTATAGTTATTTTAAATTTTTTAATGAAGGAATTTAGGATATGTGTACACGATATGATATAGTTGAGATCCAAAAAATATTGTATCAGATACATTACGTAACATACTTTTTGGATAAGATTCGGATACGTCGGGATACAGTTTGGATAAGTTTAGGATGTCGTTATTAATACTATCAAAGGATATAATTAGAAGAAATTTTAGGATTTTTTTTTGCAAATTTTAAAAAAATATTAGGATTTGATTAATGTAACTTTTTTCATTAGTTTCATAACCCATTAAGACTCACAAATCTACAACCTAAGCATTAAAACCCATATGCATGTTCTATTTTGTTATATAAACTTTATTGATATATTATAATTTTTTGACATGAATTTATTTTGTGCTTACATTTATATTACTATAATTTTGTAAAATATTTGTTATTTTAATCACCGTATCCTTATATCGTATTCCAATTTTTTAAGAATTATTTATCACCGTACCGATGAAGCATAGTCAAATTTAAAAGGATATTTATTCATAGGTTTTTGGGTAACAATAACTGATTCATTTCAAGATCAAACTAATAAAAAAGATTGAAAGTCCAGGAGTAAAAAACAGCCGATAAATACATACATAATTCAAAGGGTTAAACCAATAAAGCATCAAATCAAATAAAAACCCAAAAATGTACAAGCAAGAAACCCTAGATCTAAAATTGGTGTAGCCTACATATCTTCCGCCATCCCACACCATGATAGCATAGCCGCCACAATAGTACGAACCTGCAACACCGATAAGGTGAAACCTACAAGCTAAAGCAAAGAACTAATCAAAACATGGGAGTGAGCAAGTCACTAATGCATAAAAAACTTTCATAATTCATTGAAATAGTGCAACTTGCACTTTAAAACAGCGCCCAAAACCACCATGAATTACCAATGAAGATAAGCAACGGAAGCACTCGTTGGATTGGGGGGCAGAGCATGGTGCTAGAGAAAACTTACTGAGTTGCGACTGATATCAAGGAGTAAAGGAACACGGAGAAACAAAAAATAACTCCAAAAAAAAAGAATTGCAGATAACAGCCACCATAAAGATGTAAATGGGAAGGAAAACCCACCATAAGGGATGGAGCATCAATCGTACGGGAAGTGGGTGTGTCTCCCCGAAGGGTGACAGGGAGATGTCAGAGGCAGTAAGAAGATCATGGGTTGTTGGGGGAAAAGAGTCTTAGAAAGAAGAAAGAACACTTTTCTCTCTCTCTCTCTCTCTCTCTCTCTCCGTAGCTCCTTCGATCCATTTTCATACTGCGTACCATGAATTTATAATATTATAATATTTCACTTTTTTTTGGACATGACTTTCAACAAAAATAAAGATCATTAGATAAGTATTTTAAGACCTTTTAAAATTATAACAAAACAGTAACTTAGGTTTTACCATAGGGTATTTCAGACTTTCACCCTACCTTCTCACTTGTAATCACAAATCCCCATCATCTCCATCTTCCATATCCAAATCTTGTTCCTCTCCTCCGTCGATTGCTCTGTTTGAAAACTCTATACCCACAAACTTATTCGATAGTCATCAATTAGATAGCCGATTAGAGGAGGGGGATAGGGAAACTCCAAGAGAGCATGGGCTGATTACTATGGGGAAACGACTATGATGGGGAAGGCCCACATCAGTATATGTGTTCTTCAAACGCCTCCCCTCTACTCGATGTCTCCATCATCACCATCAGAATGCCCTAACCCTCGACTACACATGATAGGACCCATTCCTAATCCCTCAGGATTTACACGGGATATCCTGCTCTCGTCTGACACCACGTATCAAACCAGGGATAAATTTGTAACCACTCGGGGTTTCCAGAGTGCGCATTGATTTTTCAGAGTACGCAACGGCATGTGATGTCTCGGTCTCTGCTACAGCCTGCATTCGCGATCAACTTGAAGGGTATAAAAAACCATTAAAACTATGAGTGGAAAAAAATAAACAGTTGTTAAACCATTTAACAAAAAGACATTTATACCCTTCAATTAAAAACATGCATGCATCAGAAAACACGTAATCTAAATTACTTTCTTAAAATCAAATCAATTTGCTTTTCAAATAATAACCAATGAAAGACATCTGTCACATCCCATATCATCATCATCAGTCATGATATCCAAGTAACGCGTGCACATAAGCTCCAGGACTGCTCACGTCCAAGCACGTCGCCGTGAACATATCACCACTCGACGTTCCACATATCGTCGTGAACATATCAACGATCGATCTCATATAACATAAGCACTCCTGACTCGAGCCTCCCTCGGCTGCTCGACAACAAGCAGTGCATCGTGACCTCTCTAGGGGGACACGACGCATTCCGGAGGCGAGCATCATATCATTGGTGACAGGACCGCCCCCGGAACGGGCATCGATAACCGTGCCCGGTCCTGCTCCCGTCTGGCAAGTCGACTGAAATACCCAAGTTACCCTCAGTACGTGCCAGACCAGGGATAGCCACATGTGCTTACTCATGCCTCCGCCCCTCGTACAGCCTCGAACAACGCGTCACGACCTGGAGGGTCAATAAAAACCAAAAGGTGTGAGTGGACAAAAATAAATCAGTTTAGCAAAACAGTTATAGCAAACGTTTTTACCCTCCGCGTAAAAAACCAATGCATGCATACAAAAATCATTTCGCAATCGGTCAAGATTTTCCACATAAGAAAAACTGTGTATCAAATTTCAACATAAGGAAAAAGTCGTATGAACCTCAAAATCATTTTTCCTTTCTCAACCATCGGGTCTTAGCCCGCAATCATAATCACCGGGCCTCAGCCCAAAACCACGAATCAAACCAAATGCACAACATGATCCAAAACCAACAACCATATACCGGGCCACTGCCTAACTCAACCGAAACATCAGAAATCATCAATAAATCACAAGTCAATCATTTTGCTGGATATCAAGTGCGCCCGAGTCTTTAAACTCAAAACATGCGCATAAACAGGCCTTCCCGGGATATCAACGAGTCTTTAAACTCAGAACATAATCAATAGGCCTCGGGGGTATCACAGTAACCGAGTCTTTAAACTCACGGGTCTTTAAACTCATTAAGGGCCCTCCCCTGTCATCAATTAACCGAGTCTTTAAACACAAAACGTGCTCCAGCAATAGCACCGGGTTTTTAAACCCAAAACAGTTTTCAAACACAACAACGGGTCTTTAAACCCAAAACATTTCCCAATCACAACAACGTGGGATCCATCCCGAAAATCACATTTTTCACAACAGGACCCATGGTCCGAGTTTCCACATTCGAATTCCCAAACCTTACTTCACGAAACATGTTCAAATCATCATTAAACACGGGGCATGCACAATCATAGAAAATCACTTTATTAAATCCTTTTTCATTCCCGAATTCGAATTCGCAATAATGATTCCGTAAGCCGGCATCCGGAAGCATCATCCAGAACCCAAACCAAGAATCCACTTTATTATTTCCGAAAACCGAAATCTCGTAAATCAAAGTTACTTTTGTGCCCCGAGCATCGAGCCCGAAATCACCTTTTTCAAATCCATTTTAATTCTTAGAAATCACTTCTTTCATTAAACCATCATTAAGCACACGAGTGACCATATTCTCGAAATACGTGTAATTTCACATGTATAGCAAAAATACGTATAAATACGGGAATCGAATACGTAATAAAACGGAAATCAAAATCAATCACAACTTATAATCATAATCATAAAATCATAGAAATAATTTATGCATGCATTAAATTTTGAAAGCAACGTCCACTCACACACCAATTTTAAGGCTCGGTTTCGCGCCGCACGCACGCCCGTAATTTCCGATATTTTCCAGAATTTCAAATCCTGCCCGAAAACATACTTTAGTGTCACTAAGGGCTTACATAAAAACATACTAATTTCCCATAATTTTCCGGGAATTAATCATTATTTAAAAACGTAACATAAATCTTCGGACCCTCGAAACCACATCGAAACGTTGTCCGATAAATTCGAAACCAATACTAAAATGTTCGTTACATTGTATAGGACAAAAGTCGTGTTGAACTCACCTTGAAATTCGGGTCCACGCGCCGTCACGCGCCGCCGCAAGCGGCTGCTCGTGACACCCACGCGCCAGCTACAGTAACCCCAACGGTCACCATCTTCACCCGACTGCCTGGTAAACGGGCCATTTGACCAGCGACTCGACCCGATCAAATTCCTGCGAGAAACCATCTAATTTCTTCAATTGATCCCACAACTAGACTCGCAGTACACTCAATTAGGGGTCTGTAATACTCATTCAAATCGACACAGTCCAAAACTAACTCAACTAATCTTCTGTTCCAATCACGGTTCAACGTTCCTGTTCAGCAACCCGTCACCGTTTTCCTTCAATTAACTAGCCAGGGAGCATCGAAGACTTACCCTGAGGATGATTTTGAAATCAATTTGCAAGAGCTTACCTTCAAGTCCACAACTCAATGCTCGATTTTCCTCCCGGTCACCAGGTCCGATCAGAAACCGTAACAGCATCCAGTCACCTCCCAATCACCCTGGATCGACTCGACTTAACCCCAGGAGGCTAAATGAGGCCTTAATTTGCCATGGGTCGACCTACATTTCGAAGTCGAGTTTGAATTTTCCAAACACGAGCTTCGGGTTTCTGGGTGCAGTTCCACTCGTTCAATCCACTGCATCCCCACATACCCAACACACTCGACTATAATCACTCTCTCACCCTGTCTCAAACTCACACCCGAGTCGCTCTAGTAGAAAAATGGCCAGCCATCACTCACACTCTGTTTTTCCCTCAGAGACACCCGCACAGTTTGAATACCCCAACCCACGAATGTGCACTCTCAGACCCAAGTACCAGCACCCCCACATACTCTGACGACCGCACACGACGCCAACACCCGTGGGAAGACATTCTGGTCTCTCTGCACAAAGGGTTTCCCGCACTGCCCAAAAAATGTCATGGTTTAATCCTCCCCGTGCACTGGGTTTGCACCAGCCTATGCCACTACCTCAAAGTCCTTAAACAACTCTCCCACTCAGCCATTATCAGGTAAAAAGAATTCAACAATTCCTTGGGCAGACTAAACAATTCTCCCCCGCCCATGCTCTGTTTTTCTGAGGGGAAACCACCCGCGCACGGCTGTCCCACGGCTGTCCCCAAGGCTGAATTACCATTTTGCCCTCAATTGACAATTTACCAAAATGCCCTCAAGCAATCTAGACCCGCAACTTGGTCATTCGAATTCCTATTGACGCGTGCCGCCCGTCGTTGTACTCAGGGCGTCGAGACGAACATAACGGTCATCGAGTCATATGGATATCAATTGTCAAACAAAAAGTCAACTTTTTCCCCTTATAATGTCCAATTTACGATAATGCCCCTGGACTTCCGTACGTCATAACTTTCACCCTGTTCGTCCGAATCGGATGTGCCACCTGTCTATGAACTCGTGACGTCCCAAACTACGTCACGGTCATTGGGCAAGGTCCATTTGACCGCCCGAATAAAAAGTCAACGTTTTGCCCACAACCAGGGGCAAAACGGTCATTTTGCCACGTTCGTCCGATTCCACCCAACTAACCACCGATTAACCCTCATTAATCATGATTAGTTACTAACCTAATCCTGAATTCCGGGACGGGTCGTTACAATTGGAGCCTCTCCAGGGAAACATATTCACGTCGGAGCCATATCAATCTCAAAAGGGTCACAAGCCCAATATATCATTTCAACAGGGTCACAAGCCCGAAATATCATTTCAACAGGGTCATAAGCCCTAAAGATCATTTCATAAATCAGAACTCGGTCACAAGCCCGAAATATCATCTCAATAGGGTCACAAGCCCAGAATATCATCTCAATAGGGTCACAAGCCCGGAATATCATCTCAATAGGGTCACAACCCCGAAATATCATCTCAATAGGGTCATAAGGCTGAAATATCATCTCAATAGAGTCACAAGCCCGAAATATCATTTCAACATCAAAACATTCAAACCATAAATCAACTAGGACTCAAGCCTGAAATACCATTTTCATGCATCTTCGTGAAATCATTCAAAACCAATAACCAAAATATCATTCAAATCATTGAAATCCTAAGCACATAGAAAACTCGGCCTAAGCCCAAAGTATCATATAAAACATAATTCTCAAAATACATGCACAATAACAGCTTCCACGAAAATGATAAACAATCATACTCAAATCATTATACAATCAATGCATTTCAAACCATGATCATAAAACACATATAAAACATTCATGCATGCATCATTTAGAAAGCAAAGTCCACTCAAAGACCGTACAAGTTGCGCGCTCACAATCCGCGCTGTAATCCACTCCGAGGCTAATCCATAATCTCTGGAACGTCCACACCTGTCCAAATCATACCCAAAGGTCACTATCAACCTATACAAGTCCATACCCTAAACCTTCAAAACTCCTGAAATCAAGAACGCATCCCGAACATGATTCCTGAGGCTAAAAGCCTCTATATGACCTATCAAACGATCTTCGATCGACATGAAACCACCACCATTGGATTCAGAACGTCGAAACCTGTCGAACAAGACCAGTTTGACCTCAAAAATCTTGTCCACGCGCCCTCACGCGCTAGTCAAATTTTTTATCAATGGTCAACGCTGACGTCAACTGCTGACGTGGCACCCTTGCTATGTGTCACTGACACCCTGCTGACGTGGCATTACCACGTGTCACCGTCAGTGTCACAGTTGACATCATCTGCTGACGTGGCATGATGACATGGCATGCTGTGTAACGACCTGTCCTGAATTTTGGAATTGATTAAGGAGTAATTAAGGATTAGCGTAACTAATCGAGCATTAGTAAAGAGATTGTGGACGGACTGTGTGAAATGACTATTTTACCCCTAGAAATTGGGTGAAATGTTGACTTTTGACCGCTTGAGTCAAATGGACTTTGACCGATGATCGTGACGTAGATTAGGTTATTATGAGTCCGTAGATAAACGACACGTCGAAATCAGACTTTCAACGGGAAAGTTACGGGTCTAGGAAGTTTTACGACACTATTGCATGTAAATCGAGAACGACATGTGGCATGTTGTGACTGGGGGAAACTTATGGAAGGACCCACCAAATGAGTGACAAGTGTCACCCATCTGATAGGTCAGACCCTAATTAAATGGGTCTTTATCCCCTTTATCGATCATCCTTCTCCATTGCTCGCAAAAATGAGCGAAAACTCTCGAACCGTGAACACTAAACCTATATTAACCCCTTCAATCCTCATCTGTTGTGTTTAGTGTGTGAATGAAAAAAAGAGAGTGAAGTGAGACGATGATGGTGGTGCTAACGGCGTCGACTATCGTGGACGGTGGCCAGAGAACCCGATACGAAAAGTTTCTAGTTCAAAATTGGAAGATTGAGTTTTAGGGGTTGTTGATCGAGAGTGACCATACCATGATGTTTCTGGTGGTTGTACGAACTGATTGGGATTGGAATCATGGCTGAAGGTGGTCGGAGATGGTTGGAAACAAAGAAGGATATTGGCCGGATACTGTTGACCCTTGGATCAGGTATAAATCGACTCGATTTCACGCTTTTGAGGACATAGATCGATAGGTTAGGATTGGACGATCACGTAGGATCAACGACATAAAAAACGGTTGAAAATTTGGTTTTGGAACTAAGTTGGGTCGCGAATACTGTTTGACCCGATTGCAGGATCCAACTGAGGTTGAAGACGACCTGACGTCAACAGTGACGTCATCTGATGACGTCAGCTTTCAAGTCTGACACTTGTCAGAGGTGACGTCAGCATGATGTCAGTAGTGATGTCAGTGTTGACTGCTAACGTCAGCGTTAACTTTGTGTTGACCACGTGCGTGGGGGCGCGTGGGCTCAAATTTCAAGGTGAGCCTAATTTCATTCTAAGGGTTTCGATGATCCGAATCCAATGATGGTGGTTTCAGGTCGATCGAAGATTGTTAAGTTGGTCAAATCGAGATTTTTCATCTTGGGAAACTTGTCTAGGACACATTGACTTATCCAGGAGTTTTAGGATTTTATTCTATGAACTTATAGAGATAGTTAGTGACCTTTGGGTTTGATTTGGACAGGATCGAAAGTTCTGGAGGTGGTGGATTAGCCTTGGGGAGGCTTATGGCACGCGTATCGAGGTGGTAGCTAGGACGGTCTGTGAATAGACTTTTGTTTTATAAATAAGATGCATGCATAACTATTTTATATGCATTATTTATGTGTTTTGTGATGATGATGATTGTGATGTTGGTTTTACATACTTACACGTATTTCGAAACCTAGTTTATAATGTGTTTATACGTGCTAGTATTTCAATGAGTTCGGGCCGGGGGCCCAGTTAGTTGTGAAATCGGGCATGAGTCCCATTTTTATTTATGAACGAGATTTGGAAAGATGAACTCGGGCATGAGATCCATTTGGGTTGGAAACTATCGGACTTGGAGTCCATTTGATTTAATGAGATATCGGGTTGAGACCTAATTGGTTTACGAAATCGGGCATGGGGCCCAGTTATGGTTTATAAACGTGATTTCGGGTTAAGGACCCATTTACGGATTTGGATTTATGGAATTATGATGATTTTATGGAAATTTCGGGCATCGCCCCTTTGATATGTTTTGAGATGATTTTATAAAATTTTTTCTCATATACCATCCTTATGTGATATGTGGATGGTCTCACTTCGTGTCTAGGACACTGGGGTAGACACGGCACATTGCCTGCAAGGGGTCATTACACGGAGCGACCATACCGTATAGTGACTCAGGATCAGGATTGCTAGACGTCTGGGACGTCAGACATCTAGGATGTCATATAGACCCGGAGAGACCCCGGGTAGTACGCGTTGCTTAGCAGTGATATGAAAGTTTGGGACGCTAGGCATCTGGGATGCCAAGGATGGGTATTTAGATTACAGATTTATTGGATCGATGCAATAATATTTATGTGTTTATGGATTTGGGCAGTGGCCCACATGATTTGAATTTACGGTTTTGGGTTGAGTTCCCACTTGACTAGAATTATGGTTTTGGGCTAAGACCCTAATGATTTGAGAAAGGAAAAGACTTTGGTTTTTTATTAACGGCTTATTATAATTGAGTTAACTGGTTTCAAATGCATGCATGCTTTTAAGTGAAGGGCATAAATGTCTTTATGAAATGAGTTTTTATTAAATTATTTATTTTCATCCACTCACATCTTTTAATGGTTTTTTTTAATGTCATTCAGGTTAATAGCGGATGCGGGTTGTAGCAGAGACCGATACCTCACATTCCTCGGATGATCCTGGCGCACTCTAAGAGCCAATCGGGCTCAGGATTTCGGGTTATCCCTTGTCTGGCCTTCATGTTACCTCGTGTGGCACGTGGGTTAGACGGGAACATGGCACATCCCGTGTTAATCCCGGGGGGATTAGGATGGGTCCTATCATGCTGACATCATCTTGTGACGTTATCGATGACAACATCGATCTCGTCGGAGAAGACGACTGGCGTGGTCGTGCGACGCCGTCTGGTTCGCCAGCCTGCGGCTGGAAAACCTCCATTTTGGGCCCTATTTTCAAACCTTCATATCTCCCTCAATATTTAACTGAATCCTAAGTTCTATATATGGAAATTTATCTACCAAGGAATCCAAATCTGAACCAAGAATTGAGAGAAAGTATCTGGTTTTGAAGATATAAGCTTCCAAAGTTTCGGCCAAACTTTGAATCCTTTTCCTGGCCACTCCCAGCGTCCAAAACTTTCTATTTTTTATCCTACCGGCTCGTATGATCTCCGAGAACACTAATCTGGCATTAGTTTCAATCCAAAACATCAAAATCAAACATCGTAATGACCGGTCTCGAATTCCGTGATTAACAAGAATTAATTAAGGATTACTTAAGGATTAACTGGGATTAATTGAGGATTGTTGAACGATCGGAGTAAAATGATGATTTTTCACTTAGAAAGGAAAAAATATCAACTTTTGACTCGAAAAGGCAAATGCACGAGGATCAAAGTCCATTACGTAGATCAAGACGATACGAGTCCGTAGACAGGTGGCACGTTGAAATTAGACATCGTATTGGATAGTTACGGGTCTAGAATCATTTTTTATACTATTCATAATTGCACAAAAATCGAGACGGTTGACTTTTGAGTTTGACTTGAGTGGGCCTAAAATATCTTCTCTGAACTAATGGATTAGTGAAAACACAACACATACATGCATCACCCTTTTTCCCTTTTCTATTTTCGATCCAAATTGAAACCCACCCGAAAGCCAAACCATCACCCCCCTTCTCACCTAGTTCTAACCTGAGGGAGAAACTGATGAGAACGGGGGTGAGAGGCTGAGCCGCTGTGGACGGCTAAGGAAACCCAAAGAAAGGTAAACCCGAAAGCCATTGTGATTTGAATTTATTTTTTGGTTTTCAAACGTTTGGGACACGTTCAAACCGTTACGTAGATCAGGACGATACGGTTCACGGAAGTTCGAACATACTATTGCATGTTTTTCGAGACATGGGCTATTTGGCAGCAAGTGGGGCCCAACTTTTTGGACAGGCCCAATGGATGAGTGACAAGTGTCACCCATCCATTGCCCAGCCTAAGGGTGGCAATTTTTGATACGACTCGATACACGACTCGAAATCCGCACGAAATTTATCTAGGTCAACCCGCACGATTAAAATTTCGGGTCATTTTCTGGTCAACTCGTTATGACCCGTTTATTAAACGGGTGGGTTTCGGGTTTACCTGTTAACCCGTATAATGACCTGTTAACCTGTTTAATAAATAGGTTGATTTCGGGTTAACAGGTTAATCCGTATATTGGCTTATATATTGACCTATTTAATAAACGTATCATTACTAACCCATATATCTACCCATTTACCTACCTAAATATCTATTAAATCTTATAATTTAAATAAGTTAAATATATTAAACGGGTTAAACGGGTCAAACAGGTCATATGTTAATTGGGTTTTGAGTATGACTTGTTTATTAAATGGGTTAAATAGGTTAAACGGGTCATTAACAGGTTGGATTCGGGTTGGACATTCTTGACACGATTATTAAATGGGTCGGATTCTGGTTGGGCATAAATGGGTAAAACAGAATTCATGACACGACACAAACCCGACATGACACGACCTATTGCCACCCCTAGCCCAGCCTAAACACGGTCATGCATATCCCTCATTCTTTCTCTTGTTCGATCATTTCCCCAAACCCAAAACCGTTCAAACCTTTCACCCCAAATCCAAACCCTTACCCCATATGATCGTATGAGAGGCCAAAGAGTGAGATGAGGGCAAGTGAATGGTGGTGGCTGGCCAGGATGGCGCCCCCGTGGACGGCGGTGGCAACTCAAGCAAGGTAAGCTCGGTTTTGTCCAATTTCCATTTCTTTTGATTTCAAGCATTATGGGCCGTTTCTAGTGATCATAATGGGTTTATTGGGCTATTAGGAAGGTATTAGGATGAGTTTGAGGAAGGTTAGAGGCTGAGGAAGCCCTGGGGGAATTCTGGGAAAATCGAACCGTGAGGGACAATCGGGTTTAGGGATTTTTGTAGGTTTTAGGTTGATTTAATTATATAGTTAGGTTTCTAGGATCAAATTAGAAAGAATGGAATTGATTAGGGGAAAAATATCAAAAGTGTGAATGGACAAAACAAACTTTTATAAATACATTTACCAAAACACATTCTTACCCTCCAGTTTCACAAAGATGCATGCATATCATAAAACACGAGTAATAGTGTGAAATTAATCAAGTATGAACAGTGGACCAATAAAATCAAAACATGTTTTCCCTTGGTCCACATTTTCTCTGAAACTCATGTTCATCAAATCAGTTCATGATATAAAGTAGCTGGACACAAATATCAATAAATCACAAATATAACCAATCCTCGATATCCAAGTAACTGTCACGATGTCAATGCTACGCGTGCAAACTTGGGAGTCTAACATCCGAGTACATCCCCAGGATCTACGACGTCTGGGGTGATATCATCTTCAGGATCTACGACGTCTGGAGGATATAATAATCTCACACTCCTGAGATTAAGCCTCCCTCGGAGCTACTAATCTCCAGATAGTGTATCATGACTACTCCAAGATCTACGACGTCTGGAGCAAACTATCAAATCACAGAGGATGGTATATGTGGAACAGTCACCAAATCCAGTAATCTCATTTTAAAACCATTCATGTCTCAAATCAAGTCAAAAACATTTCCACAGGGCCTATGTCCGAGACATAGCTTTCATAAAGCAAGTTCCATAAATCCATCATAAAACAGTGTCCAGAATTCATTTTATAAATCAAAACCATCAATTCAATCATAGCTTTACTTTTGACTCCAAATCAAAGTCAAAATCATTATCCAAATTGGGTCTCAAGCGCAAAATATCATTTTCACGCAAATCCGTAAAATCATCCGTAAACCGATAATTAAATCCACAAAATCATCAAGCAATGATATCAATTAATCATTCAAATCATTTCAACTCAAATCATATGATAAAGCATTTAAAACATATATGCATGCATCACGGTTAGAAAACAAAAGTCCACTCACACACCGTCCAAACTGCACGCTTCTGAGCTGCACGTTTTTTTGTAAATTCCGAAAATCACAATTCCTGTCCAAAATCATTATCGAGGGTCACTAACACTTCAAAATACCTCATATAATTTTCACCAATTTTTCTGGGATTTAAATACGTATTTAAAACGTATATTAAAACTTCGGATACACAGAACACTATCGAAACGGTATCCGATTTCCTCGAAACCAGTGCCAAAATGTTCATTACATTGAGAAGATTCAAAGTCATGTTGAACTCACCATGAGACAAGGTTCCACGCGCCGCCTTGAGTGGATGCGCATGGGAGCCATGCGGCAAATGAACAATGTCGTCGTCCTAGCCCGATTCTCTGCAATTTGGGCCCTGCATCCCGTGAGAATTCAATCCTTGTCAATTTTAACTCGATTTCTTCAAGTGATTCAGCTAATCATATCGTTTTAACGTTAATTGAAGGTCTGTATGTTCAATTTTAGGATTCCCTACCTCGAAGACGTTCAACCAAACTTCGAATTTCCAAGGTATGTTCATTCTCTGATCCTTTCAATTATCATCGGATCCTTTGAATTGATTCGTTCAGAAGATTCGCAAGGCCCATCCAAGTATGTTCCCAATTTCAATTGCATCCTTCGACCCCTCCAATTACTAGAACTCAACCTCAAGTATGTTCATTCGTTCTGATGTTGGAGCATACTGATGCTCTGTTTTTCTTTCACAAATACACACATTCATGTACATATACGTACTCAAACCAAGCTTCATCATTATCCTTGCCACGACTTAAGCTATTAGAATGACAAATGTCACAAAATTGACTGAATGAGTCACTGATCAAGCTGAATCAGCCATTAACTCGTCCAATTTACCATTCTGCCCTTCTTTGAAAAATTACCAAATTGCCCCTCACTATTCAAGGTACATAACTTTTACATCCGAACTCCGATTTTAGCATGCCGTCTGTCTACGGACTCATGTCGTCCCGAACTACGTCACAGTCATTGGCCAAAGTCCGTTTGACAGCCCAAGTCAAAAGTCAACGTTTTGCCCACCTTCAAGGGTAAAACGGTCATTTCGCACTGTCCGTTCGAAATCACTCAACTAATCACCGATTAATCTAACTAATCATGCATAAACCACTACTATAATCCTGGAATTTGGGACGGGTCATTACATGCACTATAGCTGACACGTGACTGCGTGTGCGACCGCGTGGCGACGTTTGAGGGGGCCTGGCCGCTCGTGAAGGTGCGTAGCCGGTGTGGGACGGGTTTTTAGCCCCTGGCCTGCACATGGGGCTATTTTTCAACTCTTGGCAACATGTAATTGTAAATTTGAGTCTTTTCAGACAGTTTTTAAATTGTTTTGGCTTCTAAGCCTCGTTTTGGGCTACCCTAGAAGGGTTTGACTTAGGATTTGATCTAATAGTCAATATTAACCTTTGCGAATGGGTTGCCTAGGGTTAATTGGACCTTGAACTTGTGCTAGCTTGACATGTCGGGTGGTTTCGACTCCTCGACTAGTGTGCGAGTGGATTCCTTTCTCAAACTTGTTTTATAATGCTATTTACTCGCACATTTTACAATGTTATTCTTATAGTACTTGTCAAGCATGCTTGATTGACTACTTTGAATTACTTGTTGAGAATGATTTGTGATGCTTACTCTATGGTGTTTTTTCGAATGTACTAGTTCGTGCTATGGTATGATGGTTTATACATGGTGTGTACCTAGTTGAGTCATTTGTTGCATTTGCATATTAGTCTCAGGGTATTGATGAGAATGAGTCGATAGAACCCACTTAGGAGTCGCTAGTATCTAGTATCCGTCTGTATGGCCATAGACCAGTCCTCAACTTGATCGTTCACCCGCGTTGCTCACTATACTAGTTTAAAAGCTTTAGTCATGTCCTCAAGCTCTAGGGGACTCGAGGTGATGGTAATTAACACCCAGTCCTTCATGTGGTCAAGGTACGTGGGCAAGATACCTAGTTCTGTCATCCGCTCGGGTCATATGCTCGGGTCATCCGCATATGACCCGAGCGATTCATGAGCAAGTGATTAGTAGGTTGACATGTGATGTATTTATGATTCAACATGACTCTTTTGAATATTTAATATGTTTTATTATTATCTCTCGTATTATATACAAGTCCAAAATTACTGTTTTGGTTTTCTATAAATTGAAGGGTTAAATCATATTTTATGATATTCGTTTTACACTGAAATAAACTACTGGGTCCACTAACCCTTTGTTTTTTAATCCCTCAGGTCTCGGTGGTATTGCACATTATTCAAGGTGACTCCTGTCGCAGCTTTGAAACTCACACCAGATGTTCAGGTGCCACGAAAATTGGGATAACTCAAGTAGTTACTTATCTGTATGACCGGCATTAGTATCTATGCTCTACACTTCCACTGTCGCGGTGGAATGTAATTGGTTTTCACTAGTTACATTTTACTCGACTTATTAAAACTTATCGTTTTAATTAAATGACTTTTGTCATCTTGATGCCACCGTCTAGATGCCGCCCAACATACCTCGATCTTCGTATCCTAACAAAATTTTTAGATCATAGTGTGTCAATTTGGTATCAGATCATGATTTTAGGATGTGCCGTTAGTTTTCAGACACTTAAATGATCATACATCCTGATTTCCCTTGTTAGAGCCACTTCTTGAATAGTGGTAATTTGTCACGTGACGTTAGTGGTACCTCACTTAATACTTAATCGTGAGTTATCACGAGTAAGAAAGAAGTTTCGCTTTAGATTACCTACTTTTAGTTACCGATTTTTTAGGTTTTCATTTTCGTTCAATTTCGTGTTCGGATGGTGTTTACGAGCTTAAGACTTGTATGGGCAGTGTGAATGAGTTATTTGACGATGCTTGTATTGAATCCACTTTTAACAATAGGCTTGTTTGATGGATTACCTCGTGAATCGAGAATTTTGAGCTATTGTAGACGTTCGAGTAGAATCCGTTTCGGTCTAAGGTTCGGGAATCTCTCCTCTAGAATCGATTGACAAACTCGTCTTTCTAAGGACTTGGGATTTTCATACGAAGTTCAGTAGGATTTTTTCAACCAATTACATTCTCAGTTAAGTTAAAGTAGAATTCTTGAGGGTTACTCTAAGGGATGATACTAGTTTCCTAAGTTGGTTAGATTTACACCTTGGGATCGAGATTATTCAACTTACCATAATTTCCATATCATCTAATCATAGTGAACCTCCTGGTAGTTTACTTTGCAAACTACTTAACCGTTCTCTTATTCGTCTTCACGAACGTGTAATCAATTGCTCCTCTTGTACAAGAACCCTATCATCTTTTTGTTGATTCTATTACTTAAACCTTCCTTATACCCAAGGATTGAAATATCGGTATCGACGGATATATCGCTAGTCAAATTTACGGATATCTCGCCCCAAATATCGATATCGATATCGTTTACGGTCAACAAAAATGACGGAAATTCCATCTAAAAGTTGGAAATTTGGAATGAAACTTTAGAAAAAACTTAAGTACCCAATGATGGTTATATAGGACTAATAAAAACTATAAAATGACTTTGATATAATAAGTATATGGTGAATAATATGATACAATAGGGTTCTGCCGATGACTAGTAATATAAAAATATAAACATAAACATAAATTGAAATGAATTACTATAATTGAATGTTAATATAATTAAAAATATAACAATACGCATAAAAAAATTGAATGGAAGAAAAATTATAAAATGAGTAAATATATTTAAAATTGGAAAAAAAGAATAAAAAAACAGAGTCAATCTTTATTCAAAAATTGGAAAGGATTGATATATTTAAAATGGGAAAGGATTGATATATTTAAAATTGGAAAAAATGAAAAATATAGTTCAAAATAAAGAATAAATGAAAAATAATTCAAAATAGGGAGAATAAATGAAAAAAAAGGAAAGCAGCATGCACATAAGGGGGGTCGAACCCTGGTGGCTGTGGAGCTGCTTTAATGAACCAAACCAACTCAACTAGCAAGCCCAGTTGTAAATATAAGTAAGCAAATAATATATAAAGCAAACGTACGAACTGAAAAACAGTCTTCTTCCTCTTCGCGCGGGTCTACAATTAAGGTTTTTTGACCCGTGCGACATGACCCAATTGTAACTTCATCGTTTTACGTCTGATTTTCATGAAATTTGTTCCTATTTTCGATAGTTTTAATGAAATAAAGAGATCGATGGGCTTAAATCAAGGAAAATTATCGATATTTCGCTCAATTTCTTTTCCCCCCTCTTACCTGCCGCTGACCAATTTTGACGATATATAGTCGATATATCGGCCATATCGGTCGATATTTCAATCCATGCTTATACCCACCTTAGGTGCACTTCAAATTACGGGGTTTAATCTTTGTTGTTTAATCATTATACTTTTGTTTTAAGTTTGGTTGTAAATATGGTGTTTTCCTTCTCTGGCATTTTTAAACGAGTTAACAACTTTCCTGCAAATAATTTTGCTTTACTACTGAGTTCCTATAATACTTATCTTATCTTGTAAATCTCATTGCTGGTGACAGTAAAGACTTTTAAACTAAATTAAAATTTTAACAGTGTTGGAATTGTACCACATGTCGTGGCATGATACAATTTGATACAACTTTTACGTTAATTGGTTCAGTAAATTTGGATCAAATTGGGATAAGACGATGGCAAGCTAGTTTTCAAGCTTCCTCGTCAAAAACTGGGTCGAGCAGCTCCTCACTTGAACTCCTTCATGGGTTCACGATGCTTCCTCAGTTTAAAAAACTCCACCACTCTCTCTTGGTCCTCAAGCAGCCTCTCGTTCCTCCATCTGACTCCTTTATCTCTCGTCTCACCTCCTTTTCTTTTCTTTGCTCTTTTTCACTCTCGGTTGATCCACACACAACACACACACACACACACACACACACACACACACACACTAAAAACACATACAAAGGTACACACACAAATACATAAACGGTGCACAAGGATTTAAGGGATAAGGGATAGGTGTCACACCCCAATTCAGCCACCCAAAATATCTCATAAGTTCAATTACCAAAATGCCCTTCCTTGCAAAATTATTAAAATGCCCCAAGGTAACTTAGACTAAGTACGAATCCAACCGAGCTCCATTTCCAGCATGTTGCGTGTCAACGTACTCGGGAGACCGAGATCTTCCTAACAACGTTTTCAGAATCGCCAAAAACCATCCTGGTAAAAAAGTCAATATTTTGACGTTAGTTATAGTCAACCCTTTGACTTTGACCAAAAAGTCAACATTGGACTTCCAGGGGAAAAATGATCAATTTCATCCAATTTTTCTGATTTTACCCTCGTTGAACGTCCGAGTCCTTGCAACCTACCTTCCTTAAAAAAAATTCATCCTCGAAATTTAAAATTAAGGCGAAATCGATAAAATCTCACTTTCATCTCAATAACATACTTATCAAGCTCACAAAATCGTAAGTATTTTCCGAGCTCCCATTCCATATCCAAAACCCAAAATCATATCCATAACCAAGCTCAATCAACTAATAACTTTAGTAGCAATCACATCACATGACAACACCAAACGAGTATCCAACACTAACCACAAAATTTCCATATCCAATCACACTTTTTGGCTCCTCTTCAAGAATTAATCCTTACACCAGACTTGTATTGTTTTGATGACTCAGACGTTAAGCAGGGCTCCAGTTCCTAAGTTAGTATCAATGGGACGTAGTGCAAGGCTCTAGTTCCCAAGTAGATTTCCTACGAGTAGTGCACTTGTGATATGATGATTGATATGATGTTCGATATGATGACTGGTATGGTGCATATGATGATTGATGTGGTACTTTTGTATTGATGATGTGTTGTCTGTATGTGAATATATGATGTGCCTGCTAGTAGTGTTGTGGTATTGATGATTGATATTGTGCATCGGTGATGAAATGGCTAGTTGTGTTTCCTTGTGGTGATGTAAGATATGGATTTGGATCTGTGAAATTGCTATATTGGTTATGTGTGGATTTACGTGATGTGGAATTATACTTGAATGATTGCATTGTCATATTTCATGTGGTTTTTCACTTGGAGATACGGTTCACGCATTTCGAGAATTAGAAACTGTGTTTCGTTTTAATCAAAGTGAATTTTTTTCATACGCATGAATAGTTTTGGAAAATGGAGGGTAAAAGCTGGATGTTTTCAATTATGTTTTAAAATTTTTCTTTTTGTCCACTCACACGTTTTCTTGGTTTTGTAACCCTCCATGGATGTTGCACAGAAATCGAGGCTCGAGAGACGAAGGCGTGAACTAGCGGGGTTTGCGTGTATCCCTTATTTGACAAAGTTTCGTAAGTATTAAATTAATTCTTGTCAAACGGGAGCAGGGCCTGGGTACACCTTACAAGGTGTTATCGGGGTTGGGTCCTGTCGTAAATCCATAAACGATAGAATGGTATTAGAGCTGGACCCCGACTAGAAGTGTACCAGCGAGGACGCTGGGCCCCAAGGAGGGGTGGATTGTAAGACCCGTGTCTTGTGAAGAATGGTGAACAATCCCACATCACTCGGGGATAAAAAAGTAAAGTGGCTTATATGTGTGGACACATATATATCTAGCGTGAGGCCTTTTAGGAGCTCACTGGCTTTGAGTTTGGTTGGAACTTCAAAGTTAAGCGAGTTTAGGCTAGTGCAATCCCATGATGGGTGACCTACTGGGAAGTTTCACGTGAGTTCCGTGAAACAAAACTGTGAGGACTGGGCCCAAAGCGGATAATATTGTGCTAGATGGGTCGGGTCGTGATAGCATAGATTGTAAGACCCGTGTCTTCGAAAGAACGGTGAACAATCCCACATCGCTCGGGGAGGGAAAAGTAAAGTGCCTTATATGTATGGGCACATAGCGCGATGCCTTTTGGGAGCTCACTGGTTTTGGATTTCTTGGGAACTCCAAATTTAAGCGAGTTTGGGCTGATGCAATCCTAAGATGGGTGACTTACTGGAAAGTTGTGCGTGAGTTCCTAGAAACAAAACCTTGAGGGTTGGGCCCAAAACGGATAATATCGTGTTAGATGGGTCAGGTCGTGACATAAGGGTTTGAGGAAAATAGACGGTGATGATGGGGCTAAGATGCAAAGGGGACCAAAGAGATCGAGTGGAGTTGTAACGAAGAACATACGTAGAAAATAAAGAAGGAAAAATGAAGAAAGTCAAAATGGCCCATAGAGACCGAGCAACTGGCGATGAACGCTGAGATAGACGAGATCTTGTATCTATTGGTCCATCACGAGCACCAGTTAGCGCCACCAAACCCAAGATCCGACGCTAAAGACGATCGTGAAGGGGAGAGACTAGAAGCAAAATCAAATAAAAAAAAGAGGGGGAGAGGTTATATGGGAGGGAAGGAGGAAATAATGTGTGAAAGAGAGAGGAAGATGAAAGTTTCCACCAAATCTACCACCAGGAGGTGGGGCTCAGAGAAACCCCCACCCTAGATTTGCTAAGGTTGATTGTAACGACCCGAACCAAGAATAATAATATTTTAATGTAAAAAGACTATTTTGCCCCTAAGGGGAGAAAACTTTGACTTTTGACCCGGGAAATAAATTGGACTTTGACCCATGACTATGACGTAGATCGGGACGTCACGAATCCGTAGACAGGCGGCACGCCGAAATCGGAGTTCGTATGAAGAAGTTATGGTCACGGACGTATTTTAGCGGAATTTACGAACCGAACGCAACGGAATAAAATAATAATTAATTATGGGAATCCATGCCAAACTCAGATTCAAATCAAACCAGCGGATGAGTGACAAGTGTCACTCATCCAAGTCAACACTATTCCCATAAAGTTGGGTTTACTACTATAGGCCCATATTTAATTCTTTAATTCCTCTCAATTAACCCTAGCCATTGGATTTCTACTCCAAGCCATCTCAACCCTCCATTTTCTTCTGCTTTTTCTCCTTCATGCATGATCATTCCTCCCTCTCACACAAACACACACATTCATCCTCCCTAAACCGTGCACCCATCTCCCCTTCGATTTTCTCTCGACCTAAACACACAGACCAGCAACCTTCACACCACCAAGCGACCACCCACAGCACCACCATCATCTCCTCATCACCACCGTGCACCACCACCGACCACCGCCCCTTTCCCTCCCCTGCACAACCCGTGCAAAACTCAGACCCGAAACACAGAGGAATCGGGTCCAAGAAGCACAACCCCACATCCTCACCACCTCGACTCAAGCGGAGCGCCAGTTGACACCGTGAGGACCCCATGAGCACGTCTGAACAGACGGCGAAGGCTACGGCGGCGGTAAGGCCCAAAACCTGAGAGCCTCGTTTTTGTTCCCTATTTCGAACCAATCCATTTTAATGTGTAGAAATCGATTCTCTGCTTATGGACATGCTCTAGGGTCAGAAACGAGCTGATAGGGACCGGTTTGGACGACTGAGGCGACGAGGATAACCGGAGACGACGACCGGATTTTGGCCGTGAAGTTCATCGAAGCTCTTGTGAGTTTCTTCTAGTTTTCTTCCAGTCTTGAGCTTACTGAACCATAGAACAGACCTAGACGAACCTGTAGGAATGAACCCCATCAAAAATGGTGGCCGGAAACGTACGGTGGAATCGGGTCAAGCCGTGGGTCAACGGCTACCCGATTCCAGTAAAACGGGTCGACCCGGTACTGTAGCAATGATGACGTCATCATACTGACATCACTTCTGACGTCATCCTATCAGATATTGTCAGACCAAGGACCAATCAGAACATGCCACGTGTCACCTGACAAGTGTCAGTGATGACGTCATGCTGAAGTCAGCGGTACTGTAGCAGCGTTGACCCACGCGTTGACCAGGCGCGTGGGGGCGCGTATGAATAGTGATTTTGGTGGGGCCGGTACCATTTTCAAGGTTTTGACGATACGGACCCAATGGAGGTGGTTTCGTGTCGATCGGAGATCGTTAGGTTAGTCAAAATAGGGTTTGAAGCCTCGAGAATAGTGCCCGGGATGCGTTTTTGAGGCGGATCTGTTCTAGGGTCTTGGTATTGAAATTATAGGGTCTCTAAGTAACTCTCAAGTATGTTAATACAGGTTTTAGAGATCGTTGAGCAGCAAGGACCGAGAGTGAGTGGGCTGTTTGATTTATAAAAGGCTTGCATGCATAAACTGTTTTACTATTTCCACTTATGATTTCGATGAGTCTTATATGAACTGTTTATATCTGTTATTACAATGTTTTGGGCATGAGACCGTCTGGATTATATGTGGATTTTGTCTGGGATGTCCGGGGGGACATAGGGTAAACTATACTGTTATTGTACTGTACTTTCCTACCTGTATATATTGTCTCCTCCAGGGATGGTCGTTGGCCTGGGTGGACCCTGGAGTAGTCACGGGGCCTTGACTGAGTGGATTTGACCCCCGTTGGGCTGCTTACTCTCAGGAAGTCATGTTCATATACCTCGGGCAGTGAACGGGTTTTCCCCCAGCTGATGTACCTAGTGAGTCTCGGGTGTGGGACCCTGAGTGGCAACGCGTAGCCTTAGAACCGTGACATCATTTGGGTTGGGTTTTACAGTGCACTGATATGTTAGTTTCTCCTTTCAATTATTATTGTGATTTTATGGTTATGATTTCATTATAACATTATGTTTTCACTGCATGCAAGATTTGGAAAACGGAGGGGTAAAACCTTATGATTTATATTATTACTAAATTGATTTATAAACTATTATTTTTGGCCCACTCACTCTTGTTTTACTGACCCCTCCAGACCCTGACACGGAAATAGAGGAGGAGGACCCGGAGGAAGAGGAAGAGGCTTAGTTTGCTTAGTTGTGCACCTGTACACCCACTTGTGGGTAGGTTGAGCACCGAATAATGTACTCTGACTATTGTGCTCACGTGTTGTTATTTTACTATCCCTTGTCTGACAGTATCGCTTTAAACACTGTTGTTGTACGTTATCTATCTATTTGAGTATTCGGTTTTTATTTAAGGGTAATTTTGGGTATGTTTGGAGTCATTGTCAGACGGGAGTGGGGCACGTCCCCGGGTGGTCCCAGTGGGATTGGGACGGGTCCTATCATTGATAAGGTTTTCTTAGAGATAGATTTTCTTTTCCATATGCTTTTCTTAAGTTGAGAGATTTTAATTCCACCCTAGATTTGCTAAGGTTGATAAGGTTTTCTTAGAGAAAATTTTCTTTTCCATATGCTTTTCTTAAGTTGAGAGATTTTAATTCCATGAAATATTGCAAATAAACAAAGTAGTGCAAGTAGATGAAATATCCTACCTAATGACTTAACGACTAATTGCGCAATTCTTGCCAAATTTCCCTTATAAATATTGTAAAAATTAAAAAATAACCTTAGGTGTCCAAAGAAATTCATGGCGTCCTGTTCTAAAGCAGAACAAACATCATTTTAGACTCCAAGATTTGGGGATCAACATCAAAATTGACCACTTAATTTCAATTTCATCATTTTACTCTGTTTTGAGATCAATCAGTTTACTCGATCTACCTATTTCATTAGTAAATCATCAATTAAGTGAAAACATTATTAGTATTCATTACAAATTCTTACCCATTTTTAAAAAATTAAGTGACTAATTAGTTTGATCTAGCTATTTTTTTTTAATTAGTAAACTTAACAGATTATAAGGGAATTAGATTTACATCTATATTAAGTTTAATTAATTAAATACACTGATTTGAAAGAGTATCTAAATCAAAATAATTAGTCACTTAATGAAAAGTAACATGAGTAAGAATTTTTAATTAATACCAAAATTACCCTTAATTAATGATTTAATTCTTGAAATATGAAGATGCTGTAAATTGATGTGAGTTCAAATCCATTTAGGCTTACACGACTCATCCCAATCCCCCTGTATTATCGTGGGATTCGCCATGCTCTCGTCTGACACCATGTGCCAGACCAGGGATAGAACCGTAACCCGATCGGGGTTACCCAGAGTGCGCAGAGATCTGTGGAGTGTGCAGTGGCATGTGATGTATCGGTCTCTACTACATCCCGCATATGCGATCAACCTGAAAGGTAACAAAAATCATAAAAGCTGTGAGTGGACAAAAATAATCAGTTATAAAAACAATTTATCGAAAGACATTTATACCCTTCACGTAAAGTATGCATTCATCAGAAAACAAGTATTTCAAATACTTTTCTAAAAAGCAAATCATATTGCTTTTCAAATCAAAACACAGTGAAAAATGCTTCTCAATCAAAGCCATTTTCTCAGTAAGGTCTCAGCCCAAAATCAAGTCACACAGGGTCTCAGCCCAAATCAAATCACGTAGGGTCTCAGCCCAAATATGAAACCATGTGGGATCAAAGCCCATCATTATCAGTGAAAACCTCCGTGCACATAGCACCCATCGAAAACAAACATAACCAATCCTCGTATCCAACATCAGTCACGATATCCCAGCAACACGTGCCCAATAGCTATAGGACTGCTCCAATCTGAGCATGTCACCTTGAACATATCACCGACCGACATCTAGATCATCGTGGGCACATCACCGATCGATCTCCATATAATACCAGTACTCCTGAGTCGAGTCCCTCGGCTGCATGACAATAGGCAGTGCTTCGTGACCTTTCCGGGCGAACACATCCCATCCCAGAGGCAAGCATTATCACAAAGACTTCTCTGAGGAAACACATTCCTACCGGAGACCCTCAACCATATCAATCTCAAGAGGATGGTCTCAGAGAAAACTGTAATCAAATCACGTAAGGACTTAGCCCAAATCCAAATCTCGTAGGGACTAAGCCCAAAATCATCTTAATAGGGCCTGTAGCCCAAAACATAACTTTCAAACCACATAGACTTACTCTTGGAGTCTAAAATCTTTCCAAAAGGGTCTCAAGCCCGATTCTCATTTCATAAATCTTATAACTAGGTCACAAGCCCGAAATCTCATTTCCAAAACAAAACATCGTTCAGTTTCCCGTTTGACTATACTCTAAGTCAAACCATAAATCAACTAGGACACAAGCCCGAAACACATTTCCAAATCTGAAAACCATTTCATTGTTCAAAATTTCCTTTGACTATCTTCTGTGTCAAAGTCTAAATCAATTGAGTCTCATGCCCAAATATCGATTTCAAGCATCTCCGCGAAATCATTCAAAATCGATAATCAATCCTCAGTTTCACGTCTCTTCGTGAAACCATCAAATCACATAAAACACATGCACGTAGAATACTCGGCCTAAGCCCAAGTGTCATATAAAACATAAATCTCGAACTACGTGCAATATCACATTTTCTATGTGAATGCCAAATCAACAATATAAACCATGTGTAAATCATATGCACTCAAAGCATCTCAAATTATATTCATAAAACATATAAAATAGTTATGCATGCATCATATTTATAAACCAAACGTCCACTCACAAACCGTCCAAGCTGTGCGCTTCGAAACCCTCGTCGTAAGCCATTTTGGGGCTAATCCAAAATCTTCGAGACGTCGGGACCTGTCCAAACCATACTAAAAGGTTACTACTAGCCTATACAAGTCTAAATCATAAACCCTCAAAACTCGCGGAATGGTCAACGTTTCCTGAACACACTTCTCGAGGATAAAAACTTCCAAATGTCCTATCAAATGATCTCCAATCAACCTGAAATCACCACCATTGGATTCAGAACGTTGAAACTTTTGAGATAAGATCAGTTTGACCTCAAAATTCGTGCCCATGCGCCCTTACGCGCTGGTCAAACTTTCGGTCAACGGTCAAAGTCAACGCTGATGTCATCCAATTCAACGCTGACGTCATCCAAGTCAACGCTGACGTCAGCTGACAGGTCTGACAATCAGCCACGTGGCACTCTTGACTGGTGCCATGTGTCACCCTCTAACACTGCCACGTCATGTGATGATGTCACCTGCTGATTTCATCACTGCCACATGTCACTAACACGTCAGCTCTGACAACTTGACACATTGCCATGTGGCACCACCTTGATGGTCCACGTGGTCTGACAATGCTAACGTGGACCTGCCATGTTAGTTACCTCGTCATCTGACATCCTCTGACATGTTGCCACGTGGCACCACCCCACTAGTCCACGTGGTCTGACATGTCTGACGTGGCACTACCACATCACTGCTGATTGGACTTGATACCAGGCCACATGTTACCCTCTAGTTGGCCATGTGTCTTGACAGGTGATGATGTGGACTCAACATCAACCTCTGGCCGGGTCGACCCATTTATATGTAATGGGTTGTTCTAGCCCACGACGTTCTAACCCCCGACCCGACCCAGCCGTATCTCGACTGTCTGGCCATCATTTTCCTCCGTTCTTTGCCCCATTCAATTCGCCTACTTCCCAAGAAGGGGTCTACAACCTCTAAACTAGAAGAAAAAGCCTGAAATTACCTGTTCGAAGTCAAATCTTCACGGCCCACCTCCGAGCTTCCTTATAGGGCTATTCCAGCAACCTCAGTCTTCCATTCATGTCCTTTTGAGCTCATCCAAACTCAAAAAACACAACCCAGTTATCAGACACATCCCCAAACGTCCAAAACCCAATTTCGCAAATTCAAAAATATATGGGTTTCGAGTTTTACCTTTTCCTTAGGCCACCACCGTGCTCAGTGACAGGACCGCCCCTGAAGGGACATTGATAACCGTGTCCGGTCCTGCTCCCATCTGGAATGTCAACTGAAGTTCCCAAATTACCCTCAGCACTTGCCAAACCAGGAATAGCCACACACGTACTCACTCATGCCTCCGCCTCTCGATCAGCCTCGATCAACGCGCCATGACCTGGAGGGTCAATAAAAAAACAAAAGGTGTGAGTGGAAAAAAATGAATCAGTCTATAAAACAGTTACAGAAGACATTTCTCCCTTCCACGTAAAACCAATGCATGCATTCAAAATCATTTCACAATATAAGAAAACCGTGTATGAAAATCAAAATCATTTTCCTTTTCTTAACTTTCGTGTCTTAGCCCGCAATCATAAACAAAGGGCCTCCGCCCAAAATCATGAATCAAATCCAAGTACGTAACATAAGCCAAAAATTCATCAAAACCACATAAACCGGGCCACTGCCCAACACATTCGAACATCGGAAGTAATTCACAAGTCAAATAGTTTTGCTGGATATCAATTACCGAGTCTTTAAACTCACATATATCAGGCCTTCTCGGGATATCAACGAGTCTTTAAACTCAGAACATAATCAATAGGCCTCGAGGGGTATCACAATAACCGAGTCTTTAAACTCAATCCAGGTCTTTAAACCCAATCCGGGCCCGTCCCCGTCATCAATTAACCGGGTCTTTAAACCCAAAATATGATCGAGCACTAGTACCGGGTCTTTAAACCCAAAACCATTTGTAAATCACAACAATCCAGGATCCATCGTGATCCAAATTCCAAAACCAATCCGAAATCACATTTTGTCATAATAAGACTTATGTCCGAATTTCACATTCAAATCCCCAATCATATCTGTCATCCATTTCCAAATCCGAATTCGCAATAATGATTCTGTAAGTCGGCATCCGGAACCACCATTCCGAACCCAATCCGGAAATCCACTTTCACGTTTCCGAAATCCGAATCTCATTCATCAAAATTACTTTTATGCCCTGGGCATCAAGCCCGAAATCACCTTTTCCAAAATCCGTTTTAAATCTTTGAAATCAAATCGTATTTCAAATCCCAAAGTCAAGGCATCAAAACCATGATCAAATTACAAAATACTCGAAATCTCGTAAAACGCACAAATCCGTAATAATCTCGAAATCAGTGTCAAACCCGTAAGTCATACTCACAATCATAATCAAAACATCCTCAAATCATGATACGCACAAATCATATAAAATCGTTCATTAAACCATCACCAAAGCATAGGAGAAACTATAGTCTCGAAATACGTGCAATCACGTATTGCATATTAAAATACGTATAAATACGAAAATCGAAATCACCATGAGTCATAATCATAATCATAGAAATCATAGAAACATTTATGCATGCATTAAACTTTAGAAAGCAAAGTTCACTCACACACCGTCCATATTGCTCGTTTTCGCATTGCACGCATTTCTGTAATTTTTGACATTTTCCGGGAATCTCGAATCCTGTCCGAAATCATTCTTCAGGGTCACTAAGGTCTCAAATAACATCATACTAATTTCCCATAATTTTTTGAAAATTAAATATTCATTAAAAACAAAATATAAACCTTCGGACCCTCGAAGCAATGTCGAAACGGTGTCCGATTAACTCAAAATTAATGCTAAAATGTTCTTTACATTGCATAGGAAAAAAGTCGTGTTGAACTCACCTCAAGAATCGGGCCCACACGCCGTCGTGAGTGGATGCGCGTGAAAGCCACGCGCCTGCTACAGTGTCATCTTCCTCACCCGACTCCCTGCTAAACGGGTCCCAAACCCGCGACACAACCCGGTCCAATCTCCTGCAAATCCAGCTTAATTGCTTCAATTTGTCCATCGAAAACCTTCCACTAGAACTTAATTTAAGTTCTCTGTTATTAAATTCACACATCAAGCCCTAAATCGATCATTTCCCTCATGATCAATCATACGGTTTGAACTTTCGAAACTCATTCTAATCAACTCCGTTTTCAAATTAATTGTTACAGAAGCTTCATAAGACTTAACTAAACATTAAAGCACAACCAATTTCACGAAGTCTTACCTGTAGGTGGTCTTCCTCAACCTCGAAATTTTCCAGAATGTGGAACTTGGGTTCTTGGCCAAACCGTGATCGATTTCCTTCAATGTTTGTAAGGTTGAAGTCTAAATGAGCCCAGAAGACTGTGTCTAACCTCTGTTTAGCTCCTCTCGACTCACAAATTGAATTCCAATTTTCCCTCCAATTTTCCAAATTTTTCCCGACTCAGTTTTCTCTCAAATTCTCAGTCTATTCCTCTCCAAATGATCCTGAAGCACTTCTACCCTCTCTGTTAATCAAACCGGCCTACACAATTAACTAAG
Source organism: Prinsepia uniflora (assembly GCA_032719365.1). Taxonomy (NCBI): domain Eukaryota; kingdom Viridiplantae; phylum Streptophyta; class Magnoliopsida; order Rosales; family Rosaceae; genus Prinsepia; species Prinsepia uniflora. The sequence continues at coordinate 29,446,395 of CM064874.1, forward strand.
GAATCCCTCAGACCCACTGTGGTTTTGGTTTCCCGCAACAGATCCAAAACCATTTCCAATGGCACCCGTGCTATGTGTTCTTCACAGTCCACAGCGGCCTGTTTCCACTCAGCCTTTCTCAGTGTTAAACAATTCCTCCCAATGCCACTAACAAGGATAAACAATTCGTTGAACAGACCACCCAAATGTAATGACCCATCTTGGAAGTCGGGATTAGCTTAGTAGTTAATGACGAATTAACGAAGAGAATCGGTGCTTAGTTGGAAACTTGTGGTGACAGGACAAACATCTGCTTACAAACTCTGCAATATCCTTCTTCATTTCTGCCCACGAATAGTGGTCCCGGAGGGTACGGTACATCTTTGTACCTCCCGAATGCATGGCATAAGCCGAACTGTGGGCTTCCTCGAGAATTTCTGCCCGTAACTCTGCCACTGCAGGAACACACAAACGGCCCAGTTTCACCAGAGCTTCATCTCGTCGGATAGTAAAGTCCTGCCTCTCATCCGCGTCGACCTCGATCCTGTAGATACAAAGTGTCGGATCCTCCAATTGAGCCTCGATAATCCGATCGACAAGCACAGGTCGTACATGAAAACTGGCCAACAAAGCTCCCTGCTCATCCATCCCCAGCATAACTCCAACTCTTCGGAGTTCCACTAACAAAGGAAGGTACACCAGCCTCAAGTGTGCAATCGATCCTGCTGACTTCCTGCTGAGTGCGTCTGCCACAACGTTCGCCTTCCCTGGATGATATTCAATCGTACAGTCATAGTCCTTGATTAGTTCTAACCACCGTCGCTGCCTCACGTTCAGCTCCTTCTGAGTGAACAAATGCTTTAGACTCTGATGATCGGTGAAGATCCTGCAAGTCACCCCGTACAGATAATGTCGCCAGATTTTTAAAGCGTGAACCACCGCTGCCAACTCCAGATCATGCGTAGGGTAGTTCAGTTCATGTGTCTTTAGTTGTCTTGATGCATAAGCGATAACTCTGCCATTCTGCATCAACACGCAACCCAAACCTTGTAATGATGCGTCACTGTAGACTTCGAACTCTCCACTGTTATCCGGTAAGGCAAGAACAGGTGCGGTAGTTAACCGACGTTTTAATTCCTGATAACTCTGCTCACACCGTTCATCCCAAACAAACTTTACTCCTTTCCTGGTTAAACGAGTCAACGGTGCAGCGATACTAGAGAAGCCCTCAACAAATCTCCGGTAGTATCCTGCCAAACCAACGAAACTTCGTACCTTTGTCACGGTTGTCGGTCTAGCCCAATTTATCACCGCTTTGGTCTTCTGGGGATCCACACTAATCCCGTCTGCTGACACCACATGTCCCAGAAAACCAATGCTGGTTAGCCAAAACTGACACTTACTCAGCTTGGCGTATAACTGGTTCTGCCTCAACTTCCCTAACACCGATCGTAAGTGTTTCTCATGAGCCTGAGCACTCCTTGAGTACACAAGGATGTCATCAATGAACACGATCACGAACTTATCCAAATAAGATCGGAAGACCCTATTCATCAGATCCATGAATGCTGCTGGAGCATTCGTCAAGCCGAAAGGCATCACAAGAAATTCATAATGCCCGTATCTGGTTCGAAATGCTGTCTTCGGAACATCCCCCTCAGCAATCTTCAACTGGTGATAACCAGATCGTAAATCAATCTTTGAGAAATACTGTGCTCCCCGCAGTTGATCAAAGAGATCGTCAATCCTGGGTAAGGGGTACTGGTTCCTTACCGTGACCTTGTTGAGCTGTCGATAATCCACACACAAACGGAGGCTCCTCTCCTTCTTCTTCACAAATAATATCGGTGCTCCCCACGGTGATGTACTCGGTCGGATGAATCCCAAGTCCACCAACTCCTGCAATTGGATCTTCAGTTCCCGTAACTCTGCTGGTGCCATCCGATATGGTTCCTGCGATATAGGTCGTGTGCCGGGAAGTAGTTCAATCGTGAACTCAATCTCCCGATGTGGTGGTAAACCAGGCCAATCTTCTGGGAACACATCCGGAAATTCTCGCACCACAGGTATATCATCGGAACTCGGAGTATCACTCTGCGTCGTCACAACATGCGCCAGATAACCTTGGCATCCCTTCTGTAGAAGCTTATTAGCGGCAAGTGAAGAAATTACTTCAGGTAGCGAACCGTCGCGCTCTCCCTGAAAAGTAACCTCCGGTAAACCCGGACTTCGCAGAATCACTCGCCTACTACAACAGTTGATGAGCGATCCGTGCTCCGTCAACCAATCCATTCCCAAGATAACATCAAAGTCATGGATATCCATAAGGATTAGATCAGCTAGCAGATCAACATCCTCCACCCTTACTGGGCATCTCCGGATCACCTGATTCACTATGTACACAACGCCCATCGGTGTACCAACACCCATTTCACTATCCAAGGCTGACACCTCGCGATCTAACATACCCGCACAACTTTTCGAAATAAAAGAATGATTAGCCCCAGCATCCATTAACACCCGTACAACAAGATTTGAGATATGAAGAGTACCTGTAACCACACCAGGGGCTGACCTCGCCTGCTGCTGAGTCACTGCAAAAACACGAGCCCTGGGCCCCGCAGTCTGTCCGCGCCCACGCGCGCCACGCTCAGCACTCTGTCCTCTGCCTCCGGCAGGGTTGGAAGCCGAACTCTGTGCAACACTAACACCTTTAGCCTCGTTGTTCCTTGACAGTAAAGGTCAATCTCGGGCATAGTGGCCCGCTCCTCCACAAGCAAAGCAATTAACTGTCCTCGGTCCATCCCAAGACCCTCCTGATGCACCACTCCAAGCCTGATGCTGTCCAGAACTGAATCTCGATCCGCCCCTCTGAGAGCTCCCATGCCGACCTGACCAGCCACGACCACGTAAAGATGAGGGTGCTCCTCGGTAGTTTCCCCCCTTAGAGATCTTTGGGCCGGTTGGTCCAGGATGTGGACGATCCCGGCGCTGCCCCTCGCCTGATGATTGTCGCGCCTGGTGTGCCGCCAGACTGGCCTCGACATGAACTGCAGCGTCGACCATGTCCCTCAGAGTCGCGTAACTAGTAGCCGTCACGCTTGCCCATAACTCTCCTCGGAGTCCCAGCTCAAATCTTTGACATTTTTCCTCTTCAGTACTCACAAAAGCTGCGGCAAAACGGGAAAGCTTCCCGAAAGTCTGCTCGTAATCTGCCACTGACATATCTCCCTATTCCAGCCGCAGAAACTCTGCCTCTCGTGCCATGCGAAATGAACGCGGATAATACTGATCTAAGAATCGGACACGAAAGACCTCCCATGTGGTGGTGTGAACAGTCCACCCTGACATCTCAAGACCATGCCACCATTGATAAGCCCCGCCTTCCAGTAAGAAGGCCGCCAGTGCCACCCGCTCGCCAGGTGGGCAGTGCATCACGGTGAAGATTCTTTCCCATTTCGCAATCCACTCATGGGCATCCTCGGGGTTTGATCCACCGCTGAAAGGTGTGGCTCCCAACCTTTGAGCCCGCTCAATGCTAGCACATTCCATCTCTCTCGCGATTTCCTCGTCAGTTCGTGTTTGAGGAATTCTCCTTGGAGGCATAACCCACTGTTAAGAGGCATAGATTAGATACTGACATCTTTTAAACTAAGTACTGACCACTAGTCTAGCATGTTGACCACAACCTAGTGCTCTGATACCAAGTTGACAGGACCCGCCCCGATCCCCCTGGGATCACCCGGGACGTGCCCTGCTCCCGTCTGACACCCGACATTAAAATATCATAATTACCCTTATTGAAAGTAAAATGCATAAAGAAATCCATAGTTAAGTCATACATAGCACGCCACACAAATACTCAAATACAAATAGTGTCAGACAAGGGATAGTTTCCGAATACAGTTTATTGAGCACGACTCTAGACACACTACGTGCCAACCTACCCAGCAGTAGGGTTCAGGTGCGAAACGTAAACCTATGCCTCTTCCTCGGGAAGTAAAACAGTTATGCATGCCAAAGTTTAGTGAAATCAAAGGCCCACTCACAGTACAATCTCGCTGCAATCCCGAGCGTAAAGCCCCGTCCAAGGGTTAAAGTACAATTCCTGTCATGCCCAAAACATACGTAAAGGTCACTTTAAGTCCCTACTAAACAACTAAGAAACCCTAGACTGAAACCGGCCCGGGAAAGCCGTCTGAACACGCTTCCCAAGGCATCAGATCCTAATTTGACCAACCTAATGATCTCCGATCGACACGAAACCACCGCCATTGGATCCGTATCGTCGAAACCTTGAAAATGGCACTGGTCCCACACAAAATACTATTCACACGCACCCCCCACGCGCCGGTCAACGCTCTGGTCAACGGTGCTACAATGAGACGTCACTGCTGACGTCAGCATGACGTCATCACTGACAATGTCAGAGGACACGTGTCAACAGCCTATTGGTCCCTGGACTGACTATATTCTGACATGATGATGTCATCATGACGTCACTGCTGACGTCAGCATGATGACGTCATCAGCTACAATAACCGGGTCTGAGAACCGGGTCACCGCAGACCCACGGTTCGACCCGACCAGTTCTCATCAACCCGACCACCAAAATCGATGGGATTTGTTCCTATGAACTCGTCTAATCATGTTCTATGGTTCTGTGGACTCAAAACTAGTTTTTAGGTTCAAAAATCTACCTGAAAATCGACAGAAAGCCTGCTACCGGCTCTGGTTCGTCTTCTCCGGCGTGTCGTCCAGTTCCCAGCCACGAACCTAGGTCCAAAGTGATCGTCTAGTCCCCTAGGATATGTCTCAAAAATAACCAAACAAGTTTAAACATTAAAAACAGACGTTTCGAGACAGGGAAGGAAAATCGGTCTTCTCGGGTTTGCAGGCTTACCGCCGCCGTGTCGCCGCCGTGGGCTGCCCAGTCCAGTCCTGAGTCGTCCAGCCGTCACAATGGTCCTAGCCCTAGGTTTGTTCGAGCCCAGAAGTCATGGTTTGGACGGTTGGATAGTTTTGGGCTGCACTGGTTCCTTTCGGGTTTGGGGGGTTTCCGGGTTGCGCCGCCGTCCGTGGTGGTGGTGATGGCCGTCTGGAGGTGGCTGAGAGGTAGTCTGGTGTGTGGGTTGAGGCTGAGAGGTGGTGTAGTCGATGGTGTGTTTGTGCAGAGAGTGAGAGGGTGCACGGGTTTGAGAGGAATGAAAATGAATATGTGAGTCTCTGATGGTTTTAAAAACAGAATAGAGAATAGAAACCAACGGCTAGGATTTAATCTGACCTAAGGATGAAGGGTGAGGATTTAAGGAAATTAAATTAATTAATTAATCACATGGAAGACCAAGATCCTGGTTCTAGGGAGTGTGGGGATGAGTGACACGTGTCACTCATCCAAGGGTCCAGAATGACTTGAATAATTATTTTAATATTATTTTGATTCGGTTCTCGGTTAGTTCGGTTAATCGCATTTTACGTCCTTGACCATAACTTTTTCGTCGTAAGTCCGATTTAGGCGTGCCGCCTGTCTACGGATTCGTATCGACGAGACCTACGTAACGGTCATTGGCCCTCGTCTGTTGGACTTCCCGGGTCAAAAGTCAACATTTGGCCCCTAATTGACCAAATTACCAAAATACCCCTCGACTTCCGAACGTCACAACTTCTTCCTCGAACATCGGAATCGAACGTGCCACCTGCCTATGAACTCGTGATGTCCTAAACTACGTCACGGTCACGGGTAAAAGTCCTAAATATTTCCCGAGGCAAAAGTCAACTTTTCCCCCCTTTCAGGGCAAAACGGTCATTTTACAATAAAATAAGAATTACGAAAGTTCGGGTCGTTACATGTGGATAGTCGGCGCAGAATGACGATTTTGCCCCTAGAATGGGCAAAATGTTGACTTTTAGTTTGGACGGTCAATTGGGCATTGACCGATGACCGTGACGTAGTTCGGGATGTCACAAGTCCGTAGACAGGTGGCATGCCTAATTCCGACATCCGAGAAGGAAGTTATGATGTTCGGAAGGTCGAGGGCATTTTGGTAAATTGGTTAAAAGAGGGGAATTTGTTGACTTTTTGTTCGACCATTAGTTTTCACACAAACCGAGGATAGTTAGATAGGTCTCGACGTCCTGAGTACAACGACAGGCGGTACACCTTCATCGGACATTGGACGGTTAAGTTATGGGTCTAGGAAGTGAAAGGTAAAATCGTAATTTGAACAATTGGGGGTATTTTAGTCTTTTTACACCTTGGACTTTGTACAATCATATAAGGACATTTGTGCAGTGTTTATTGGATATTTTGGGGCTGGTCCACAGGGTGTTTGACACCTGGCTTGTGTCTAGTGGCTTCTAGCCACTTTCACGATTTTAATTTAAATGGTTTGTGTCGTTTAACCGTGCAAAGGAGAAAACAGAGAGACTGAAAACAGAGAGACAATCGATCCAGTTCAGTGAGTGTTGTGAGGTTCCTTTGTGTTTGAGTGAAAGTCTGAAGATGTGTGATCGTGTTGGGATGAACTGGAGTGAGGTTGTGTGTGTGAGGTGAGCAGAATCCGAAAAACAGAGAGGAAGCCGTGAGCCGTGGTGCAACTGCAATCGATCAAACCTGTCGAGTTTGGGTTTGTGGTGGTGTTCAGCGGACGGAGGAGAGACTCTAGGACGCTAAGGGACACGGCGAAGCTCACGGCGGTGAGCGGAGACACGGGTAAGCCTCTGGTTCCCCTGTTTTCCAGTTTTTGTTCAAAATCAAAGTCGTGAGGTTTTAGGCTTAGTTGGGTGTTTTTGTTGATCCTGGCAGCTTTAGGAAGCTTCTATCTAGCTCAGGGACTCGAACCCGTGATCGGAGGGACGACGGGTGGCCAGAATCCGAAACTGGTTTTTCTGAGTTTTTGGTTCGAGTTTGACAGGTAAGGATTAGGACCTGATTTCACGATATTGTTAAGTAGAGCAGTCACAAATTGAAGGACGAAACTAGTGGGATCAAAAGGATTGAAAAAGGGTTGGATTTGAGTGAGAACTGGCCTAGCTGGCTCGGTTCGACCGGATCGGTCTGGACTGGTCTGAACCGGGTTGGCTGGAGGTAGGGAACGATGAACAGTGCAGGCGCGTGGCTCCCACGCGCAGCCCTTTGGGCAGCACGTGAGGGCACGTGGGGACTGTTCTGGGGAAACGTTCAACATGGTTTTCACTCTAATCGATGTAATGAACATTTTAGGACAAGTTTCCAGACGATCGAATATCGTTTCGGGTTAGTTATGAGTATTCGAAGGTTTAGGGGTTCGTTTAAATTACGTTGAAAATCCGGAAAAATTGGGGAAATTAGGGTAAGCTTACGTGAAGTGTTTGTGACCCGGATTGGTGACTTTTGACAGGTCGGGATATCCCTGAGGCAACCGAGGAACGTACGGGACGCGATTGACGGGTCCGGAACTATGAGTGGACTTTTGTTTTTCTAACTGAGCATGCATAGCTATTTTAATCTATTATTTCTCATGCTTTTAACTATGATTTCTTGTTTCGAATTATGATTTATCTGTTTTACATAATTGCACGTTTTTCGAGGCATTTCTTAGAATTATACGTATTTCAGCACGTTTTACGAGATATGGTTTGATTATGGTTATGATGTTATGATTTTGGGATTTAAATCTATAATTGGTTTTCACTGATTATAAATGGGTTTTGAAACATGATTTGATAATCAAGGTTTTCAGTTTTAGAATCGGATTTCGGAAATCGAGATTTGGTTTTAAAGCTTGAAAAAGGGATTTCCGGATTTGGGTTCGGAATGCCGGCATGGCTTCGGAATAGTGATTTCAAATTCGGGTTTGGACTTGGATTTAGAAATGGTTTTTAAAAGGTTTGGATTGGATTTTCTGGATCCGGTTATTGGGTTTAAAGACCCGGATTGAGTTTAAAGACTCGGGAGTTTAATGACTCGGATTATATTTGAGGCCTGGATTGAGTTTAAAGACTCGGGAGTTTAAAGACTCGGATAGATCCAGCAGGTTTGATCGGATGATGATATTTGGTATTTCATGTTTTATGATAATGTTCCATACAGTTTATATATTTGTTTTCAGATACTGAGTTATGCATGCATGTTTTTAAAACGGAGGGCAAAATCTTGGTTTGTTTATGAAAACGGTTTGTGAAACTCTTATTTATTTTTAGTCCACTCACACTTTTCTGGTTTTGAAATACCTTCCAGGTCGTGGTGCTAGCGCCGGGGCTAACGTTGAGGCAGAGGCTGAGGCATAGAGTTTTCCGTAGCGAGTTTTCCCGTTGCGCGTGTAGCCAGTTTTTAGTAGGGTTTTTGTCTTACCCTGTACTGTACTATGCTTTGTATGGCTGTTGACTTGTTGGATTTTAAATTCTCCCTGGTCTAGCAATGTTTTATTGTGGGTTTTCGTGAGGATGTTTGGGTCTTTTGAGTTGGGTTGTCAGACGGGAGCAGGGTTCGTCCCGATTATCGGGGTGGGTCTTGTCACAAAGCACGGTGGTTTCAGCCATGTTGCACTATTCCAAACAGTGCCCTTGGAAAATTACCATTTTGCCTTCCTTCACAAAATTACCAATATGCCCCTCCTCTTCTAGAATCGTAACCCATCCGTCCGATGTCCGTTTTCAGCGTGCCGCCTGTCTACGAACTCAGGGCATCGAGACCTACCCAACGGTCCTCGAATTGCATGTAAAATAGTGGTCGATCAAAAAGTCAACAAATTCCCCCTTTTTGACCTAATTACGAAAATGCCCTTGAACTTCTAAACGTCATAACTTCTTCCCTGATTGTTGGAATCGGACGTGCCACCTATCTATGGACTCGTGACGTCCCGAACCACGTCCCAGTCATTGGTCAAAGTCCATTTGACCTTTCAAGAAAAAAGTCAACTGTTCGCCCCTTATCTAGGGGCAAAATCGTAATTTACTTCAAATTTTCCCAATTTTCCTTTTCCGAAAGTCTGGGTCATTACACTCAGCCTCTCACTACCGTTATCTCCGCCTCTCAGTCTCTCTGTGGCCTCAACTCGAAATGGAAGGGAGATGGGAATGAGTTTGGGGTTTTCGGGTTGGATGAAACAAAGGGAATGAAGATGGGTGCATGAATGTGGGTTATGGACCAAAGGATGAGTGACACTTGTCACTCATCTATTGGTCCATGCCAAATCTTTTGTGCCCACTAAGGACAAACCAAAAGTCAACTGTTTAGATTTTTGTGCAACTATGAATAGTTCTTAGAACCGTTCTAGACCCGTAACTTTCCCATACGACATCCAATTTTGACGTGCCGCTTGTTTACAGACTCGTATCGTCTCGATCTACATAATGGGCCTCAGTCCACGTGCATTGGACCTCCCGGGGTCAAAAGTTAATATTTTCATCCCTTTTAAGGGTAAAATTGTCATTTTACCCTGATCGTTCAATAATCTTTGACTAATCATGATTAGTCTTTAATTAATTCTTGATAATCCCTTAGCAACCTTAATTAATCCCGTAGATTTGGGACGGGTCCTTACATAGGCCTTGGTTTTTTACACCGTATTGTTAGAGACGATGTCAAATTCCACATCCTCCAATATAATATTGTCCGCTTTGGGCCCGCCCCCTTTGGGCTCAACCCATATAGGTCCTCGTTTTCACGGTTTTACTTCTGGTGGGTCCCACCCTAAAACACGTCGCATTGGATAAAGAGGCTTCCACACATATAAGGTGCATCCCCCAAATCCTCTCGAGCAATGTGAGATTGCTAACCACGCCTCCAAGGCATGGGTCCTCACAATTCACCCTCATTGGGGCCCAACGTCCTTGCTAGTACAATCAATTCTGATGGAGGTTGGGCTCTGATACCAAAATGTCACGCCCCACCTCGCCCTAACTCCTCTAATACTATATTGCCCGATTTGGGCCCGCCCCATTGGGCCCAACCCACATAGGTCCTCGCCCTCACAGTTTTGCTTCTGGGGGTCCCACCCCCAAAAAGCATCGCATTGGATAAACTGGGCTCCCACACATATAAAACGCATCCCCCAAATCCCCCCGGGTGATGTGAGATTTCTAACCATGCCTTTAATGACAGGACCCATCCCAATCCCCCTAGGATTAACACGGGATGACCCTGCTCCCGTCTGACACGAAGTGTCAGACAAGAGAAATTTCCAACCTTTGCCCTCCCGGGCTATCAGAGTACGCCGGAGAAATTTCCAACCTTTGTCCTCCCGGGCTATCAGAGTACGCCAGGATCCGGAGGAGGTATGTGATATCTCGGTCTCTGCTACAGTCCACATCTGATGTCAACCTGAAGGGTATTAAAAACAGAAAGATTGTGAGTGGACAAAACAATATAAAAACATATTTCATAAAAGACCTTTATACCCTTCACTAAAAAGCATGCATGCATAGTAAAACCATTTATCCAAACAACCATATGTAGGGTCACAACCCCAACTTCCGTAAATACAAGTCACACGGGCTCCTGCCAAAACCATTTACAGAAAACCATAGCATCATAAACATATGTGGGATCTCAGCCCAAATCCATTTATCATCATAAAACACAATTTCCCAATCCACTTGAAATCATGTTTATCCATTATATTTCATATCCAAGAACCTGTCACGGTAAAATAAAGCTACGCGCGTGCTACCCGGGTCTCAATCCGAGTCTTCTCAAAGTCAAGGTCAATGTCCGCAGACCACTGATCCTACTCGAGGTATAGTAACCATAGCCTTCTTGAGAGTAAGGAACCCAACTGGGGGGTGACTCCACTCAGTCGGTGCTCTGTGACTACTCCGGGGTCCACCCAGGCCAACGACCCTCCCCGGAGGAGACAATCATGTATAAAGGATGGAATATGAAAACCTTTTGAAATCATTCTTTAAACCTTTCCAGGATTCATGCCCGGCCCCCATAAGCCGCCATGATCCATAAAATCCTTTCCAAGGGTTCATGCCGGTTCCCATAAATCGTCATGACCCGTAAATCCATTTCAAGGGTTCATGCCGGTTCCCATAACCGTTATGACCCGTAAAAATCATTTCTAGGGTCCCTGACCCGAAATCACCATCATAACACATAACTGGGCCCTGGGCCCTAGGCCCAAATCCATATACAAACTGGACCTCTAGTCCGAATTGTAAACCAACTGGGCCTCCAGCCCGATTCCGTAATTCAAATGGGTCTCATGCCCGATTCCATATTTCCAAATCCGAAATCAATTTAAGAACCAATTGGGCCTCCGGCCCGAGAACGTAACAAAAAGGGACATCGAGTCCGAGGGTTTCCGAACAAAGGGGTCTCGAACCCGAGTTTACCTTTTCAAATCCAAAATCATTTCATTAAATCATATCCAAAACCATAAGTACGGAAAATCAGTGTAAAACAAAAAAACCCATCGCCTCTTAAAGCGTGAAATCATATAATTCACAATCATCCAAATCAACATCATCGAATCACATTCATAAACCATATAAAACATTTATGCATGCATCATAGTTTAGAATTCAAGGTCCACTCACAGACTGTCCGAGCTGCTGCCTCGATTTGCGTGCCATAGGCTCTCCCGAGCCAATCGCTATCACCGGGACTCCCAAACCTGTCCAAATTTTAATAGAAGGTTACTAACTACTTAATTAACCTCCCATTAAAGCCTTGTAATTTTCCCGAACTTTTAACTATTTTTAAACCGACCCTAAACCTTTGGACAGCCCGAAACCTATCGAAACGATGTCTGATTGACACGAGAACAGTCCCAAAATCTTCGTTACATCGAATAAAAGATTTCATATGTTGAACACTTCCCCAAATTATGGCCCACGCGCCCCAAGAAGGTCCAAAACACTGTTTATCGTCACTAACCTCCAGCTGAACTGGTTTTACTGTTCATGCACTGTGCTGAACCGGTGTAACCGGTTCAGTGGTTTTCCTCACCTATTTTGGTCCGATTTCAACCCTAATTAATCCTATAATTCCTATTTCTTCATTCCCTATCATTTCCAATCATCAAAACAACCTAAAAACACCTAAATCCTATGGTTTAATTCTTGAACCATACGGTTCAAGGTTTCCAAAACCTCCCATGGCGTCCTACAGCCCCTAACCATCCTCTAAACCAGTCTAAAACCTTCCTACTAACCATTTTAATTCATTGAAAGCAACCAAAACAAACCATAATACATATATTGAATATAAATGGACTTCAGGCCTTACAGAGCACCCTCTCGGGTTTCTCCCCCTCTCACCGCCGTGGACGGCGGTTCAGGCTTCCAGCAGCCTCCTCAGTCTCTCACTCACTCTCTGGGTCTCATAGGTGATCATATGGGGTTGGGTTGGATGGGTTTAGGTTGTACAGAGATGGAGAATGGTGGGTGTGAGATCAGGTTGTGTTTGGGTTTGTGTTTGAAAATGGAATGGACGATGTATGTATCAATTTGGGTGGCCTATGGATGGGTGACACTTGTCACTCATCCATAGGGCAGGGATTAAATATTTGGCCCCACTAGAGTCCAAAAGTTAGGTTATTTCGTAATTCGTGCAATAGTGCACTTGAACTTCCGTGAACCGTAATTTCGCCGTCGAACGTCCGAATTCGACGTGCCGCCTGTCTATGGATTCGTATCGTCCCGATCTACGTAACGGTCCTTGGCCCCTGGCCATTGGACATCCTGGTTAAAAAGTCAACATTTGACCCCTTTTAACCAAAATTACCAAAATGCCCCTAAACTTCCGAACGTCATAACTTCCTCCTCGAACGTCGGAATTGAACCTACCACCTGTCTATGAACTCGTGACGTCACGAACTATGTCACGGTCAACGGTCAAAGTCCGTTTGACCTCCAGAATGAAAAGTCAACGTTTTGTCCACGATCAGGGGCAAAACGGTCATTTCGCATCGTTCATCCGATTTCGCCTAACTAATCACTGATTAGCCTCACTAATCGTGATTAGTCACTAATCTAATATAGGAATTTGGGACGGGTCGTTACATCTAAGGCACGGGTCCTCACAAACGAGGCTAAGGCTTAGGCTGGAAGCGGTATAGCCCTTCCCACGTAAGCTTACTCCCTTACATATTTATGGGCGAGCTCATCCCAATATTAATATATAGCCCATCTCAGTTTATTATATAGTCCATTTCAATTTTATTATATAGCCCAATTTGAAGTTTAAAAAAAAATCGCAGCAGCCCATTGCCCAACCCTAATATCAATATGGTTGTACAAATTGAAGTCTGTTGTAATTTTTTATATTATTATTATTTTCAAACTTTTATTTATGTATATAGATGTATTTAAGGGTAAGACTTAGGGGTGGTAATGGGTCGTGTCGTGTCGGGTTCGTGTCGTGTCATGAATTCTGTTTTACCCATTTATGCCCAACTCGAACCCGACCCGTTTAATAATCGTGTCAAGAATGTCCAACCCGAACCCGACCTGTTAATGACCCGTGTAACCCGTTTAACCCGTTTAACCCATTTAATAAACAGGTCATACTCAAAACCCAATTAACCTATGACCCGTTTGACCCGTTTAACCCATTTAACATGTTTAACCTATTTAAATTATAAAATTTAATAGATATTTATGTAGTAAATGGGTAGATATATGGGTTAGTAATGACACATTTATTAAATGGGTCAATATATAAGCCAATATACGGGTTAACCTGTTAACCCGAAATCTACCCATTTATTAAACGGGTTGACAGGTTATTAAACAGGTTAACAGGTTGACCCGAAACCCACCCGTTTAATAAACGGGTCATAACGGGTTGACCCGAAAATGACCCGAAATTTTAATCGTGCGGGTTGACCCGCATAAATTTCGTACGGGTTTCGAGTCGTGTATCGGGTCGTGTCAAAAATTGCCACCCTTAGTAAGACTCATTACATCCCCTGATTAGGTATATCTTTTTATATTTATTAATGACATTCACTTGTACCATCGAGTTCCTTCTAAATGTAATATGTAAGTTTAATCCATCTGAAATTTGGGTTCAGGAACCGTCACTAAGTATTGTACTGACTTTTTCAATCAGATAGATTAATCTGTCTACCGGATAGATTGACTATTTAGTTGGACGTTTGATGCGCTACCAGATTAAAACACCGACTATATTATACTAGCTGAATTATATTATAATAGGTGATGAAACATTTATATCATAAATATTAATTAAGTATATTAATATTATTAATAATAATAATTTATTTTAATTAATTAATTATATATTATTATTTATTAAATTAGAATGAATTATTATTTTTATTATTATAACTATTTATTATTATTATTATTATTTATTATTATTATTATTATTATTACATTTTTTAAGATTGTTAATAATCTGACTATTTAGTACAGATAATGTTGAGGGTATTATTTTAGTGTGTCTGGATCATAAAAAACACTCAACTTAATTAATACGAGTGATATCAAATACTGATTTCGTACTATATTATCCTATTCAGCCTCTTATAGAGCATGTCGAATATAACCATGAAGTAAAATAATGAAATTAAAACTTAATGATTTATTCTGATATTGATCCCAAATTTAGGGTGTAAAATGATATTTGGTTATAAATTATAATCAAACATGATAATGGGCTTCAATGGACGGGGCTGGAAATGTTCAGAATCGTGGCTGGCATACGTAGACAGCCCAAAAGGACCGCCAATAAGAGAGCCAACTTATTTTTTTTATTTTTTTTCCCACTTTGAGAAGAAGTGGAGATTGAGAGACAGAGAGAAGTGATCAATCCTATCTATTAAAATTGCAGCACTTAGAACTGAGTTTTCCGTAACAATGGCCACGAAATCGCAAATATTTACAGGACTGACCATGGTATCAACGCCTGCCTCTTCGTTCCAAGCCTCTTCTTCCAGCTCCAACACGCTTTCTATGGTCAGAAAACCTCTCACGACTTCCTTCTTCAATGGTGGAGGTTCGGACCTATTGCTTTACTCACAGTTTCAGTTAATGGGTTTCTCATATAATTTCATTTTGGGTTGAATTTCTATTGCGGTTTACGTATATGTGTCATTATTTACTCTGCGTGTGTGATTTTTGGACTTCCAGTAGAAAGAAAAGTAACAATGTTTGAATGTTATAACCCTTAAAAATTGGTTGGTTGTCAATCCAAGTAAGTTGTACTAAGCTTCGTAGAGCTGATTTTCTTATCTTCTAATACTTTCAGTGGCCAATGGGGAAACATTTACAGAGAACTAGTTGTTATTTTGGAATTTGGAAGAAAAAAAAAACCACTATTTTGGATACCCTCATCGTGCAGGGGAAATGAGAAATGAGGAGAGAATTAGATTTTGGGAAAGACAATTGTGTTGGGAATTTTCATTCTGTTTTTCGTTTCGGCTTCTCTATAGATTATATTCTTCTCATAATGTGTGAATTGCTACTTCATCGGTCACATCCTCTTACCCTTTGGGTGAAAATCATGACCTTGAACTGTTATAAATTCTCATTTGGGACAGTCATGGAAGAGAAATATAAGTATGCCAGGCTCTTCTTGTTCCATCTCAATTTCTTGTCAAGATGGGAACATGTGGGATTTAATGACGGAATGGAGTAGCTGATCCAGACGAGAATACACGAGTATGGCCTGTGTTTCTAGGTTTCTTAGATAATAACATGAACATTTTACTAGAGGAGGTAGCAACACTAGTTTTTTCAAGGATATACGCTTCTTTCTCTTAGAAAGGGAATATAAGATTCCTTAAAATCATCATAGTGTTTGTGAGATAGCATAGTTAAAAAACTATTTGAAAAGTGAGCAAAAATATCTTTCCATGCAAAATCTCTTAGTCCAAAACTCAAAAGCTTCACTAGTAGTAATAGAAAAAAACTGCCTATTATCCAATTAAATCTGCTGGGTTGAATTTGGATTTGGTGATGTCACCATCTCCTATAAATAGGTAGGAGTGTAATAATGTGCTAGATTTGTATCAATAAGAGAAACATTCATGTCATTGAGATGCCTGAAATCACAAGGAGATTATATCTACAAAATCCTTGCTCCTACTGATTTTGATCCGTGCTTAAATTTGATCTTCATCCACAAATTATATTAACATAAATCACGGTAGAAAATGCGCATATTTAGCCATTTGAACAATTTGGTATGATGTTTTTTTTAAAGTTTATATCCATTTTCTACGAAGGTATTGACATAGTGGCTATAGTATACTCTTCTGTTGAAATTATAGTTGGGTTGTGTGTGTTTTGTACGTCGAGGCATGCACTTTCCCTCTCTTTTTTTCCCTATGCGTACAAAATATAGGAACCAAATCTTTTGGATTGGAGATGTAAGCATTACAAATGCATAGATGGAAACGTGGCAGTGAAATGGTAATGTATTTTGATTGATTGCATTTCACATATGGAGATTAAAGTAAAAAGTAATGTTTTTGAGAATCAGATACTAAATTGAGGTCTGTAAACATTGCATTTCCGCACCTTTGTGAAGTTTCACAATACCGTGGATCCTAATCATATAGGTTATGTTGCTGCTCTAATATGCACTCAACTTTTCTTTTGGTCTTTTCCTTGTCAATCACCACCACCTACCATCCCCTAAAAAGAAGAAGACCTCAGTGCCATGTATCCTTATTTTTGTGAAAATTTTATGGCTTTTGGTGGTGGAGTTTATTCAAGGATTTTAAGAAATTGTGCCATGTCAGCTTTATTTTGGGTAGTCTACTGGAGTGAAATAGGCGAATTTTTTAGAATCACATAGGCGAGATAAAAAGGAGAGTTATTGATAAAAGTTCAGGTTCTGTTATACGTATGGGCTTCTCTTTTATGCTTTACGAATATCTTTTCTGTAGTTTTATTAAATTGGGGAGCTACTGTTGGATAAGTTTTAGAATTTTTATTTTGATATAGGAGGATTTTTTGGTAGGATTTTTATGGCTTTATTATACTTCTGGTTATCTAAGGGCTTGTCTGATAACCATTTGGTTTTTAATTTTTAGTTTTCGCTTTTTTGTGCTTAAGATATGGGAAATGAGGGATGAAGAAGAGCTAAGGAAGGATATCTTGGAAGAGATCGAGAACGCATGTAGAAGGAAAGTACCCAAAATGAAAACTAAAAACCAAAATCCAAAAACTATTTTTGTGATTTCACTTTCAAGATTTTGTAATCCTACTTCCTTTTTTATTTCTTATTTTTTCACTACACTTCTTTATCTCTCCTTCATATCTTACACTTTCTCTATATCTCAAGCACATAGAGTGAAAAGTGAAAGCCTTAAACCAAATGGTGATCTTATGTGCCCTAAGGTTTGTATTGCAGTTTTAACACTTTCATGAAAAGATCCTGTATTGCCTTTACTTCATTTCAGTGGGGGCTTTGAAAATTGAAGTGATTAGAGTTGCTCCTTCCAATCGACCGCATTATTCTAGACAACGTGGAGGTGCTCTCGGTGCCCGTATGAACCTGTTTGACCGGTTTTCTAGAGTTATCAAGGTGATATCTTATAAATTGTTAGTATTTTCACATAATAACAATATGATGGTCTTATTGTCAGTGATTGTACATTTTTCCTTCTCACTCAAAATTTACTAATTGCAGTCATATGCAAATGCAATAATAAGTACCTTTGAAGATCCTGAGAAAATCTTGGAGCAAGCAGTTCTTGAAATGAATGATGACTTGACAAAGATGCGTCAGGCCACAGCACAAGTAATCCTCATGTTCTCAAATTTTTTAATTTATTTTGTTTTTCTTATTACAAGTGTTTTGGAAAATTCTTAGAATCTCCTTGCTTCCCTTTTTGGCTATGTCATTTTATAAATTCTTCATGTTCTCTATAGCCCACCTTTCTATTTTCTTAATCTCTTTAACTTTTCATTTTCCTTATGTCTTCTTAACTGAAAAATTGAAGCTGTAAGTATATCTTTCATTAACGGTTAGTATTGGGAGCTCTGGATATACTTGGACATCTCATCTTTTTCTCTTCTGTCCATTGGCAAAGTGTTTAATCTTTTAAGATAGTGATTGTATTCTTTTATATGTTCATCTAGAATTGATCATCTCTCTCTCTCTCTCTCTCTCTCTGAAGGTCTTGGCATCTCAAAAGCGGATGGAAAATAAGTATAAAGCTGCTCAACAAGCTTCTGAGGACTGGTAATGCAGATGGGGTTGAAATCTTTTGTTCCTAAGAATAGAGGTGAATAATTGTTAAATTTGCGTTTATTGTCGATATAGGTATCGCAAAGCACAATTAGCTCTACAAAAAGGAGAGGAGGATCTTGCACGTGAAGCTTTGAAGAGGCGAAAATCTTTTGCTGTATGTCTGATTAGTTATATAAATTCATTATTCTGTTACTATTTTTTCTTATTTTCTGTCTCTATACTTTTGAGAAGTGTGTATAGGACCAAACTTCTTGTTGAAGCGTTAGGGAACATTTAGCTTCAGTCAGCCATTAAAAAATTGCTAACCAAATTCATAGAACAGCATGAATACAGTTTTTCCTTGTTTCCTTAAAGCCTAGTTTTTGGCTTGCCATCAAGCTGCCATAAAGTTCATTGTAAAGTTAATTATTTACCATCTTTAATTCTTTTCAGGATAATGCTAATACTATGAAATCTCAACTTGATCAACAAAAAGGTGTTGTCGATAATCTTGTGGCTAACACACGGGTAAGAAAAGTTATATTATTTTTTGCCATAATTGAGTTCTTAGATGATTAGCTTGACATTTTATTGTTGAAAGAGAATTTTGGAGAAAGATAATGTACTGCTTGCATGTGCATGTCCATTCTATTCCTTTTTCATGTTCAAAGAATAATGATATTACTCGTATAAATTTTTGGGTGAAATTAAATGCTTTATGTATGCTGTCTCAAAAGTGATGTTATGAACCTACGAGTTATAATCTAGGGAAAATCAAAACAAGTCTGGCAGAATCTTTCTTATCAACAAACAAAAGAAGGGAAAAAGAATGTTATTCTAAAATTAAGAAGGCGATAAATCTGGCAGAAAATAAAAGATCTTGCGTGTGTAGCTTAATTTTGTTCAGAAGAGCAATATTGAGGCTTGTTGGGTTCAGATCAACAGCGCATACTGTATTTGAAGATTTCATCAGATACTGAAATTGACTTTTTCCTTTTGATGGTAGCATTAAATGATCTAGTAAGTATAATTATGTAAATATCAATGCATTTGTTACATTTATATTACATGAGTCATGTTTTTGTAGCTTTTAGAGAGCAAGATACAGGAGGCAAGGTCGAAAAAAGATACCCTCAAAGCACGTGCTCAATCTGCAAAGTTCGTTTCTCCTACCATTTCTCACATTTCTTTTTACTTAGTTTGTTATCTCTCTCTTTTTCTTTATTTTAATGTAAAATATTTTGTGGGACGAACATAGTCTTGTATGGCCTTATTTGCTGGTAATGGCCACTTTGCTGTTGCTTCAGGACTGCAACTAAAGTGAGTGAGATGGTGGGGAATGTCAATACAAGTAGCGCTCTTTCAGCATTCGATAAGATGGAAGAGAAAGGTAAGGCAGCAGCTGTTCATTTGGAACTGCTTTATAAATTCATTCAAGCTTCGTTCTGCATTTCCACTCAAGCGCTGATCTCTGGATGGCCGAGGATGCTGTTGGATATCTCCATTACCTATATACTTTTTGATCACATAAGTATGTTTTGTTTTCTTCATTATCTGCTGCGGTGCTTTGAGGATGTGATCAAATTGAGTTTTGGGCAGTAGGTAGTAAGCTAATGTCATGTTTAAAAAAATCAGTGACTATGGGCCTTGTAGAAATGCGATTTTCTTCTTAGGTGCAATCATCTGGAGTCTAATGTTACAGATTATGCGAAAAGAGCAATGATGAACTGATAAGTCGGTTTTTGAACTTACTGAAACTCCATGAATCATATATTACGAAAGATGGGAAAGTATTAGAAAAAGTAGTCAACCAGCAATAAAAGGATTATAGTCAGAAAACGTAATCTCAAACTATGACTTATTTGTATATGTTGAATACCTCTCTGGACTTTGTTTTGACTGAAATTGGTGTAAAGATGGAGTCTGAAGTCTGCTTCAGAATGTACTGAAACAAAGTCAACACATCTTAGGATTTTCTGTGCCTGAGTATTCCATGAACTAGGCCATCTGTGAAAAAAAAAAATAGGTGTCACATTTCATAAGAAGGATCCATTGCCTGGTCATTTTAACAATTTAGCCAGTTTGTTTTGTGGAAATTATTTTAAAACTGTCTTTCTCAGATCCTTCTAGTCTTGATTTCGGGTGTCTTAGATTTATGTTCTCTGGTAAGACTAGACTTTTTCGACTTTTTCGACTTTTTCGTCAATATGAGTTTCATAAAATGTCTGATTTGATGTAGGAACTACCGATCGTTCCTTGAAGAATTGGATGAAGTGTTGTTGTGTGACAACACTACCTGATATTCTAACTGAAAGGAACCTGACTGATTTATTTGTGATTACGATCTCTCTCTCTTTCTGATCCTGACTTTTGCTTGTTCTTTCACTACCTGTAGCAATGTGCTAATTAAAGTGGTAGGAAATTTCCTTGTATTTCTTAATGATAACTTTACAGCATAGAAGACAATTATATACTAATGCTAGGTAAGACTAAGTAGGAAATACATACTTAGACTAGGAAGGAAATCATAGACCTAAACTAGGAAAGTATCTATAGGAATATATGTGCAACTCTAGGAAGGAATCAGGGAGATTCCTTTGACTTAGGATAACATAGGATCAAGGAGATCGATCCTCAATCTCCGTGGATTCTGGGGGATCCTTATTACGCCTCTGCAAGACGGTGGTGCCATCGGCGACGCCGATCTTGATGAGTAACAGTTGGAAACGCTGGCGGGGCAGCGACTTGGTGAGTGCATCAGCGATCTGATCATCAGTGGGCACGTGATGGACTTGTAGGAGGCCACGGGTGACCTGGTCATGGACGAATTGGAAGTCAATGTCTACGTGCTTCATCCTAGAATGGAGAGTTAGGTTGGCACAGTAGAAGGTGGTGCCGATATTGTCGTAGGAGATGGTGGGTTTCCCAGTGACTTGGAGGCCAAGTTCACGCACGAGGGACTGAACCCAGAGGAGTTCTGCGGTGGTGGATGCAACGGCGCGGTACTCTGCCTCCATGGATGAGCGGGAGACCGACCGCTGTTTGCGGGAGCTCCAGGAAATCAGATTGCCACCGAGGTAGACGAGGTAGGCTGTAGTGGATTTGCGGTCGTCTTGATCACTTGTCCAATCCGCATTAGAAAAGGCAGTGAAGGTGCTGAAGGAGTGGGCGACTGCGTGAAGTTGGTTGGATGCGAGGTGGTGGAGGTGTAGGCCGAAGAGGAGTGTGCCTTTGAGGTAGCGAAGCACACGCTTCAAGGCCTGCCAGTGGAGATCCGTGGGAGCATGCATGAACTGAGAGAGCCGGTTGATAGCATAGGAAATGTTAGGTCTGGTGAGGTTCAGATATTGTAGGCTGCCCACAACTCGACGGAAAAGGGTGGCATCAGCTGGAGGGGAGCCATCTTTGAGGTGGATGGGTGGGGAAACAGCGAGGGGGGTAGAGATAGGTTTGGTTCCTTCCATATGCACCAAAGTGAGGATGTTCTGGAGGCACTGGTGCTACGATAGGAACAGGCCGTCCTTGGTAGGGATGACTTCCACACCAAGGAAGTAGTGCAAAGGGCCCATATCCTTGACCGAGAACTAGCTGACCAGGGTTGTGATGAAGCTGGATATGAGAGCTGGGTTGCTTCCTGTAATAATAAGGTCGTCAACATGAACCAGAAAATAAATGGGGTGGGAACCTTGCCTGAGTAGGAAGAGGGAAGCATCAGACAGGGCATTTACAAAGCCCTGGGCCAGAAGAAACGAGTGCAGTTCCTGGTACCAGGACCGTGGGGCCTATTTGAGGCCGTATAGGGCTTTTTGGAGTTGGCAAACATAAGTTGGGTTGTGGGGATCCACAAACCCGGCTGGTTGGGCCATGTAGATAGTCTCATGAAGCGTGCCCTGCAGGAAGACATTATTCACGTCCAACTGACGTATGGGCCAGCCTTGGGTCACAGCGAGATGGAGAATGACCCGGAGGTGGTGGGCTTGACCACGGGGTTGAAGGTGGCTGAGTAGTCTACTCCTGGACGCTGGTGGTAACCCTTAGCCACCAGGTGGGCCTTGAACCTATCCACGGTGCCATTGGGATTTCGTTTGATCCGAAAGACCCACTTATTGCCAATGATATTCTGGTTAGGCTGTGGGGGGACGAGGGTCCAGGTGCCATTGCCAATATGAGCGTTGAGCTCATCGGACTTGGCTGCGCGCCACTGTGGATGTTTCACGGCCTGGGATACACAGGTGGGTGTAGGGAGGTCAAGGAGGGGATGAGCAGTGGCAGTGAGAGCATAGCTAGGTACAGGGGGGGACACAACCTGTTTTGTGGCGGGTGAGCATGGGATGAGTGGGGGCTGGAAGAGCTGGGGCCGTGGTGGTAGGTGACGCAGGTGGAGAGGCCGCTGGTGGTGGTGGGGAGGCTGAGGTTGGAGGCGGCCGGGGGGGGGGGGGGGGGTCGCCGTGTGTATGTGCGAAGAGGAGGAGGTGGTGGGGCAGTGACAGGAGGAGCAGCAGTGGTGGTGGCTGGCTGCTTTCTGTGGTGGTGTTGGGTGACTGGTTGAGCAATGGGACGGTCTGGACCGTTGCTGGAGCAGTTGCTGAATCAAGACCTGGTGGGGAAGACATGTCTGAGGGGCCGCGGTGAGGGCGGTTGTAGGAGTTGCCATGGGTGGCTTGGGCTGCATTGGCCGTGATGGCAGAGTGAGGGGAAGTAGGGGCTTCACGGGATGTGGCTGCCTCATGCTGAACCAGCATGTCGTGCAAGTTTTCAAACGAGACATATGTGTCTCGAGAGCGAACTGCAGCTGAGATGTCCTTGAAGGCAGAACCAACGCCATTGAGGACATAGAGGAGGAGATCATCATTTGAAAGAGGGGCATCGATGGCAGCGAGTTTGTCTGAAATGAGGCGAACCTCCTGCAAGTATTCAGTGATCGGCCGATTGTCATGTCGAAGGAGTGTCAACTTCTCTTTGAGGCCTAGAACACGGGCTCGAGCTTTGCTGGCATAGAGCCTTGTGAGGTGGGTCCAGGCGGCTGCAGAGGTTTTGGCAGTGGCTATCAGGGTAACGACATGAGGGGAAACGGAGCCAAGAATGGCATGAAGGATCAGCTGATCCTGGCGGTACCAGAGGGCATGAGGCAGGGTTTCAGTGGGGGGTGGGCAGGGGCGGGTACCGTCAACATATCCCATAAGGTCATAACCTTGCAGGAGGGTATGCTCTCCAAGGGAAAAAATTTGTTGCTGTGAGTTTTAGTGTAAACTGAGCAGCGTTAATGGGGATAAGAGAGGAAAAGGGATTGGTGGTATCGGTGTTTGGTGGTGGAGGTTGGATGACAGGTGGGGTAGGTGGAGCAGCCATTGAAGGAGGATGAAAAAGATAATGGGAGGTTTTGTTGCTCGGTGGAGCCTAAAGGCTTTGATACCATAAAGTGGTAGGAAATTTCCTTGTATTTCTTAATGATAACTTTACAGCATAAAAGACAATTATATACTGATGCTAGGTAAGACTAAGTAGGAAATACATGCTTAGACTAGGAAGGAAATCATAGACCTAAACTAGGAAAGTACCTACAGGAATATATGTGCAATTCTCGGAAGGAATCAGGGAGATTCTTTTGACTTAGGATAGCATAGGATCAAGGAGATTGATTCTCAATCTCCGTGGATTCTGGGGGATCCTTATTACTAATATGCTAGAACGATTGTGCTCTTCTCTAATTACTAAGCCCTTGCGGTCATCTCTGTTTCTTGCCTTTAGAAGTTATACTTCTACTCTTTACAGTCAAGTTCTTTCACTGGGTTTAGTTGTGGCCTTACTGCCCCCACCTTCAATATAACGAAAAGCCATGAGTATAGGAAAATCAATTTTAGCCATCACTTGTTTTTATTCAGTTAAATAAATATAAGGTGTAATGCGCTCTTGCGTGCTTGGCTTGAGATTATCAGCCATCTTCCCGTTAATGTGGGTTTTTTTGTCTGAATTTCAGTCATGCCGATATGTGTATTACACCAAGTGGATTGACTTTTAGTCATGTCGATGTGTGCATACCATGTAAATGGTCTATCATTAATGGGGAAAAATCTAAACTTGATATATTTGATCGAATGTATCCATTGTTGGGGCCACACCATGATGGCGTTCCATGATCGAACCGTCTAGTTTATAGATCCTCATTTAAAAATTATACCTGCAATGCAAAATACGAATTCATTTGTCCGTTAGATTATCATGAACATGCGTTGTTTAAGAGGAAGTATATTTTTGATCTTTTGTTGTGCTATTGTTAGAAGACTAAATAATTTTGGATTTTGGTGATTTTCTTTTTCATTACAAAATAATATATATATATATATATAAAAGTTTCCATTACCATATATATAATATAATGTGTTATATATAATGCATATCTCTCTATATGATATATTAATTTTTCTATTTCTTTTTTATCCGAATAGTCTTAGCAATGGAATCCCAGGCAGAAGCTCTTGGCCAGTTAACTACTGACGATCTGGAAGGAAAGGTACTCATTGTCTAGCCTATTTATTTCCGATTCATGCTTGATCTTGTGTGTCTACATGCTTTTCGGATTGATAAGAACTGGGAAGGGTGGGAAGACAATAGCAAGCACTTATGTTGAAAAAGATGATGTGGAAACAATGAAGGATCAAAGCTCAATAATCTGTGAAAGAACTTGCAAATTCCAGCCGTATTAGCAAAACATCCATCTTTTTGGGGGAAAAAAAACAAGAGAGTAGTGCATCCATCTTAATATGGTAGCTAGGATTTTGGCGCAGATGTAAGTATTTGAAGTAAAATGCATATCATGCATAGCTACATACTCAAAGTTTTACATGTTAGCTACATTGAAGCTGAGATGGTGCTGAAAGCAATGGCTTGAAAATAATTTTCAATGCTCTATTACCATATTAGTCTGATAGATTTTTTGTTCTCGGTCAAAACATATTTTAGAACGCTCATAAGTTGAAAAGTCAAACATTTCCTTGAACTCCCTGAATAAAGTGCCCCAACTCTAAACATACTAGTAACCTAAGAGCAACTCCAATGGGGAGTTGTAAATTGGGTGTTGTAAAACCACTTTACGATCTCTTTTACAACTTTTCTGTTGTAAACCTCAGTTCTTCCCCTTTGACAGCATGTATATGGCATCCGTTGGGAGTGTTATACTGTGAAATGGTGTAAATGTTGCTATACGTTATGGTTTACAACACCAATTGAGATACGTCAAAGTGCGCATATCCTAGTGCTTCCATTAGAATTAGGTTAATTGCTTAGGGTCTAGCTCTCAAAAGAATCATTTTAAAACTCTAAATGGTGGCACATGGTGGATTTTCTTTGGTGTAGAGTAGAGGATGGTAGCAACCTTCCTTTTCTTTGATATGGGCAGAATGGAAACTTTACCTTTTCGAAACTTCAACAAGTTGATTTGTGAGTTCAAGCTATATGTAACTCCCATCCTCATTGACCTAACTTGAAAATGAAAATATAGATTGATTTAGTATCATCATTGAAATGTTTCTCGACTAAAGACTAATTTTCTATATATGCTTGTGAATCGACTTTGTTGCGCAACCCAAGACTGAGAGTTACGATTTGTGGGGGTGTGAAATTCAATGTTGGGAGACGTTTGACAAATGATATCATCTCACTTGATTTAATTGAGATATTGATGCATTGATTGAAGGATCTCCCATCGATGGAAGGATCTGCATGACTTGTCATTAGTAATATGGCAATATGGCATTGATGGAAAGTGGGATGTCTGCGGTTATTCAGGGGAAGAAGTGACATTTTTGTATAAAATAGAAAATTGAGGACTCTCTCTTCCAGTTTGTTTTGCTTAACCCTTGAATTATAAGCGAATTGCACAGTTCCCATGAGAGCACAGTTATGGTAAAATGATAAATGGTCTCTAGAAGAAGTGGTGATTGTACTGGAGTAAACTTGTAAACAGTGCGTCTTAATATAGAAGCTGCTTACAACCTGACAGTGATAGAAATAAAAAGGATTGAAAGTTTTTGATTATGTATGATTCTTTGGAGTTACCATACTAGTAATTTTTTGTAGGACAATTTGAAAATTGAGGTTTAGTTGCTTTGTATATTTTCAGGTCCATGCTTCAGAAATATAACAATAATAGGATTGGACCCTTGGACGTATGTTTTGCAGTTCAGCTACATTGTTTAGATTATACCTTTTAGGATTAGGTATTTATTCATTTGGAAATGAGCTTCTGTCCAAGGGAAGAAATGCCCATTTCAAGCAGTGATAAGATTACACTGCACTCTTATTTTCTTCCTAGTAGTATGGCTTATCACTTTTTCCTGTTTTTGGGGGTTTCTCTTGTGAAAGTGGATTTCTTACCATTTCTTATCTACCAAAATTGCAGTTTGCGTTGTTAGAGGGCTCTTCAGTTGACGATGATCTTGCAGACTTGAAGAAAGAACTATCTGGCAGTTCAAAGGTAAGCCTTATCATGCTAGAAAAATATATTTTCTTAAGACTATCCCACCAAGTTTCGGCTGATATAGTTCCATGAACTAGGTTCTCAAAATAAAAGTTTCTGCCCATTGTTTTGTTACTTATGAGCTGTCTAATTTTCTTAATTTCAATGATGCTCTATTTGATTGACCAAGAAAACATCAACAGAAACTGTGGAAGTCTAGTCATCTGGTTTGCAATGTTTTTCCCTTTGCTTTTTATTTTTTTATTTTTTTTCTTCTTCTGTTGTTTCGTACCAAATCTCAGTAAACTGTTTTTGCTTCTTCTCTAATGCTCTTCCACTTGTTTCTTTCCATTGTTCTTTCTGTTAAGAATGAGATGAGCAATTCAACAATTTTTCTTAATGGCTTCTTAACGACCGGGGTTTTTTGTTTGTCACTCCAAACAGAAAGGAGAGCTCCCGGCCGGAAGAACTGCTTCTCCTAGTGCGAACAAGGCATATCCATTTCGGGATTCTGAAATTGAGATGGAGCTTAACGAATTGAGAAGAAAAGCCAAGGACTTCTAAATTTTGGTGTGCAGACCCACAAATATTGGAGAACTGGTTAGCATCTGTATAGCAGAAAAAAGGTGGACAGATTAATTGTAGTATAGCTAGAGGCAACTCCAATGAAATTGCTTTATTTTTGTTATAGTGGGGGCCGTTTTTCGTGATGGTATTTCGTAATTGAGATCTGCAGCAAAACCAGTTTCTGGGTTATGTAGGTGGAACAAACTACCTCTTAGTGTACATTTTCGGATGTTTTTTGTCATCTCTTCTATCCTTGTAGAATATTCAAAGAAAGCAATATTTCTTTCGTTCTCTACGCTTCCCAAGTGTCGTGTTATACTTTACGTTTAAGCATGTGATGCGAATAAGGGGTACTCTAAATTCAAGACTCCACGCAAGGTTCCTCTTCCTCACAACCATCTAACATACTTACACAATTTGAAATTTGATAACTAGGAAAAACGTTACCCATAAAAATTGACTAGAAAAAAATTGCCCAATTACCCATAAAAAATTTGACTAGAAAAAAATTGCCCAATTAATTTGAAATCTTAGCAATACCTCAAAACTCAAAATTTTGACTAGAAAAAGGTACCCAATAATTTGACTAGAAAAAAGGTACCCAATAATTTTGAAATTTTAGCAATACCTCAAAAAATGTGCCCAATAATTTTGAATTTTAGCAATACCCCAAAATACCTGAGTTCCTGGTTTGTCCTAGAGCTTAGAAGCTCTTACGCCATCCACAATGAGGAGTTATATCCACCTTAAACTAGCAAATTTCAATTTTGTTTTAAAAAAACCATCACCAATGGTGATATTTTGGGTTATATCCACCAAAGCTTTCAGTGAGGTTTGAGCTGGAGGTTGCCAAAATTAAGCTCCAAAATGATAAGCCGATTGTTTTATAAGTTGCAACAAAAAGGTAAAAAGTGAGATTTTAATCACTATAATTCAACTAAATATCTAGTTATATATATATATTTAAAGCTACAATTTTGAATTCAACTCAGTTACTTGATATCAAGCATCCAGTTTGATTTTCACTTGTAAATAAAACATTATACTTGTATTAAAAGATTAATCCACTCGTTTCTTGTATATATTTTTTATTTTATAGTACTTTTCTTGTTATTTTTTCACTATGATATATTATTATGCTTCAATTAAAATTTCATAACATATACGGTATCCACATAACTTCCTCATTTGCTTAAGTTTGTGTTTTCAATTTTTTTTTTTCACATTTCTTCCCTTAATTATTAGCCATCTCTCACAAAATTAAATTATAACGCTAGGAAACATATAACTATTTGACCGTTAAAATTGCAATAAGAGAACCTGATCTAACCATACATATAAGATGTAATCTTAGCTGTCAAAAATTTGAAATTTTTAGGTTAAAATGTTTAGATAAAAAATTATAGAGCAACATAAATAAAAATTAATGAAAATAATAATTCACTACATAATTAAGTTTTTATATAATAAGAATATCATCTTTAATATAGTCCCAATAAATATAGACTCAAAATTGTGATCAATATACCATGTAGCCCTAAAGATTCCTTTTGTAGCTACATTTGGAGCTACATCCGCTATAGATACAGCTCCAAATATATATAGACCATCATTGTGGGTGGCCTAAGGTAGGATGCACCCTAAAAACATAAATCTGGCTTAAACTTCAAACCACATCCGCTATAGATACAGCTCCAAATATATATAGACCATCATTGTGGGTGGCCTAAGGTAGGATGCACCCTAAAAGCATAAATCTGGCTTAAACTTCAAACAACATGATTTAATTTTTTAAGGGTATACTTAGAGGAGCTTTTAAATACGTACCTAACTAGTTAATTAATTAGGAAGGGAGCGCACATGCA
This sequence comes from Prinsepia uniflora, assembly GCA_032719365.1. Lineage (NCBI taxonomy): Eukaryota > Viridiplantae > Streptophyta > Magnoliopsida > Rosales > Rosaceae > Prinsepia > Prinsepia uniflora. The sequence continues at coordinate 29,475,397 of CM064874.1, forward strand.
ATATCTAAGCATAACAAAAAAAAAAAAAAAAAAATTAAACCTCTAAACAATTACAAATCCCTCTAAATATCATTGCATCTAAATCTTTAATATTTTAAAAATCCTCATTCGAACATAGCCTTACGGAACCATGAGAAAAATCACGATTCCAAAACATTGAATTTCAATTCAACAGATAATAAGCACGAGGTACACAAAAAGAAGTGTCATTTTTGAGTAAATTGAATAAATTAATTGTTGAAATATTCAGAGCAGCTGACAAATTCAACGGTTAGATGAGAACTGAGAACTGAGAACTGAGAACTCATGTGGTGTAAGCATGAGACTATATATGTATGTATATATCTATGTATGTGTCCTCCTCAAATGCTTGGTCAACACGTAAACGCACACACGTCCACGCCCGCCAAAAACCCACCTACCAAGACCATCAACTACGTTAAATCTTAAATATTAATTACGTACTACTATAAGTACATATATACATGCGACACTCAAAAGCACTAAAAAGCAAGGTCTCCTATTTATTTATTTCTTTGAAAGATGGGTGCCAACAAGATAAGTAGCCTATGGGTCCTCTTTGCGATGTTGGTGGCTGTCTTATTGGCCGCGCATGCTTCCATCCAAGTCCAAGCCACCAGATTGTTACCGGGTCAGGACTTCGCCGGAGCTAACCACTTGGAGACATACCCATCATCGTCATCGTCATCGTCGTCGTCGTGGGTGTACGACAAGGCTAAGCTCACAATGGAATGTTGGCTTCAGCGGCTAGCTTCAGGACCTAGCCCTAAAGGGCCTGGTCACTAGCATGTCTAAACATACTTAAACCTTGTTTGTAAATTCCAGTGCAAAAGGTATCCACACCTTAAATTTATAGGGTATTCTTTAATTTTTCCCTTCAAATTTTCTTTCTTCAAAAAAAAGGAAAAAAAAAAAAAAGGTTGGTAACTTGATTGGTATATGCATACATACATCATACATATATACGTTCCATGCAATTGTAATTTTTGCATGTAGAGCAAGTGTAAATCAATAAAAGTAATCATCCAATTAATAATATTCTTTTATTATTAAAAGAAAGAAACCCTTCACATGAATATAGCCGTTTCAGCGGTCGCCGCTCTAACCCCCTCAGCCTCCTATGTCAGTGCTCTTCATCCTCTTTCTCTACCTCCTATGCACTTGGTCTCCATGATCGTCTTCTTATTCGTCTTTGTCTGATGGCTTACTTGTTACTGCTACCAGAGTAGCCCCGTCGTCTTGTTCAAACCACAGCTTCGACGGTAGAGTCGTTGTGGTCGTGTTGAGCCGGTTTTGGACTGGTCTCAGTTGTCAGAAGCCAGCATCCCCCGCGCCCCACTTCTTGCACCCAGATTTAAATTCTGGGGTCGGTTTGATTTTCTGCTGCCAAAGTTGGGATTTTGTGGGTCTTGAATTTTTTCTTGTAAAATTCCATCTTTCTGATAAATTTTGGTTTTTGGAGCTATATATGCTGCAAACTGTGGAGGAGACACAATACAAGTAATTGTAGCATCAAGAAGAAAGATGATTGATTTTTGTTCTTTGAATCGTATGATGGGTCAAGTTAGATTATGACTTTGTAACAGTTTCCCTTTGTATTTTAATTGACTTTTTTTATTGTGGTATCAATTGATCATGATCTTGAATCATTCTAACAATTATCCAGTTTTATTATTAACTTTATTGATAAAATTTTAACACAATCTATGATGAAAACACTTATTCAAGCTGTACATATAGGGTAAATTGGAAGCATTTAGAGTGGTTTGTCGTACTGACGACTTTAGTGCTAGACTAAAATTGCCTTTTTATTCAAATAGAAAGCATGTACTGTATGGATCAATGTTGAAGGAAGGTTGTGGCATTTATCATGTTTGTTTCGAACAATAGTTGTGGTGGGCATCTTCATTCGAATGAGCTAAGTGGTAGACAAACATATATCAAAATAGAAATTGGTTATCATACAAATTGGTCATCATACAAATTGGATATTGGATATACGTATTGAAGTCATTTTACTATTGTCAATGATTTTCTTTTACGCATATTTTGACAAAAACGATACAAATTATTAACCGTACGTATTACTAGATTTATATGACAGTGAAAGATAAAATACGCAAAAATGAAAATGGAAGGGAAGAAAGAAAACTTTGCAAGGTTTGGTATCCATTTATATAGTGATTTTAGGACCAAAATTTACACAAGAAGAACATAAAAGCATAAAAGAAATAAAAACATCAGTTTCAAACATCAACGCTATTACAAAATTAATAAGATTTGACAACGTTAAAAGAAAGATATACTTCAAACTTGTTTCCTTTTTGGAATCTCATTAGAATGCATTGAAGCTCTCTAGACCCATCCCAATCCCCCCGGGATTCCCGTGGGATGTGCCATGTTCCCGTCTAACACCACGTGTCAGACAAGGGATAAACCTCATGTAACGTCCCGAAAATTCAAAGAAAGTAAATTTGTAAAATAATATATGAAATGACTTTTTTACCCTTGTAAATAGTATGGTCAAAGTTGACTTTTTAAACGACACGTGTTTTTCACGCAACTCGAGGACCATTAGATAGATCTCGATTCCCTGAGTCCGTAGCGGCACGCTGAAATTGGACTTCGGATGAAGGAGTTATGGTTCTAGAACGAGGAAGGGCATTTTGGTAATTAACGATGTGAAGGAAGGGTAAAATGGTAATTGGACGGTGAAATCAAAAAGTGGATATTTACTGTAGCCGTTTAATTAAGTGTTAGTTGTTTGAGTTGGCTATTTAATTAATTGAGTGATATACTTGTTAGTCGTTTAAGTAATGGAATGATACAATAGATGGCTGTTCAATAGCTGATTAATTGTTTTAGTGACAATTGTCACTAAGAAGGGACAGATTAGTGGCTCGGTTAAGCGTGAGTGTGTGCACATGTGTGGTCGTGGGAAAACAACACCATTTGCCGTTTGAAATCGATCATTTTTGATTGAACTGATGAACTAAGGTAATTGATTTGCCGTGAGGAACTGAGAGAAAACAGAGACACTGGAGTGATTGAGGGATCAAAATTGAAAGGAAAACAAAGAACACAGAGAGGAAGAGGCCCAGAAAATCGTGAATTTCAGAAAAATTGAGGGAAAATTCGAAGTTTGATTTGTGAGTTGAGAGGAGCCAAACAAAGATTAAAAACAGCCTTCTGGACTCATTTCGACTTCAACCATATAAAAATCGAAGGCGTTTGATCGTGTTTCGACCGGGAACTGAAGTTCCAATTTCTGGAAAATTCGAGATTGAGTACGAGTACCTACAGGTAAGGATTTGTGCAATTGATTATTGTAGAACGTTCATTTCAGTCTTAAGATGCTTCTGTATCAATTAATTAGAGAACTAAGTCGAATTGAGTGAGATTAGAAATTTGAAACCGTTTGAATGTTCATTGGCGAAGTAATGGATTAAGAGCTTGATTGGTGTAATTAATGATGAAGAACTTAAATTGAGATAGAATAGATGAATTTCGGTGGAAGAATTGGAAGAAATAAGCTGGAATTGAAGGAGATTGAACTGGGTCGTGTCGCGGGTTCGTGACCCGTTTAGCAGAAATACGGGTAAAGAAGATGACACTGTAGCGTTACTGTGCAGGGCGCGTGGCTTCAGGCGCATCCCCTTTTGGCGGCGCGTGAGGCAATATTTCCAGTCAAGGTCAACATGTGATTTTATCCTTTCACTATAACGAACATTTTGGGACAAGTTTTGAGTCAATCAGACGTCGTTTCGGGATAGTTTTGAGTGTTCGAAAGTTTAGGATTTTAATTTAATTACGTTGAAAAATCCCGAAAAATTGGGGAAATTAATGTAAGCTTATTGGAAGTGATTGTGACCCGAAATTATGATCTTTGACAAGCCAGAACATTCATGAGGAGTCCGGGGAGCGTGCAGGACACGATTGATGCGTTTGGACTTCGTGAGTGGACTTTTGTTTTCTAATCGAGCATGCATAACTGTTTTTACTCAATCGTTTTATATTTCTACATATGATTTTATGTTTATGATTATGACATTCTTGCTTTACGTGATGGCACACTTTTCGATGTGATTTATCGCATTCTTACATATTTCGAGATTATGGTTTCTCCTATACTTTGATGATGGTTTGATGGATGATTTTATATGATTTGTGCATATTATGTTTTAATGATGTTTTGATTATGATTTGTGAATGTGATTTGGAATCTGAACGTGAAATTCGAACATGAGTCCTATTTTGATAAAATGTGATTTCAGATTAGTTTTGGAGTCTGGATTACGATGGATTCTGGATTTGTTATAAACTTACACATGGTTTTGGGTTTAAAGACCCGTATATGGCTGGATCTGGTTTTGGGTTTAAAGACCTGGTTGATTGATGTGACGGGGGAGGGCCCTTGATTGATATGTTTTGAGTTTAAAGACTTGGTTACTTTGATATCCCCGAGGCCTATTGATTGTGTTTGAGTTTAAATACTCGTTGATATCCCGGGAAGAACTTGATATATGAGTTTAAAGACTCAGATAGATCCAGCATGTTTGATTTATTGATGTTGCATTCAGTTTTACATGCTTTTATGACTATCTTCTGTAACGGTTTTTATACGGTTCATGTAATTGTTTTCAGATACTTAGTTATGCATGCGTGTTTGAAAACGGAGGGTGAACCCTGATTTCATTTAAACTCTTTTCTATAACTCTTTATTTTTAGTCCACTCACACTTTTATGTTTTACTACCCTCCAGGTCGTGGTGCAAGTTTTGGGGCTAACGCCGAGGCAGAGGCATAAAGTTTTCCCATTTTGTGTATAGTTAGCTCACAGAGTAGGGTTTTATGCTTATCTTGTACAGTTAACTATGCTCTGTGATACTGTTGACTTGTTGTATCGTACGATCTCCATGGTCTGACAATGTATGTGATGTAATTACTATGTTTATATTTGGTATATGTGTTCGATTGTCAGACGGGAGTAGGATGTTTCCGGATTATTGAGGTGATACTCGGGGTGGGTCCTGTCACCTCACCTTAACCCGCTTGGGGTTATCCAGAGTATGCCAAGATCTGTGGTAGTGTAACGACCCGTCCCGGGAGTCAAGATTAGTGAAGTGATTAGCGACGGATTAGCTGAGTTAATCGGTGGTTAGTTGGGTACTTTTGGACCTTGGACGTAGAATGACGATTTTGCCCCTAGTTGGGCAAAATATTGACTTTTAGTTCGGGCGGTCAATTGGACATTGACCGATGACTGTGACGTAGTTCGGGACGTCATGAGTCAGTAGACAGGTGGCCCGCCCGATTCTGACATTCGAGGAGGAAGTTATGTTGTTCGGAAGGTTAGGGGCATTACTGTAATTTGATTAAAAAAAGGGGAAAAGTTGACTTTCCGTACGACAAGGTTTTTACACGTAGACGGAGGACCGTTAGGTAGATCTCGTCGTCTTGAGTTCAACAACAGGCGGCATGTATTCATCGGACATTGGACGGGCGAGATAGGGGTCTAGAACGGCGAAGGGAAAAATCGTAATTTGGACATCACAAGGGTATTTTGGTCTTTTTGTGACAGGACCCGCCCCGATCCCACAGGGACCACAAGGGGACGTGCCCTGCTCCCGTCTGACACCCAATAATTCATACCAATTTTAACCTCAAAACATCAAATGCATAAATAACCAAATCAAAGTCATACATCAAATTCGAATTAAACGAATGTCAGACAAGGGATGAAATCCAGAATTACAAGTTACGAGCACGACTCAATAGTAAACCTGCGGGTACACCACCCAACAGGGGTTTAGGTACGCAGAAGTAGATCTATGCCTCAGCCTCAGGTTCCTCCTCTACCTCAGTATCACGACCTGGAGGGGTTACCAAAAACATTAAGGGTGAGTGGACTGAAACTCAAGTTTATAAAATCATTTGATAAGTAAAACATATAATTTACCCCTCCGTTTTCCAAACATGCATGCATCCGTAATTAAAACCATCAATCATATAAAATGAACCATAGGGCATATAATAAAATCATAAGTATAATTTTAGTTGCTGCACTATACACTCCAATCTCGACATCCCTGATGTCTGACGTCCCTGACGTCAATAAGGTCACAATCACAAGGCTACGCGTGCCACTCGGGTCTCAATTTCCGAGTTCAATCCCCGAACCCCGTTTGGGTACAGCATCCCCGATGCTTAGCGTCATAGACGCTGGACGTACTAGACGTCCGTGACCTCATCCGGAGGAGACAATACAATATGGAAGGATCTATACAGTACAGTACCAAATACATTTTATTGATATCCACATGCAAAACATATATATATACATAGATAAAATCCAATCCATCTTTAAGTTTCGTCAGACGGGTCTCAAGCCCAAATATCGTGAAACGTGCCGTAACCATAATTTCCATATCATCAAAACCATTATTGTTTTTAGCATGTGAATAAGTATAATAAAACCAGAAAACATTTATGCACGCAAGGGTTTAAGAAAATGGCCCACTCACAGTACAGTCCTGCTGAAAACAGAGCGTTTACCCTCGATCTGGTACAATTACACAATCCCTGTCACATCCAAAGTATACGTAAGGGTCAATACAAACCCCTAACATTTAACCATGAAACCCTAGACTGAAATCGGTCCGGAAAAGCCCCCGAACGCGCTTTCCAAGGCAATAACTCTCATTTTGATCAACTTAATGATCTCCGATCGACCCGAAACCACCGCCATTGGATCCGGATCGTCGAAACCTAAAGAATGGTGGTGGTCCCACCAAAATCACTGTTCACACGCGCCCCCATGCGCCTGGTCAACCCTCTGGTCAACCGTGCTACAATACTGCTGACGTCAGCATGACGTCATCACTGACAGTGTCAGAGGACACGTGTCAGCAGTCCATTGGTCTCTGGTCTGACAGTTCTCTGACATGATGACGTCATCATGACGTCACTGCTGACGTCAGCATGATGACGTCATCAGCTACAGTAACCGGGTCAGAGAACCGGGTCACCGCAGACCCACGGCTCGACCCGATCACAGATCGCGATTCCGATCACCATTTCAGGTGAGATTTGTTCCTATGGACTCGTCTCAACCTCCTCAACGGTTCTGTGCAATTAGAACTAGATTCTATGTTGGGAAGACTACCTGAAAATCGACGCGAAGGTTGGCTGCCGGTTCAGGTTATCTTCTCCGGCGAGTCGTTGAGCTTCCAGCCACGTTCCTTGGTTCAAACTGGTCGTCAAGGTCCCATAAATGTGTCCTAACAACAACCAAACAATTCCAACGTCAAAAACAGACGTTTCGAAGCAGGGAAGGAAATCGGGTACTCACGGGTTTTTCGTCCTATCGCCGCCGTACACCGTCCAGATCAGTTCCTCGTCGTCCTGTCGTCACGGTGAACCCAACCGTATGTTGGTTCGAGTCCCAGAGTGAAGGTTTGGATGGTTTGGTGACTTGGGCTGTTCGGGTTTCCTTTTCGGGTATGAGGGAAAACCGGCCGTGCAGGGTGGCCGTGGAGTGGTGGCCGGCGTCTGGGGGTGGCAGTTGGCCGCCTGGTGTTGCCGTGAGTGTGAGGTTGAGAGGTGAGGTGCTGGAGTGTTTGTTCGAAGGGGTAGCCGTGCTCACGGTTTGAGAGTAGTGAAATGTGAGAGTGAAAAATCTGAGAGTTTTAAAACAGATGGCTGGATGGAATGAAGGGCTGAGATTTAATCTCAGCATAGGATCAATGGTGAGGATTTAAGGAAAAGAAAATAATAAACTAACCTATTGGCCAACACAGATCCTTGTTTTGGGGAATGTAGGGGATGAGTGACACTTGTCACTCATCCAAGGGTCCAGATTGATTTGATTAAAGTAATCAGATCCCATTAAAAAAATATTATTTTAATCCGGTTCTCGGTTGGTTCGGTTAAATGCGAAATACTTCCGTGACCATAACTTCCTCGTACGAAGTCCGATTTCGGCGTGCCGCCTGTCTACGGACTCAGGACGTCGAGACCTACCCAACGGTCCTTGAGTCATGTGAAAATTAGTTTCCAAGAGAAAAGTCAACATTTTCACCCTAACCGTCCAAATTACGGTAATGCTCCTGGACTTCCGATAGCCATAACTTTTTCCCTGATCGTCCGAAACGGACGTGCCACCTGGCTATGGACTTGTGACGTCCCAAACTACGTCACGGTCAATGGTCAAAGTCCATTGGACCCACCAATAAAAAAAGTCAACAATTTGGCCATACAAATCCCAAGGGTAAAAGCGTCAATTCAAACATTAATTTACAATATTAAAATCCTCGAATTTCCGGGGTATTACATTTTGTGCCTTGGGATACATGCAAACAGATTGGGACAAGTGTACATGAGGGATTGGATATTTTGAGAGGGGACCATGGGATGGTGGACACGTGGGCTGTGTGTAGTGGCTTCTAGGGTGCACGGTGCAATTATTTGTGTGTGTGTGCATCGTGTTTGTTCGAAGAGGGAAAAACAGAGACTGGGTAGAGAGGGAGGAATCGATCAATTGCTGGGAGGTGTGACCCTTGTGAGTGTGTGAGTGTGATCAGAGGGAGGTTGAGAGTGTAAGGACTGAGTTGAGCAGATTGAGAGTCGAGTGTTGGTGAGTGAGGAGAGGGTGAGTTCTCAGGAAAACAGAGAAGAATCGAGGTGGTGGTGTTGCTGTGCTCAAGCAAACCGTTCAAATTCAGGGTGTGGGAGAGATCAGATGACAGAGACGAGGCATTGGACGGGCTGGGACATGGCGGCATTCACGGCAGTGCACAGACAGGTTCGGGAAAGCCGAGGACAGCTGAATGGCCAGGGGACGGCTTAAGTGCGCCCGTATCGAGACGACGTTAGAATGGTCTGTGAGTGGACTTTTCTTTCTAACTCTTGATGCATGCATATATGTTTTTATATGTTCTCAATACTTTATTCTATGATTTGATTTATGATTGTGATGGTTTACGGTTTGTGCACGTTTTTCGAGGAAATTACGGTATTTCACGTTTTACGAGATTTGACGGATATTGTGATTTAAACTTGGTTTTAATGATTTGATTTTGGGATTTGAAATATGATTTGATTTCGGAATTTGAAATACGATTTGATTTCAAAGAAAGTAAAAGGATTTTGGAAAGTGTTTTCGGGCTTGAAGCCCAGTTCAGAAAAGTGATTTTAAGAAACATGATTTCGGGTTTTGGAATCGGAATTCCAGATGACGATTCGGGATTCGATTTGGGACTTGAAAGTGGATTCCAGGTTTGGGTTCGGAATGGTTATTCCGGATGCCGGCTTACGGAATGATGGATGCGGACTCGGATCTGGAAAGGAGATGGATATGAGTTCTGGGTTTGGATTCGGGATCCTGATGAGATTGCGGATTCGGATTCGGAAATGGAAAAAGGTTTTTCAAATGGTTTTGGATTGGATTTGCTGGATCTGGTTATTGGGTTTAAAGACCCGGATTATGATTGACGGAGGACGGGCCCGGATTGAGTTTAAAGACTCGGGAGTTTAAAGACTCGGATATATGGATATTTCCCCCGTAGGCCTGTTGAGTTTAAAGACTCAGGAGTTTAAAGACTCGGATTATATTGAGGCCTGGATTGAGTTTAAAGACTCGGGAGTTTAAAGACTCGGATAGATCCAGCAGGTTCGATGAACGGAAATGTGGAATGGTTTTCAATCATGGTTTTCCGAGGTTTTGGGTTATGCTCGGATGAAATGGTTTTCGTTGGTTATAATGGTTTTTGGTGGTTTTGGGTTGAGGCCCGGGATTTGGAAAAAAGGAACTTGTGTTCGGTTTTTCTTATATGGTTTGTTTTACCGGAAATGGTTTTATGACATGAATTTGATATGCATGCATTGGTTTTTGAAACGGAAGGTATAAATGTCATTGTTTTATGAAATGTTTTTGAACTTCTACTTTATTTTTGTCCACTCACAGTCTTTTCGTGTTTTTGATACCCTCCAGGTTGATGCGGCACGGGCTGTTGGTCGAGAGAGACGGAGACATCACACGTACGATCCACAGTAGACTTTGCACACTCTGGGAAGTTCGGAAGTTTTTGGACGGTCGGATCGAGAATCCCTTGTCCGACTTACGTGTCACATGAAGGTTGGACGTCAGTTTAGCCTTCGTGCCATGCGTAAGTTAGACGGGATCGGGATTTATCCCTTAATCCTGGGGGATTAGGGGCGGGTCCTGAAAGGTAGCATGTGATGTCTCATCTTTGCTACAACCCGTATCCACGATCAACCTGAAGGGTATAAAAAACCACGAAAAAATGTGAGGGGACGAAAATAAACAGTTTAATAAAACACATTTCACCGAAAGACATTTATACCCTTCACTAAAAAGTATGCATGCATTCGAAAACCATTTATAATCATCATTTCTTTTAAATCAAATCATAGGCTTTTCAAATCAAACCTCAGTGACAGCATTTCTCAATCAAAGCCATTTCTTTCCTCAAATCATTAGGGCCTTAGCCCAAAACCATAAATCCATGTGGGAACTCAGCCCAAAACCAATCAAGTCGGAACTCAGCCCAAATCCATAAAATACAGGTGTACCAATCCTTGGCATCCCAGATGTCTAATCAATATTGTCACGGTCATAAGGCTATGCGTGCCCCTCGGTCTCAAGTCCAAGTCTCCCCAAGATCCACCCAAGTCAATGACCCTCCTTGGGGGCGGAGGTTTTAATCTCTAGCAATCCTAATCATGAGCCTTTCTACGGTCTTTCACGTAGAGCGGCCCCTCTCAGGCAATTCTCTGTGACTACTCCAGTGTCCCTGACACCTAGAGGGACAATCCACACATAAGGATGGTATATGGGAAACATTTCACAAATCATCTCAAAACCTCTCAAAGGGGCCCATGCCAGAATATAGTTTCATCCAGTTCGTTTCCATAAAACCATCGTAAATCCACAACTGGGTCTCAAGCCTGATATCATAAACCAACTGGACCGCAAGCCAGATATCATAAACTAATTGGGACTCAAGCCCGATATCATTAACCAACTGGGACTCAAGCCCGATATCATAAACCAACTGGGACTCAAGCCCGATATCATAAACCAACTGGGCCTTAAGCCCGATAGTATAAGCCAAATAGGCCTCCAGCCCGATACCTCATTAAATCAAATGGACTTCAAGTCTGATAGTTCATACGTCAAATGGGTCTCAAGCCCGATTTCATATTTCCAAAATTCGAAATCATTTCAATATTCAAATCATTCCAATCACAAGCACGTACAAAACCTAACATAAAACCATAATTTATCAAAATACGTGCCATTCCGCATTTATACGTAAATACCCAATACCACAATCATATACACTCAAGGCATCTCAAATCATAGATATAAAACATATAAACAGTTATGCATGCATCATATTTTAGAAAGCAATGTCCACTCATAGATCGTCCTTGCAGCGCGCCTGCAAGCAGCACCGTAAGCCTCACTGGGGCTATACCAACCTCTCCGAGTCATCCGAACTAGTCCAAAATACACTCAAAGGTCACTACCAACCTAGACAAGTCCTAATTAAGAACCCTCACAACTCCCGGAAAAGTCAACGTGTCCCAGACACGCTTCCTTAGTCTAAAAATCTCAATTTGACTAACCTAACATTCTCCGATCGACCCGAAAGTACAACCATTGGATTCGGATCATCAAAACCTTTAAGATGGTACTGGTCCCACCTCGAGATTCATGTCCACGCGCCCCCACACGCGGGTCAAAGCTGTTGGTCAAAAGTCAACACTAACGTCAGCAAAGTCAACGCTGACGTCAGCGATCAATGGTCAAAATCAACGCTGACATCAGCGATCAACGGTCAAAGTCAACACTGACATCATCCTGATAGCTGTCAGTGACACGTGGCACTACCCGATTGGTCTACATCACTGACATGTCAGGCTGACTAGGCATTAACAACTACCACGTGGCAGTCCCTGATTGGTCAATCTCTGATAACTGTCAGATGATGACGTCACCTGATGACGTCATCATCGTCTTCAACCTTCGTCTGGGTTGACCCGGACCTCTACAATCAGGTCAACTTGGCTCGCGACTCGACCCGGTTGTAACTCGGCCAAAACTCAACCAAATCTATCCGTTTTTGTTCCTATCGACTCGTCCTAATCCCTAGAATAGTTCTATCAAATCAAAACCATGAAAAACTAACTAAAAACTCACCTTGAATTGATGAACAGTGGCCGTGAACTTCAAACTGGTTTTTCGATCAACTTCGACCACCACTGCCTTTGAAATCAACTCCTCTGAGTTCGTCTTGATCCCTAGAACACATTAGAATCAACACAAACCTTCAACAAATGTCCAAATCGGGTTTTCCATTTTTGGGCCAAAAACTGGGTTTCGGGTTCTTACCTTCGCCGTGGTCCTTGCCATGCTTAGCTAGTTGCCGTCGTCCCCTCTACCTCTCTTTCACTCTTAGTCTCTTACAACTCACAGAAGAAGATGACGGGGATGGGGTAGTGTGGATTGTATGGGTTAAGGAAGAACAAAAGAAGATGAATGAAATAAATCCCAAATATTTGGGGTAATGGGCCAATCAGATGAGTGACACTTCTCACTCATCAATTGGTCCTCCCAAATATTTGAACCAATCAAAATCAGCCAACTATGCACTTCCTCGGTGTGCATGAATAATACCATTTTCCTTCCGTGAACCGTTACTTCCCTGTACAAAGTTCGATTTCGACGTGCCGCCTATCTACGGACTCATAACATCTCGATCTACATAACGGTCGTCGGTCCTCGGTCCTTGTGTAGTTGACCTCCCAGGTTAAAAAGTTAACTTTTTGCCCATTCCTAAGGGCACAATTGTCATTTTACGCCGACCGTCCGAACAATCCTCGACTAATTACCGATTAGTCCTTAATTAATCTCGTAAACTCGGGACGGGTTGTTACATTCCTAAACTAGGATCTCATACCAAATGACACACCCCGACCTGGAAATCCATAAAAACTCTGTAGTCGAGAGGTGCTGGCAAACACATGAGTGCGATACTCACGTGACGAAACCTAAATGTAAATGATGCGTTTAAGAAAAGTTTATGTGAAAATAAAGTGATAGTTCAAGGTTAATGAAAAGTACCAACATGATCAAAATAGTAGTGCATGATGATCCGACTAAAGTTAAAAAATCATAATAGTAGTGCATGATGATCCAACTAAAAAATGAATGTAAGGATTAACAAGAATCTCGAATTACTCATCCCGTGTATGTGAATGAGGTTTCAGAAATGCAACTACTAGCATCTTCCTTGTAGATAGCCTCAAACACGCTATGTCCTGAGTGGTAAAACAAAAAAAGGTGAGTGGACCTAGTAGTTACTTCAGTGTAAAACCGTAAGTAAAGAAATAATAGTTAACCCTTTAATTTTGTAGAAAATTTAGCTTACCAAAAACTGTTAACTTGCACATTATACAAAAAATAACAATAAAATAATAACAAGTCTCAGTATTCTTTTCTAAGTACGAGTATAGCATGTAAGAATTACCAATTACACTTTTAAGTCACTCGAGTTATACACTCATGATAGGCTATGTATCTATAAATTGCTCGCGTACCTCGACCATGTGAAGGTTGTGTGCTAAGTACCGCCATCTCATGTCCTAAGAGCTTGAGGATAAACTGGCGCTATTTAACTAATAATCGAGTAAGCATAGGTGATCGATCACGTGGAGACTGGTCTGTGACCAACAGACATGCAATTGAGATACTGACGACTCCGAGGTGGTTATCGAATTACTTTCCTACCAATCAAAATATGCTAAAGTGATAAGGTTCAATGATTAAACAAATCAATCGTGCTTGGAAAATATAATATGATAATCAATCAACTAGCATGCTGGATAAATCATAAAGTAACTATAATGTAACATGCATCAAAGATCAAATATGTATATAAAAAAAAACGTGCAAGTAAGGAATCACCACTCGCATGTACTCGGGAATATAGTCTCCCAACGTAGTGGGGCCTGCATAAGCTCCTGAATATGGGTCCAGATGACAAAAAATCCTAGAAAAGCTATTAAAATCTAAGATAAGGTCGCTTAAGACTCTGCTCCTAGGCGCCTTATTAGGCTTAAGACTAAAGCACATAGCACTTTTATAGGCTTAAGAATAAAGCACATAGCTCTTATATCCTTCTTTGTCATATACATCCCTGTGATCTCAACATGCAACTCAGAAACCCAGGACGACATAATCTGGTGAGACTGAAAAGGGTAATAAGAGCCAAAGAGCTTCTGGGAAAAAAATCAACAACCACTGACTGAATTCCAACTTCATCACTCGTAAAAGAACCATCCTCGAGAGTAATAGCCGTGATCATATACATATTTAGCATCCAAGCCAGCCGATATTGGTGCAAACTGAGACATGGGGTGGAAAAGTCTTGCTCGAAAATGGGGATGAAATTAGATATTAAAAAAAACAATGGGGATGAACTCACAGTGGTCCTCCATTAAATTAAAAAATTTGAAAGGAGACTTTTGGGTTGTGAGAGAGAAGCCAAATAACACCACCCCAAGGGAATGATCCGCCGGCCTGGGTTCAAGGAAACCGCATTTGAGCTGGGGAATCTGCTCAACCGGTACCATCCCTCATTTACCATAATTCTATCCAGTTTCCTCGTAATGAATTCACCAGAAAACTGTATTGGACCAAGTGAAATAATAACCAGTATAATTTAATTCTTCAAGGCCGTAGTCCAGGAAATATTGGCAGAGCTCATGCATCCACCATTCCAATCTCTACTCCTCCAACACTCTTATCAGGGGAAGTAATTTCATTTAAGTCTCTCAGAGAGAATCACCCAGTGAGGCGCCAATTGAGGAAAGAGATTGCTAGTATTCTATGTGCATAATTCATTACTAGAACCATACACAATCCTTGTAGAAAAAACAACTCCCGTATTGTTGATGCAGAAATCGTCCGGCTCTATGAAGTTCCTTCTCGATCCCTACATATAAGAACTAAAATCAAACGAGGTTAAGGTTGAATCCGGGGGGGGGGGGGGGGGGTGATTCAACCAAAAACGTTCTGATGCTTAAGTCAGCTTCGAAAGAGAAATCTTAAGAGCTTAAGTAGCGTTGAATTGAATTACCTTTACTCGAGAAATGTGTACCCCTTATGTAGGGGTTAGTGGGATGTTCAATTTCCATAGTTTCGATGTGGGACAAATGCTCCTTGATTTGCGTCCTGACACATGTTACGAAAATCGAGGGTGAAAGGCTTCCACTTGTCATCCCGGTTTTGGCCTAATGTTTGGGCTATGTAAGCATTGTGGGCTTGAGCCATGTTCGGTACTTGGACTAAGTATTATTACCAAGGGAAATTTGGTCATTTCGGGAACTATGGGCCACGTGGTAGCTCCACATTCTTCTGGTAATTTTGGGTTCCACAAATGCCCCCACATCGCTTAGGAATTCAGGGAATCTTAAGGGATGTAATTTGTATTGTGGTTCCGATAAATTATATATGGGAGTAGGACTCCGCTTGATCTTCAATTTCGTTGTACCTCTATCTGGGAGTCTCTGATGTCGCAGTAAGCTCCACGCTTGTCCAAGAGACTTTTGAATATTTCTTTAATTGTTGAGCTTTACATTTTTGCACATTCGGAGAGCTGTATGAGTCCAATTGCAATGATTAAAGCAGCGGTGTGCTCTACTCTTCGAGACGATCATTTCAAGATGTATGAAGGCATACTTCTGTTGTAGTCTTAAAGACCTCACTTTGTGGAGTACCATTTGGTGGCGTGTTCGGATCTTGTTAGAGCTTCTGACTTCAAGAGATGGCGGACTTGACATCAAGACGCTCATCCGGTTAACATGCTTATAGTGCTTTGTGGATGGAAGAACTTAGCGCATCGACGCACTTGTCATCTTCAAGTGCGGGCAGAGACAACATCAAGGCCTTCAACGGGGGAGGTGCAGCAGAATGCAACATGAGGTGTAACAGAGTGCAAGACGAGGTGCAACAGAGTGCAAGACGAGGTGCAACAGAGTGCAAGGCGAGGTGCAACAGAGTGCAAGACGGGGTATAACAGAGTGCAAGGCGAGGTGTAATAGAGTGCAAGGCGAGGTGCAACAGAGTGCAAGACGAGGTACAACAGAGTGCAAGACGAGGTGCAACAGAGTGCAAGGCGAGGTGTAGTAGAGTGCGAGACGAGGTGCAGTAGAGTGCGAGACGAGGTGCAGTAGGGTGCAAGACGAGGTGCAGCAGAATGCAAGACGAGGTGCAGCAGAGTGCAAGGTGATGTGCAGCAGAGTACAAGGCGAGGTGTAGTAGAGTGCAAGGCGAGGTGCAGCAGAGTGCAAGACGAGGTGCAGCAGAGTGCAAGGCGATGTGCACCAGAGTGCAAGACGAGGTGCAGCAGGGTGCAAGACGAGGTGCAGCAGGGTGCAAGACGTGGTGCAGCAGAGTGCAAGGCGAGACATGCTACAAGTGCGAGGCGATGAGTCCCATAACTTGGAGTTCAACGTGCCACAACCCAGTATGTGGCTTGCTCCAGCTGCAAGGCAATGTGTGTTGCAGCTACAAGGCGAGATGTGCTTCATCTTCAAAGCAAGGCTTCCCATGACGCGAGGAGAAGCGCATGTGGTGCCATGAAGTAACTGATGTTTTCCAAGGAGTTTCTTTGGACGACGGATGACCTTCCAGAGACTTGATCTTCAAGGCCTTGTTGAGCTCAAAATGGGGTGTAGTAAGGCGGAACAATAGAATGGAGGATCGATCATGCCCCCTGTAAAGCTCGAGACGTCGTACATCATCGCCTAATTGAAGGAAGAGAGCTTGGAGATGCCATCATCTAGACGCTGAAGCCAAGTGGCGTGAAGACACATGACACCAAACCATTGTTTCGTCTTGGAGTTGAAAGTCAAGCTGCTTTGTAGCCGTCGCCGAGTCAAGCAGTGGTGCGGTTGATTTTTTGAAGCCAACTATGCCAAGTAGGCGATGTTGAGGAGGTTACCCCCATTGTTTGAAGAAGGTCATGGACGCTGTGTCACTGGAAGTCCACGATGGGATGATCGAAGGCCTCCAAGGCTTGCTCATTGGTTGATGGAAAGACTCTGAGGTCGTGCCGGTCGTGATGATGAGCTTTATGATTCTACTTGGCTCGCAGCTTGATCTTAGCACTGAATACGTGTTTGAGTATTCAAATTGTGAATTTCAAACTTGTTTAATTTTCATTAATAGAAGCCTTCCATTTTTTTTGAGTATTTTGTGATTTTCGGCAGATTTGACCTTTGTGTACAAAAATGTTCACGGCGAACTCGTCACAACTTGGAATTGAGTAAGATCAATGGAGTTGGAAAGCCGACTTCCATAGATTTCTAAATCCGTTGACCTCATGTCAGGGTGATCAAAATTCAATGCTCTATGACTGAATGAATCTCTTACTCGTGCGCTGGTACGTGCAGTTGACTTTTGTGTACAAAAACGTTCGCTGGGAACTCGTCACAACTCGGAATTGAGTGAGGTAACGGCGTTGGAAAGCTGACTTCCGTATCATTTTAGGGCCATCAAGTTCATGTCAGGGTGAACAAAATTGAGCGACCTATGTTTGAATGAATCTCGATCCCGTGCACTGAAGTGCAGAATTGGACTTTGCATGTTAAAACATTTGCCCATTGTTTGTCATGGCCGGGTGGTTGCCCCTCTTGGTGGGGTTAGAAGCGTTTTTTTAGTACCTTTTCGACTCCACCAAGTCAAGTTCTTGTATGGTTTCATGTGCCTCGCTGGGACGAGCCTTGAGCGGTTCGCGTGGCGAAGTCGTGGCGTGGTCCGCATGGTGAAGACTTGTTGTGCTTTGCGTGGCAAAAAATTTGAGTTCTTCACATGGTGAAGGCTTCGAGTGCTTCGTATGGCAAAGGCTTGGAGTGCTACGCGAGGCGAAGACTTAGAGTGCTTCATGTGGTGAAGGCTTAGAGTGCTTCGCGTGGCGAAGGCTTGGAGTGCTTAGCGTGGCGAAGACTCGGGTGCTTTGTATGGCAAAGGCTCGGAGTACTTCGCGTGACGAAGGCTTAGAGTGCTTCGCGTGATGAAGACTCGGGTGCTTTGCGTGGCAAAGGCTCGGAGTGTTTCGCATGGCGAAGGCTTGGAGTGCTTCGCATGGCGAAGGCTTAGAGTGCTTCGCGTGGCGAAGGCTTGGAGTACTTTGCGTGGCGAAGGTTTGGAGTGCTTCACGAAGGCTTGGAGTGCTTCGCATGGTGAAGACTCGGGTGCTTTGCGTGGCAAAGGCTTGGAGTGATTCGAATGGCGAAGACTCGGGTGCTTTGTGTGGCAAAGGCTTAAAGTACTTCGCGTGACAAACGCTTAGAGTGCTTCGCGTGGCGAAGACTCGGGTGCTTTTCTTGGCAAAGGTTTAGGTACTTTGCGTGGCAAAGGTTTAGGTGCTTTGCATGGCAAAGGCTTAGAGTGCTTCACATGGTGAAGACTTAGAGTGCTTTCTAAACAAAAGCGTAGGCAATAAGACAATTTCATTAGACGTTGAAACGAAACATCTTGAATCTTATTGAAAGATGCTTTGTGAGCAAAGTAGGCACTGAGCCAAATTTTAACCACAAAATTTGTGTCTTTGATGATGACTTGGTCACTAATTCAGTTTCATGGTTGTTTCCTTCAACTCGGACTCGACAATGATGGTGTACACGCGGATAATCTTTTGTGCGGGTTCTTGGGGGCCTTTGTTTTCGAGACGATCCGTTGCCCTTTTTTCTGACGTACTCGGTGCAGTGTCCTTCCTTCAAGAGATCCCGGAGGTATCTTTCGAAAGTCTAGCAAGAGCTTATGTCGTGCCCATAACAATTGTGATAGGCACACCATTTTGTCTTGTCGACCCTCTCCTCGAACCACGACTTTTCCTTTCTCTGATTGTATATTTGGAGGAAAGGTAGCGAAAACTGTGTGTTTGGCTTTGTACTCGCAAACGAGTTGGATGACGGGTTCCCTTTGCGCTTATTGGCTTTCTCGACTAACTTCCCACGGTGGGCATCATCCTTTGGCTGCGCAAACGCCTTTGTGGGATGTTCATCTTCCTCGACGTGGTTGGCGGCATGTGTGGTGTTTTTCTCATCCTCCCAACATGCATGTCGCTCCGCCAGAAACAGTATCTTGGTGAGACTTTTGGCGTTGCCCATGACGATGTCTTCGTAGAGCTGGCTCTCCTGCGGTAGGCCTTGCTTAAATGTCATGGCTGCGACGAGATCTCTGCAACCAATAATGCGAGACTTCTCTTTGCAATACCTTCGGATGTATTGCCGCAAGGTTTTCTTAGACCTCTTTCGGATGGTGAAGAGGTGGTCATCCTTGACTTCGACTGTGCGAAGCTGCGAGTACTCCTTCACGAAAGTAAGGGCCAACTCTTCGAAGGAGGTGATTGATCTCCAGAGGAGATGGTTGAACCATGTCATCGCCTGACCTTGCAGTGAGGCTTGGAAAACTTTGCACTTGAGCGCGTCGTTGTGTATGTGACGTACCATGACCCCCCTCGATAGTAATTGATGTGCTTCACTAGGTCAGAGGTTCCTTTGTACGGATTGAAGTTGGTAGTTGAAAATTGATGCGGGAACGGCTCTTCCTCAATGTCCCTCACAAATGGTAAAGATGATGACGTCTGAGTCTGGCGCCAAAGTTCATCCTCCAAGTCTCTGTCGGGCTGAACACCTTAGAGGCGTCGGTCTAGCATCCTTCGGACGTCCTCAGCATGCAATGGACCTTTGTGATCGGGGATTTCCACGTCGGGTCAAGTGGCGTCGACTCCCTCGAGTTGCAGCCGGAATAGCACTCGAGCGTGTTGGCGAGTAGGTCTCGTCCTCTTTGCTACGATCGTCTGTGCTTCTTGAGTTATGATGGGTCTATCCATCTGAGTGAGTGCGTGACGCACGAAAGATTGCTTGCTGCCGTCGGCTGTTGCGCGGTTACTCAATGCGCGAAATTGCTCCAGGGCCTCCTCCAAGTAGCTCTCGAGCTGGAAGCCTTGATCGTTCTTGGCCTTTTGGTCTGGGGGTGTAGCTTTTTTTCCTTGAGTTGCTTAGTGACGTGTCTCGGGACATTGTCCGGCAGCGAACATGCTCCTTGTCGGCGCGGCTCGGGATGTCCCTTAGTGCCCCGCAAGGTTCATTGTACTTCTTGGAGGTTCTGGATGCCCCTATATCTCCCAATAGTTGTTGTAGGAGCTCTGATTGGGCCCGAACTTGGTTACTCAGTTGTTAAACCTGCTGCATTAGTCCAAGTCGCGAAGGCGAGCCCCTAGATGCTTGCTCGTGAAGTAACGACCAGTCCCGAGAGCCGGGATTAGTAAAGTGATTAGTAACAGGTTAGGGAGCATAATCGGTGTTTAGTTGGGTCGTTAGTGTAGAATGACGATTTTGCCCCTAGTTTGGGCAAAAAGTTGACTTTTAGTTTGGGCGGTCAATTGGGTATTGACCGAAGACCGTGACGTAGTTTGGGACGTCACGAGTTCGTAGACAGGTGGCACGCCCGATTTCGATATCCGAGGAGGAAGTTATGATGTTAGGAAGGTTGAGGGCACTTTCGTAATTTGGTTAAAAATAGGGGGAAAAGTTGACTTTTTGCAAGACTAGTCATTTTCACGTAGACCGAGGACATTTAGGTAGATCTCGTCGTCCTGAGTTCAACGACAGGCGGCACGTCTTCATCGAACATTGGACGGGCGAGATACGGGTCTAGAACGGCAAGGGCATAATCGTAATTTTGACTCACAAGTAGGGGCATTTTGGTCTTTTGGGTGCATTGGGATTTGTGCAATCTGTTGAGGACAAGTGTACAGTGGAGATTGGGATATTTTGAGATGGGCCCTTGGGATGGTGACACGTGCAGTGTGTGTAGTGGTTTCTAGGGAGTGCACGGTGTGTGTGTCTTTTAAAATTGTGCAGTGTGTGCATCGTGTTTGTTCGAAGAAGAGAGAAATAGAGGGTGAGATTGAGAGAAAATTTAGAGTTGGCCATGTGTGTTGGTGTGGCTGGGTGTTTGAGTGAGTGAGTAGAGATCGAGAGGGAGTTGTGAGGGCAGCTCGTGTGAGTTGAGTGTGTGAGGAGAGGGTAAGTTTTCAGGAAAACAGGGAGGATAGAACCAGAGAACCACCATGCACGGTTGTGCACTTCCCGTGACTAAATCATCAAATTGAACCTGTGGTGGCGTTGTGAGGATGGAGGAGAGTTGAACAGACCCAACAGAGCTCACGGGGGTGGTCGGCGTACAGGTAATTTCTCTAATTTCCTTTGCCTGTTCTGTTTTGCCGCTTTGATTCAAACAGGTAGTCGTGAAGGTAGGGGCTGAGTCGAGGGGTTTGGTGAGTGCTAGTCGACTCAGTGAGTTCCTAGGAGTCGTTTAAAGTCGACACCATGACGGGGGATTACACGGGTGGTCGGGAGGAAGAACAGAGTTTTGGGAGGTTACGGGTTCGAGTTAGGGACATTGAGATGTAGGTTGTGTTGGAGTGTTTGGAGTAAGGGACTGGATTACTGGGTAGAAGACGAAGAGAACGGTGAAAAGAGAGACTAAAATGGTGAACGGAAGGCGGAGAACCGGCCACGCCACTCCAGAACAGTACACGAGTCGAGAGGTTGAAGATGAACAGTGACTGTGCAGGCGCGTGAGGCCCACGCGCAGCCACTTTGGGCGGCGCGTGCGGTGGTTTCTGGGGAAACTTCCAACTAGGTTTTTGGTCTAGAAGTTGTAACGAATCTTTTGAGATAGGTTTTGGGTTAAACGGACGTCGGTTCGAGTTAGTTCCGCGAGGTTGAAGGTTTAGGGTCTCGGTTCGTTACGTTTAGAACCCGGGGAATTTTGTGGGAAATTAGGAGAACCTTGATGGACGTGTTAGTGACGTGTATGGTGACTTGTGACAGGAGCAGGAATCCCCGAGGAGGTCGAGGAACATGCAGGACGTACGGGACGCGAGTGACGTGCCCAGTATCTGTGAGTGGACCCCTTCTCTATAATTGAGCATGCATAACTGCTTTTAATTACTTGTTTTACGGTTTTATATGTGATTTCATGGTTATTTGAGTATGCTATAACTGTTTTACTTAAGTGCACGTTTTTCGAGAAAGTACGGTTTTCAGCACGTTTTACGAGAAATGTATGATTTCTGACTGTGATGCCATGGTTTTGGGATTTCAAACGATAAAGGGTTTTCAATGCTTATAAAGGGATTTTGGAACATGATTTCGATAATCAAGGTTTTCGGTTTTAGAATCGGATTTTGGAAAACGGAATTTGGTTTTAAAGTTGGAAAGTGGAATTCCGGATTTGGGTTCGGAATGACGGTTCTGGATGCCGGAAGGGCTTCAGACCAGTGGTTTCGGATTCGAGTTTGGATATGGATTTAGAATTGGTTTTCAAAAGGTTTTGGATTGGATTTGCTGGATCTGATTATTGGGTTTAAAGACCCGGATATTGTGATTGATGGGGGACGGGCCCGGATTGGGTTTAAAGACCCGGATTGAGTTTAAAGACTCGGATTATTGAGGCCTGGATTGAGTTTAAAGACTCGAGAGTTTAAAGACTCGGATATATCCAGCAGGTTTGATCGGATAACGATTGTTTGGGTATTTATGCTTTATGATATGGTTTTATGATATCTCTGTCGTGATTTTTATAACTATTTTGATGATGATTTGGAAATTGTTTTATGACGATTTTTATGCGATTATAATTGTTTCCAAAAATGGGTTGTGCATGCATGTTTTCAAAACGGAGGGCCAAACCCTGGTTTGTTTATGAAATGGTTTTTGAACTTTTATTCTTTATGGTCCACTCACACTTTTTGGTTTTAATTGCCCTCCAGGTCGTGGAGCTAGCGCGGGGGTTGACGTGGAAGCAGTGTTGGAGGCATAGAGTACTCGAGAGTCTTTCCGAAGTGGTTTAAATTTTCTGTTGTGCGTATATTCTTTATATCAGCTTGTTTTCCTTAGTTTGGTACTATGCTCTATGTAACTGTTGACTCTGGGATGTTTTAATTTCTCCTGCGTTTGACAGTGTAATTTGTGGTTTTCGTGAGGTTGTTCCGGTTTTTCATTTTTGGGTTGTCAGACGGAAGCAGGGTTTAGTCCCTAATCCTGGGGGATTAGGGGTGGGCCCTGACACGTGATGAGTAGCATGTCGGGGTACACGTCGCGCGCCTTCATTCGGATGTGATGGGCCACGTCTCTCTGAAGTTTAGGTGTTGTCCTGCGGGTTGCGCAGGGCGTCCAAGTGCCTCCTTAGCGACGTGTCTCGGGATATTGTCTGACAGCGAACATGCTCGTTGCCGGCGCTTCTCGGGATGTCCCTTGGTGCCCCGCGAGGTTCACTGTACTTCCCGGAGGTTCTAGATGTCCCGATGTCTCCCAATAGTTGTTGTAGGAGCTCTGATTGGGCCCGAACTTGGTTGCTAAGTTGCCCAACCTATTGCATTAGTCCAAGTCACGTCGAGCGCCTTCAGTCAAATATGATGGGCCACGTCTCTCTGGAGCTTGGGTAGCAGTTCATTCACAGCAGCAATCACAACAGCAGATGTGGCAGCCTCAGAGGCCCGTGTGGATCAGCGTGTTCTGGACATCTGAGGAATGGTAAGTGTTGAAAGTGGAATGGAGTTTTTTTCGAGGAAAAACTAAGGAGCACGCTTTGAGTATTTCTAAAAAATTGGCTCTCAATGAAAGCACCAGTTGTTGATGCAGAAATCGTCCGGCTCTATGAAGTTCCTTCTCGATCCCTACACATAAGAACTAAAATCAAACGGGGTTAAAGTTGAATCTCGGCCGCGCGGGGGGGGGGGGGGGGGGGGGGGTGGTGGTTCAACCGAAAACGCTCCGATGCATAAGTCAGCTTCGGAAGAAAAATCTTAAGAGCTTAAGTAGCGTTGAATTGAATTACCTTTATTGAGAAATGTGTACCCCTTATGTAGGGGTGAGTGGGATGTTCAATTTCCATAGTTTCGATGTGGGACAAATGCTCATTGATTTACGTGCTGACATATGTTTCAAAAATCGAAGGTGAAAGGCTTCCACATGTCATCCCGGTTTGGGCCTAATGTTTGGACTATGTAAGCATTGTTGGCTTGAGCCATGTTCGGTACTTGGGCTTTAAGTATTATTGCCAAGGGCAATTTGGTCATTTCGGGAACTATGGGCCACGTGGTAGCTCCACATTCTTCCGGTAATTTTGGGTTCCACACGTATCAACACTAACCAGAGAAAGATGGATGTATTACTCTGAAGAACTCAAAATCTGCAACGAAAATTTAGAGGGATTCCACCCCACCAAAATCCGACCTCCCTAATGCTTATCATAATTATCGATCCACATCCAGCTACTAGCAATAGAACCCATAATATGGAAAGCATTTTAATGCCCATAATATAGCAAATTTAGTGGTTTCATGTAACACCCCAGAAATTCGAAGATTTGAATATTGTAATTTAATGTATCATTTGACGTTTTTACCCCTGTGAATGGTATGGCCAAATTGTTGACTTTTTGATTAGTGGGTCAAATGGACTTTGACCAGTGACCGTGACGTAGTTCGGGACGTCACGAGTTCATAGACAGGTGGCACGTCCAATTAGGACGATCAGGGAAAAAGTTATGACTATCGGAAGTTCAGGGGCATTACCGTAATTTGGACTTTAGGGGCGAAAATGTTGACTTTTCGTTTGGCAAATAATTTTCACATGACTCAAGGATCGTTAGGTAGGTCTCGATGTCCTGAGTCTGTAGACAGGCGGCACGCCGAAATCGGACTTCGTACGAGGAAGTTATGGTCAGAAACGAGAAATCGGGAGGTTCTCATCTCGGTTTTCGTGTCGAATATTTTATTCTGATATTCTGATTGGAGGACCCCTGGTGAGTGACAAGTGTCACTTACCCATTGGTTAGATTGGATCAAGCTCCACTAAGCATTTATTTAGGATTTAATCTACCTTTGAATCTCAGCCTTTGATCTGAAAACCTCCAGATCTAATCTCATCCCTTGATCTCATCCCTGAGATCTAATCTGGACCGTCCATTCCCTTGATCAGCTTTCCCTTCTTTTCTATATATTTTCTCACTCGACACCCTCACACACTGTCCATTAATCCAACACATACGCACTACGCCCATTGTTTGTGTCTGTGTGTTGCTGGACTAACTGGGGAGGACTGAGGCACGGCGGTGAGCGGCGGTGGACGGCGGCGAGGTAGGGAAATCCTAAAAAACCCGAAACGGTTTTAAAAACTCAAAATTTTAAATTTGATTTCCAATGTGTAACTTTGGTTGCTATTTACCCTAATCAATTCTAGGGACTATTAGGAATCTCAGGGGCTTGTTTTCATGAGCAGTGAGGGCCTGAACGGTGGTTAAACGGTGATGGGAACCCGGGTCTGTTCATCGAGGTAAGCCTTCGATCCTGTCTATGTTTGTCGATTTTGATTCCTTAGAACCCTTTCTGGGTTTGAGACGAGCATCTAGGAACAAACTAGGACTGAAATGGTTGAGAATTGAAGAAATGGTGACCTGGTCATGATCGCGGGTTTGATCGACCCGAGTTGCAGAGATACGGGTCAACCCGTCTGAGGACAGAGGTGATGACGTGGCACCCTATCAGATCTGTCAGGTGACGTGGACCAACCGTGAGCCGACACGTGTCACATGTCAGTGCACAGTCAGCACTGACATGTGTGTGACGTGGCCCAATCAGGGACTGCCACGTGTCACTGACATGTCAGTGACGTGGGCCAGTGCCGTGCTGACACGTGGCACATGTCAGATCTAACACGTGGCCTGACAGATCAGTGAGGTGGACCAATTGAGTGTTGACACGTGGCACCTGTCAGAGTCTGACATGTCAGACCTGACAGCTGATAGATGATGTCAGCATGACGTCATGCTGACGTCAGCGATGACATCAGCAGGGACTGTTCCTGCGTTGACCGACGCGTTGACTGGTGCGTGTGGGCGTGTGTGAACAGTAATTTTGGTGGGGTCACCACCATTCTTTAGGTTTTGACGATCAGGATCCAATGGCGGTGGTTTCGGGTCGATCGGAGATCATTTAGTTGGTCAATTTGAGGTTTATTGCCTCAGGAAGCGCGTTCGGGCGGCTTTTCCGGGCCGATTTCGGTCTAGGGTTTCATGGTTAAATGTTAGGGGTTTGGATTGACCTTTACGTATACTTTGGATATGACAGGGATTGTACAATTGTACCAGAACGAGGGTATACGTTCAGATTTCAGCAGGATTGTACTGTGAGTGGGCCGTTTTCTTAAACCCTTGCGTGCATAAGTGTTTTCTGGTTTATTATACATATTCACATGCTAAAAACAAATAATGGTTTTGATGATATGGAAATTATGGTTATGGCACGTTTCACGGTATTTGGGCTTGAGACCCGTCTGATGAAACTTAAAGATTGGTTGGATTTTGTCTGTGTATATATATATGCTTTGCATGTGGATATCAATAAAATGTATTTGGTACTGCACTGTATAGATCCATTCTTATGATACTGTCTCCTCCGGATGAGGTACCCTGGAGTGGTCACGGACGTCTAGAACGTCCAGCGTCTATGACGCCAAGCATCAGAGATGCTGTACCCGAACGGGGTTCGGGGATTGAACTCGGAATTGAGACCCGAGTGGCACGCGTAGCCTTGTGATTGTGACCTTATTAGACGTCAGGGACGTCAGACATCGGGGATGTCAAGATCGGAGTGTATAGTGCAGTGGCTAAAATTATGTTTATGGTTTTGTTACATGCCTTATAGTTCATATTATATGATTAATGATTTTAAATAATGCTGCATGCATGTTTGGAAAACGGAGGGGTAAATTATATGTTTTACTTACTAAACGATTTTATAAACTTGAGTTTCGGCCCACTCACCCTTATTGTTTTGGTAACCCCTCTAGGTCGTGCTAATGAGGTAGAGGAGGAACCTGAGGCTGAGGCATAGATCCACTTCTGCGTACCTGAACCCCTGTTGGGTGGTGTACCAGCAGGTTTATGTTAGAGTCGTGCTCGCAACTTGTAGTTTGGATTTCATCCCTTTTCTGACATCTGTTTATTTCGGATTTGATGTAAAACTTTAATTTGGTTTTTATGCATTTGAATATTTAAGGTTAAAATTGGAACATTATTTTGGGTGTCAGACGGGAGCAGGGCACGTCCCTATGTGGTCCCAGAGAGGATCGGGGCGGGTCCTGTCAGCTTGGTATCAAAGCACTAGGTTGTGGTCAGCATGCTAGACTAGCGATTAGTACTAGTTACTTTTCGAGTTTAAGGATAATGTTAACTGATCTATGCCTCTTGACAGTTGGTTATGCCTCCAAGGAGGATTCCTCATACACGAACTGACGAGGATCTAGAAAGGGAAATGGAATGCGGAAGCATTCAAAGGGCTCAAAGTTTGGGAGCCACACCTTTCAACGGAGGATCGAACCCCGAAGATGCTCATGATTGAATCACCAAATGGGAAAGGATCTTAACGGTGATGCACGGCCCTTTCGGTGAACCGGTAACTTTGGCGGCCTTCTTGCTGGAAGGAGGAGCCTACCAGTGGTGGCACGGCCTTGAAATGTCTGGGTGGTCTGTCCAGACCAGTACTTGGGAAGTTTTCCGTTCCCGATTTTTGGACCAGTACTACTCGCGATCATTTCGCGCGGCACCGGAGGCTGAGTTCCTGCGGCTGGAGCAGGGGGATATGTCCGTTGCGGACTACGAGCAGACTTTCAGAAAACTATCCTGGTTCGCTGCATCATTCGTGAGCACGGATGAGGACAAATTCCAGAGGTTTGAGCTTGGACATCGATGGGAGATCTGGGAAAGTGTGACTGCTGCTACTCATGCTTCACTGAGAGATATGGTCGACGCTGCGGTGCGTGTCGAGGCCAGTCCGGCGGCACACCAGACACGACAGCCTTCGGGCGAGGAGCGACGTCAGGATCGCCCACATCGTGGGCCATCGGGCCAGAAGAACAACAGGGGAGGGGGCTACAGAGAAGCGCCCTCATCCTTCAAAGGTCGTGGCTGGTCAGGTCGACGTGGATGCTCTCAGGGCAGGGGATCAGGATACAACTCCGGGCAGCGTTCATCCTGGAGGGGAGCGTCTGGTCGGCATTCGGACAGGCCGAGGCCAGTAACCTGTTTTGTTTGCGGAGAGGAGGGCCACTATGCCTGTGATTGCCCGATGTTGTCCAAGAGCAACGACGCTGGGGGCTCTAGTGTGGTGCAGAGCACGGCTTCCCACACTAATGGAGGTCGCGGTCAGGGAGGTGACCGTGGTGCTGGGCGTGGCGCGCGCGGGCGCGGATGAAATGGGGGGCCTAGGGCTCAGGTGTTTGCAATGACCCAGCAGCAGGCGAGGACTACCTCAGGCGTGGTTATAGGTACACTATATATCTTAAACCTTCTTGTACGTGTATTGATGGATGCGGGGGCTACACATTCTTTTATTTTGAAGAGTTGTGCTGGTATGCTTGATTGTGTGGTATCAGCCTTAGATTGCGAAATGGGTGTTGGCACCCCGATGGGCATCGTGTACCTTGTGAATCAGGTGATTCGGAGGTGCCCGGTGAGAATTGAAGATGTGGATTTGCCAGCAGACTTGATTATTCTGGACATCCACGACTTCGATGTGATTTTGGGAATGGATTGGCTATCGGAGCATGGGTCGCTCATCGATTTCTGTAGTAGGCAAGTGATTCTGCGGAGCCCGGGTTTGCCGAAGGTTATCTTTCAGGGGGAGCGTGACGGTTCGCCTCCTGAAGTGATTTCTTCACTTACTGCTACCAAACTTCTACGGAAGGGATGCTAGGGTTATCTGGCGCATGTCGTGTCGGATTAGGTTGATACTCCGGGTATCGATGGGATACCAGTGGTACGTGAGTTTCCGGACGTGTTCCTGGAAGACTTACCTGGATTACCGCCATCGCGGGAGATCGAGTTTACGATTGAACTACTCCCTGCGCCAGCCGAGTTACGAGAACTCAAAACCCAATTACAGGAGTTGGTGGATTTGGGATACGTCCGACCAAGCACTTCACCGTGGGGAGCACCGGTGTTGTTCGTAAAGAAGAAGGAGGGGAGTCTCCGTTTGTGTATTGGCTATCGACAACTCAACAAGGTGACACTGAGGAACTAGTATCCTCTACCCAGGATCGATGACCTTTTTGACTAGTTTCGGGGAGCACAGTGCTTCTCGAAGATTGATTTGCGGTCTGGGTATCACCAACTGAGGATTTCGGAGGAGGATATCCCGAAAACTGCTTTTCGAACCCGTTATGGACACTACGAGTTCCTGGTTATGCCTTTTGGTTTGACGAATGCTCTAGCAGCATTCATGGATCTGATGAACCGGGTCTTCCGACCCTACTTAGATAAATTCGTGATTGTGTTCATCGATGATATCTTGGTGTACTCGAGGAGTGCCCGAGCACATGAGGAACATCTACGGTTAGTGTTGGAGAAGCTGAGACAAGAACAGTTGTACGCCAAGCTGAGCAAGTGTCAGTTTTGGCTGAGCAGTATTGGTTTTCTGGGACACGTGATATCGACGGATGGGATTAGCGTGGATCCCCAGAAAACAGAAGCGGTGACTAACTGGGCTAGACCGACAACAGGAACAAAAGTGCGGAGTTTTGTCGGGTTAGCAGGTTACTACCGGAGATTCGTGGAGGGTTTCTCCAAAATTGCTGCACCATTGACTCGTCTGACTCGGAAGGGAGTAAAGTTTATTTGGGACAAAAAGTGTGATCGGAGTTTCCAAGAATTGAAGGATCGATTGACCACTGCACCTGTCCTTGCATTGCCGGATGACAGTGGAGAATTCGTGGTCTTTAGTGACGCATCACTACAAGGTCTGGGCTGCCTGTTGATGCAGACTGGCAAGGTTATCACCTACGCATCCCGGCAGCTAAAGACTCATGAGTTAAACTACCCAACCCATGATTTGGAGTTGGCAGCGGTGGTTCATGCCCTAAAAATCTGGAGACATTACTTATTCGGCGCAACGTGACGAATATACACTGACCACCAGAGTCTAAAGTACCTATTCACTCAGAAGGAGCTTAACATGAGACAACGGAGATGGTTGGAACTGCTGAAGGATTATGACTGTACAATTGAGTACCATCCGGGTAAGGCCAATGTGGTGGCAGATGCACTCAGCAGGAAGTCAGCGGGATTTGTTGCACACCTAGGGATGGTGTATCTTCCTTTGCTGGTGGAACTCCGGAAGGCGGGAGTTATTTTGGAAACCGATGAGCATGGAGCTTTGTTGGCCAGCTTCCATGTACGACCTGTACTGATTGATCGGATCATCGAAGCACAACTTCAGGATCCGATATTCTGTATTTACAGGATTGAGGTCGATGCGGATGGGAGAGAGGATTTTACCATCCGGGATGATGGAGCACTTGTGAAGTTGGGCCGTTTGTGTGTACCTGCAGTGGCAGAGTTACGGGCCAAAATTCTTGAGGAGGCCCATAGTTCGGCTTATGCTATGCATCCGGGAGGTACAAAGATGTACCGTACCCTCCGGAACCATTATTGGTGGCCAGGAATGAAGAAGGATATTGCTGAATTCGTGAGCAGATGCTTAACCTATCAGCAGGTTAAGGCAGAACGGCAGAGACCGTATGGGGCTATGCAGCCACTTCCGATTCCCGAGTGGAAGTGGGATCACATCACCATGGACTTCGTCTTCAAGTTACCAAGGACTCAGAGTGGAGTTGACGGAGTATGGGTGATTGTGGATCGGCTAACCAAGTCAGCCCATTTTCTGCCAGTTCAGGAGACTTATAAACCTAACCGACTGGCTCAATTGTTCGTGAAAGAAATCATACGATTGCATGGTACGCCAGAATCGATCGTGTCTGATCGTGATCCGCGTTTCACTTCCAGGTTCTGGCGAAGTTTGCAAGCTACTTTGGGAACAACCCTACGTTTCAGTACTACGTTCCATCCACAGACCGATGGACAGTCTGAACGGACCATTCAGACCCTGGAGGACATGATGAGGTCCAGTGTACTACAGTTTCAGGATTCATGGGATACTCATTTGCCATTGATGGAATTCACTTACAACAACAGCTATCAGACAAGCATCGGAATGGCACCTTATGAGGCACTGTATGGTCGACAGTGCAGGACACCTATCTGCTGGATGGAGATAGGGGAGCGAGCGGCGGTAGGGCCAGAATTGATGGACTTAACCCTGGAAACTGTTCGTGTTATCAAGGAGAGATTGAAGGCGGCACAGGATCGCCAAAAGAGTTATGCCGATCGACGGATTCGAGACTTGGAATTTGAAGTGGGAGATTTCGTCTTCGTGAAGTTATCTCCGTGGAAAGGGATTATCCGTTTTGGTCGACGGGGAAAACTGAGTCCGCATTTTATCGAACCATATGAGATCATGGAGAGGATTGGCAGGGTTGCATACAGATTGGCACTACCTCCAGAACTTTCTAGAGTTCACGATGTTTTTCACGTATCGATGCTGCGGAAGTATGTACATGATGCTTCTCATGTACTGGAGGATCAACCTATCGAACTCCGAGGGGATTTGAGGTTTGAGGAACAACCAGTGCATATTTTGGATCGGAAAGACAAGGTACTACGTCGAAAGACGATTCCTCTCGTGAAGATTCTCTGGAGAAACCAGAATGTGGAAGAAGCCACATGGGAGCCTGAAGCTCAAAGGCGAGAACAATTTCCTCATTTGTTTCTTTGAAATTTCGGGACGAAATTTCTTAAGGGGGGAAGGTTGTAACACCCCGGAAATTCGAAGATTTGAATATTGTAATTTAATGTATCATTTGATGTTTTACCCCTGTGAATGGTATGGCCAAATTGTTGACTTTTTGATTAGTGGGTCAAATGGACTTTGACCAGTGACCGTGACGTAGTTCAGGACGTCACGAAAATGTTGACTTTTCGTTTGGAAACTAATCTTCACATGACTCAAGGACCTTTAGGTAGGTCTCAATGTCCTGAGTCTGTAGACAGGCGGCAAGTCGAAATCGGACTTCGTACGAGGAAGTTATGGTCAGAAACGTGAAATAGGGAGGTTTGCATCTCGTTTTTCGTGTCGAATATTTTATTCTGATATTCTGATTGGAGGACACCTGGTGAGTGACAAGTGTCACTCACCCATTGGTTAGATTGGATCAAGCTCCACTAAGCATTTATTTAGGATTTAATCTACCTTTGAATCTCAGCCTTTGATCTGAAAACCTCCAGATCTAATCTCATCCCTTGATCTCATCCCTGAGATCTAATCTGGACCGTCCATTCCCTTGATCAGCTTTCCCTTCATTTCTATATATTTTCTCACTCGACACCCTCACACACTGTCCATTAATCCAACACATACGCACTACGCCCATTGTTTGTGTCTGTGTGTTGCTGGACTCATTGGGGAGGACTGAGGCACGGCGGTGAGCGGCGGTGGACGGTGGCGAGGTAGGGAAATCCTAAAAAACCCGAAACGGTTTTAAAAACTCAAAATTTTAAATTTGATTTCCAACGTGTAACTTTGGTTGCTATTTACCCTAATCAATTCTAGGGACTATTAGGAATCTCAGGGGCTTGTTTTCGTGAGCAGTGAGGGCCTGAACGGTGGTTAAAAGGCGACGGGAACCCGGGTCTGTTCATCGAGGTAGGCCTTCGATCCTGTCTGTGTTTGTCGATTTTGATTCCTTAGAACCCTTTCTGGGTTTGAGACGAGCATCTAGGAACAAACTAGGACTGAAATGGTTGAGAATTGAAGAAATGGTGACCGGGTCATGATCGCGGGTCTGATCGACCCGAGTTGCAGAGATACGGGTCAACCCGTCTGAGGACAGAGGTGATGACGTGGCACCCTATCAGATCTGTCAGGTGACGTGGACCAACCGTGAGCCGACACGTGTCACATGTCAGTGTACAGTCATCACTGACATGTGTGTGACGTGGCCCAATCAGGGACTGCCACGTGTCACTGACATGTCAGTGACGTGGACCAGTGCCGTGCTGACAAGTGGCACATGTCAGATCTGACACGTGCCCTGACAGATCAGTGAGGTGGACCAATTGAGTGTTGACACGTGGCACTTGTCAGAGTCTGACATGTCAGACCTGACAGCTGATAGATGACGTCAGCATGACGTCATGCTGACGTCATCAGTGACGTCAGCGATGACATCAGCAGGGACTGTTCCTGCGTTGACCGACGCGTTGACTGGCGCGTGTGGGCGCGTGTGAACAGTAATTTTGGTGGGACCACCACCATTCTTTAGGTTTTGACGATCCGGATCCAATGGCGGTGGTTTCGGGTCGATCGGAGATCATTTAGTTGGTCAATTTGAGGTTTATTGCCTCAGGAAACGCGTTCGGGCGGCTTTTCTGGGCCGATTTCGGTCTAGGGTTTCATGGTTAAATGTTAGGGGTTTGGATTGACCTTTACGTATACTTTGGATATGACAGGGATTGTACAATTGTACCAGAACGAGGGTATACGTTCAGATTTCAGCAGGATTGTACTGTGAGTGGGCCGTTTTCTTAAACCCTTGCGTGCATAAGTGTTTTCTGGTTTATTATACATATTCACATGCTAAAAACAAATAATGGTTTTGATGATATGGAAATTATGGTTATGGCACGTTTCACGGTATTTGGGCTTGAGACCCGTCTGATGAAACTTAAAGATTGGTTGGATTTTGTCTGTGTATATATATATGCTTTGCATGTGGATATCAATAAAATGTATTTGGTACTGCACTGTATAGATCCATTCTTATGATACTGTCTCCTCCGGATGAGGTACCCCGGAGTGGTCACGGACGTCTAGAACGTCCAGCGTCTATGACGCTAAGCATCAGGGATGCTGTACCCGAACGGGGTTCGGGGATTGAACTCGGAATTGAGACCCGAGTGGCACGCGTAGCCTTGTGATTGTGACCTTATTAGACGTCAGGGACGTCAGACATCGGGGATGTCAAGATCGGAGTGTATAGTGCAGTGGCTAAAATTATGTTTATGGTTTTGTTACATGCCTTATAGTTCATATTATATGATTAATGATTTTAAATAATGCTGCATGCATGTTTGGAAAACGGAGGGGTAAATTATATGTTTTACTTACTAAACGATTTTATAAACTTGAGTTTCGGCCCACTCACCTTTATTGTTTTGGTAACCCATCCAGGTCGTGCTAATGAGGTAGAGGAGGAACCTGAGGCTGAGGCATAGATCCACTTCTGCGTACCTGAACCCTTGTTGGGTGGTGTACCCGCAGGTTTATGTTAGAGTCGTGCTCGCAACTTGTAGTTTGGATTTCATCCCTTATCTGACATCTGTTTATTTCGGATTTGATGTAAAACTTTAATTTGGTTTTTATGCATTTGAACGTTTAAGGTTAAAATTGGAACATTATTTTGGGTGTCAGACGGGAGCAGGGCACGTCCCCATGTGGTCCCAGAGAGGATCGAGGCGGGTCCTGTCATTTCAGCTTTTTAGTCAAAATATGTGTGAAACTACATATGTTTGAAAGTACGCGATAAGTCTTGCTTAAAAACCTTAGCCCCTCATGAACTGTGAATCTGCTCGCTTTGCCCCAGGAACTCAATTTTTTCTATATTAAATTGTCTCACCTTGCCCCCAAATTTGGAGGCAAAATGAAACAATTCACTGTTTATGTGGTTAAGTACGGTCCACCTACCCTTTAAAAAAAAGTTCTTTAAAATTCGAACTTTATCTATCATGTTTTAAGGACCTTAAGGTGATCAGTGGTCTCACCAATCGTCTAACATAGTTGCAGTATTCCATGCATTTCTGAGCTCTGAGAAAAAAGACAAGTGCTTTGCTCTTCTCGTGCATGCTTTCATTTTTTACTTTGTTTCCAGCTAGTGCCCTACCTCACTTATCTAATCATACACTAATCTTGTTGATCAATAAGACCTTTCATTAAATTTTCTAAATACTTATTCTTTAATTAATACAAAGATATTGACGAGGAGATATACAAATTAATAAATTTAGATTTTGAGGTTAGTAATTAAGTAGAGGAGATGCATGAACGAGAAGAGAACATAGGTTACATGGTGGCTATGTTTGGTAAGTAGGATTGAAATGGATTGTATTAGATAATTCTTTAAATTAAATATTATAATATAACAAGTTATCTTTACACCCAAAGCGTGGGGCTAATCCCTATGGGGTGTGGCATGACTTGGCATGACTCTAATTGTTGAATTCAATCTATTTAGAAATCCAAAACAAATGCGGTTTCATTCTCATAAGAGAATTCAATCTATTTAGAATGCCAAAACAAATGCGGTTTCATTCTCAGAAAATTAAATATGATTAAATATAGAAGGAAACTTACATTTCTAATCCTACTATTTTAAGTTGATTTTATTGAATAAGTTTATCTTCAATGCCTACTCCCTCAAGTCCCCCTACCATGAAGCATATCATTTTTTACATTTAAAATACACTAAATTTGATAAATTATCCAATTATCTAATCTCACTCACTAATTTAATAAGACTTAGGGAGATAGAGATTAGAGGCTAGCATGCACTACTATTTTGTCATTTAAAACAAACGTACGTAGACAATTATAGAGTTTACAATCAGTAATGTGCCCCCAAAAAAAATCGTATGTGTCTTTATATCCGTTTGTATACACATCGATTTGGATTTGAATTTAGAAATTTGAATTTTTGGTTTGGATTTGAATAATTCAAATTATACTCCAATTAGAGTTTTATTTTCTTTTTGTAAAGTCGGAATTAAATACATCTTATTTCATAAAACAAAACAAGCTTGGAAACCTAACAAGTTAGGTTGTCACCAGTAGCAACACCAAGTTGATTACAATACTCCGTAAAATATTAAACGCGTCTCTGAACTGTAGCTGGGTTTCCACCGTCGCACTCAAGTGCACCATTAATGGCTCGAATGGTTGCTCCGAAACCTTGTCCGATGACCGGCCGGACGAAGTTCATCCAGTACCACAGCGCAGTCTTGAAAGCAATGACTGGGTCGTTTGCGACGGTTTCAGGCGAGTTCAGTCCGTCGAATCCGATGCTCTCTCCGGCGGGCCCGTAATTGAAGTTCCAAGATAGTTGGATTGGTCCACGCCCGAAGTACCCTTTGTTAGGGTTGCATGGATATTGTGTGTTATCCTCATCGCAGTAGTCTTTTGAGGCTCCATCTATCTCTTCTATGTAGCAAAAATCTGAATTCATCCCAACAAAACAAATTTCATTTCAATTTACAATTAACCATTCAAAAAAGCAATAGAATTATTTGAGAATTTAAATAAACAATTCAATAGTACTATAACATGTTCGATCCGCTTTTATTTTACATGACGTTGGTTTTATTGGCCGACTGGCCCAACTCCAAGGCTGAGAGATGGGCCGATCCTACTATACATTATAGGCTACAATAATATATTTTTCAATAAGTACTTGTAGTAATCTTTGAGGGATATACATAATTTATCGGTTTGTCGATATACATATATCATACACATTTCTTTTTGAGACAACTTAGTTATAATTTGTTAATTTTTTTTTTATTATAGGGAGCGAGAAATTTTGGAAATCTTCATACAATATATCATCAGATTTTAAACTTGAGAACAATTTGAACAATTATCTACAAGTCGACTTTAGAACCAGTTGAACTATACCCACTTTGACTATAATTTGTTAATTTGAGCATAGTAAGTAGATAAATGAGAGATGGAAATGGAATGAATTACTTACGTCCAGTCTCATGGGTGACATGGGCAAAGAAGGCAGCAATCTCACGCTTAGAGTCATCAATGGAACCAATCTTACCGAACTGATTGAATGAATTGAGAGCGTCGAGAAAAGCAGTTCGTGAGTAAAAGTTCTTGCCAGCGCAACTGGCCTCCGCCTGGCCAATGATCCCATTGAAGAGGTCGGGTGTCACGATCTCCGCCACGGAAACATCGCTAGTGCTCGGGGGTAGCGGCGCCGTTTTGCAAGGCCCCTCCCGGCATCCGGTGCCGCAGTACTCGTCAGTAGTGCCACAATAGCCCCATTGGCTGCAGCACACCCCCGAATCACACCCACAATTCTGAGCCTCGACGTGGCATGCTACGATTCCAGCTACAATAATAATAATTGGAAGGATGAAATGAGCCATTTTGATCAATTTGTGTGGAATAAGGATGTGTGATTGCAGATGCAGGAGGAGTTGGATATTTATAACGCAAAGTTATTGAGTGGATCACATAAATAAATTAAAACGTACTTTTTAGTTGTGTTGCCTTCATTGAATTATATGACACTAGCCACTTGCCTTACATGGCATGCCATGTGGGCGTATAATTTTCAACTCATAACATGTCATATATACTTGAAACATATAATTATTTATCCACCTACTCGACCTCGAGCATGTGTTAATTTTAAAATATTAAATGTTACCATTATGTCCGTACTTATATTTCATTTTTTTTTAAAATTTGATTAACTAAGGGTATTGTTGTCCTATTTTTTTATTGAAATTTTATAATATGAAATTATATATTCCACTACGCACTCATTTTTTTTTTTGGCTTATTGGACTAAATGCACAATGAATTCACATCTTTGTGACACTTTGCACTCTGTATTCGTTATTCGCTCACTTAACAGTATGAAATGGCCGAGTAGGGTCACTCGACTCCTTTTCCGTCCAAGCTATTATGTTTGTCGTGAAAAATCAATGTGCCACCTACATGGGTAAAAGTATAATAAATTGGAAAATGACATTTGTGGAACTTCACAATTAGCCTTTCCAATTCAAATCCCAAATTGAAAACCCTAAATCAACATGATTAACCCTAAACCGTCCGATTACTCATCTGAGTTCGATCCATTTCCTTTACAAAACCCGAAACCAAGTCCAGATTCGAAATTTTGACACTATGGATCCGATTTCCATTTTGATTTCCAACTTGTCATTCCATAATAATCCCTTGAGTTCCTTGTGCATAGAAGAGTAAAGATTCGAAAGCAAGTAATCAGGGGCATCAGGGCCGTTAATCCCATCATAAATCCCCACAAAAACCTAACCATGTTTTTCGGGAATCACAACATGAACTCAATCCTCACCGGCTTTACCTTGGGCCCAATGGAGATTTTGGCTCCCCATTGAAGAATCTACACTCCCATCCTTATTGCTCAAACCCGTATTGTTGCTCAAGTTAGTGCTACGTGGAGACACATCACCACCACCAATCTTCTCGGAATCCGATTCTTTTGACGATACGCCTTCTTTTGCTGGTGCCACACTCGATTTCTGTCCCCGGTTCACCGCGCTTGAAATCACCTTTCTTATAATCTTCATTAAATTGTTTCTTTTCAGTTTCGATTAAATCTCAAAAGAAAGGCTTCTCTTATATTTTTCACTCTCTTTCTCAATCGAACCCGAATACATTGAGCGGTTAATCGGACCCGATAAGTACCCTCACTCTATCGGACCCGAGAGGAACCCTTTCCTCGATCGGATCCGAACCCGGGCATGACCTCCGGGGCACCGACTTCAGGTGTATCGAAGTAAACGAGGTTGAGCTCTCGAACCTCGAAGATCGATCGCCGTCGGGGCTGTACGCATACAGATCATAGGGAGAAGTCGAGAGAGGGGTGAATATGTTGGCACTGATAGAGGCGTCAGAGATTGACAAGAATGTCATTGTTGATTGGTTTGGGTCCTCGACTGAAACCTTCGCCGACCCATTGGTCTCGGATTCTCGTGGAAAGTAGCAAAAGGAATGGCCGAAGCCTTCGTTTAGTGGGTCGGCAGATAGCACGTCGGGGTTTTACTTGTCATGGCGTGAGACTTCTCTGGCGGAATAGAAGCAGTGACCTGTTTTTCCAATTTGGGATTCTAATTGAAAGGGTCAATTGTGAAGTTCCACAAACACTTTTTTCCAATTTAATATACTTTTATCCACGTAGGTGCCACATTGACTTTTCACGGCAAACATAACAGCTTGGACGGTACTCGACCATTTCATTCTGGTAAGTGAGCAGATAACGAGTATATGGTGCACAGTGTCACAAAGATGCGAGTTCATTGTGCATTTAAGCCAATAAACCTTTTTCTTTTTTTACTCTCCACTTCTTTCATTAACCATTAATGGTTTATTCTAGAAGGCGTATGCTGACTGGTTGATTTTGTTTTCTTCAACGTTTGTGACTGGGACGAAGGTGGACATTTGACTTTTGAGATGCGGGTAGGACAATTGACCTTCTAAGTCTCTTTTGACTTAATTGTTTTTCATTTAATTTTTTTATTTCAGTATTTTCGTCAAATCGTCTCATTAATGTGTTCTCATATCTGTAATATAACTATTGACTTTGACTATGGTATGACGACCGATCTAATCTAGTTGAATTTTATATGGAGTTAATTACATCCACATTGTTTTGGGAGATTTTTAAATTTGCCAAGAATGTAAGAACATTAACGAATTTAGTGAAAATCATTATATACATGTATATAAATATATATCCATCACTTTACCACAGTTGAAGGACAAAATGTTCGAATTTAAGATTATATCTTGTTCAATCACCGAATGTGTGACGACCCGGAAATTTGAAAAAAGGAAAAATTGGAAAAGTTGGATGGAAAATGACGATTTTGCCCTTGGTTAGGGGGCTGAAAGTTAACGTTTTGTTCGGATCCTTTTTTTGAATTTTTGGGAGAATTGTTTGATAGGTCTCGAGACACTGAATTGGTAGACGGGCGGCATGCGTCAATCGGAGAGCGGATGGAAAAGTTACAAACCTTGGAACATTAGGGGCATTTTGGTCATTTGTTAAGCAAAGGGTAAAAAGGTAATTTGGTGGGCAGAATGGCTGATTCACCCGTGTGGGTGACTCAGTGAGGTTTTTGAGTGACATCTGTCACAGTCAAATGTGGGTTAGTGGCAAAACCTTGCCGCTTGAAATTGGAAAACTCAAACACAAAAGGATATAAACGGTGAATGAATGATTGTGCAAAAATTTCCAATCCATTTTCGACCAGGAAAGAAACCAGAGGCATAGTGAGATTAGGACGGAATTTGTGAGTGAAAAACGAGAGGGAAACAGAGAAAGAACAGAAAGGACAGCATGAACCCGAGAGGAAAACCCGAATTCGTGCTTTGAGAAATTGAGATTCAATTTCCAAGTTTCATCCTAACCCAAGTCGAATTAAAGTCAGAATCAATCTTCTGGGACCATTTCGAGTCGAACCACATTAAAAACGAAGGTAATTGACAAAGAAACCATCAAGAACAGACCCTGCGAAATTTCTGAGAAACTCGAATTAAATTCGTGTAATTGAAGGTGAGGTATTCCCAAATTGATATTGGATTAAAGTGTTTGTTAATCTAATGATACTTTCTGGTTAATTGGAAAAGACAATTAGGGTCGAATTGGAGGAATTGGGAAATTGAATTTGACGGGATAGACTTGGAGAATTATGAGTTTTAGTGTGAATTGTGTAAATTAACTTATGCAGATCTTCAATTAAGATGTATTATAAGTGATCCAATGAAGGAACTAAAAGAAACAAGGTCGAATTGAAGGAAATCTAACCGGGTTGTGTCGCGGGTCGAAGGACCCATTTGCAGGACAGTCGGGTAAGGACGATGCACTGTAGCATCACTGTGCACGACGCGTAGGTTTCACGCGCAACCACTCACGGCGGCGCGTGGGCCCGATTCCCAAGGTGAGTTCAACACGACTTTTATTCTATGCAATATAATGAACATTTTGGAGTTGGTTTCGAGTCAATTGGACACTGTTTCGATAATGTTTCGAGGGTCCGAAGGTTTATGTTACATTTGTAATTCGTAATTAATTCCTGGCAAATTATGGGAAATTAGTATGTTGTTAATTGAGTCATTAATGACCCCGAATAATGATTTTGGACAAGATTCAAGATTATTGGAAGGTATCGAAAATTACAGAAACACGTGCAGCTCGGAAAGCGAGCGGTTTGGACGGTATGTGAGTGGACGTTTGTTTTATAAACTGATATGCATGCATAGTTAAATGTTTTACATGATTTATGGTATGATTTGAATTGCAATGATTTGACATTATTATTTCTATATTTAATGATTTTACAGATTTACGAGAAATGAGATTTTGGCTTGAGACCCTGTGATAAATGGTTTTGACATGGTTTTTATGATGATTTTGAAATAAAGATTTTGATTGTGTATTGATGTTCGATGCCCCCAGATGTGTAATTCCTAGGAAGACTTCGGATGTGTAATTCCCGGAGGGACTCCGGATGCGTAATTTTGGGAGGGAACAGATGTGTAATTCCCGGTGAGGCTGGATGTGTAATTCCCAGCAGGATGATAACTCTGAATGTGTAATTCCCAGAGGACCTTCAGATGCGTAATTCCCGAGTTATGTGCTTTATGTTATGATACAATGGTTTTATGAAATGATACATATATTTGATTCTATGCACGCATGGTTTGATAAACTAGAGGGTAAATGATGTGTTTTGAAATGTGTTTTAAATGATATTATTTTTGTCCACTCGCACCCTTCCTGTTTTTGATGACCCTCCAGGTCGTGGCACGAGACTCGGGGCAAATCGAGAGGCGGAGGCATGAGCAGAAATCGTTCCAGTCATGCCTTGTCTGAAAAACTGGGCACGGTTATCAAAGTTCAGTTGGGACGGGTCCTGTCAGAATGTCATGTGTAATTCTTCGAACCTGTTGATTACGAAGAGCAATGGTGTCAGCCTAAGATTCTCCAACGATCAAATCAGTAAGTTTGTTCAAAAGAAATAACGATATGTGGTAATTTTGATGGAGTAATAGTGAATAGTGAATATTAGTTACCTTATTTCGAAATGTGTACCCTTTTTTATGGGTGGTTGAGGTGGTCTTGATGAATCAGGGGCATCGGAGCCGTTAAACCCATCATAAATCCCCACAAAAACCCAACCATGTTTTTCTGAAACCACAACATGAACTCAATCCTCACCGGCTTTACCTTGGGCCCAATGGGGATTTTGGCTCCCCAGTGAAGAATCTACACTCTCATCCTCATTGCTCAAACCCTTATTGTTGCTCAAGTTAGTGCTACTTGGAGACGCATCACCACCACCAATCTTCTCAGAATCCGATTCTTTTGCCGATACGCCTCCTTTTACCGGTGCCACACTCGATATCTGTCCCCGGTTCACCTCGCATGAAATCACCTTTCTTATAATCTTCATTAAATTGTTTTTTTTTAGTTTGGATTCAATCTCAAAAGAAAGGCTTCTCTTATATTTTTCATACTCTTTCTCAATCGAACCCGAATACATTGAGCGGTTAATCGAACCCGATAAGTACCCTCACTCTATCGAACCCAAGAGGAACCCTTTTCTCTATCTGATCCGAACCCGGGAATGACCTCCAGGGCACCGACTGCAGATGTATCGAAGTAAACGAGGTTGAGCTCTCGAACCTCGAAGCTCGATCGCCGCCTGGGCTACACTCATACAGATCATAGAGAGAAGTTGAGAGAGGGGTAAATGTGTTGGCACTAATAGTGGCGTCAGAGATTGACTAGAATGTCGTTGTTGATGGGTTTGGGTCCTCGACTGAAACCTTTTCCGACCCATTGGTCTCGGATTCTCGTGGAAAGTAGCAAAAGGAATGGCCGAAACCATCTTCGAGTGGGTCGGTAGATAGCACGTCGGGGTTTTTCTTGTCGTGGCGTTGGTAGACTTCTCTGGCAGAATAGAAGCAGTGACCTGCTTTTCCAATTTGGGATTCGAATTGAAAGGGTCAATTGTGAAGTTCCACAAACACTTTTTTCCAATTTAATATACTTTTACCCACGTAGGTGCCACATTGACTTTTCACGGCAAACATAACAACTTGGATGGAAAAGGAGCTGAGTGGCCCTACTCGACCATTTCATACTGTTAAGTGAGCAAATAACGAGTATATGGTGCAAAGTGTCACAAAGATGCGAGTTCATTGTGCATTTAAGCCAATAAATCTTTTTCTCTTTTTACTCTCCACTTCTTTCATTAACCATTAATGGTTTGTTCTAGAAGGCATATGCTGATTGGTTGATTTTGTTTTCTTCAACGTTTGCGACTAGGACGAAGGTGGACATTTGACTTTTGAGACGTGGGTAGGACAATTGACCTTTTAAGTCTCTTTTGACTTAATTGTTTTTCCTTTTATTTTTTTATTTCAATATTTTTCGTCAAATCGTCTCACTAATGTGTTCTCATATCTGTAATATAACTATTGACTTTGACTATGGTATGACGACCGATCTAATCTAGTTGAATTTTATATGGAGTTAATTACATCCACATTGTTTTGGGAGATTTTTAAATTTTCCAAGAAAGTAAGAACATTAAAAAAGTTAGTGTAAATCATTATATACATGTATATAAAATATATATATATCCATCACTTTACCACAGTTGAAGGACAAAATGTTCCAATTTAAGATTATATCATGTTCAATCACCGAATGTCATGTGTCTTTCTTCGAACCTGTTGATTACGAAGAGCAATGGTGTCAGCCTAAGATTCTCCAACGATCAAATCAGTAAGTTTGTTGAAAAGAAATAACGATATGTGGTAATTTTGACAGAGTAATAGTGAATAGTGAATATTAGTTACCTTATTTCAAAATGTGTACCCTTTTTTTATGGGTGG
The DNA here is from genome assembly GCA_032719365.1 of Prinsepia uniflora. Classification (NCBI taxonomy): domain Eukaryota; kingdom Viridiplantae; phylum Streptophyta; class Magnoliopsida; order Rosales; family Rosaceae; genus Prinsepia; species Prinsepia uniflora. Next base: position 29,519,153 of record CM064874.1, read on the forward strand.
TTGAGGTGGTGTTGATGAATCAGGGGCATCAGAGCCGTTAAACCCATCATAAATCCCCACAAAGACCCAACCATGTTTTTCGGAAACCACGACATGAACTCAATCCTCACCGGCTTTACCTTGGGCCCAATGGCAATTTTGGCTCCCCAGTGAAGAATCTACACTCTCATCCTCATTGCTCAAACCTGTATTGTTGCTCAAGTTAGTGCTACTTGGAGACACATCACCAACACCAATCTTCTCGGAATCCGATTCTTTTGCCGATACGCCTCCTTTTGCCGATGCCACACTCGATTTCTGTCCCCGGTTCACCGCGCCTGAAATCACCTTTCTTATAATCTTAATTAAATTGTTTTTTTTTTCAGTTTGGATTCAATCTCAAAAGAAAGGCTTCTCTTATATTTTTCACACTCTTTCTCAATCGAACCCGAATACATTAAGCGGTTAATCGGACCCGATAAGTACCCTTACTCTATCGGATCCGAGAGGAACCCTTTTCTCGATCGGATCTGAACATGGGCATGACCTCCGAGGCACCGACTGCAGAGGTATCGAAGTAAAGGAGGTTGAGCTCTCGAACCTCGAAGCTCGATCACCACCAGGGCTACACTCATACAGATCATAGAGAGAAGTCGAGAGAGGGGTGAATATGTTGGCATTGAAAGAGGCGTCGGAGATTGACTGGAATGTCATTGTTGCTGGGTTTGGGTCCTCGACTGAAACCTTCGCCGACCCATTGGTCTCGGATTCTCATGGAAAGTAGCAAAAGGAATGGCCGAAGCCTTCTTCGAGTGGGTTGGTAGATAGCACGTCGGGGTTTTTCTTGTCGTGGCGTTGGTAGACTTCTCTGGCAGAAGAGAAGCAGTGACCTGCTTTTCCAATTTGGGATTCAAATTGAAAGGGTCAATTGTGAAGTTCCACAAACACTTTTTTCCAATTTAATATACTTTTACCCACGTAGGTGCCACATTGACTTTTCACGGTAAACATAACAACTTGGATGGAAAAGGAGCTGAGTGGCCCTACTCGACCATTTCATACTGTTAAGTGAGCAAATAACGAGTATATGGTGCAAAGTGTCACAAAGATGCGAGTTCATTGTGCATTTAAGCCAATAAATCTTTTTCTCTTTTTACTTTCCACTTCTTTCATTAACCATTAATGGTTTATTCTAGAAGGCATATGCTGATTGGTTGATTTTGTTTTCTTCAACGTTTGCGACTAGGACGAAGGTGGACATTTGACTTTTGAGACGTGGGTAGGACAATTGACCTTTTAAGTCTCTTTTGACTTAATTGTTTTTCCTTTTATTTTTTATTTCAGTATTTTCGTCAAATCGTCTCATTAATGTGTTCTCATATCTGTAATATAACTATTGACTTTGACTATGGTATGACGACCGATCTAATCTAGTTGAATTTTATATGGAGTTAATTGCATCCACATTGTTTTGGGAGATTTTTAAATTTGTCAAGAAAGTAAGAACATTAACGAAGTTAGTGAAAATTATTAGATACATGTATATAAAATATATATCCATCACTTTACCACAGTTGAAGGACAAAATGTTCAAATTTAAGATTATATCTTGTTCAATCACCGAATTTTATGTGTCTTTCTTCGAACCTGTTGATTACGAAGAGCAATGGTGTTAGCCTAAGATTCTCCAACGATCAAATCAGTAAGTTTGTTCAAAAGAAATAAAGTTATGTGGTAATTTTTGTAGAGTAATAGTGAATAGTGAATATTAGTTACCTTATTTCGAAATGTGTACCCTTTTTGTATTGGTGGTTGAGGTGGTCTTGATGAATAATTTTCATGTGGGATAAATGCACTACGATTTTGGCTGACAAGTGGTATGTAGATCGATGGTGGGGATGTATTAACAGGACTCAATCTTAATACACACGAATAGTACACATCGACCCTGCTCCCGTCTAACTGAAACGTTGTCAGATAAGGGATAAACGCAACTCGCTCATTCATGCCTCCGCCTCTCTAGCCTCGATTTTCGTGCAGCGGTCCTGAAAGGTTACAAAACCATGAAAACGTGTGAGTGGACAAAAGAATATTTTAAAACATAGTTTGACACCATACAACATTTACCCTCTGTTTTCCAAAATCATGCATGAATATGAAAACTCATTTCAACTCGGTTAAAACGAAATACAATTTTAGCACCCCAAAATCCGTGAAAGAAATTGTAAAGTTGTAAACTAGAAATCAATTGTTAACCATAACCAGTTTAACCAAAAAATACTAATAGATCATAACATATTAGTCAATCTCATCAGTGTCACATAACTGAATCTTGTCCACTGTCACATAGATCCACACATATCACAAATCATCACACCAATCTGCACAATCAATCCATGTCCAACATGACCACTGAACAGTTAACTTATCATCACTGCACAAACACAACATCAATCATCACATCACAAGGGCATTACCGGTAGGCCTTCACATGCACACTCGCTCGGGAACCGGAGCCCCAAGCTCGACGTCCAAGTCATTACAACATAGTCCCAGTAACTGGAGCCCTGGGCTTGACGCTTGAGACTCACATTCAAACAATCAACATGATCATCACACCACTACAAGTCACATCATATATCACACTCCAAATCCACAAACCAAATCTCGGACCTAAGCTCCAAACACAGTTTAAACACAAATCATCGTCAAGCATGCCATTAAATACAATTTCCGTAAAACTATTCAGAATTTATATAAAAATCACTAGGAATCCAATATCACCATAATTTATGTCATAAATCACATTCAATTCGAAATCACAATTGAAACGGTTCTCAAAATATAATTTTCGAAAAATGTGTAATAAAATCATCATAAAATATTCATAAACTCATCGAAATTCATATAAAATCCTAATCACTCCAATATCATTAAAACCACATAGAAATACATTTAAATCATATAAGTATGCATGCATAATAATTTAGGAAAAGAAATTCCACTCACACACCATTCATATCGTCGATTTCCACTTTGTACGCATTCCCATAATTTCCAAGAACCTTAGGACCTGTCAAAAATCACATCTAAAGGTCATTAACCATCCCAATTAACCTATATTTTAACTCCATAATTTTCTGGGATTTTTAAACGGATTTAAAATAACACCTAAACATTCGAATAGTCAAAACTGCCCCAAAACGATGTCTGATGCCTTGAATATTATATCGTTGATCTCGTAAGATCGAGAACTTCGAAGTTTCGTGTTAACCATATGTCCAAACAGTGTTCCACGCGCTCTCATGCACTTGGAGTGTCCACTGCGTGTGAAACCCATGCGCTTAGAGTGTCCACTGCGCGTGAAATCCACCCACTGTACTATTCACCCTTCGTCAACAGGTCGAGGATCCGGTCGGTGACGCCAAGGGCAAAAAGGAGCAATAGTTGGCCAAGAGACATGCCTTGTATTTTTTTTTCTTTATTATGCAATGACGAAGTTCCAAAATTTTGTAATGCTTTGGACAGAGCTTCTAGTCTGATTTAATGAATGAACTGCTTTCATATATTTTTTTATCTATCTACCTTTTATGTTCTGTTTTTCCATTTAGTTCTTGTCCGAGTTAGTGTTTAGGCCGAGAATAGTGATCAGTTTCTTTGTGAACCAAAAATTGAGCCAAATTTCGAGTGTAGGGTTAGTGTACATGTACTCCGACTCAGTAGTTTAAGTCGAAGTCCTAGGGTATGAATGTAGGCTAAGTGTGCCTATAGTGCAACTCAGTTGTTTGAGTCGAGACCAAGTGTCGAGTGTGGCTGAGTGTGCCTGTATTCCTACTTGATTGTTTGAGTCGTAGGCCCAAGTGTTGATTATAGGCTGAGTGTGCCTGTACTTCGACTTGGTTGTTTGAGTCAAGGTCAAGTGTTGAGTGTAGGCCGAATGTGCCTATACTCCGACTCAGATTGTTTGAGTTGAGGCTAAGTGTTGAGTGTAGGTTAGGTTTGTCTATACTCCGACTAAGTAGTTTGAGTCATAGGCCCAAGGTTTGAGTGTAGGCTGAGTGTGCCTGTACTCCGACTCGATTATTTAAGTCGAGGCTAAACGTTGAGTATAGGCCGTGTAGCCGAGTGTGCCTGTATTTTGACTCGATTTTTTGAGCCGTAGGCCCAAGTGTTGACTGTAGGTTCAGTGTTCCTATACTTGGACTCGATTGTTTGAGTCGAGGCCAAGTGTCAAGTGTAGGTAAAATGTACCTATACTCCGACTCGGATGTTTGAGTCGAGGCTAAGTGTTGAGTGTAGGTCAAGTGTGTCTATACTACGACTAAGTAAAGTGAGTCCTAAGCCCATGTAGGCCAAGTATAACTATATTCCGACTCGATTATTTGAGTCGAGGCTAAGCATTGAGTATAGGCCGAGTGAGCTTGTACTCCAACTCGGTATTTTGAGTCATAGGCCCAAGGTTTGAGTGTGAGACGAGTGTACCTATACTCTGACTTGGTAGTTTGAGTCATAGGCCCATGGTTTGAGTGTGGGACGAGTGTACCTGTACTCTGACTTGGTAGTTTGAGTCATAGGCCCAAGGTTTGAGTTTAGGCCGAGTGTGCCTGTACTTTAACTCGAATGTTAGAGTCAAGGCCAAGTGTTGAGTGTAGGTCGAGTATACGTGTACTCAGACTCGGTAGTTTGAATCATAGGCCCAAGGATTGAGTATAGACCGAGTGCGCCTATACTCCGACTCAAATTTTTGAGTTGAGGCTAAGTATTAAGTGTAGTGAGCCTATAATTCGACTTGGTAGTTTTAGTCATAGACTTAAGGTTTGAGTGTAGGTCGAGTGTGCCTGTACTTTGACTCGAATGTTTGAGTCAAGGTTAAGTGTTGAGTGTAGACTGAGTGTGTCTCTACTATGACTCGATAGTTTGACTAGATAGTTTGAGGTTTTTAGAACGTTTTGATAGTTGTGTATATTCTCAGAATGTTTGAAAATCATATTTTTTTTTTAAAGAAATTGTCATTGATAATTGTGAGCTAAGCCTTGCTAAGTACGAAAAAGTTTAAAAATACAGAAGGTGGTCGGCCACATGATCATGGCCGAGAGACCTATATGAAATACTTTTTCAGGTGGTCAGTGTTTCAAGGGTGGCCAAGCAGTCTGCCCTTTGAGTCGACCAGCTCGTATGCTCCGAGTTGATAGACTCGGGTGATCTTGTCAAGGGCCTTCCCAATTTGGTCCCAAAGTGCTGGTCGAGCAGTATTTGATTATAAGAGTGAATTTTCCTAGGACCTAGTCCCAACTTGGAAATTGCAAGGTTTGACTCTGGCGTCATGATATTGGCGGCGACTTTATTCGTAAGCTATATTTCTTAAGTTAGTTTGTTCCCGATGTTCTTCAATAAGGTCCAAACTTAGTACCAATTGTTCTTCATTCTGGTCTGGCTCACACGTTAACGCTTTGCAAGATGTCTCATGTGCGTTGGCTGGGATGACTACCTCAGTTCCAAATATCATTGAGAATGGTGTCTCATTCATGGCCTTCTGGTATGAAGTTCAGTATGACCAAAGCACATTTGGGAGGATTTCTAATAATTTTCCTTTAGTTTCACCGAGCTAAGTCTTCAAAGTGTCTTTAATAATTTTGTTGATGGCTTCAACTTAGCCATTGGATTGTGGATGAGTAGGAGAGGTGAAACACAAGTTGATGTTATATTTTTCACAGGAGGTTTAGAAGCTAGCATTGTTAAATAACTTTCTATTGTCAGTGATGATCGTATACGGAAGACTAAAGCGAAAGATGATGTTTTGGAAGATAAAAGGTTTGATATGTGTTGTAGTGATGGTGGCTAGGGCCTTGGCTTCAAGCCAGTTCGCGAAGTAGTCCACTACAATCACAGCATACTCTGAAGGAGATCCTCAGTTAGCACGACTCGATTTACGTTCCCTAAGTGGACTTTTGGGTCGGAGTATGTCACTAATCCAAAGAAAATCAAGGTGATCCTCGAGATGAAGTCACCACTGACTCTGAAGGAGATTCAAGGTCTCACTAGCCGAGCAGTATCTCTAAACAGATTTTTTTCCAAGACAACAAATCGACGTCGAACTTTCTTCCAAGTAGTAAAGAAAGCATCTAGAGATATGTGGGATGAAAGTTGTGAGAAGGAATTTTAAGATCTAAAGAATTACTTGACATATCTGCCACTGTTATCAAAAGACAAAGATATTTACGATATGTTCCTCTATCTAGATGTTTCTGATGTCGTAGTAAGCTCCTGGCTTGTTGGGGAAGAGAGTGGGATTCAACTTCCTTTATTCTATATGTTGAAAGCTCTCCTCAATACAGAAGCATGATACCCGAAGTTTGAAAGTTGATCATGGTACTACTGGTCACCACAAAGAAGTTATGACCGTACTTTTAAGCTCATCAGGTAATCATCATGACAAAACTCCTCTTTGTTCATTGCTCTATGAACTCGATGTATCAACATGAGTGATGAAATATGGCATAGAGGTGAGTCAGCATGATTTACTCTATCGTTCTAGAACTTCTGTCAAATGCCAAGCCTTAGCAGATTTTGTTGTGGAGTTCACACCAGCGTTATTGGAAGGGGAAAACGACAGTGGACTAGACAAAACCCCCATGACCATTGGCACTACCTTGTCTCAAGATCAGGGTGTCAATTCTTCTTCAATGTAACCCTCAACTTCCAATCTCCTATGGAAGCTCTTCGTTGATGGTTCCTCAAACCAGAGGGGTGCAAGGGCAGGGATTGTCCTTATCACTCATGATGGCTCAATAATGGAACAAGCAGTTCAGTTTGGATTCAAAACTTCTAACAATGAAATGGAATATGAAGCATTGATTTGTGGGCTCGCACTCGCCAAGGAATTGGGAGTCAAAAAACTTGCTATTCATTCTCATTCACAACTAATCACTAATCATTTGATCGATGAATATGCTACACGCGATGCGAGGATGCTGAGATACAAAAACAAGGTCCAAGAAATGCTTACGACTTTCACGATATTCACTTTTCATCAACTTCCATGAGCTGAAAATGTACAAGCAAACTCACTAGCAAATCTAGCAACGTCACTTGACCATCGATTCATGCGCTCAATCCTGATTGAGTATCTCGAACAACGTAGCATTGATATCAAGGAAATTGCAGTGAGACAAAATTATTCTTCGCCAAGTTGGCAAGATCCTTTTATCAATTACCTTGAGCATGGCACATTTCCTGGTGATCGATTAGAAGCTCGCAAAGTCTAGATGAAAGCTGCATGATACTATGTTGACAAGGGCCAACTTTTTTGTGAGAGCTTCATGGGACCAAACTTGCTATGTTTAAACGAACCTAAGACATTGAAGGTCTTAGCTGAAATTCACAAAGGACACTGCGTAAATCATTCTGGTGGACGACCGCTTGCTCAAAAGATGCTTTGTGCAGGATTTTATTGACCAACTTTGTGCCAGAAAGCCTTGCAATATGCCCAGAAATGCGACAAATTCCAAAGGTACATGCCCAACCAATTGGAACTAGAAAAGGAATTGCACGCACAAACGAGCCCTTGGTCATTCATGTAATGGAGAATTGATATCGTTAGACCACTTCCAAGCACATTTTCTCAAACAAGAAGTATCTATTCATTTCCACTGACTACTTTACCAAATAGGTGGAAGTAAAGAACTTAGCTAACATTACCTAAGTTGATGTTCAACCATTCATCTGGAGCTAGATTATTCGCTAATTTGGACTTCCCACGGTCATTCTTACGGACAATGGAACTCAATTCACTAGCTCCATAATCAACGAGCTCTTTGAGTCTGGAAGATAAAGCACTTTGCTTCGACAACTTACTACCCAAGGGCAATGACCAAGCTGAAGCATCTAATAAGACAATCCTCGATTGTATTAAGAAGTGACTTGACGATAAAAAAGACTTGCAGGAAGAAGATTTAGATGGCACGCTTTGGGCTTATCACACAACTTCGCATCGTGCGACGGGCGAGTCTCTATTCACTCTTGCTTACAACACCAACGATGTTATCCCACAACATGTAGTTGTTCCAACACCCTTGACTAAACTTGATGATCCTATGGTCAACTCCATAGCTGTGAGAACTTCACTTTATCTCAACAAAGAATTAAGGGAACAAGTGGCAAATAACATCTCTAATTAACAACAGCAAGTCTGAAACTTATACAACAAAAAAGAAAGAGTCCCGCACTTGCTCCGTGGTGACCTTGTTCTCAAAAAGAAATTCACAACAGCAAACCATCCTAGATCTTAAAAACACAAATCCCCATGGGAAGGACCTTTCCGCATCTAACAAGTAGGCGGGAAAGAGAGTTACACTTTAGAAACCATGGACAAAAAAATGGTGAACGGGGCCATGATCGCTCAACTCTTAAAAAATACAATGTTTAGTATGAACCTGAAACTAGACTAGTTTTAGTTATGTTTTGAATGTTGTCCTTGTTTTTCCAGAATTTTTTATTTAACTTATCAATGAAGTTATTAAGTCATTCTCAAGTTAATCATAAGTTTTGAAAAGCCTTCTACCAGAAAGTACTTAAAGTCATCCACTAGGAAGCACTCGAAGATTTCCACTATGAAGCACCCCAAGTCTTCCTCCTAGAAGCACTGCAAGCCTTCTTTTAAGAAGCAAAATCCCTTCCTTGAAGGCAACACCAAAAAAAAACAATTCTAACCAAGTTAGCTAAAACCCATTATTAAACGCCCATGGCTACAACTGGGGCATCTGATGAACAAAATAATTTGGATTAGGTCAAACGGTTAATAAAGTTTGAAGAAAAGATTGAACACTGGAATCTCAAAATTTTACGTAAGGGTTGTTTTAATTTATTTATTTGAAAATAATATGAAAAATCACATATTGATCTCTCAAACCAATTATTCAGTACAAGAATACAAATAAAACCATCAACATAAACAAATATAGAAACCAAGGCAGCACATCTTCAAAACCCATTGTTTTTTGAAACTCTGCCCACTCTTCCATTGAAAGTAGGAAAACATCATCAAATGATGACTCGTCAGTTTCAGGAACATCATCTTTCTTAGCCTTCAACTCAAGCTCAAGTTCAGGCTCAGGCTCCAGCTCTAGTTCATGCTCCAACTCTTTAGTGGTGATCCTGCTCTGGCTTTCCATACCCAACTTTTGCGCTTCATTTTCTTTAAGGCGCAAAGTTGTGGGGGGCATGTGGTGGTAGCAAGCCGTCATTTCACTACTTTTAGATTTCAAGCTCCAAACATTTGACTTTCTCCTCTGAATCATTTAAATGCCTACGTAACAGAACACACTTGTTAAGAGCAGTATCACACTCACTCTCTACCAACATCCTTTATGTGTGACTCGTTGTCATGACCTGGCCCATCTAACACAATATTATCCACTTTGGGCCCAGCCCTCACGGTTTTGTTTTCGGGAGCTCATGTACAACTTCCCAGTAGGTCACACATCATGGAATTGCACCAGCCTCAACTCGCTTAACTTTAGGGTTCCAATCCCCCCAAAGCCACTGAGCTCCCAAAAGGCCTTGTGTTAAACAGATACGTGCCCACACATATAAGGTACTTCAAATTTCCCTCCCCGAGCAATGTGGGATCGTTCACCGATCTTACCTTTCCAAGCTCACGGGTTTTGCTCACCGTTCTTGCTTCTCAAGCTCACGGATCTTGCTCACCGTTCTTGCTTCCAAGAATGGGTCTTACAATCCACCCCCCCTTGGGGCCCAGAGTCCTTACTGGCATACTTTCGGTCAGGGTCCGGCTCTGATACCATTCTGTCATGACCCGGCCCATCTAACACAATATTGTCCGCTTTGGGCCCAGCCCTCACAGTTTTGTTTTTAGGAGCTCACGTGTAACTTCCTAGTAGGTCACCCATCATGGGATTGCACTAGCCTCAACTGGGTTAACTTTGGGGTTCCAATCCCCCCCCCCCCCCCCCCCCAAATCCACTGAGATCCCAAAAGGCCTTGCGTTAAATAGATACGTTCCCACACATATAAGGTACTTCAACTTTCCCTCCCCAAGCGATGTGGGATCGTTCATCGATCTTACCTTTCCAAGCTCACTGGTCTTGCTCACCGTTCTTGCTTCTCAAGCTCACGGGTCTTGCTCACCGTTCTTGCTTCCAAGACTGGGTCTTACACTGGTCTCGAGCTAACAGACTATGTTCTTCAATGAACGAATTCTCCTCACCAAGGCATTGTTGTTTTTTCTCGAATGGTCACAACCCTCTCAAAGGCGTATACACCCTGACTTTAATCATTTATTCTCCTCTTCCAAGCCAGCTTGCCCACGAAATATGTTAACCAACTTGTAGGCCCCAACTTTTTCAATCCTGAGGTCTCTGACGACTTTATCATAAGCGTCATGTGACACTACCTCCGTAGTTTCCGCAATCACATGGAAAACTTCTATATCCACAATCCTAGATGCTAGTTGTGTCCTTTCCATTAGTCATTCTGAAACCTCATACCTCAATGCCTCAATCACTTCAGAGGAAGCAGAGACAGCCTTCAGTCTTTTAGAAGGTTCAACTACTTGGTCAGAAGAACCTTCTAAGATTCATCGCTTGCTGGATGATCCCGCTGGAGTAGCATGACAAGGTGTGGAATCCTGGACAACCTAGGAAGGAATTTTCATGGCCTGATTTCTTCTCAGAAGGTGTGGCAAGTCCCTATTTATTATCCTTCTGCTAAATAGCAGCTATCTTCAAACGTAGCGAAATACTTAACCACTCATTGACCAAGCTGATAGGAGGTCTTCCACCATCAGAATCTTTGGATGGGAAAAGTAACCAACTCATTTCACGAAATTCAAAAGGAATTTTAAGAGCTTTGTTGAGCATCTTAAGATTAGGATGACCTTCAAAATCAGAATAAAATTCATCACGAGTACCGAAGCGCGATGCAATCCTCGCATTACCATTACTAGTGTGTAAGACTTCTGCCAGAGAGCCTATCATGCGCTGTAGAGTAGCAATGCCGGAATTTCTCATCAGAAAGCTCTAATCTAAAAAACTCATTCAGTTTCTCATTCAGTTTCTCAAAACATATGAGTCAACATCAGGGAGCAACTCATCTTACTGAGGATCCTGGAGAAGAGCTTCGTACACAGGAATTGGAATCCCCAGCTAATGATCAAAGATGGAATTTGGTCTATCGACCGGATTTTGACTTTTTTTCCCCTGTCATTCTTGGGAGCCTTCATAGAGGAGCTTCTATCACAAAGTTCTGCAAATACCCATTCTAAAAATGCATGTTTGGTGTGGACCTTCCATGACTTGAATGTTTTGGGCCTTCAAAGTCTGTATCCCTCCCACAGAACGGATTTGGACTATGAGAGCCACTGCGCTCTCACATTTCAAGCCTACTAGACCTCTATAGAAGTTTACCTTGATGCATCTTAAAACGTTCGTCTCAAAAAAGAAAAATTTTCACCAGTTAATCAAGGACATCAGACGTTCCAAACTCTCAGAGTCCTTGAAAAGGTCAACTTGCAATAAAGAAACAAATCGTTTAGTTTCTAAATAAATATATATAAAGTATATTAATACGCATTCGTGTATATACACATATATATTTATTTTATATCAAACATATATTAACTCATATATATGTTACGTATATTAAGAACTACTAAATATATGTTCGCATTAAACACATACTTAAATATACTTAAATCTATGTATATTAAATGCGCATTTAAGTATATATATATATATATATATGCAATGTTAGAAATGTCAACATATATTAATGTGCATAGTTATATCATATTAATAGCATTTAATCGTCAATATTAAATGAAAAAAAGGAGCTGCAAAAGATGAATTGGGAAGAACTTCCAAATAAACCGAGTCATACACACGTCGTAGGAAAGAGCACCTTACCTTGATATAAACTCTAAAAGCTGACATCACCCGCAACGTGGTCTCCGCACTAGTTGACAACATTCTAGTAAACGCGCTGCTAGAACTTGACATAAGCAATTCCCTTCCACCAATCATCAGTGGCCACAAGACCAGGCACCACAACAAAGCCCATTTTTGTACAATCACATCCACATAGCATCCCATTGCTGCATATACAGACGCTGGCTCACTAGCTGGGCCACCCAATCAGAAGTAACCACATGTCCGAGTCTCATAAGCATCTGATAGGCCCATAGTAGCAAGATGGTGCCAACTTGGCATCAACACCACATCGCCCAGTCAAAAGCCCACATGCGTACATTAAGCATCATGCCAGCCAACAATGAGGTCCTACCAACTGGGCAGCCCAATCGAAGACGCACACAAGTTAGCTCCACGCACGCCAGTTGTCGACAAAAGCTGGCGGCCCAGCTGCTTTTTCCAATCGGTGTGTGCGTTCGATTCCAGGCTACCAACAGTGCTCCTTGACACCTTACATGCTGGTCCCATCACCCACAGCTGGCGTTCATTGTCAGGACCGGTCCCAAATCCCCCGGGATTAACGTGAGACCCGTCTGATCCCGTCTGACACGAAGTGTCAGATCAGGGAAAATTCCAACTCTAGCCCTTGCCGGGGCTATCAGAGTGCGTCAGGATCGTAGAAGGAGGGGAGTGATGTCTCGTCTCTAGTACAGTCCGCATCCGCTATCAACCTGAAGAGCATTAAAACATTAAAAGTCGTGAGTGGACAAAATAATATTTTAATAAAAACATTTTCGCATAAAGACATTTATGTCCTTTATAAATACATACGCATGCATTTAAAACCATTTATCAAACATTTGTAAAAGCCTTTGTCAAACATTTTCAAAACCTTTCAAGGGTTCATGCCCGGCCCCATAAACCGTCATGACCCATAAATCCATTTGGGTCCTCGACCCGAAATCACAAAACCCGTAAGTCAAATCACTAGGGACTCAACCCAAATCATGTCACGTGGGTCTCCGCCCAAAACCATTCTCAAAATATCACAAACGGGGTCTCCGCCCCAGAACACTTTCACAACTTCAAATACGGGGGTCTCCGCCCCAAATCACTTTCTAAAACATAAAACATGGAACACGGGGTCTCCGCCCCCAAATAATTTTTCTGAAATTCTCATACGTACTCATACGTATAACCCATCCTAGGCACTTCCGGAGAAGATGCCAACTCGGGGCACATAGCCCCTAGGGAACACATCCCCGATAGAGTCACGATGACATCATATCTATCTAGTGTGCACACTACTCGGGGTCTCACTCTGAGTCTTCTCCCAGGAATCTCCATCTGGGAGGCTCAATCACTGGATCTAGTCCGAGCTCTCTCTTTGGATCTAGTCCATATATCTCACCGGAATCTGGTCCGGGACCACATCATAATAAGTAACCACCACTCATGGAACGGGATCCCTATGGGGATACCCACTCTGGTCTGTGGATCGTGACTCTCCAGGTCGATGCTGGAGGAGACCATATAAATCATATAGAGGGTTCATTCATTTCAAATACTTTCTTTCTTTTTCTCTTTCTTTCTCAAAACTCATTTCTCAACTGGGTCTCATACCCGATTCATTTCAACAGGATTCCTCGAATCCGACATGCCTCGGCCTAAATCCTCAGTTCAACAGGGTCTCATACCCGAATTCTCATTTCATAAACTGAAATGGGACTCAAGCCCGATGTTACAATCAACTGGGCCCTAAGCCCGAACCATGACTCAACAGGACCTCGCGTTAGATTTCACAACCAACGGGACCTTAAGCCCGATAACTCCATGAAATGGGTCTCATGCCCGATATCATAAATCAAAGGGGCATTAAGCCCGATAGTACCATTAACTGGGCCTCAAACCCGAATCGTAAATCAACTGGACCCTCGGTCCGATCGTATGGCTCAAATAGACCATAGGTCCAAATCCTCGTTGAATCAAATGGACTCCAAGTCTGAGAGTTTGTAAATCAAATGGGTCTCATGCCCGATTTCATATTTCCAAATCCAAAACTAATTCATTGAACCCTCATTGAAAACCTAGCATGTATAAGCATCATATAAAACCGTAAATCTCGAAATACGCGCAAATACGTAAATCCTAGGCTACCACCAACAAATGCACTCATGGCATCACAAAATATATTCTAAAACAATTATAAAACATTTATGCATGCATCGAATTCATAAAACAAGTTCACTCACAGACCGTCCGATGTCGCGCCTCGATACGCGTGCCATAAGCATCTCCCGGGCCAAACGTCAGCTCCGGGATTCCTGAACCTATCCAAATTAATTTAGAGGGTTACTAACTACTTATATAACCCCTCACTAAAGCCCCGTAATTTTCCAGAATTTCTAACTATTTTTAAACGCGAACCTAAACCTTCGGACAACCCGAACTATATCGAAACGATGTCCGATTGACACGAAACCAGTCCCAAAATGTTCGTTACATCGAATAGATGATTTCACATGTTGGAACCACCCCCAAAACCCCATCACGTGCCCGTACGTGCCCCTAGAAAGGACTGCGCGTGGGCCTCACGCGCCAGAACAGTTTCCTTCTTCCTTGCATCAGACCGGTCTGGCCGGTTCGACTGTGCAGTCCGGTCCAGTTGGACAGGCGTGACCGGTCCGGCCTTCTAGACCCCTCTTTTTTCGTCCAATCTTCTCCTTTTCGATCCTAAACTTCCTATTTTCAAGTTTCCTATCCAAACCAATCCTTAAAACTAATCAACAACACCTAAAACCCAAGGTTCCAAATTGAACTTCACGGTTCAAGTTTCCCAAAACCTCCCATGGTGTCCTACAACCCCTAACCATCCTCAAAATCATCCTAACACCTTCCTACCAACCCATTTAATTCATTAAAAACATCCAAAATGACCCATAATGAAAAAATCGAATTTAAATGGGTTTTGGTCCTAACCGGGTAATCTTCTCGGGTTCAAGGCCGCCGTCCACGGCGGCGTGGGTTCTAGTCGTCCACCATCATCCACCCTTCATCCTCACACGCTCCTGGCCTCTCAGTCATGATCAGTGGGTGTTTGGATTGGAGTGGTTTGGGTGGGAATGATCGTGTTGGGGTTTTGGTGAGGAAGAAATGATCGATGCAATAACAAGGGGGGGGGGGGTGGGGGGGGGGGGTTGGATGCATGAATGGGTGAGGTTGGCCAGTGGATGGGTGACACTTGTCACTCATCCATTGGTCCCTGAAAAGTCACTGGGCCCAAAAAAGACAAAACTTCACTTTTTGTCTCATAAAATGTGTCACCGTGAATAGTACCCGGAACTTCCGTGAACCGTAACTTCGTCGTCGAACGTCCAAATTCGACATACTGCCTATCTACGGATTCATATCGTCGAGATCTACGTAACGGTCTTCAGCCCTCGGCCATCGGACTTCCTGGATCAAAAGTCAACTTTTGGCCCAAATTACCAAAATGCCCTCGAACTTCCGAACGTCATAACTTCCTCCCCGAACGTCGGAATCGAGCGTGCCACCTGTCTATGAACTCGTGACGTCACGAAATACGTCACAGTCATTGGCCAAAGTCCAATTGACCGTCTGAATGAAAAGTCAACGATTCGCCCATTCTAGGGGCAAAATCGTCATTTCGCCCGAAAGTCCGCTAATCCTCGTCTAATCTCCGATTAGCCTTGCTAATCCGTCATTAACTCTTAATTAATCCTGCTAATTCGGGACAGGTCGTCACATTCATCCTCCAGTCGTCCAACCACCGGCCCCCGTTTGTTTGCACCACTCTCACCAAAAGCCAACACACTCGGCCCACAGCCTACCTCGCCAATCACATGAGCCCATGCCCCCACTTACGTCAGCCGACAACCTTCACACCACCAACCGCAGCCTGCCATGTGTCTGCCTCTTTCAATACACAACTACAACTAATAGCCCCACTACTGACGACTTTTTCAATTTCACAATCATCGATTCCACCTTTTCTCCATTTTTGACATAAAAACAGAGAAAAATAGAGGAGATGGAAATGAGAGGGTTACTTGATCAAGCCTTCCTTCACATCGGTAGAACAATAGTTGATTCCCCAAAATTTCCAAGATAACGAATTTTTTTC
The DNA here is from genome assembly GCA_032719365.1 of Prinsepia uniflora. Classification (NCBI taxonomy): domain Eukaryota; kingdom Viridiplantae; phylum Streptophyta; class Magnoliopsida; order Rosales; family Rosaceae; genus Prinsepia; species Prinsepia uniflora. Next base: position 29,535,200 of record CM064874.1, read on the forward strand.
TTTTTGGAAAAATAAGAATGCACAATTCTATTTAAATAAGAAATTAAACCCTACTTCATAAATAAGGTTTAATTTCAAAACGGGCCATCGGAAAGTACAAGCCACAAGCCCAAATTCCTTAAAGTTAAAAGGCCAATTCATTTCAAGCTACAAGCCCAATTTTGCTAGTTTGAATATCACAATTCGAAGTCAATTTTCACTCTACCCACAGCTCCAAGCCTAATGAAATTTCTCGAAAATATACCAAAACTCGTACATCCCTTAGGATTCCTTGAATTGTCACGTGGGGCATAATTCTCAAAATGTTCAAATTGTCCATAATAATGACATTAATGACTTATAGATACCTGCACATAAAATAATATATTTACCGGTTGAACATATTATTTAATCGGGTTAAAGCCTCAATAATATTAATATTCTTCATAAGAATTAATTGTCATTATTTTTAATAATGGTCAATTATTAATATTAAATTATAATAATTATCATCATAGTGAGTAATTATTAAATAATATATTTAAATAAAAATCTATTATTTAATTAAAAAATCAACTGACCAATCACACACCATGACTCCCAAGGATTCTCTATAAATAGAGACGTTTATTTCACTTTAAAATGTAATTCGATTCAACGCTACTTAAACTTTTTGTGATTTCTCTCTTAAAGTTAAGCATTGAAGTGTTCTTTGTTGAATAACACTCCGGAGTCTCGGTCAGAGCAAACAATATTTTACAGTTTACTGTTTGCAGAAATTAAGGAGACTTTTGCGAGTACGAACGAATTCTATTTCAACAGTAATGATGATCGTATAAGAGAATTTTTGCAAATAATGGACTGTAATGGCAAACACCATGATTGGAATGGCAAACTATATAATATTATTATTTGACATATTATTATGAATATCAATATATATGGGATGCGACATATATATAGGGTTAGGATAAAGGGACACTTATATTTACATGTAAGTCTACACATTTTTTAGGTCTTTAGATTTGGAGTTAATCAATAGTTCTGATTAGAAGTAATATGAAACATATTTAATGCTTAATTTCAGGACATCTAAAATTCTTAAAAAAAAAAGATCATAATCAATAAGGATCATCCGAACAAAAACCTTAACAAGTTACTAAAAGTCTCACATCAGACCCTTCCCTTCTTAATCATCTCTCTCCAACCATCACAAAATGCAATCAACCAGAAATACATTACCTAGAGCATGCTGAAGAACATTGCTGAGACCCCAATTCAAATACAGAGGAAGCAGTGGCTTGGGTGGGGGAAATTGCAGCGTATAGGACGAAGAGGAATGCTTGGATCAGAAAAATAAAATAAAAGATCGACTCTCAATTCTGATTTTTTTTTTATATAGAATTTTGTTTTGAAAATAAATTTTAGTTAAAACAAATTAAAAAGTTTTTAATTAAAAAGGAAATTATTAAATAAAATTCTTTTAAATTAAGCATTAATGATGTTTCATATTACTTCTAATTAAGAAGTTTTTAATTAAAAAGGAAATTGTAAATTAAAATTCTTTTAAATTAAGTATTAATGATGTTTCATATTACTTCTAATCAGAACCATTGATTAACTCCAAATCTAAGGGTGTGTTTGGTATGCCGTTTTACACTCCGGATAGGCTAAATAATCCGAAACCTGTGTTTGATACCAGTCGTATTAATTAGTCACCGTATAAGTTAATACGGTTGAATATTTTTATACGGTCCAGACACGCTAAAATAATACGCTCGAAATTGTCCGTATTAAATAGCCGGATAACAAGTAATCTTGTAAAATATAATAATAATAATAATAATAATAATAATAATAATAATAATAATAAATAGTAATATAATAAAAATAAAATATTAATTTAGTAAATATTAATAATAAAAAGTAATAAAGTAATAAAGTAATAAATACTAATAATAATAAATTAATAATTAATGATATTTTAATAAATAATAATGATAAAATTAAAAATAATTAATTAATAAAAATGTAATAAATAGTAATAATAATAATAATTAAAATAAATAATAATTAAAATAATGACATACATAATTAATATTTAAGATATAAGTATTTCGTAAATTACTATAATATAATCCGGTCAGTATAATATAGTCGGCATTCTAATCCGGAAAAGTACCAAATGCCCGACTAAATAATCAGTCTATCCGGTAGACAGATTAGTCTATCCGATTGAAATAGTCAGTACAGTACGGCATACCGAACGAGGCCTAAAAGTCTAAAAAATGTATAAAGTTAGATATAAATATAAGTGTCCTTTAATCCTAACCCATATATATATATATATATATATATATATATATATATATCGCATGGGACGCCCCGCCACTCCACATTACGTGTAAAACGTTTGCACGTTCATCACAGTTCTATTTTTTGCCCTCCAAAATCATGCATATGGTAACTCAATCACGCATATATACCATAAGTATGTATGTGTAGCTAGTTTATAATAAATAAATAAATAGAAATGTGTGGGCTGTAGCTTAAAAAATATAAATGATTAGTTGAGCGGAAAAGAAATTGGGAGAAAATGTGAGTAAACCTACTACAAGCTTGATGATTATGAGGGTTCGAACCATCATGCCACCCAATCATGTAGATTTATATATATTCACCGCAGGATGGATTTGAACCATCAGACACCCTTGATGTCTTCCTCTCCTTCTGGTGGAGGATCTCTCTGTGGTGTCTTGTGGAGTTTGGTGACATCATACTCCACATCTTTGGCTCTTTCAACGAGCTGCTTGTAAATTTCATCATCCAGATGAGGTTGCCTACTTAATATCTGATCATCATCATCATCATCATTTATCAATTTTTAAAAATCACGTCAAAATATATAAACAAATTAAGATCAAGTTTGACAGAAAAAGCACCCGTCGTATGCTTTTTGAAAAATTAAAGCACCCACAACATACGCTTTTTGAAAAAGCACTTGAGTAATATTTTATGCAGTGTTTGATTATAACATATATATGCATACCCAAAGGCAAGTCCTGGCAGGCTGGCCAACCATAGCATACTGATAATCCTCATCAACATACAAAACCCAGTAATCAGCAACAACAGGCATGATGGGCAACAATGGAGGCACATAAACTTTGCCTTTCAGTTTAGCCTCATCACTTGAAGGGTCAGCTTTGTAGACAGTGCCCTCAATTGTGCCCCATTTTCCATCAGAAAAGGTCTCATGGAGCAAATTCACAGTCCCATCATCACCTCTTAGATTGTAGGTTGCCCTTGTGTTCTCTCCATTCTTGGGTTGAAACAAAGTTGGGTATATGGACGCTATTTCATACCACCGCCCTGTGTACCGCCGGAGATCCACACCCCGGGCCACATCCATGGTTTTCTTTGCCATGTTTTCTTGCTTGAAGAAGTTAGGAAGTGAACAATATTGTGGAGGTTGTTTTGGTTTAAAAGGTTTTGTTTGGGGAAGGGGCAAGGCTATAGGGAATTTCAAGTAGGGTTGGAGGAGCAATTGGGCATGGAGAGATGTAGATTGTGGCAACATTTTCAAGTATAGCTTGCGAGAATGATCTGAAATGTTGAAGCTTGAAAAATATATAACAAATGACATATGTAAAGTTTAGACACACGTACTTCACATTTTTGTAAAGATAAAGAGCTGAGCTCAAATGTATATACAATGCTAATTAACTTTCAAGTCCCACAACAGTGAGACAATGATGAAAAGGAAAAAAAAATAAGAAAAATAAATCTTGACCAACGTATTAGAAATAGTACTAACTTCCAGATCCTTCGGCAACTCATCTCCTCTCACTCATACTGTCTACCCCAAATTCGGGCGACGATGTATAATTAGATGCATTACTCTCTTTTTGTATCATTCACGAATTGCTCTCGAAGTAAGAATTAGCTTGAAGTGAACTTTTTAATTCAATTTCACTACAAATTCTATATAAAACTTAAGTTACTGAAAAATTTGACAATTATAAGAGCATCTCACATTATAAGATCGAATAAGATCCTCATTATACCTTTGGGCTATTGGACCGCACCAGACAATTGACTAAAAGTAAAGTAATTGAGCTATAATCAAGAACGGTTTCTGAATCCGAATTTTCTATGGATTAAACTTACATGCTATCTTTAGGAGAAATTCGATAGTACGAGTGCGAGTGAATTTCATTAATAATATAGAAAGATACACCTAGTCATATGAGCACATAATGAGCCTTACCCCTTAAATGCGTCTATATACATAAATAATAACTTGATAGCAAGAAGAAAAACAAATTACAACAAAAATCATAATTAAACATGAAATGCAAATACAAATTATCACTTTCTAATTTTAAATTATACCATTCGAGTCTTAATAGTGTCAAAATTCTCTAGTATCTCTTCATTACTAATAGTATAAGTGAAGTCTCCTTCAATATGGAGCATCATACAATCACCAAGAAATTCATCACCTATTTTATTTGGAAGATTCTTTATAATTCTCATAGATGAATAACATATTAATAAAATGGGCTCACATAAACTTATTGGGCTAACATACTAACAAAATAGCTACATAAAATTGGCTAAATGAAATTATTGGACTGCCATATTAATAAAATGGGCTAACATATTAATAAAACAGGCTAACATATTAATAAAATAGGCTACATAAAATTATTGGGATGGGCTAGCCTATCAAAGCACAAGGGACCAAGCTTGTGTGGTGGGGGAGGGAGGAAAGGCTATGGTCCTCCCAATCCAAACCCAAACGTCGTATTTGGCTATAATAATTCAACAGAATCTCCCTCCTGTTAATTTAGGGTAACATAAAAAATAAAGGCAAAACAAAATAGAGTAGAAACAGAGGAGCCATTCACTATAAGAAATTAGTGGCTGCTCGACCAACCTTTGCCCCACGAACATGAATTCACCGCCTAACAACATGTTACCTGACAAAGTTGAAGGCTCTCCAGGGTAAGAAATTGGTGGGAAGAACAAGTTGTTGGTGCGTAAAATGGGAAGGTGTGGCTCGATGAATTTTCCTGTCCCCAGGGAAACATGAGATTTAACGACGAATTTCCTTCGCCGAGAAAAACTTCTCATTGACCATATATTTCCAGACGAATCATTGAACTTTGTTTTGTGAAAATTCTTTGTTGGGTAAAAGTCTAAATAAATTAACACCCAGATGCCCCTTTCTTCATCTTCCTCTCCGCTAACAATCTCTCAGAGCTCTCATTTTTGTCTCTCTCTCTCTCTCTCACTCTTTCTACCTATAATAATCTCATCACCATTTTCACTACCAATCATATATGTTTCTCTCTCAAAACGTATGTGTATTTCCCTCTCAATTTAAATAAACATAATTAAAATAATAAAAGGAATCATATGAAATAAAGAAATATTTATAAAAATAAATTTAATGTTTTTACATAATTTAAAATAAAAAAATCGTATAAATAATGAAAAGTTAATTAGTCCGGGATGGGTCGAGGTGTGAGGGGAGATCGGCTTCCTGGGGTGGTAAGACAAGGCCATCCAGCCCACGCTTACCCAAGGGTTAAGCATCAAAGCGAGCTGGGCATGTATTTGTTCACTTTGGGCCTGGATGCGTGTGTTTTGGGCCTTGATCTCTGCATTTTCAGTCTATAGGGTCGGCACATTTTGCTTCAGCTGTGAGACCTTTTAGGAATTGGCTTCCCAAAAAGAACACAAAGATCGACTCGAGATATCCCGAACTAACTCTTCACCCGCCTCTGGACAATCTTATGGGGATGCCTACCAAGTTGACGCTCCTGAATGGCGATCGACCTCCCAATATCTAGTAGCTACTCCTCCAAGGGACCTTGGAGTGCTGCCGTATTAGCTCATCTGAATCTCCTAGATGCCCTACACCATCCTGCCTACAAATTGGAATACTTATTAATTAGAAATTTAATTATCATTTTAAGTGAATAACATATGCTTCCTAGTTTCCCCGACCGGCGTAGACTTCTCCACATGCATCCGCCTCAGGGAATAGTGACCTGACATGTGTCGATCCTACTACTAGGCCACCAGAGATCGTGATCGCCCATGGTGATTGAATTTCTTCACTATTTGATTTGTCGTATTGACCCTTAATTTTTTTTGTTCATTAGTAAAGCCAATCATTATTTTTTCAAATGTAAAACAACATAATAAACAAATAAATACATGGAAAACAACTACAATAACAAATAAAAAATGGATGGGGTCCATGAAATGGCCCCACAACTAGTTCCATCCATGCTCTTTAGGCCTCTCCAACTCCTCCGGAGGATTTCTACGAGCCTGCTCCGGGGAATACCAGCTCTTGTAGTAGGCGTAGAGTTCGTACTTCTAGTCAGTGTACCGCTTCTACTAGTGGAAATGTATGTGGGCCAAGAGCTCGACGTGTTTCTCGTCCCATTCAAAATTAATCTAAAATAAAATATTAAAGTCTGTAAAACATCCGACCATCATCGCTCGAGCTCTGCCTCGGGTTGGCTTTTAAACGTATTCCCATCATCATGGACTTTATGCAAAGAATTTTACCCATGTCCTGCAACAATAAGACGAGCACTTTGGATGACGATCCCTTGAGTCGTTGCATGTAATGATCCGTCCCGAATTCCGGGATCAGATTAGTGACTAATCTTGATTAGTGAGGTTGATCAGTGCTGAGTAGGGCGAAATCGGACAAAATGTGCAAAATGACCGTTTTGCCCCTAGTCGTGGGTAAAATGTTGACTTTTTGATCGGACGGTCAAACGAACTTTGATCGATGACCGTGACGTAGTTCGGGACGTCACGAGTTCATAGACAGGTGGCACGTCCGATTCCGACATTCGAGGAGAAAGTTATGATGTTCGGAAGTCGAGGGGCATTTTGGTAATTTTGCATATTAGGGGCCAAATGTTGACTTTTTGACCGGGAGGTCCAATGGACGAGGGCCAAGGACCGTTACGTAGGTCTCGTTGATACGAATCCAATGACAGGCGGCATGCCGAAATCGGAGATTCGACGACGAAGTGATGGTCACAAGATCGAGCTCGGTTAACCGAACGAACCGGGATTAAAATATTATTTTATTATGAACAGTACCCAGTGACTGAACACACCTGGATGAGTGACAAGTGTCACTCATCCCTTAAATTGGGTCTTAAAACCAGAATCCATGTTTTGGGGAAAACATAATTATAATGTTTTATTAATTATTAATTAATTAAATATCCATTAAACCTCCATTAATCCTCTCTGTTCTCTTAGCCGTGTACAACCTACAATCTAGTTTTCTTCCACCCTTAATTCCTCTTCCATTTCTGAACCTGAGAGTGAAATTGTGAGTGAATTGAGAGTGAGTTGAACTGGGTAAACACGAGAGATCGACAGAGAGAAGAAGACTGGAATTTCAGATTTTAGAATTTTGGGGGGAAAGTCGGGTTTTGAACTATAGGCCGTGAGGATCAAAATTGAGTTCAATTTGAGTCTTCTGGGATTGCCACGATCAGTTTCATCGAAAGAATGAAGGAATTTGGTGCCCAATTCACTCTGAACGGGCCTGGTAACAGAGGAAGAAAATCGAGGTTGAGTCGTGATCGTGGAGTGTTTAAACGATGTAATTGATGTCGGGGAACTATTTCTCATGGTCCAGTGATGCTTCTGGGTGCATCAATTGGAAGAAATCAGCAGCCATTGACGGAATTCGATGAAGGAACAGTACCTGGGTGTTCTTAGTGTTCATCGTCGAATCGATGGATTTTAAGTAAGTAATTGTGTAATTGATGTTACAGACCTGTAATTAGACTTAATACGAATCGATTTGAATGTTCAATTGAAGAATTTAAGGCTGAATTGATAGGAAACCAACCGGGTCATCTCGCGGGCAAAAGGACCCGTTTATCAGACATACGGGTTATGACGATAACACTGTAGCAGGCGCGTGGGTTTCACGCGCAGCCACTCACGGCGGCGCGTGACGGCGCGTGGGCATGCATCTCAAGGTGAGGTCAACATGACTTCTGTCCTATTTAATGTAATGAACATTTTGGGATTGGTTTCGTGTCGATCAGACACCGTCTCGATATTGTTAGGGACGTCCGAAGGTTTTAAATTAAGTTTAAAAATAGTTAAAAATTCGGGAAAATTACGGGACTTTGATAGGATGTTAATGAAGAGGTTAGTGACCCTCTAATGTGATTTGGACGGGATTGGGAGTCCCGGTGATAGTGGTGTGGCCCGGGAGGGCCGATGGCACGCGTATCAAGGCATACCGTTAAAACGGTCTGTGAGTGAACTTTGGTTTTATAAATCCTATGCATGCTTAAATGTGTTATATGTTTTATTTCTATGATAGTGATTGTGAGTATTGATTTCAGCTATGTTGCACGTATTTCGAGGTGTTTTCCGTATTTCACGTATATCGAGGTTAACGGTTTTATTGTAATTTTACGTGCTTGTGGCTTAATGGCTTAATAAATAATGTGATAAAAATGGTTTTGGAATTGGAAAGATGAACTCGGGCTTGGGGTCCAATTATTTTGGAAACCTTGGACTTGGAGTCCATTTGTATTAATGAAATCGGGGTGGGGGCCCAGTTGCTTGGTGAAATCGGGCCAGGGGCCCAGTTGTTTATGAAAACGGGCTAAGACCCATTTGAGTGATATTATCGGGCCAGGGGCCCAGTTGATTTACGAATTCGGGTCGTGGGCCCAGTAGTTTATAAAATCGGGCCGTGGGCCCAGTGGTTTACAAAATCGGGCATGGGGCCCAGTTGGGTTATAAATGTGATTTCGGGTTTCGGACCCTATGTTTAATGAATGTGATTTTGGGTCAGGGACCCTAAATGGAATTGTGATGTTTATGGAGATTTCGGGCAAGAGTCCATTGTAATGTTGTGAAATGATTTAATAAAACTGTTTTTCATATACCATCTGGATAAAAGGATATATGATGGTCTCCTCCAGATGTCTGGGACACTGGGGAAGTCACGGTGCATTGCCTGCGAGGGGTCATTGTACGGAGAAGCCGGACCGCATGATGACTCAGGAGCAGGATTGCTATGATTAGACGTCTGGGACGTCAGACATCTGTGATGTCAAAGATATTGACCCGAAGAGACCCCGGGCAGCACGCGTCGCTTGTTATACCGTGAGATATGATGTCTGGGACGTCAAGCGTCTGGGACGCTAAGCATCTGGGATGCTGATGATGGTAATGGTAACTACAAATTAATAAATCTATGAAATGGCTTTTCGGTTGGATTTGTGTTATGTGGTAAAAATGGAGTTATGTTTATGGCTTTGGGCGGTGGCCCACATGGTTTTAATATGTCTGGTAGTGGTATTCCACAGTTTTGGGCTGAGTTCCCACACTTGGTTTTAAGTTAACGGTTTTTGGGCTAAGGCCCTAATGTTTTGGTTGAACAAACGTTTTGGTTACTGGTTTTCGTGGCATGCATACGTTTTTATTGGAGGGCATAAATGTCTTATAACTGTGTTTAATGAACTTAATGATTTTCGTCCACTCACAGCTTTTGGTTTTTAATGCCCTTCAAGTTGATCACGGATGCGACTGCAGCAGAGACTGGGACATTGCACGCCTCCTCCATCGATCCTTGCACACTCTGGAAGCCCGTTTGGGCAGTGACTCTTGGTTATCCCTTGTCTGACACCCCTTGTTGGACGGGAGCAGGGCACATTCCACGGTAATCCCGGGGGGATTGGGATGGGTCCTGTCATTGCACCCACACCACCAGAATCTTGATACTGAATTTTATGCAGATCCACTAGGATGCCAAATTATTGCTGATGTCGCGCACCTTTATATTTTTCCTGCAAATTCGATGAACCTTAGTTTAAAATAAAAACAGTCACTTTTTGTACGTCCTTTCTAGCGTCGTCCTCAGTCAGCCGGGGATCGATACGAGGTTTCCCCCGTTTCTTGTTGTGGCGTTGCCTTGTGACGACCTGAAAATTCAGAAAAGGGTAATTTTGGTAATTTGAAATGGAATTGATGTTTTTGCCCATGATTCAAGTAGTCAAAAGTTGATTTATTTTTTCTCGAGATACTTTTTGGACTTTTCCTGAAGATTTTTGTGCAGGTCTCAGAGTCCCAAATCGGTAGACAGACGGCACGCTGAAATCTGAGTTCAGACAGCACGCTGAAATCTGAGTTCAGACGGATTTGTTATGGGTCTAAAATGACCAGGGGTATTTTTCTAATTTGCATCTTGAGGGTATTTTGGTATTTTTACTGCTTTGATGAGTCATCAACAGTGGTGACTCATCATATTCATTGAGCGACACATGTCAACTTCTGCCATAGATTTGTTGCATTGTGTGGTCCCTTGGGTGTATTCGTATATGTGTTTGTTTATTTCGGCCGAGAAGGAAGAAGGACGAAAACAAACATGAACAAAAGCAAACACAATTTGGTTGATCACACCTAATCACTCGGGAGAAAACAGAGAAATAGAGAGAAAAAGAAAAAGAAAAAGAGAAAAGAAGAAAGAAAAAGAAAAAGAGGAAGAGAAAATCCTAAGAGAGGGTTGAACCCAAAACTCAGAAACGTGAAAATATTGAGAATTTGAATTTCAATTTTGGAGATTAATTGTTGAAACTAAGTCTACAAATAGCTTCCTGGAGCTTAAGCAGGATGAACAATCACGTTTTCGAAGGGAATTGACAGGAATTGAACCCATAACTGTACTTGCGACCATTTCGAATTTTGGAGTTGAAAATTGACTAGTTTGAGGTAAGGTAATCTCAAATTAAACATGAATTCGTGTTTCTGGGTAACTTCGAATGGTTTTGGATGGATTGGAATAAAAAAAATTGAATGAAATTAGGTGAATTTGAATTCGGGTCGAAATTGGGTTGGACAACCCATTTGCAAGAAAACGGGTGAAGGGGGTGATGAGGGTTTCACTCGTAGCCGCTTGTGACGGCGCATGGTTTGGAATTTCGAGGTATGGTCAACATGACTTTTAACGTAATCGATGTAACGAACATTTTGGCGTAGGTTTCGAATTAATCAGACACTATTTCGGTATTGTTTTGTGTGTCTGGAGCGTATGTGTACATTTTAAATACGTTTGAATGACGTAGAATGGGGTACTATATTGTGAGGTTACTTGGGATGTTTGTGACCTTTGATAATGGTTTTCGACAGGGTTGGTGGTCCCTGAAATTACTGAAGAGTATACGGCTCAGAATCAAACCGTGTGGATAGCGTGCGAGTGGGCTTTGGTTTTATAAACTATTATTCATGCATAGTTAAATGTTTTATAAAATTTATTGCATGATTTGAATGATGATTTGATATGATTATTTGGTGATTTTATGGATTTAATAATCGGTTCCTGAACACTATTTACGATGAAGGGTGAAAACGATGTTTTGGACGTAGGCCCCGTGTTTGAAAATGGTAATTTAACTTGGAATGTGAGTCAAGAATGATTTTATGGATTTTTTATTGGTTTCTACACATGATTTTATAGAGCTGTGTGAAAATGGTATTTTAGGCTTCAGACCCTATTGGAAATAGTTTGACTTGGGTTTAGAGTCAACGATGTGTTGTACATGATGATGTGACATGGATTGGTTTGTTGATTGTGGATATTGGTATGTGTTTGGATGATGCGAGTGCAGTCCCTAGACGTGACTCGGATGTTGCGTGGGTGCAGTTCCCGAGTATGTGGTACGTCTAGATTTTGCGTATGCGGTTCTCGGATATGGCTCGGATGATACGAGTGTCGTCCTTAGACCTAACTCGGATGTTGCGTGGGTGCAGTCTTCAAGTATGTGATACGTCTAGATGTTGCGTGTGCAATTCCCGAGATGGCTTCCACGTAATGTCGATGTGATTGTGTGATTGATTGTACACTGATGAGTAATGTTGATATTGTGATTTGTGATCGATGTGTATGCACTTATGAGTAGTGTTGTTGATCATTATGATTGATGTTAAGTGTTGAGGATTGAATTTCATTGACGTTGATAATTGTGCCCAAATGATTTACATGATTTATGAAATGAATTTTGAGAAATGTGGGCCACAAATTTTTGATGAATTGTGGGTCTCATGGTTTGTGATATGATTTGAAATCCGGTTGTTCATGTTTTACTCTATGCATGCATTTTTTGTAACTGGAGGGTGTTAAAGCGTTAAATGTTCCAACTGTCGATTACTCATCGCCCAATCACCAAATGACGCGTGTCCCTTATGTGACCTGTCAACTCAAGCGGATCGCGGGTTTCCGTTAGTACGGGCACCGGTGTGGTGCCGGCTTAAGGCTCTCCGACGATCAAGTCAGTTGCGTTGTTCGTAAGAGGAAATAGTAAATGGTAAGCTTGGCAGAGTAATTGTGAATAGTAAATCTTAGTTACCTTTATTGGGAAATATGTATCCTTTATGTATGGGTAGGTGGGATGTTCAATTCCCAAAGTTCCGATGAGGGACAAATGCTTCTCGATTTACGTGCTGACACGTGTTTCGTAAATCGAGGTTGGACACGCTTCCACGTGGCATCCCGCATTGGGCCCCGTGTTAGGGCTGTTGTAAGTATGGTAGTTTTGGGCCTTGAGCGGGGTCTGGGCTTTAAGTATACGGCCCAGTGGGTCTGGTCAGATATCGTGTCAACAGAAGTCCCCCAAGTCGTTGACTAAGGTGGAATTTCTCGGTCGGGGACTTGTTTCATTCTTCCAGACCCTGGTGGGAAGTATACCTGTAGCCCCCCAAGTCCCCTAGTGGGAGAGTCCGCCGAGACAGTCTCGGTCATGGCGAGTGAGTGGCTAGTGGTTTGCCTAGGAGGGCCGCAACTTGGCGAAAAAGTGGTAGTCGGTCATGGATGTGCAAATGCAGTTGGTAGTGGTGTCGTGGTCGGTAATGTGGACCAACAATTGGGTTGGTGCTGCGGATACCGAGCGGTGTAACTGGGTCGGTAGCACGGTCATTGTATGTAGGGGGTGAACACACAGAGCGGTGTATACGAGTCGGTGGAGAGAGCCAACGTCCGCAAACTAGTGAGAGCACCGAGCGTTGTACAGGGGTCGGTGGGGAGGACCAGCGTTTGTAGGGCCGTTCAGGGGCATAGAGCGATGTACAGAAGTCGGTGTCGATCTGAAGGAAGTCGGTGTCGACTTGAGGGAAGACGGTTGGGCTTCCTCGGATAGATGGTTGACACGTGTTCGATCAGAATGATTGGTTGCAACACGTGTCTGTCATTAAGGGGGGTGACGCTTCGTAGTCTGTGCATCAATTGCTATAAAATGTGGAGCTCTTCACCGATTTCCTCACTTGTGTTTTTTGAGAAAATTGGGGAAATTCTGTCCAACTAAGGAGGCGATTTCCGACTAGCTCTCGACGACGGTGCGTACGGCGTTTGCGATTTCAGATCTACGGTCCTCCGTGAAAAACACGGTAAGCACTTTCCCAAGTTTCGTTTTTCGACTAAAGTATGAGGTTGTGAAGAACTGTCTATGAACGTGGTGAAGGTTCGTGGGCAGATCATCGTAGGAATGAGTCGGTCGGCTGAGTTCTGTTTTTCTTCTATTTTCTTTTGTAGATATCGGTCGATAGTGACTCGGTGTCTGAGGGTAAGTGCTACGACTCCCAGGGCGGTGAGTCGTCAGAGAGTAGTGTGCAGGTGCTCATTCCCATCTCCGGGAGTGAGGACGAGGCCCCCTCGGCCGAGGTACAAAAGAGGGTAGAGTCGGTGCATAATACGGCCGAGTCGTCCGATAGGACTACGGAGACCTGTGCTGGGGCTGGGCCGATGGGTAGGTCGGGTAGTGGCAATCTGTTGGTGGACGCCGAGACGATAGTGAAGGTGGGGGTGCACCGAGCATTGAAGCTGACCCACGACCGAGATAAGGGCGCGATTCGGCTTAATAAGGTGAAATCGACCGGGGATGAGTCGGTCCCGGAGTCCGTTCCGATTGAGCGTGCGGCTTTCACCGTGGACGAAATGGTGAACAAAGAGACCGAGAAGGGCCTAATGATGATGAGAATTTGGAGTTACCGACTCGGTGATGACCAGGTTGCCTACGAGAGAAGAGAGACCGAGCAACCCCCCAGCCGGTATGGCATTGTTCTATACCTAGCTAATGCATCACGGGGTTAGGCTGTCCCTGCACCCCTGGTTGCGAAAGATGGTAAAAAAGATGGGAGTGGCACTCGGTCAGCTCAATCCCAACGTCTGGATTGTGCTCTGCGCCCTTTACACGGCCTTCAGGTGGGCCGAGCAACCGGAGCCGACCTACGCCCAACTGATGTACCTGTACGATTTCGGGTTTCAGCAGTAGAGTACCGGGTGGGTCTTCGTCCGTCACCGCAAGAAGTGCAAACGGGGGGAGTTTATTCTGGACATACCGACCTCCCAAAAATCGTACAAGACGAAGTTCTGCCTAGTCGGTGGGAACTGGGAGGGGAACACCGAGGGACCCCCAATACCGTCCAAATTCCAGACCCAAGGTGGATAGTGGTAGCATAAGCCGACCGTTCATGTAAATGTTGATATGTTGTATGCTTAATTATGAGTATTGTGGCTGACCATTTCTCGGTGTGCAGGTTTGTTCCCAGAAGAAGAAATCTCTCCAGTGGAGAAAGAAGTCGTCCACCAAGTAAGGGAGATCTTAGACGAGCTGAATCGAAACCGACGAATACTTCGATTACCTGGGTTCCAGTACAAGGCCGGCCTCATCGACACCAACGAGGGTAATTTTGTTTTTGTTGTTGTGTTGTTTGTTCTTTGTTTTTCTTGTGTCTGACCTATTTCTCGGTGTTGTAGTGCCGTATCATCTCGAGAGCAGAATTTACAAAGACTGTGAGCAGTTGAGAATGAAGGCCGACAAGGGCTCTGGAGAGTCTGCCTCACTGACGAAGGCTGTCGAGCGCCTGGAGCTCCTTCTCAAAAAGAAAAAGGAGAGTGCCCAGAGAGGTCAGCCGGAGCGGTCCGACCGGTCAAAGCAGGGCCAAACCTCCAAGCCGAGGCCACCCAGTCCGCGACCCAGGTCTCCCAAGAGGAAGCAGAGCACAATTGAGGGAGATCGAGTGCTCTCCCAAGAACCAAGGCGGACAAAGGAGAGAGTGGAGGCCGAGACGATCCTGTTAGCACAGGAGGCCATTGGAGGCAAGAGGACTATGGCGGCCCCAGAGTTCAATCCTCCACCGTCCCTCCCTCGGCTGGACGTGAGGATAATGGAAAGGCTCCAGAGGAGGGCAGACGTGAACCTCGGCGTGTTCACCGAGGGGGAGGAGATCGATGAAGGGTCCAGCGCCGAGGCGACCCTCTGTTGTTCGAGGCAGATGGTGCCCTTGCTCAACGGAGTCTGCCAGGGGGCCTCCACTCCCCTAGACGAGCTGGCCGAGGTGCAGTGCCGGTCGGCGGCGCAAAAGATGGAGAAGGCGTTATTGCTGCTCAGCAATGTAAGTAATTTGTTTTTTTTTCTAATGTTTTGTCGTAGGCCGAGTGCCTTACTAAGCCGTGTTTTGTGCAGGCCCTCGGTGAAGTCTACTTCCAATTTGGGAACGCCCAGATGAGGGTGGCTGGTGCTCGGCGGGAGAAAGACCGACTGAGGAAAAAACAAGAGGAGCTCACTCCGAAGCTGCAGGAGGCCAAGAGGGCCATGAAGGAAGTAGCTTATCTCAACCGCAAGTTGGAAACCGAGAGGTGGGAGACTCAAGAGGCCCTGGCTTCCAAAGATCAGATGAGGGTCGAGGTTGAGGCCAAAGAGAAGGACAGGCTGAAGCACTGGAAGGAGCTCTGTTGGCTGAAGATAGCTAGGGAGGCCGACCTGGAAGAGGCGAGGAAAAATGCCGTGGCTGAGTTTAAGGCTTCAGAGGAGTTTGACCTGCTGAAGAACGAGTATGCCGCCGAGTGCGAGCAAGAGTTCTTCCGCAACCTCTTCCTGCACAATCCTGGGCTGACCGTGAAGACCCCCTGGCTCGACCAAGACATCACCGCCGAGAGGAGGAAGAAGAGGTTGCCCAGCCGAGTTCCCAATTGGAAGCCGATCCAGTGAATCCTCCCAATGAGACAGAGCCACCGGTCGAGGTTGAGCAGGCCGGGGAGCAGCAAATGGAAGAGCTAGTTTAGGACATGCGACTGTGCCTTGTAAATTTTTCTTTTATTTTTTTTAGTAATAGTTGGGACGACTGAGAGGTTGTAATTTTGTAATGCTCTTACAGGTCAAGCATAATAGGTCTGCACATTGGAAATAAAAAACGGACTTTCCTTGAAACAAAAATTGTAAACCGAGTGATCTTTCCATTTCTGTTTGAGTCTAATGTTCGAGTCTAAAAATAGCAAGTGGTGGGTGTAAGCCGAGTAAGGCTGTACATTGACTCTAATGTTCGAGTCTAAAAATAGCAAGTGGTGGGTGTAGGCCGAGTAAGACCGAACCCCGACTCGTCTGTTTGAGTCGTAATGGTGGTGCATGCCGAGTAGGGCTGTACACCGACTCGATAGTTTGAGTAAAAATAGCAAGTGTTGGGGGGTGTAGGCCGAGTAAGACCGAACCCCGACTCATCTGTTTGAGTCGTAATGGTGGTGCAAGCCGAGTAGGGCTGTAGACCGACTCGATAGTTTGAGGCAAAATAGCAAGTGTTGGGGTGTAGGCCGAGTAAGACCAAACCCCGACTCGTATGTTTGAGTCGTAATGGTGGTGCAAGCCGAGTAGGGTTGTACACCGACTCGATAGTTTGAGTCAAAATAGCAAGTGTTGGGGGGTAGGCCGAGTAAGACCGAACCCCGACTCGTATGTTTGAGTAGAAATGGTGGTGCTAGCCGAGTAGGGTTGTACACCGACTCGATAGTTTGAGTTAAAATAGCAAGTGTTGGGGTGTAGGCCGAGTAAGACCAAACCCCGACTCGTATTTTTGAGTCGTAATGGTGGTGCAAGCTGAGTAGGGCTATACACCGACTCGATAGTTTGAGTCAAAATAGCAAGTGTTAGGGGGTAGGCCGAGTAAGACCGAACCCCGACTCGTATGTTTGAGTAGAAATGTTGGTGCTAGCCGAGTAGGGCTGTACACCGACTCGATAGTTTGAGTCAAAATAGCAAGTGTTGGGGTGTAGGCCGAGTAAGACCGAACCCCGACTCGTATGTTTGAGTCAAAATGATACGTTACAAGGCTAGATAAATGGAAGAGTTAATAAATAATGGGTGCAATAATTGGTAAAGTACAACAAGTTACAAGAAGGAAAAAATACAAAGTCTTAAATGTAGTATTTCTTCAAATGGTCGACGTTCCATGGGTGGCCCAGCCTTCGCCCATCTGGGTCTTCCAGTTCATAAGTTCCGGGCCGGCAGATTCTGGTAACCCGATATGGACCCTCCCAATCAGGGCTGAGAGTCCCGGCAGAGCTATCCTTGGTGGCGAGGCTGACCTTTCGAAGGACCCAGTCGCCTTCCTGAAAACCCCGATGTTTGACTCTGGCATTATGGTAATTGCAAAGCCGCTGTTTGCAGGCGATGTTTCTGAGGTTAGCCTCCCTGTGCACCTCAATGAGGTCTAGATTGAGTGCAATCTGATGGTTGTTTTGTTCAGCTTCATAGGTCGACACTCGGTAAGAAATTTCGTACAGTTCGGCGGGGATGACCGCTTCCGTTCCGAAAGTCAGCGAGAAGGGGGTTTCATTTGTAGATGTGCGGTAGGATGTCCGATATGACCAGAGTGCGTTTGGGAGAATTTCATACCACTTGCCCTTGGCCTCGTCTAGCTGCGTTTTCAGTGTATGCTTGATGATTTTGTAACGCCCCGAAAAATCCAAAAATTATAAATATTAAAATAATGTGAAAATGACATTTTTACCCCTAGAGGGACATGGCTAAAAGTTGACTTTTTGTTTGGAATACTTTTTGCACATTTTTCTAGGACCGTTGTGTATGTCCCGAGACGCTGAATCCGTAGACAGGTGGCAAGTCGAAAACAGAGTTCGGATGAAGAAGTTACGGGGTTGTGAAGTGTAGGGGCAAAATGGTAATTGTGCTTAAGGGGGGGTAAAATGGTAATTGTGAATCATGAACGGTGCAAGTGCTTTTAGTATGCTGATTCATCTATTTAAATGCTGATTCATTCCATTATATGAGTCATATACTTCATCAAGTGACAAGTGTCACTTGTTAATAAGGATTAGTGGCATTTGTTATGTTAATTAATTAGTTAGCAGATTGGATAATTAAGTGGAGGAATAACAATACTCGACCAAAAACAACACAAAACAGAGAACAAAAACCTCCTCAAAACCTTGTGATCGATTAGCAGCACAACAAAGGAAATTCAGTGCACTAGAGTGATTAAGTAGTGTGAATTGGAGAGAAAAATCGAAAGAGGAACAAAGAAAACCCAGATAAACCCATACTGGGCATACCCGAAACAACCATTGAAGGACCCAAATTCAAATTAAATTTCTTGAACGATTTCGATCACAATTGAGGTGATATTAAGCTTTCTGGGAGCTAAACACATCAAACCGAATCGATTGGGAAGGAAATTGGTGGAGAAATCGTGACGAACAGACCCTGCGACTTCCTTGAAACTTTGAGCTTGAGTTCGATTACTTGAAGGTAAGGAATTGTAAAATTGACTTCATAACTGTGTTTATCATGGACCTAGGGTGCTTCTGGTATGATTAATTGAAGGAAACATGTTGGTTTTGGGTAGAACCCGAATTAGAACCCGTCGGGTGTTCATCTTGAGTCGAGGAGTTTTAGGGTTTAATTGATTAAATTGAAGTTACAGAACTGTACGTTAGATTGAACTGATATTACTGAGTGAAATAACGGACACAATTGAGCTTGAATCGAAGAAGATTGCACCGGGTCTAATCGCGGGTTGCAGACCCGTTTATCAGAGAAACGGGTGAGAGATGAGCACTGTAGCAGTGCACTGTTCACGGCGCGTGGCTGTCACGCGCAGCCACTTGCGGAGGCGCGTGAGGGCGCGTGACCGGGAATCTGAAGGAGGGTTCAACACACTTTTTGATGTTCTCGATGATACGGACCCATTAGCGTTGGTTTCGTATCAATCAGATATGAACTGAGAGTAGTTTTGCGTACCCGAAGCGTATAGGTTACGTTTAAATAATATTATTTTATTCCGATAATTTGGGAATTCGTACATAGGATTTTGTAATCCTCTAGTGATGTTGTATTACCTGTTTCACAGGCCGGAATAGTCCAGGGACATCGGAAGGAAGTGAACAACTTGAAACGGAACAATCTGGACGGTGTGTGAGTCGACTTTTGTTTTCTACCCTGAATGCATGCATATATGTTTTAAATGATTTATAATATGATTTGACATGATTTGGTATGATTGATGTTTCGATATGATGATTTCCGGATTTTGGGAAATATTATATTATTTTATATGTCTTGGGGTACGTTTTTCGAGAAAACTGTAAAAGTGATGTTTTGGACGAAGGCCCGGGATTTGTAATGCGTTTTGACTCAGATTTGGAGTCACATTGTGAATATGATGAAATTGTTGATTTTGATTTAGAAAGTGAATTCTGAACACTGTTTTGATGGATTTGTGGAACGTGCTTTGTGAGAGCTATATTTCGGGCAAAGGCCCTATTGAAATGTTTTGCTTTGATTTGAGAAAAATGGTTTTAAACTTTAAATGAGATTTTGGATTTGGTGACTGTTCCATCCTTTGTGATATGATAGTCTCCTCCAGACGTCGTAGATCCTGGAGTAGTCACGATCCACTGCCTGGAGATGAGTAGCTCCGAGGGAGGCTCACTCGCAGGAGTGTGAGATTATGATGATATCCTCCAGACGTCGTTGATCCTGGAGATGATATCACCCCAGACGTCGTGGATCTTAGGGAGGTACTCGGACATGAGACACCCGAGTTTACACGCGTTGTATTGATATCGTGACAGGTTATTTGGATATGAGGATTGTTGGTATGATGAGGATGGATTGACCTTGATGCCTGATTTAATAAACATGTTTTTATTGGTCCACTATTCCTACTTGTTTTATATGACACTATGACTCATGTTTTTGTGATATGCATGCATGTTTATGAAACTGGAAGGTAAGATTGTCTTTTACTAAATGTATTTCTAAAACTTTGTTTTGTCCACTCACACCTTTGATGTTTTATTTTCCCTCCAGGCCAGTGCACAGGTACTGAGGCTAATATCGAGGCCGAGGAATAAACAGACCGTTGCGTACTCAGACACTTTGCAGCGTAGGATTTTGATCCCTACATGTAAATATTTCCTATGCTCTGTAAACCTGTTTACTAGGTCAACGGTCTCAGAACACTGACATATCCCTTGTCTGACAATGTTTATCGTTTGTATTTGCTATATGTGTATTATATTTGGAACTACTTTTGGTACTTTTGAGTTATTGTCAGACAGGAGCAGGATCTTTCACGGTTTTCTAGGTATAATCGGGATGGGTCTTGTTAGATTTTTTATGGCCTCAACCTGTCCGTTGGACTGAGGGTGAGCGGGTGAGGCGAAGCAGAGACGGATGTTGTGTCTGTCACAAAAGGCACGGAAGCGTGCGTTGTCGAATTGCTTCCTATTGTCCGTGACGATTGTGTGGGGGAGACTGAAACAGCAGATAATGTTCTGGAAGACGAACGTTTCGATCTGGGTCGTGGTGATGGAAGCCAAAGCCTTTGCCTCAACCCATTTTGTGAAGTAATCCACTGCTACCACTGCATACTCTGTCTTGCCCTTTCCTGCCGACATTTTTCCGATCAAGTCAAGTCCCCACTGTGAGAAGGGCCAAGGGCTGATCATTGGTGTGAGGTTTTCTGGAGGTAGGTGGAAGAGAGGGGCAAACCGTTGACATTTATCACACCATTTGGTCAGCTCGGCCGCGTCTCCGTGCATGGTTGGCCAATAGAAACCCTGCCGGAAAGCCTTGTGGGCTAATGACCGTGGTCCAGAATGATTTCCGCAAATACCGGCGTGGATTTGGAGCCCCGCTTGTAGAGTTGGCCGTTGAGGAGTGTATACCGGGCTGCCTATCTCCGGACCTTTTTGGCCTCGATCTTGTCAGAAGGAAGAGTTTATTTGCGAGGAATTTAATCAGTGGGGCCATCCATGTGCCAGTAGTGTTGATTGCGCAAACCGCCGAGCATTGTGTACTGGGTTGATCCAGAATTTCGATTAGTACACTTCGACTCTGCCTCTCATCGAGGGAGGATGCGAGTCGCGCTAGAGCGTCGGCATGGCTGTTTTCGGAGCGTGGAATCCGAGTGATAGCGTCGCTGCGGAAACCACATAGGAGGGACTTTGCCAGTGCTCTGTATGTTGCCATGGAAGAGTCATTCGCCTCATAGACATTGTTGATCTGGTTGACGATGAGCTGTGAATCGCTGAAGATCTTGACATGTTCTACCTCCATGGTTTTAACGAGGCGGAGCCCTGCAAGGAGGGCCTCATACTCGGCGGCATTGTTGGAGGCCTTGAATTGGAAACGAAGGGAATATTCCATCCGGACCTTGTCCGGTGTGGTGAGGACAAGTCCGGCTCCGGATCCATTGTGGCAAGCCAACCCGTCGACATACAGGAGCCAAGTTGGCCAGGTGGGGTCGAGTTAGGGGTTCCCCACATCCAAAGTATGTGTTATGGACGGAGGGGAAGATGGTGGGACCTCATGTGCGACCGTTGCTGGAACGTAGGAGAATTCAGAGATAAAGTCTGCCATGGCCTGTCCTTTCTCGGCGGTGCGGGGAGTGAAGGTGATGTCGAATTCGCTGAGTCTATTGCCCATTTGAGTAAGCGGCCTGATGTTTCGGGTTTCTGAAGTACTTGCCGGAGTGGTCTGTCGGTCAAGATAATGATAGAATGAGCCTAAAAGTATGGCCTGAGCTTCCGGGCAGACATGATGAGGGCGAAAGCGAGCTTCTCTAGGTCAGAGTATCTTATCTCGGCGTCCTGCAAAGCCTTGCTGGCGTAATACACCGGATGTTCGGCGCCGTCCTTACGCTTAACCAAAACGGAACTTGTGACAGAAGCGGAGACAGATAGATACATGTAAAGGGTTTCCCCGGTGTCTGGTCTTGCTAGCAATGGCGCTTTGCCCATGTATTCCTTGAGTTCAGTGAAGGCCTTGGTGCATTCCTCGGTCCAGGTGATGTGTTTGGACCTGCCCTTTAAGGCTTTGAAGAAAGGCACGCACTTGTCCGTGGCTTTGGAGATGAAGCGTGTAAGGGTTGCGACTCGGCCCGTTAAGCTTTGCACTTCTTTTTGGGTTCGTGGGGGCTCCATATCGATCAGGGCCTTGATTTTTTCCGGGTTGGCCTCAATACCCCTTTGGCTAATCATAAAGCCCAGAAATTTGCCAGAGCTGACTCCGAACACGCATTTCACCGGGTTTAACCTCATTCGATACCGTTTGAGGACGTCAAACATTTACGAGAGATTGGGGATGTGTAGGTCAGTTGATTTACTCTTGACGAGCATGTCGTCGACGTAAACCTCCATTGTTTTCCCAATCTGATCAGCGAACATGAAGTTCACCAGGCGCTGGTAGGTGGCCCCGGCGTTTTTGAGTCCGAAAGGCATGACGTTGTAGCAGTATAACCCCTGATCTGTCCTGAAGGTTGTCTGGATCTGATCTGCCGGATGCATAAAGATTTGGTTGTAGCCCGAGTACGCATCCATAAAACTCTGGAGCTCATGTCCCGCCGTGGCGTCGACCAGTTGGTCAATCTTTGGCAAAGGAAAACTGTCCTTGGGGCAAGCCTTGTTCAGATCGATAAAATCAATGGACATTCGCCACGCCCCCAAGGGTTTCTTGACGAGTATAACATTGGCTACCCAGGCAGCATAGACGGCCTTCCGGACAAAATGAATGGTGCTGAGTTTGACAATCTCTGCCTTCATAGCCTCGGTCATCTCTGCATCGTAGAGGCGACGTTTCTGTTCGACAGGCTTGTAGGTAGGATCGATACTGAGCCGGTGGCAGATCACGTCGGTGGAGATGCCTGGCATGTCGGCGTATGACCAGGCAAAGACCTCAGAGTTGTCCCTTAAGAAACGGATCAGTTGTTCGCGCAGGTTGGGCGAAAGAGTTGTCCCAATCTTTACCTTCCGGTCTGCAAAGTCGTGGGAGAGTACTATCTCTTCGACATCCTCAATAGGCTGTCGATGGGGTGTTGTTGAATGGTCCTGAGGATCTTCAATTGGTTCATCCCGTATTCTTTGTGCGTCCTGAGGGCTCACGGGGTCAGCCTCAAACGCGGACTCTGTCACTGCCATGGTTTCCTTCGGAGGTTGGATTGGGGTGACAGAATTGCAAGCCCTTGCAGCCATTTGGTCTCCTTTGACTTGACCAACCCCCATAGGGGTTGGGAATTTTACTAGCAGTAGGTGGGTGGAGACGATTGCCCTCATCTAGTTGAGTATTCCCCGCCCGAGATGGCGTTGTAGGCCGCGGGGCAGTCCACCACCAAGAAGGGTGCCAGTACGGTTGCCCTCCGAGGATGTGTTTCGAGGGAGAGGGGGAGGGTAACCGTTCCATGCGGGACGATGGAGTCCCCCGTGAAACCAAAGAGCGTCGTAGGTGAACGGTCTAGACTTGCTTCTGGGATGCCCAATTGCCTGAAAGCTCGCATGAAAAGGACGTTGACCGAGCTTCCAGTGTCGACCATTACCCGTTGTACGTCGAAGTTAGATATCTCAACTATAACGACAATGAGGTCATCGTGAGGATAGAAGATCCCGCGCTCTTCCTCCTCGGAAAACGTGATCGGTTCCCAACCGAGTCGATTTTTTTTCTTGGCTCTTCCTTCCTCGACACTGAAGAGCTGCTGATTCTCTTTGGTGGCCCGTAGAAAGTTCTTCTTTGCCCGGTTGGAAGTGAGCGGGCAAGAAATTGATGGTCCTCCGGAGATCGTGTTGATCTGTGGGTTGCGCGGTGGAGGTGGAGCGTGTTGGAGAAATTGGTTGATCTTCCCATCTCGGGCCAGAGCCTCCACCAAATCCCGGAATGCAGCGCATTAGTCAATGCTATGACCATTGTACTTGTGGTATTGGCAGTAAATTCCTGTGTCCTTGCAAAGCTTTCCCTTCGCTGGTGCCCAAGTAGACTTTGGGATCATGTGTTCCACGTTGAGGAGGACATTCTCATAGGGGGTATTGAGGATGGTGTAGGTCTCGTACTTGGAGCGAGGGACCCGTTTTTCCCCGTTGTTTGACCGCTCCCCCTGCTGTCTTTCCTGGTGATTCGGGTTCTTACCCTTCTTCCCAGGGCTGTACAGATTGTTGCTGTAGGGGTAGTCTTTCCGTTTTCCCTCATAGCTCTGTTGGCCCTGCTCCTATGGACGCTGTGCTAAGCCCTGTTGTTCCGGGACGCTCGGTGGGTATGTTTTCACCGAGTCGGTCCGGGGAGGTTGGTACGCATTGGCAGCGTTGGACTTTTGGCTTAGTGCTTCAGCCTTAGTGTGGATTGCCGCCTGTTTCATTATTTCATTATAAGTTTTCCAGCCTTGGGTGTGAGTTGCGTACCTGAAGGGGGAGTCTCGGAGGCCGCCCTTAAAGGCCGTGAAAGCTGCTCGGTCGTTCTCCGCGCACCGGGAGTATTCATGACTGAATCTTGCTGCATACCGCTGCAGCGACTCGTGTTCACCTTGCTTAAGCTAGAAGAGGTCCTCGGCCGAGGACAAGCGGTCAGTCTGTATCATGAACTGGTTCATGAAGGTGGAGGTGAGCTGTTCGAAAGAGTCGATGGACCTAGATTCCAACTTCTAGAACCAATTGATCGCTACATCGGTCAGTGTGGAACTGAAGATGAGGCACTGTTCTTCGTCAGCGAGATTTTTGAGGGCGATGGTCGAGTAAAAGTTGTTCAGGTGATTCCACGGGTCGTCCTTTCCGTTGTAAATGGGGATTTTCATGGGTTTAATCTCGTGATCGATCCTAAACCGGTTGATTCTTTATGTGAAAGGGCCCGGGCTGGTTTTTGACCAGGCTGGTCTTGCTTCCCGAGCTGTCCCGGCCTCGAGGGTCCGAATTCGGTCCATGAGGTGTTGGACGAGCAAGTCGGTTTTGGACTGGTGTTTATCTCTGGGTGCCTGGTCGCGGTCGATCCTGTATGACTGGTCGGCGCCAAATCTGCTCGGCGGGCTCTGGGATTCACTCCTTCTGCGACCGACCTGCCTTGACCGCTCGGTGTACCCATGTTTGGGTATGTTCCGGGATATACTCCCCTTTTGACCGACTGGTCTAGACCTCTCAGTGTCCCGCAGGCGGGGTTGTTCCTGAGGCTTGTCACTCTGCCGCCCGTCCTGCCCTGACCGCTCGGTGCTCCTTCGGCGGATTGGTTCAGGGCGAGGAAGCGGTAGGCCGAGGTGGGTTAACCGCTCGGTGTCGTTGCGAGAGGACCTGGATGTTTGCCTCCCCTTGTGCGAGCGGTCGGTCCTGGTGCCAAGATGCCGAGCTGACTTGGCCGTGCTCTCGGCCTCCAGGGACGAGTCGGTGACGGGGACAGGGTCCCCCATTGAAAAAGTCCCGTGGCTGACGCTTGGGCGGGACCATCGAGCGGTTATGTTTCCTCGGTGGTGATCTCCTTTTCCCACCTCCGACCGAGGGTCAGGTCGGCGTGAGGGTTGTTCGTTGACCGACCGGTTCCGCCCTCCCTAGCTGAGGACGTCGCAGGCGTCTCGGTAGATCCTGGTGTCACCGGGCTGGCTGCCGGGGATGATCAACATCCGAGCCGGTTTCTTGCTCGGCTCGGCGTCATCATGCTTTTCCTTACGCGGCTCGGCGGCCGCATGTTCTTTTCCTTTTTCTGCCAGCCGGCGATTCTTTTTGGCACACTCCGCGCACTTGGCCACTACCTTGTCGGCCTCAGCCCTGCCGACGTGTGCTCAGTGAGTAGCGAGTTCTGCCTGTGCGACCCGTAGCTGTTCGGCCACCTCAGTGTATCGATCGTCGAGCACCTGACACCTCGACTCGGCCTGGGTGCCCTTAGCTTTGACCTCGGCCATGTCACTCTGGAGTTTCTCGATTATCTGTAAGAAGTTAGGGGAGGGTTCTCCCCTTGTTCTAGGGCCTTGCCCGGGTGTGATCTCACCGAGATCGTGTTCGCCCTGCATGTTCAGTGACGACGAGATGTCTCTCGGTGTAACTGGTGGATGAGTCGTAACTCGGTCTGGTTGAGCGTGGGCAACCTTAGTCAGATTTCCCACAGACGGTGCCAAAGTGTTGAAGCGTTAAATGTTCCAACTGTCGATTACTCGTCGCCCAATCACCAAATGACGTGTGTACCTTATGTGACCTGTCAACTCAAGCGGTCGCGGGTTTCCGTTAGTACGGGCACCGGTGTGGTGCTGGCCTAAGGCTCTCCGACGATCAAGTCAGTTGCGTTGTTCGTAAGAGGAAATAGTAAATGGTAAGTTTGGCAGAGTAATTGTGAATAGTAAATCTTAGTTACCTTTATTGGGAAATGTGTACCCTTTATGTATGGATAGGTGGGATGTTTAATTCTCAAAGTTCCGATGTGGGACAAATGCTTCTCGATTTACGTGCTGACACGTGTTACGTAAATCGAGGGTGGACACGCTTCCACGTGGCATCCAGCATTGGGCCCGGTGTTAGGGCTGTTGTAAGTATGGTAGTTTTGGGCCTTGAACGGGGTCTGGGCTTTAAGTATACGGCCCAGTGGGTCTGGTCAGATATGGTGTCAACAGAGGGTAAAGTGTTTGTTTTTTAAATGAATTCTCAAATGATGTTATTTTTGTCCCCTCACACCTTTGATGTTTTTTATAACCCTCCAGGCCGTGACACGAAGATCGGGGCTGATCAAGAGGCGAAGGTATGAGTGGAAATCAGTTTAGTTATCCCTTGTCTAACAAGTGCTAAGAGTGTTTTCAGAACTTTTGTTGACTTGTTAGACAGAAGCAGGACCATGCGCGGTTATCAAAGCAGTTTTGGGACGAATCATGTCACGCCTCGCCGATTGTGCACCTGATATCACCCGATCTGATGCAGGGGCAAAAGGGTGATCCCTTTGTTGGGGAAGGTGTCGAGGTTGGCTCCTCCGTTAGCGTATCCTCAACAAGTCGGGGACAGGTCCTTGATGTGATCAATGTGCCTGGGACATTTACAATAAGAAAAATAAAATAATTAAAATAACATATTTTAAATTCAATAGTAAATAAAAAAAAGTCACGCATTTTTAATTTTAAATATTAAATTCACAAAATAAAAAAAACACCAATTTTTAACTTTTAATATTAAATTCGAACAAAGAAAAACCACTTATAAAATTCACGCTTTTTTTTTAATTCCAATAATAAATAAATAAAAGTTTAATTGAAAATGAGTAAATTGGAAAAATTAATTCTAACTTTTAAAATTAAATTGACCAAATATTAATATAAAACCAATACAAACCAAATTTAAACCTAAACAAATAATTGAATCCAAACAAACTTAAACCTATATTACTTACTGAAAATTCTTAAAATTATACATAAATTTCTAAATCCAAATTTCACAAATTAATATCCCAGGGCTTTCACTCATTCAAGCATATGTGATGAGTTTATGTTATGGAATTCAAGATTTAATCACATATAAATATCAATGAAAAATAGCATCATATGGAAAGAAGATCTCATGAAAGGTATTGAATTTTAAGAACATAAATACGTACCTTAATTCTTAGCATGATTGTTCGTAAGATCAATTAGGCCATCCATCAATGGTTGTAACAGGGCTAAGCTTATGGGGTATAGAAAGGAAGGACGAGATTCAAAGAACTCGAGCTCTACCAAGGCAGAAGAAGTCCTGACTTGAATTTTTAATTTCAACAATGAATCCTTGCTTGAGGCCCACGATATTGTGCCTTCTTGATGAAAAAGTGTGAGGCTCTTGACTCATTTGATTCAATTCACATTGGTTTTCACTTCTCCTTTTCTTTTTTTACCTTTTCTTTTCGTGTTTTTGATAAACACATAATTCTTTTTTTCCTTTTTTCTTTTGTATTGAGCCAAGATCATGCTAAAACTTTCTCTCACTTCTAAATGGCTTGTCATCTATGGAAATTTTGATCTTTGAATGTCGAAAATTGTGGAATTGGGCAACATTTACTTCTCATCCACTTCATGATTCTCATTTATTGCAATCTCAAGACAACCTCGGATTATAGGGTATGACCTTAATGGGTAGCTGAATACTTGGGTAGATTGTGACTTAGGTGATGAAAGAAAAGACTTAGTGTTCGGCTTCAAAGTTGGCTTAAGGACCATGCAATTGGGAAAGATAAGACTTTTAGATATTTAAGCATATATAACCTACATCACTTCTTATGAAAAACCACACATCAAACCAAGAGTATATGTATGATATCGTTCTTTAAAAATCAATGCAAAGTGATGTGATGACATCATGCAATTATGAACAAAAGTGATGAGTGTTTATGAGTAGAAACTAGTAGATCTCTCAGAAAGAATGTCAATTAGGCTCAAAGATCTCACAAGGAAGTCTCCACTATTTTTCTTAAGTCACTCAAATTCAATTACTTTGTTCACTTAATCACTTAAAACATGGCACGTGTGAAGTGCAGATTATGAACTTTTTGTACATGGCATGACTCTTAATAAAGAAAAGGTAGCTATGACAACTTTGAACTTTGTCCTCTTCAAGTTCAAATAGAAAAGAAAATGGAAATAACCAAGTCTGAAGCTTAGAACATACAAGGCACAATCATAGATGTTCCACCACGAGCATTCCCCATGGAAGACGTTTGAGAATGAACATCAACTACTCTCATTCAAATCACTTCTCAATCTGTTTCTCCATAAATTATGTTCTCGTAGGTGGATTACTTTTTATGTGTCTAGCTATTTTCCCCTTGATGCAACGAGGATTCCACAGTGGGTGGTTCATTATTGGTCCCATCTTCATGCTGAAATTCTAGGTATATGACCACATGCCTAGTAAACTATGCTCATCTTACCCAGACGTTAAATAAAGCACTCCTGGGAGGTAGTCTAGCCCTTGTTTGTGTCTCTTGGGCCTTTATGTTTCTGTTTTTATCCATGGAACCTTATGCCTATTTTGTCCATGCTTCATGCTTATCACGTTGCGGACAATGTTCGTTTTAGGTTTGGGGGTGAGGATTAAACTTTGCATATAAAAACCAATAAGTTTGGGGGTACACCGCCACAACTTTTGTTTTGCTGTTTTTCTAATTGTGTTGCTAGTTATAATGCTTTGATGTGTTAATAGCTTGTGCTTTTGTTGTCTGACGTGGGAAGGATAGGTACAACATCATTAGGAACTACATAAGAATTTTCATCCAAGTATATTTCATCAGCATTAATTTGGCATGGTTCAGATTTGAATATTGGAAGTTCATTTTGTTCCAAGAAAACAGTGCCCATGTTCTTGGGCAGCGGCATGGTCAAAATTGGGGCCACGGCCTGTGGAGCTCCAAGAAAGTTCTGGTGCTGAGCAATGGGCTTGATATGCGCCCGAGAAGGAGCTATCACAATGAGATGAGCTTTAACAAGGTTGCTTTTGATGCAACACAAGACATTATACGCACACAACAAGAAAGCAGTATGAAGTAGCATCTGAACATTATTGCCCATTGTTTTATTTGCTTCTTCCATTGTTTTACTTGCTTCTTCCATCGTTTTACTTGCTTCTTCCATCTTGCTCCACCGTATCACTCTTTAGTTACCTTAATTAAATGAACTCATATCTCACCCCATATGATATTATTGATGACCCTATAAGCTTAGCTCTATTACGACATGCATAGATAACAAGTAGGCTAAAATGACCTTATATAGCATAAATGACCTTAATATAAAATGACCAGATGAATTTTTAGTACTCAATCTTAATGAATAAGGGGATAAACAACGACACCTCCTTGAGAATCGATGACTACCACCAGCTGTCATAACTTGACTGGGTCTTTGGTAGCCAAACTTCTAAAATCTGTATTGCCCATTTATTGCTTTTCACTTCACACATGCGGTTGATGCGAGGGTAATATATGAATTATGATATCAAATTCAAGAAAAATTCCAATGGAGACCATCGATCAAGAAGGACGTCGAAGACTATAATCTAAAATTAGGAAGGACGTAAGTAATTCTTTGCTTTGCTGACAAAGTTCATGCGACGGCGATAGGAAATCGCTATCGTCTTTCTAAAGAGCAGGGAATTTAAGTGTATTTCCCCCGCACCTATATGCAAGAACCGATGTTCACCGACTTTCTAAGGTCTAATCTTTTTCTCCAGGACAAAGCAGCTTCACACCATTGATAGGCTACTTAAGATGCAATTTGAAAGGCGTTGCTTAGTTTCGCAAGCCTTTATCACTGTTGTGGAACCCAAAATCATCC
The DNA here is from genome assembly GCA_032719365.1 of Prinsepia uniflora. Lineage (NCBI taxonomy): Eukaryota > Viridiplantae > Streptophyta > Magnoliopsida > Rosales > Rosaceae > Prinsepia > Prinsepia uniflora. The sequence continues at coordinate 29,565,566 of CM064874.1, forward strand.
GAAAATTATGGAGCTGCCACGTGGCCCGTAATTCCCAAAAATGACTAAATTGACCCTGGCAATAACGCTGATCATTTGAAAACACCCGCATATTAAATAATCTATTTACCAGTTAAATACGTTATTTGATCGGGTTAAAATCTCCGTAATATCAATATTCTCCCCGAGAATTAATTGTCGTTATTCTTAATAATGGATAATTAATATTGATATTAAAATACAATAATTGTCATTACTATCCTGATGAACCATCATTACAATTATTAAATAGTATATTTAATTAATAATATATTTTTTATTAATTAAATATTCAACCGACCAATCAGAACGCTCCAAGGCTCCCAAGATTTTCCTATAAATAGCAAGGCACATTTCATTTCCAAGGTACGTTGATTCTTCGTTTCGAAGTATATCCCTTTCCTCTCTCAAAGCTAACTTAAGCATCGGAGTGTTCTTGGTCGAACAACCCCCCGGGTAAATCGATCGAAGCAACGATAGCTAATTGTTTGCTGTTTGCAGGAATTGTGAGGACTTTTCGCGATGAGTTCAATCTTTGATTCAACAACTGTTAGTGGCATGCGGCCCCCTGCGAATCCGTAAATCTGAGAAGCATGCTACAACAAAAGAATGGTCCTCTATGTATTTCATTATTTCCAAAAAGAAGTACCCACATCATGGTAAACCTCTTCTCGTGATCGGGATGATTTAGGTGTTGCTTCTTATGTTTCTTTCATTCCCTGGCCCCTTTTATGTCAATAGGGAGCTATGAGCACATCCCTTCCAAAAAGGGAAAAAGACAGCAAGTCTTTTTTCGCTTAATCGCTAACTCATGAGCAAAGTCTGTCATGCCACAACTCTTTTTAAATGCTCTGGTGGAGCTGAATTAGCAAGCTTAGCCCTTATTATGGTAAAATGTCGACCTTTCCTGACAGGACCCGCCCCGATCCCACAGGGACCACAAGGGGACGTGCCCTGCTCCCGTCTAACACCCAATAATTCATACCAATTTTTAACCTCAAAACATCAAATGCATAAATAACCAAATTAAAGTCATACATCAAATCCGAATTAAACAAATGTCAGACAAGGGATGAAATCCAAAATTACAAGTTGCGAGCACGACTCTAACATAAACCTGCGGGTACATCACCCAACAGGGATTCAGGTACGCAGAAGTAGATCTATGCCCCAGCCTCAGGTTCCTCCTCTACCTCAGTATCACGACCTGGAGGGGTTACCAAAACATTAAGGGTGAGTGGGCCGAAACTCAAGTTATAAAATCATTTGATAAGTAAAACATATAATTTACCCCTCCGTTTTCCAAACATGCATGCATCATCATTTTAAAATCATAAATCATATAACATGAATCATAAGGCATGTAATAAAACCATAACCATAATTTTAGCCACTGCACTATACACTCCAATCCGACATCCCTGATGTCTGACGTCCCTGACGTCAATAAGGTCACAATCACAAGGCTACGCGTGCCACTCGGGTCTCAATTTCCGAGTTCAATCCCCGAACCCTGTTCGGTTACAGCATCCCCGATGCTTAGCGTCGTAGACGCTGGACGTTCTAGACGTCCGTGACCTCTCCGGGGTACCTCATCCGGAGGAGACAATATAATATGGAAGGATCTATACAGTGCAGTACCAAATACATTTTATTGATATCCACATGCAAACATATATGTATACATAGGTAAAATCTGAACCGATCGTTACGTTTCATCAAACGGGTCTCATGCCCAAATACCGTGAAAGGTGCCATAACCGAAATATCAATATCATCAAAACCATTTATAGATTCCAGCATGTAAACATATAAGTAAATCAGAAAACATTTAAGCATGCAAGGGTTTAATGAAAACGGGCCCACTCACAGTACGATTCCGCTGCGAATCTGCGCGTACGGACCTGTACCGAGATTATCGTACAATTCCTGTCAGTTCAATTCACACGTAAGGGTCACTACAAGTCCTTAAAATTTATTCAAAAGAAGGTTCGAAACAGAAGCCGGTTCGGGGAAACCGTCAACACGTTTCCCGAGGCAACCGACCCTAACCGGACCCTTCAAACTATCTCATATCAACATGGTTAATTCACCACAAATGTTCAGAATGATGAGAGGAATAAAAGTCATGTTGATCGTGATCGGAGATAAGCCCCAACGCGCCCTCACGCGCCGCCCAAAGTGGCTGCGCGTGAAAGTCACGCGCCTCACACTGTAGCTACAGTGTCAGCACCTTCACCCGTTTGTCTATAATTCGGGCCTGCCACCCGCGGCTTGACCCAGTTAATTACCCATCAATTCCTACTCGATTTCAATCCAATTTGATCCTAACATGTTAATTAAACATTCAATTTAAGTTCTGGGTTATTAATTTGCCAAATCGAATCCTCAAACGGCCCTTCGACCCGTGATCATCCAAACGGGTTGATCACCCCAACTTACTGGTTTCTAAACCGAAATCAAATTAACCTTACATGAAGCATCCTAGTATCACAACGAACTGGAAAACACACTCAATTGAATCAACACTCACCTGGAAGTAGTCGTCCAAAGCTCTGAAATTCTTCTGAACACGGCAGTCACCGTCCCAGCTCACCCGTGGCTGGTTGCCTTCGATTTTGATATGGTTGTGTTCCAAATACTCCCAGAAAGCTTACTCTGCGATTAGATTGGCCCAACACACCGTAGAAATCAAACATTGATTTTCCCTCCAATTTTTCCAGAAATGGTGTCTCTGGTTTCCTCACCCGTTCTTAGTTATAACAGCATCAGAGTGATGCTCAAGCAAGTTCTAATTGGTTTTAAAAAATTTCAAGCCGTCCCAGAGGCTCGTGGGTGTCCAATTGTCCACTGAAAAATGTTCCCCGAAAAGCTTCGATCTTGAATTAATCAATTGATCGTGCAGGCTGGACGGCTCAGGCCACGTTCAAAAGCAAAAGACAACCCAGACATTCCAGCACATGATAGCATAATCAATTGCACGATAGAACCACCGCACATGGTGGTGCCGCCCATTTCCCCCGCGGTCTGCTACAGTAACCAGGGCAAAAAGACCAAAATGCCCCTGGTTCAATAATTACCAAAATACCCCTCACTTCCTAGACCCGTAACTCAGCCATACGAAGTCCGATTTTGGCGTGCCGCCTGTCTATGGACTCAGGACGTCGAGACCTACCTATCGGTCCTTGAGTCGCGTGAAAATTAATTGTCAAACAAAAAGTCAACATTTTCGCCCGTGAAGTCCAACTTACGGTAATGCCCCTGAACTTCCGATAGTCATAACTTTTTCCCTGATCGTCTGAATTGGACGTGCCACCTGTCTATGAACTCGTGACGTCCCGTACTACGTCACGGTCATAGGTCAAAGTCCATTTAACTCATCAATCAAAAAGTCAACAATTTGGCCATGCCAATCACAAGGGTAAAAGCGTCAATTCACACATTAAATTGAAATATTAAAATCCTCGAATGTCCGGGGTGTTACAACCTTCCCCCCTTAAGAAATTTCGTCCCGAAATTTCAAGGAAACAAATGAGGAAATTGTTCTCGCATCTGAACCTCAGGCTCCCATGTGGCCTCTTCCACATTCTGGTTTCTCCAGAGAATCTTCACGAGAGGGATCGTCTTCCGACGTAGTACCTTGTCCTTCCGATCCAAGATCTGTACTGGTTGTTCATCAAAGCTCAAATCCTCCCGTAGTTCGACAGGTTGTTTAAGCATCACGTACGTACTTCCGTAGCATCGACATGTGGAAAACATCGTGAACTCTAGATAGTTCTGGAGGTAGCGCCAATCTGTATGCAACTCTGCCAATTCTCTCCACGATCTCATAAGGTCCGATAAAACGCGGACTCAGTTTCCCCCGTCGACCAAATCGGATAATCCCTTTCCACGGAGATAACTTCAGGAAGACAAAATCTCCCACTTCAAATTCCAAGTCTCGAATCCGTCGATCGGCATAACTCTTCTGGCGATCCTGTGCCGCCTTTAGTCTCTCCTTGATAACACGAACAGTTTCCATGGTTAAGTCCATCAATTCCGGCCCTACAGCTGCTCGCTCTCCTATCTCCGTCCTGCAGATAGGTGTCCTGCACTGTCGACCATACAGTGCCTCATAAGGTGCCATCCCGATGCTTGCCTGATAGCTGTTGTTGTAAGCGAATTCCATCAATGGCAAATGAGTATCCCAAGAGTCCTGAAACTGTAGTACACATGACCTCATCATGTCCTCCAGGGTCTGAATGGTTCTTTCAGACTGTCCATCGGTCTATGGATGGAAAGTAGTACTGAAACGTAGGGTTGTTCCCAGAGTAGCTTGCAAACTTCGCCAGAACCTGGAAGTGAAACGCGGATCATGATCGGACACGATCGATTCCGGCGTACCATGCAATCGTATGATTTCCTTCACAAACAACTGAGCCAGTCGGTTAGGTTTATAGGTCTCCTGAACTGGCAGAAAATGGGCTGATTTGGTTAACCGATCCACGATCACCCATACTCCGTCCACTCCACTCTGAGTCCTTGGTAACTTAAAGACGAAGTCCATGGTGATGTGATCCCACTTCCACTCGGGAATCGGAAGTGGCTGCATAGCCCCATACGGTCTCTGCCGTTCCGCCTTAACCTGCTGACAGGTTAAGCATTTGCTCACGAACTCAGTAATATCCTTCTTCATTCCTGGCCACCAATAATGGTTCCGGAGGGTACGGTACATCTTTGTACCTCCCGGATGCATAGCATAGGCCGAACTATGGGCCTCCTCAAGAATCTCGGCTCGTAACTCTGCCACTGCAGGTACGCACAAACGGCCCAATTTCACAAGTGCTCCGTCGTCCCGGATGGTAAAATCTTGTCTCCCATCCGCATCGACCTCAATTCTGTAAATACAGAGTATAGGATCCTGAAGTTGTGCTTCGATGATCCGATCAATCAGTACTGATCGTACATGGAAGCTGGCCAAGAAAGCTCCATGCACATCAGTACCCAAAATAACTCCCGCCTTCCGGAGTTCCACCAGTAAGGGAAGATACACCATCCCCAGGTGTGCAACAGTTCCCGCTGATTTCCTGCTAAGTGCATCCGCCACCACATTGGCCTTACCCGGATGGTACTCGATCGTACAGTCATAGTCCTTCAGCAGCTCCAACCATCTCCGTTGTCTCATGTTAAGCTCCTTCTGAGTGAATAAGTATTTAAGACTCTGGTGGTCGGTGTATATCTGACACGTTGCGCCGAATAGATAATGCCTCCAGATTTTGAGAGCATGAACCACCGCCGCCAACTCCAAATCATGGGTAGGGTAGTTCAACTCGTGGGTCTTCAGCTGCCGGGATGCATAGGCGATAACCTTGCCAGTTTGCATCAACACGCAGCCCAGACCTTGCAGCGATGCATCACTGAAGACCACAAACTCTCCACTGTCATCCGGCAATGCAAGGACAGGTGCAGTGGTCAATCGATCCTTCAACTCTTGAAAGCTCCGATCGCACTGCTCGTCAAAGATAAACTTCACTCCCTTCCGAGTCAAACGAGTCAATGGTGCAGCAATTTTGGAGAAACCCTCCACGAATCTCCGGTAGTAACCTGCTAATCCGACGAAACTCCGCACCTCGGTCACTGTTGTCGGTCTAGCCCAGTTGGTCACCGCTTCTGTTTTCTGGGGATCCACGCAAATCCCATCCGTCGATATCACGTGTCCCAGAAAACCAATACTGCTCAGCCAAAACTGACACTTGCTCAGCTTGGCGTACAATTGTTCTTGTCTCAGCCTCTCCAAGACCAACCGTAGACGTTCCTCATGTGCACGGGCGCTCCGCGAGTACACCAAAATATCATCGATGAACACAATCACGAACTTATCCAGGTAGGGTCGGAAGACCCGGTTCATCAAATCCATGAATGCTGCTGGAGCATTCGTCAATCCAAATGGCATAACAAGGAACTCGTAGTGTCCGTAACGGGTTCGAAAAGCAGTTTTCGGAATAACCTCCTCCGAAATCCTCAGTTGGTGATACCCAGACCGCAAATCAATTTTCGAGAAGCACTGAGCTCCCCGCAACTGGTCAAAAAGGTCATCGATCCTGGGTAGAGGATACTGATTCCTCAGTGTCACCTTGTTGAGTTGTCGATAGTCAATACACAAACGGAGACTTCCTTCCTTCTTCTTTACGAACAACACCGGTGCTCCCCACGGTGAAGTACTCGGTCGGACATATCCCAAATCCACCAACTCCTGCAATTGAGTCTTGAGTTCTCGTAACTCGGCCGGCGCCATCCGATATGGTGCCTGGGATATAGGTCGGGTACCCGGGAGTAGTTCAATAGTAAACTCAATCTCCCGCGATGGCGGTAATCCAGGTAAGTCTTCCGGGAACACATCCGGAAACTCACATACCACCGGTATCTCGTCGATACCCGGAGTATCAACCTGTTTCGACACGACAAGCGCCAGATAAGCCTGGCATCCCTTTCGTAGAAGTTTGGTAGCAGTGAGTGACGAAATCACTTCAGGAGGCGAACCGTCACGTTCCCCCTGAAAGATAACTTCCGGCAAACCCGGGCTCCGCAGAATCACTTGCTTGCTACAGCAGTCGATGAGCGATCCGGGCTCCGATAGCCAATCCATCCCTAGGATTATATCGAAGTCGTGGATATCCAGAATAATTAAGTCTGCAGGTAAATCCACATCTTCAATTCTTACCGGGCACCTCCGAATCACCTGATTCACAAGGTACACGATACCCATCGGGGTGCCAACACCCATTTCGCAATCTAAAGCTGATACCACACAATCAAGCATACCAGCACAACTTTTCGAAATAAAAGAATGTGTAGCCCCCGCATCCATCAATACACGTACAAGAAGGTTAAAGATATGTAGTGTACCCATGACCACGCCTGGGGCAGTCCTCGCCTGCTGTTGGGTCATGGCAAAAACTTGGGCCCTCGGCCCTCCGTTCCGTCCGCGCCCGCGCGCGCCACGCCCACCACCATGGTCACCTCCCTGACCGCGACCTCCATTAGTGTGGGAAGCCGTGCTTTGCACCACACTAGAGCCCCCAGCGTCGTTGTTCTTGGACAACTGCGGGCAATCACTGGCATAGTGGCCCTCCTCTCCGCAAGCAAAACAAGTTACTGGCCTTGGCCTGTCCGAATGCCCGCCAGAAGCACCGCTCCAAGATGAGCGTTGCCCAGAGTTGTATCCAGATCCTCTGCCCTGAGAGCCTCCGCGTCGACCTCACCAGCCACGACCCTTGAAGGATGAGGGTGCTCCCCTGTAGCCCCCTCCCTTGTTGTTCTTATGGCCCGATGGCCCACGATGTGGGCGATCCTGACGTCGCCCCTCGCCCGAAGGTTGTCGTGTCTGGTGTGCCGCCAGACTGGCCTCGACACGCACCGCAGCGTCGACCAAATCTCTCAGTGAAGCATGAGTAGCAGCAGTCACACTTGCCCGGATCTCCCCTCGGAGTCAAAGCTCAAACCTTTGGCATTTGTCCTCCTCCGTGCTCACGAATGATGCAGCGAACCGGGATAGTTTTCCGAAAGTTTGCTTGTAGTCCGCAATGGACATGTCACCCTGCTCCAGCCGTAGAAATTCAGCCTCCCGCGCCGCGCGAAAGGATCGCGAGTAGTACTGGTCCAGAAATCTGGAACGGAAAGCTTCCCAAGTAGTGGTATGGACAGACCACCCAGACATTTCGAGTCCGTGCCACCACTGGTACAAAGCAGCTTCACACCATTGATAGGCTACTTAAGATGCAATTTGAAAGGCGTTGCTTAGTTTCGCAAGCCTTTATCACTGTTGTGGAACCCAAAATCATCCGAAAATTATGGAGCTGCCACGTGGCCCGTAATTCCCAAAAATGACTAAATTGACCCTGGCAATAACGCTGATCATTTGAAAACACCCGCATATTAAATAATCTATTTACCAGTTAAATACGTTATTTGATCGGGTTAAAATCTCCGTAATATCAATATTCTCCCCGAGAATTAATTGTCGTTATTCTTAATAATGGATAATTAATATTGATATTAAAATACAATAATTGTCATTACTATCATGATGAACCATCATTACAATTATTAAATAGTATATTTAATTAATAATATATTTTTTATTAATTAAATATTCAACCGACCAATCAGAACGCTCCAAGGCTCCCAAGATTTTCCTATAAATAGCAAGGCACATTTCATTCCCAAGGTACGTTGATTCTTCGTTTCGAAGTATATCCCTTTCCTCTCTCAAAGCTAACTTAAGCATCGGAGTGTTCTTGGTCGAACAACCCCCCAAGTAAATCGATCGAAGCAACGATAGCTAATTGTTTGCTGTTTGCAGGAATTGTGAGGACTTTTCGCGATGAGTTCAATCTTTGATTCAACAACTTTTAGTGGCATGCGGCCCCCTGCGAATCCGTAAATCTGAGAAGCATGCTACAACAAAAGAATGGTCCTCTATGTATTTCATTATTTCCAAAAAGAAGTACCCACATCATGGTAAACCTCTTCTCGTGATCGGGATGATTTAGGTGTTGCTTCTTATGTTTCTTTCATTCCCTGGCCCATTTTATGTCAATAGGGAGCTATGAGCACATCCCTTCCAAAAAGGGAAAAAGCCAGCAAGTCCTTTTTCGCTTAATCGCTAACTCATGAGCAAAGTCTGTCATGCCACAACTCTTTTTAAATGCTCTGGTGGAGCTGAATTAGCAAGCTTAGCCCTTATTATGGTAAAATGTCGACCTTTCCTGACAGGACCCGCCCCGATCCCACAGGGACCACAAGGGGACGTGCCCTGCTCCCGTCTGACACCCAATAATTCATACCAATTTTTAACCTCAAAACATCAAATGCATAAATAACCAAATTAAAGTCATACATCAAATCTGAATTAAACGAATGTCAGACAAGGGATGAAATCCAAAATTACAAGTTGCGAGCACGACTCTAACATAAACCTGCGGGTACATCACCCAACAGGGATTCAGGTACGCAGAAGTAGATCTATGCCCCAGCCTCAAGTTCCTCCTCTAGCTCAGTATCACGACCTGAAGGGGTTACCAAAACATTAAGGGTGAGTGGGCCGAAACTCAAGTTATAAAATCATTTGATAAGTAAAACATATAATTTACCCCTCCGTTTTCCAAACATGCATGCATCATCATTTTAAAATCATAAATCATATAACATGAATCATAAGGCATGTAATAAAACCATAACCATAATTTTAGCCACTGCACTATACACTCCAATCCGACATCCCTGATGTCTGACGTCCCTGACGTCAATAAGGTCACAATCACAAGGCTACGCGTGCCACTCGGGTCTCAATTTCCGAGTTCAATCCCCGAACCCTGTTCGGCTACAGCATCCCCGATGCTTAGCGTCGTAGACGCTGGACGTTCTAGACGTCCGTGACCTCTCTGGGGTACCTCATCCGAAGGAGACAATATAATATGGAAGGATCTATACAGTGCAGTACCAAATACATTTTATTGATATCCACATGCAAACATATATGTATACATAGGTAAAATCTGAACCGATCGTTACGTTTCATCAAACGGGTCTCATGCCCAAATACCGTGAAAGGTGCCATAACCGAAATCTCAATATCATCAAAACCATTTATAGATTCCAGCATGTGAACAAATAAGTAAATCAGAAAACATTTAAGCATGCAAGGGTTTAATGAAAACGGGCCCACTCATAGTACGATTCCGCTGCGAATCTGCGCGTACGGACCTGTACCGAGATTATCGTACAATTCCTGTCAGTTCAATTCACACGTAAGGGTCACTACAAGTCCATAAAATTTATTCAAAAGAAGGTTCGAAACAGAAGCCGGTTCGGGGAAACCGTCAACATGTTTCCCGAGGCAACCGACCCTAACCGGACCCTCCAAACTATCTCAGATCAACATGGTTAATTCACCACAAATGTTCAGAATGATGAGAGGAATAAAAGTCATGTTGATCGTGATCGGAGATAAGCCCCAACGCGCCCTCACGCGCCGCCCAAAGTGGCTGCGCGTGAAAGTCACGCGCCTGACACTGTAGCTACAGTGTCAGCACCTTCACCCGTTTGTCTGTAATTCGGGCCTGCCACCCGCGGCTTGACCCGGTTAATTACCCATCAATTCCTACTCGATTTCAATCCAATTTGATCCTAACATGTTAATTAAACATTCAATTTAAGTTCTGGGTTATTAATTTGCCAAATCGAATCCTCAAACGACCCTTCGACCCGTGATCATCCAAACGGGTTGATCACCCCAACTTACTGGTTTCTAAACCGAAATCAAATTAACCTTACATGAAGCATCCTAGTATCACAACGAACTGGAAAACACACTCAATTGAATCAACACTCACCTGGAAGTAGTCGTCCAAAGCTTTGAAATTCTTCTGAACACGGCAGTCACCGTCCCAGCTCACCCGTGGCTGGTTGCCTTCGATTTTGATATGGTTGTGTTCCAAATACTCCCAGAAAGCTTACTCTGCGATTAGATTGGCCCAACACACCGTAGAAATCAAACACTGATTTTCCCTCCAATTTTTCCAGAAATGGCGTCTCTGGTTTCCTCACCTGTTCTTAGTTATAACAGCATCAGAGTGATGCTCAAGCACGTTCTAATTGGTTTTAAACAACTTCAAGCCGTCCCAGAGGCTCGTGGGAGTCCAATTGTCCACTGAAAAATGTTCCCCGAAAAGCTTCGATCTTGAATTAATCAATTGATCGTGCAGGCTGGACGGCTCAGGTCACGTTCAAAAGCAAAAGACAACCCAGACATTCCAGCACATGATAGCATAATCAATTGCACGATAGAACCACCGCACATGGTGGTGCCGCCCATTTCCCCCGCGGTCTGCTACAGTAACCAGGGCAAAAAGACCAAAATGCCCCTGGTTCAATAATTACCAAAATACCCCTCACTTCCTAGACCCGTAACTCAGCCATACGAAGTCCGATTTTGGCGTGCCGCCTGTCTACGGACTCAGGACGTCGAGACCTACCTATCGGTCCTTGAGTCGCGTGAAAATTAATTGTCAAACGAAAAGTCAACATTTTCGCCCGTGAAGTCCAACTTACGGTAATGCCCCTGAACTTCCGATAGTCATAACTTTTTCCCTGATCGTTCGATTTGGACGTGCCACCTGTCTATGAACTCGTGACTTCCCGTACTACGTCACGGTCATAGGTCAAAGTCCATTTAACTCATCAATCAAAAAGTCAACAATTTGGCCATGCCAATCACAAGGGTAAAAGTGTCAATTCACACATTAAATTGAAATATTAAAATCCTCGAATGTTCGGGGTGTTACATTTCCTTTCTTAGTCGAGAATATTTTCCGACCACCTGATAAGAGGGGAGATTATATTATATGATATATATATATACATATTTGTTGATGCATGAGAGATTATATGTTAGATTATAATTTAATACAATTAAACTTTATTTATATTGATAAATTTTATCCATACGCTTTAGAAATATAATCTACAAAGTGATATACAAACGTAAGCTTTCCTAATATTACGCATCATCTAAACATTGAGGTTAAAACGCTTGTGGTATCGAAAATTCTAATGGTAAAAAAGAATTGAAATTGTTAAATACATGGAAAATTTTACGTATTATCTAAACATTGAGTTTAAAACGCTTGTGGTATTGAAAATTCTAATGGTAAAAAAGAATGGAAATTGTTGAATACATGGAAATTTTAATAATTGTGAATGACACCTTTTTTATCATTCATGTTTTCTATACATATACATATATGTAAGAGCTAGCACTCAAAAACCAATATATTTGATTCTAGCCTTTTTACTATAGATACACCAAGAACGCATCAACATCTTTTAAAATACACTAGAAATGAAAATTTGTTTCACTTTGCACGAAAAATGGTTTTAACTTCGTTGCACCATTTAATAGATTTCATCTTTAATACTATTAAAACTATTGTTTTTTTTTTCTTAAATGCCCATTAAATACTAGTCCATATGCTCCCTCTTCATCTTCTTTCTCTCTCCTCTACTCAAACACCCCCCTTCACTTACTTCGCCAAGCTCTCCTCCTCCTAAGACTAGAAATTCCTCCATTGACTGAGCAATTCTGATTGCAATTTCTGAACTTGGGACGGGGAGAGCTTTGCAAGCACTCCGCATCTTTTGAAAACCGAAGAGCTTTAAGAAAAGATAGACATAATACGAAGATCATTGACAGATTAAGGGAAACAGTAAACAAATGTGTGTTTGATTAGAATGCTAGGGAGATGGAGAGGCGCAAGGCTTTAAGAAAATATTTTAGTTGCAGTAGCTATAGTGCTCCAATCTCTATTAATTTAGATAAAATTAAAATGCATACATTAACAATCAAATGTTGGGTTTTGGTTTATTGGAAATACAATTTTGAGTTTTTGTCGCTGAGAAAATTAATGGGGGGTTTCGGGGTCCATTTGATAGGTAAGAAAATCTCAGTAGAAAGTGAAAGAATTGAATCTGAGAAGCAAAAATGGTTTTCCAATAATTAAAAAGACTCGTGAAAGATTCTAGCATTTAATTTGTTCCCATTTTCGCTTGAATTATACCTTGCTTCTCTTAATCGTACTCTTCCTTAGCCTCCGACGGCGAAGAGCACCGTCCGAGAAAAGAGCTAGATTCGAGGACGGTGGATTCCAGGACAATGTCAATCTAGTTGTTGGATGAGGATGCAGGGAAGGAGGGCTAAGATTGTTGTGGCGATGACAATGGTTAGGAGTGAAGGAGGCTGAGATGGCATAGCCGAGCTCCTCGGCTTTGGTTTTTGCGGAGCTGCAAGGGTTTTTGCATAGAGAGCTCTTCGGCTTTCAAGTGATGCAAGAGCTTGCAAAGCTCTTCCCGTCCCAAGCCGGGAAATTGCAATCAGGATTACTCTGTCATTGGAGGAATTTCTAGACTTAGAGAGGGAGAGCTTGGTAGATAAGCTATAGAAGTAAGAGAGGAGGATTTTGGGGAGTTTGAGTTGAGTTTCAAAATGGAAGATGATGAAATGAACAGTGTTTATAAGGTATTTAAGAAAAAACAATTAATGGTGTTAAAGACGAAATTTATTAAACAGTGTAATAGATCTAACGGTACACCTATTTCTAGTATAAAGTAGAACGAATTTTTATTCTTAATACATTTTGAAGCACACTGGTATGTTCCTAATGCATCTACAGTAAACATCCTTGATTCTATAATATAGAACTAACAATATGTTTACACCTATTCTACAAAATATTTTCACAATTGAGCTGCTTATAGTTCGTTTTGAAATTCAAAATTGATTCAATTTAGAAATCATTTAATGAGTTGTTTATTAATAAGAGTAAGACTTATTAGACTAAATGCACTAGGAACACGCTAACTAATCTTAAAATGCACCAGGAACTCCAATTTACCTCAGTGTGCACCAGAAATAGGTACACTGTCAAAAATGTTGCACCATTTAACGGATATTTTGTTTAACGCCATTTAGAATAGTTATATTAAAGGGTATTTTAGTCATTTTGGACATAACTACATCCTCCTTCCCCATCTTCTTCTTGCATCTTCTTCCTTCGAAAAAAAAACCCAACAACATATCTTCTTCCTTTCAACAAATATACACTTCACAATCTTCCAGCTCTGAGAATCCAAAGTAAGAAGTGCTAAAAACAGATGAGCGTAAGGAACGTGTTTTGTAGAAACAAATTATGTATCTTCAATTTATTGTGGAAGATTTTGGAAACCTATTCCCAAATCATCCCATCCCCAAGCAACACCAATCAAACAGATTTAGGGATACAAAATTTGTTGTGACCTTAAATCCGAAATCTTGGGAACCCTATTCCCAAATCATCCCATCCTCCTAACCCAGCCTGGGTTTCTTGTTGACTCGTGAAACGCACACCGATCAAGCAGATCGCAGACATTATAGATGCGCAAGAAGATGCAACTCAAGCACTCTCCTTTGATGTAGCGGTTTATGGGGGAATACCAATTTACTTTTACCTACAACACCAGAAAAATCAATTCAAACGAGTTTGACTTGAACCCATCTTAAAAACCCTACCTCCCACTTAGCCGACCATCGCACTCATCCCCTTCATGGCCACCGACGCCACGACCAAGTTCCAAAATCTGGAATTTATCCTAATTAGGAAGCCACAGTCTCAGCCCATGACAACCTCTACTATTGGCAGTTCATGATTGCTAGCTCAATCACCGATATGGTCGAACACATGGCTATGTTCCCAGTCGACATCGTAAAAACCCATATGCAAGCGCTCAGGTCATGCCCGATTAAGTCTGTTGGGGTTCGACATGCCCTAGGATCCATTTTAAAGTTCGAGGGACCCTTCAAGCTCTACTATGGCATTGGAGCTAAGGGGCTCGGCGCTTGTCAAGACCCGTCTCAATCCCCCCGGGATTAATGCGGGACGTTCCTGATCTCGTCTGGCACGGAGTGTCAGACAAGGGAAATTCCGACTTTAGCCCTCTCGGGCTTCAGAGTACGCCAGGATCCGGAGGAGGTATGTGATGTCTCGGTCTCTACTACAGCCCGCATCCGCTGTCAACCTGAATGGCAGTCAAAACATTTAAAAGCTGTGAGTGGACAAAATAAAGAGTTTATAAAACATTTTCATGAAGACATTTGTACCCTTCACTAAAGCACTAGGGCCTTAGCCCAAAATCGTAAATGAAACCAATCATACGGCCACTGCCCAAATCCATATGTGGGACTCAGCCCAAAACCTGTATACATCACATATCATATAAATATAAATCACATAACCCATCCTGTCACGATTTCTAAAGCTATGCGCGTGCTACCCGGAGTCTGAAAGCCCAAGTCTCCCAGGGTCCACCCAGGTCAATGTCCGTAGATCAATGACCCTCCCTGAGGGTTAAAATCCAAGCCTTCCTGAGAGTAAGGTACCCAACGGGGGCGACTCCACTCAGTTAGTGCTCCGTGACTACTCCGGGGTCCACCCAGGCCAACGACCCTCCCTGGAGAAGACAATCCAAATAAAGGAAGGTATATGAATATATATATATATATATAAAATATTCTTAAAACCTTTCAAGGGAGTCATACCCGGTTCCCATAAACCGTCATGAACTGGGAAATCAATTTAGGGTCCCCGACCCGAAATCACAAACGTAAAGTAATTGAGCCTCAAGCCCGAACTCATGACTCAACTGGGTATCGTGCCCAATATCTCAGGGTCAGTCACGATTCCAATCGTAGTGATGCGTGCAACCATCCGTCCAGGATCGCCCTCAATCCTAGTATGTCACCGTGAACGTATCAACCGACGCGACCACCTCTAGATCATGGTGCACTCATCACCGATCGACATCCTGAACCGTCAGCACTCCGGATGTAACGACCCGTCCCGAATTTACGGGATTAAATAAGGATTAATGACAAATTAGCAAGACTAATTGGGGATTAGAAGAGGATTATCGGACGTTTAGTGTAAAATGACAATTTTGCCCTTGGAATGGACAAAACGTTGACTTTTCGTTCAGACGGTCAATTGGACTTTGACCAATGACCGTGACATAGTTCGGGACGTTACGAGTTCATAGACAGGTGGCACGCTCAATTCCGACATTCGAGGAAGAAGTTGTGACGTTCGGAAGTTCAAGGGCGTTTTGGCAATTTGGGCAAAAAGGGGCCAACGGTTGACTTTTGACCTGAGAGGTCCGATGACCAAGGGTCGAGTACCGTGACGTAGACCACGACGATACGAATCTGTAGACAGGCGGCACGTCGAATTCGGACGTTCGACGGCGAAGTTACGGTTCACGGAACTTCGAACATACTATTGCATGTTTTTCGAGATGGGAGCTTGTTTGGAGTTTAGTGGGCCCCACCTTTTTCTCAAACCCAATGGATGAATGATAGATGTCATTCATCCATTCCCCATCATTTTCATTCATACATCAAACCCCATCCCCGTTCATCCATTTTCTCCTATTTTTCCCAAACCAACCCGATCACCATTTTTCATCCAAAACCCAAACCCTTGACCCTTGAACATTTGTGAGAGGCCAGAGAGATGAGGAGGACCGGCTGGGTGTGGTGGCTGGCCAGGCAGAGCCGTCGTGGGCGACGGAGGAGGAAACCTGTACGAGGTAATCAGTTTTACCCATTTTAATTCATTTTCGATTTCTAGTTATTATGGGCTTGTTTGGCTGATTGGTTTGAACTAAATAGGTTGCTAGGAGTGTGTTAGGATGTTTTTGAGAGAGTTTGGAGGTCGAGACACCCCTGGGAAGGTTTTAGAAAATTGAACCGTGAGAACCAAAATCGAACCGGTCGGATTTAGGGTGTTTTAGGGATTCTAATTAATTGGGTTAGGTTCCTAGGAAAAAAATAGGAAGAATAGGATCGATTAGGAGTGAAACGGGTGAAGATTGGACGGGTTATGGACCTAGACCGGTCACGCCAGTCCAAGTTGTAGGAAAAACCGGGCCGGACCGGTCGGCTGGAGGTTAGGGGTGACACTGTAGCTAGGCGCGTGAGGCCCACGCGCAACCACTTCAGGTGGTGTGTACGGGCGTATGGAGGAGAATTTGAGGATGGTTCCAACATGTCAAATCATCTATTCGATGTAAAGAACATTTTGGGACTAGTTTCGAGTCGATCGAACATCGTCTCGATATAGTTCGGGTTGTCCGAAGGTTTCGGTGCGCGTTTAAAAATAGTTAAAAAATCCCGGAAAATTAGGGGGATTTAGTGAGGGGTTAATTAAGTAATTAGAAACCTTATAAAGTGATTTGGTCAGGTTTGGGAATCCCAGAGAAAGCGGTTGACCCGGAAAGGCGTACGGCGCGCATATCGAGGCAGCATCGCGGACGGTCTGTGAGTGGACTTTATTTCTGAAATCGATGCATGCATAAATGTTTTATATATGTTTTAATATGTGTTTTGGGATGCCTTGAGTGTATTTTGGTGTGTTTTTACGTATGGGCACGTACTTCGAGATTTTTGGTTTTCATGAAATGATTTTGAAAAGGTAAAATTGTGCATGAGACCCATCTGGATTTGGTTTTGACTCGGGCATGAGACCTTATTGATGACCTACGGGTCTGAGTCGTAGTCGCGACGGGTGCTGTCTACACAGCGACGGACGACGTGACGCTCGTCTCCGGATTGGGATGCGTTCCTTCTGGAGAGGTCACGATGCACGTCCCGTTGTCGAGCAGCCACTGAAGGCTCGACTTCAGAGTGCTGACGGTTTAGAGGATCGATCGGCGACGTGTGCACCATGGTCTCAAGATGGTCGCGGAAATGATGTGTTCACGGCGACATACCAGGATTGAGAGCGGTCCTGGATTGATGGTTGCACGAATCGGTATGATCAGATTCGTGACTGAACCTGAGATACCGGGCTCGATGCCTAGTTGATTTGAGTTCGGGCTCGAGGCCCAATTATTGTGAAATCGGGCGAGAGGCCCTGTTGAGTCGTATGTTCGGGCTGGAGGCCTAGTTGTTTTATGTTATCGGACGTGAGTCCCATTTTTAAGGTTTTGTATACTAGTATGTATATACCCTCCATACGAGATTATTGATTGGTCTCCTCCAGACGTCGACTTGGAGAGTCACGATCCACAAACCAAAATGGGTATCCCCATAGGGATCCCGTTCCAGGAATGGAGGTTACTTATGATGTTATGGTCCCGGACCAGATTCCGGAGAGATGATCGGACTAGATCCAGAGATTGAACCTCCCAGATGGAGAATTCCTAGGAGAAGACACGGAGTGAGACCCCGAGTAGTGGGCACACTAGTATAGAGATGACATCGTGACTATATCGGGGATGTGATCCCTAAGGGTTGTGTGCCCCGAGTTGGCAACTTCTCCGGAAGTGCCTAGGATGGGTTATATATGTATATATGTATATGTGTACGAGTTTTCACTGAATGGCGTTGGGCTGAGACCCTCGCGTATTGATTTTGGGCTGAGACCCATATGAGATGGTTTTGAGACGAGTTCTCACGTGTTTGGGTTTGGGCGGAGGTCCCATGTGTTGTTTAATTGATTTCGGGTTAAGGCACAAATGGTTTGACGGTTCATGACGGTTTATGGGAACCGGGTATGAACCCTAGAAATGGTTTTTCGAATGCATGCATATGTTTTTAATGAAGGGCATAAAGTTCTTTTCTGAAATGTTTTCATAAAATATTTGTTTTGTCCACTCACAGCTTTTAATGTTTTGAATGCCCTTCAGGTTGATCGCGGTTGTAGCTGTAGCAGAGACGAGACATCGCATTCCTTCTTCGGATCCTGACTCACTCTGATAGCCCCGACTGGGCAAAAGACGGAAGTATCCCTGGTCTGACACTTCGTGTCAAACGGGAGCAAGTACGTCCCACGCTAATCCCGAGGGATTTGGGACGGGTCATGTCGCCGGAGTCGAGCCTCCTGTGGCTGCTCGACAATGGAACGTGCATCGTGACCTCTCCAGAAGGAACACATCCCAATCCGAAGGCCAGCGTCGTATCATCTGTCGTCGTGCACATAACACTCGCCGCGACCACGATTCAGACCCATAGGTCATCAACAGGGTCACATGCCCAAGACAAAACCAAATGAGTCTCATGCTCGAGTTTATCCTTTTTAAATCCAAAACCATTTCATTTAAACCAACATAGAAGTACAAACCCGTATAGGCACCGTATAAGACCGAAACCTTGAAATGCGTGCCAATACGTAACCACACACAAATGCACTCATGGCATCACAAAAAAAAAGTATTAAAACACATAATAAACATTTATGCATGCATCAATTTAGAAAACAAGGTCCACTCACAGACCGTCTGAGCTGCCGCCGATACGTGTGCCATACGATCTCCCGGCCAATCGCCGTCACCAGGACTCCCAAACCTGTCCAAATCACTTCAGAGATTTACTAACTATCTTATTAACCTCTCACTAAAGCCCCATAATTTTCTCGAATTTTTAAGTATTTTTAATCTCGATCCTAAACCTTCGGATGTCCCTAACAATATCGAAACGGTGTCCGATCGACACGAAACCAGTCCCAAAATATCCGTTACATCAAATAGAGTAATTCACATGTTGGAATCATCCCCAAAAGGTCCACCACGCGCCTTCACGCGCCGCCCAAAAGGGCTGCGCGTGAAAGTCACGCGCCTAGCTACAGTGTCACCCATAACCTCTGTCGAACCGGGTCCTCTAGTTCGAATCAGACCGGTCCAGGGCCCCATTTCCTTCATTTTTGATCCATTTCGTTCCATTTTGATTCCTAAAGGTTCCTAGCATTAAACCTTATCAATCTATGTCCTCAAAACCCAAGAAAACCAAGCAGAACATACCTCCCATGATTGAAAATGGCGACGGCCCCTGCAACCGCCTGCTGCCATCGTCTTCGGCTGTCCCAGCCCTCGAAAACGATCCAAAGCTTCCTCTTAGATCACCAGAAAGTTTTCCCCATTAATAGAATTAACTAAAATCGTCTAAATCTCAGTTTCTAATTTTTGAAACTAAAAGGGGGTCCTCGGGTCACTTACCTTCGCCGTCCACGACGGCCCGTGCCGTAGCCACCATTCAACTCGTACTTCCTAACTCTCTAACTTTCCTTCAGGTTTCATGAGCAAAGGATTGAGTTTGGGGGTTTGAAGTATGGTTGGCCGTGCTTGTTTGAGAGGGAAAATGGGAGATCGGGTTTGAGAGGGAAAATGGGAGATCGGGTTTGTGAGAGAAATAGAGAGGATGATGATCAGGTGAGAGAGAAGGGGAAATGGACGGTGAGGATTGAGAGATTAGATGAGATGAAAGGTGGAGATGGAAGGTAGGTGAGGTTTAATTATAAAATAATAATAATAATAATAGTATTTAATTAGGATAGACCCACTTTTTAGGGAATTGACCAATGGGATGCGTGACACTTGTCAATCATCCATAGGTCCCACTAAAATATCTGCCCAATCAGATATCGCCACATCATCCACATCTCGTAATGCGTGAATAATGAAATTGAATTTCCGTGACCCATAACTTTCCCGTTCGAAATCTGATATCGGCGTGCTGCCTGTCTATGGATTCGTATAGACCCGATATACGTAACAGCCCTCGGCCCTCGGCCATCGGATCTCCCGGTCAAAAATTAAACATTTTACCCACAACCAAGGGTAAAACGGTCATTTTGCATCGTTCGTGCGATTTCGCTCGACTAATCACCAATTAACCTTACTAATCCTTGATTATCACTAATCTAATCCCAGAATTCGGGACGGGTCGTTACAGCGCTAGCCCTGCACACGGAGTTTATTTCTCGGTCTACGAGATGTGCAAGAAGTTTTTCTCGACCAAGAACGCGAACAACCCGAGTACCCACGCGATTTCTGGTGATTTTGCTACGGTGGCGAGTGACGCCATTTTTACCCCCATGGACATGGTGAAGCAGAGGTTGCAGTCGGGGAATAGTACGCATAGTCCGTACAGTGGGGTTTGGGATTGTGTGAAGAAGGTGCTGAGAGAAGATGGGTTTGGATTCTGTCTCCTACAAATGGAAGGGCAGGGGCGGTCGGTTGGTCGATCGATTGTAGAGGTGGCCTTTGCGCAGCTGATCTTCATCGATAGAGATGTACCTATTTTGTCAGGACTTGTCCCAAATTCCCCCGGGATTAACGCGGGACGTGCCTGATGACACGACCCATCCTGATCCCCCTGGGATTACCATGGAATGTGTCATTCTCCCGTCTGACAAGAGGTGTCAGACAAGGGATAAACTGTTGCCACTGCCCAAACGGGCTTCCAGAGTGCGCAAGGATCGATGGAGGAGGTGTGCGATGTCCTAGTCTCTGCTGCAGTCTCATCCGTAATCAACCTGAAGGGCATTTAAAACAAAAGTTGTGAGTGGACGAAAATAAACAATTTCATTAAACACATTTATAAGACATTTATGCCCTCTATTAAATGTGTATGTAGGCCACGAAAACCAGTAACCAAAACATTTGCTCAACAAGGCATTAGAGCCTTAGCCTAAAACTGTAAACCATAAATCCAACCGAAAAACCATTTCATAGATTCATTAATCCATATTTACCACATTACCATAACTAGCATCCCAGACGCCTAGCGTCCCAGACTTCAAATTTCACGGTATAACCATAAGCTACGCGTGCTACCCGAGGTCTCAATCCCGAGTCCAATCCCCGAACCAAATCCGGGTACAGCATCCCAGATGCCTAGTGTCCAGAGGTCCAATCATAGCAATCCTGCTCCTGAGTCACTATACGGTCCGGTAGCTCTGCACAATGACCCCTCGCAAGCAATGCACTGTGATTTCCCCAGTGTCCTAGACACCTGGAGGA
Source organism: Prinsepia uniflora (assembly GCA_032719365.1). Taxonomy (NCBI): domain Eukaryota; kingdom Viridiplantae; phylum Streptophyta; class Magnoliopsida; order Rosales; family Rosaceae; genus Prinsepia; species Prinsepia uniflora. The sequence continues at coordinate 29,586,950 of CM064874.1, forward strand.
GACCTTCACATATTCTCGTATCAAGATGGTATATGGAAAACAGTTTTATTAAATCATTTCACAACATCTCAATGGGCCCTGCCCAAAATTTCCATAAAACATCACAATTCCATTTAGGGTCCCCGACCCGAAATCACGTTTATGAAATCAACTGGGCCTCATGACCGATTCTGTAAATCACTGGGCCCACGGCCCAAATTCATAAATCAATTGGGCCCCTGGCCCGATAATATAACTCAAATGGGTCTCAGCCCGATTTCGTAAATAACTGGGCCCCTAGCCCGATTTCATAAGCAATTGGGCCCCTGGCCCGATTACGTAACTCAATTGGACTCCAAGTCCGAGGTTTCCAAAACAATTGGGCCTCATGCCCGAGTTTCTCTTTCCAATTTCAAAACCATTTCATGAAATCATATCCAAGGTTTTAAGTATGCAAAATTAGTGTAAAACCAGAAAAACCTCTATTTACGTGCAAGCACGTAAATCGCCTCGAAATACGTGAAACCGTATAATTTACCAATATCCAATTCAACATCATACAATCACAATCATAATCCATATAAAATAGTTAAGCATGCATACAATTTATAAAACCAAAGTCCACTCATAGACCGTTCAATGATACGCCTCGATAAGCGTGTCATAGGCCTTCCCGGGCCACATCACTATCACCGGGACTCCCAATCATGTCCAAATCACATTAGAGGGTCACTAACCTCTTCATTAACATCCTATTAAAGTCCCGTAATTTTTCCGAATTTTTAACTATTTTTAAACTGGATTTAAAACCTTCGTATGTCCCGAACAATATCGAAACGGGGTCCGATTGACACGAAACCAACGCTAAAATGTTCGTTACATTGCATAGGACAAAAGTCATGTTGACCTCACCTCGTGATTCATGCCCACGCACTGTCACGCGCCACCGTGAGTGGTTGGGCGTGAAACCCACGCGCCTGCTACAGTGTCATCGTCCTCACCCGTTTCTCTGTTAAACGGGTCCTGCAACCCGCGTGACGACCCGGTTCAATGTCCGTCAATTCAACCTTAATTACTTCAATTGAACATTCAATTAGCTTCGATTTAAGTCCAATTAGAGGTTTGTAAACTCAATTACACGATTGTTTACCTAGAATCCAACGATTCAACGATGAACACCCGTCACTGTTCCTGCTTCGAATTCCATCGATTTCGACTGGTTTCTTCCAATTGATCCATCCAGAAGCATAAGTGAACCATGGGAAACTGTTTCCCCAATTCAATTGCGTCGTTTGATCACTCAATGATCACGACTCAACTTCGACTTTAGCTTACTGTAACCAGGTCCGTTCATAGCCAATTGGTTGCCAATTTCCTTCATTCTTTCAATGGTTCTGATCGTGGCACTCCCAGAAGGCTGAAAGTGAGCTCCATTTTTATCCTCAGGGCCCTAGGATTGAATTTCAAATTTTCCCTCTCAAATTCTAAAAATGGTTTTCCACGGTTTTCCTCTCTATCACCCGGCCCTCAGTGTATCAGAATGAAGACCACTCAATTCCCACTCAGTTTAATCAATCTGTGCCACCCTAAAAGCTCGTGGAAGCCAACCTGGCCATTGAGAAAAGTTTCCAGTAAAGCTTCGAATTTGATTAAAAATGTTGCCCGTGCTTTGCTAGATGAATCCAGCCATGTTCTGATGTCCCTAAGCTTAAACAATTCGTCCCTTTTCAGTCCACTAATAGTTAAACAATAGGATTGATCAGATTCACCACACACGGTGGTGCAGCCATGTTCCCCCCACGGTTTTCTACAGTAACCCGCTGTAGAAATGACCAAAATGCCCTTCACGCATCCAGGCCCATAACTCGGTTATCCGGACTCCGATTGATGCGTGCCGCCTGTCTACGAACTCAGGGCATCGAGACCTTCCTAACAGTCCTTGGCCCTCGGCCATCGGAACTTCCGATCAAAAAGTCAACATTTTCCCTCATTTCGTCCAAATTACGAAAATGCCCTTGGGCTTCCGAACGTCATAACATTCACCACGAACGTCGGAATCGAACGTGCCACCTGTCTATGAACTCGTGACGTCCCAAACTACGTCACGGTCATTGGTCAAAGTCCATTTGACCGTCCGAATTAAAAGTCAACATTTTGCCCACGCCTAGGGGCAAAACGGTCATTTTGCACAATTCGTCCGATTTCACTCAACTAATCCCAGATTAGTCATTCTAAATCATAATTAAATAATATTAAATCCTGATACTCGGGACGGGTCGTTACACCTGATCCCGTCTGACACGAAGTGTTAGACAAGGGAAAATTCTAACTTTACCCCCATCGGGCTTCCAGAGTACGCTAGGATCCGGAGGAGGAGTGTGATGTCTCGGTCTCCGTTACAGCCCCCAATCCGCGATCAACCTGAAGGTCATTAAAACCACGAAAAGCTGTGAGTGGACAAAATAAATAATTTAATAAAAATATTTCAGAAAAAAGACGTTTATTTATGCCATTCACTAAAAGCATGCATGCATTCGAAAACCATTATTCAAAACATTCACAAAACCATTAAACGATTAGGGCCTTAGCCCAAAACCGTAACCAAAGTATATGGGCACTCAGCCCAAAACCAATCCGTAGGGACTCAGCCCCAAATCCAGTACATGTGGGTCTCAGCCCAAAACCAATCAGGTGGGAACTCAACCCAAATCGATTTCATGTGGGTCTCAGTCCAAAACCAATCAAGTGGGAACTCAGCCCAAATCCATTTCTTGTGGCTCTCATGTAACGACCCGTCCCAAATTCCTAGATTAGATTAGTGACTAATCACGATTAGTGACTAATCACAATTAGTGACTAATCACGATTAGTGACTAATCACGATTAGTGAGGTTAATCCGTGATTAGTGACTAATCACGATTAGTAGGGCGAAATCGGACGAACTATGCGAAATGACCGTTTTACCCTTGGTCGTGGGCAAAACGTTGAATTTTCATTTGGGTGGTCAAATGGACTTTCACCGATGACCATGACGTAGTTTAGGACGTCACGAGTTCATAGACAGGTAGCACATTCAATTCCAACATTCGAGGAAGAAGTTATGACGTTCGGAAGTTTATGGGCATTTTGGTAATTTTGGTTAAAAGGAGCAAATAGTTGACTTTTGACCTGGGAGGTCCGATGGCCGAGGGCCGAGGACCATTATATAGATCAGGACGATACAAATACGTAAAGAGGCGGCACGTCTAATTCGGACGTTCGACGACAAAGTTACGGTTCAAGGAAGTTTAAGTGCACTATTGCACGAATTACGAGATAAGTTCACTTTTGGACTCTAGTGGGCCCCAGATATTTTATGGAGGCCCAATGGATGAGTGACACTTGTCACCCATCCACAGGCCATCTCTTTTCCTTCATGCATCGAACATCTTCATTTTCTTCATTCAAAACACAAACCATTTCCCGATCTCATTTTCTCTCACCTGTGCAACCCATCCAATCCAAACCTTCACCCACAGCCATCTGAGGAACCAGGAGAGTGAGAGAAGGACTGAGGATGTTGGTGTCCGGCCAGGAGGGAGCCACCGTGCACGGCTGAGACCCAAACCCGAGGTATGGCTCGGTTTTGATTTTTGGATCCAAAATTATGTTTTTGACGTTATGGGTCGATTTGGATGATTGGGTTGAACTAAATAGGTTTCTTAGGGTGTATAGTGATGGTTTTGGTAGGTTTTGGACGGATGTGAAGCCGTGGGTGCATTTTAGAAAAAATGGACCATATGGTTCATAATTAAACCATGGGATTTCGATGGTTTTAGGTAGTTTTAATGATTGGAATTGATAGGGAATGAAGAAATAGGAATTATATGATTAATTAGGGTTGGAATTGGACCAAAACAGAGGGAGGAAACCACTGAACCGGTCACGCCGGTTCAGCACAGTAAAACCCGTCCAGAACCAGAAAAACTAGTTCAGCAGAGCTTGATGATGATGAACAGTACCCATGGACTTCTTGGGAAGCGTGAGGGTGCGTGGCCCATAATTTGGGAAAGTTTTCAACATACGAAACCATCTATTCGATGTAACGAACATTTTGGGACTGGTTTCGTATCAATCGGACATCGTTTCGATAAGTTTCGGGGGTGTCCGAAGGTTTAGGGTAGGTTTAAAAATAGTTAAAACTATCGAAAAATTACGGGGCTTTGGTAGGAGGTTAATTAAGTAGTTAGTAACCTTCTATTACGATTTGGACAGGTTCGGGAGTCCCGATGACGGTGATTGGCTCGAGAGAGCCGTATGGCACGCAAATCGAGGCTACAACTCGGACGGCCTGTGAGTGGACCTTGGTTTTCTAAATTGGTGCATGAATAAATGTTTATTATATGTTTTTATACATGTTTGGTAATGCCATGAGTGCATTTGGTTGTGGTTACGTATAAGCACGTATTTCGAGGGTTCGGCCTTAAACAGTGCTTATACGGGTATGTATTTCCTTATTGGTTTTAATGAATTGGATTTGGATTTCAAAAGGATAAATTCGGGTATGAGACCCATTTGGTTTTTTCTCGGGCATATGACCTCAGATATCGGGCATGGTTCCCAGCTGATGTCCTATGTTCGGGCACGAGACCCAGGTTACTTTACGGTTTTGATTTCAAGTCAGGGAACCTTAAATGGATTTCTAGGTTCATGACGGTTTATGGGAACCGGCATGAACCCTTGTTATGGTATCGTGGTTCATGACGGATTATGGGGACCGGCATGAACCCTGGTTATGTTATTATGGTACATGACGGTTTATGGGAACCGGCATGAAACCTGGTTATGTGATTGTGGTACATGAGGGTTTATGGGAACCGGGCATGGAGGATGTTATATATATATATATATATATATGAATGGAATGGATATTATGGATCATGACGGTTCAGGGGAACCAAGCATGGATATTTGTGTTATGTATATATATGTTCATATACCTTCCTTTACTTCTATTATCTCCTCCGGAGAAGGTCGTTGGCCTGGGTGGACCCCGGAGTAGTCACGGAGCACCGACTGAGTGGAGTCACCCCCTAGTTGGGCTCCTTACTCTCAGGAAGGCTATGGTTACTCTAACCTCGGGTAGGATCAGTGGTCTGCGGACATTGACCTTGACTTTGAGAAGACTCGGATTGAGACCCGGGTAGCACGCACGTAACTTTGGATACCGTGACAGGATTGGCTGTGTGACTTATATGTATATATGATATATGAGATGTGATGTGTGGTTACACAGGTTTTGGGCTGAGTCCCGTATGGTTTTGGACAGTGGCCCGTATGGTTGAATCTTTATGATTCTTTTATATGTGGTGTGCACAGGTCTGCACAGGATTGAGCAGTGGCTCGTGTATTTGGTTTCAGTAGGTTTATGGTTATGGACTGAGTCCCTTATTGGTTTCTTATGGACTTGGGCAGTGGCCCGTATGGTCGATTTCATTGTGGTCCTTTCGACCTTGATTTATTTTTTATTTGGGCTTAGTTCCCACATGTGGTCCATTTGGTTATGGTTTTCGAATGCATGCATGCTTTTTAGTGAATGGTACAAATGTCTTCGTTAAAATGTTTTCATAAACTCTTGTTTTGTCCACTCACAGCTTTTAATATTTTGACTGCCCTTCAGGTTGACATCGGATGTGGACTGTAGCAGAGACCGAGATATCACATACCTCCTCCGGATCCTGGCGTACTCTGATAGCCCAGGAGGGCAAAGGTCGGAAATATCCCTTGTCTGACACTTCGTGTCAGACGGGAGCAGGGTCATCCCGTGTTACTCCCGGGGGGGATTGGGATGGGTCCTGTCAGCGTGGTATCAGAGCAGGTTGGCTTAGGGGATACCCAGGACGCTTTGATGCTGTCAACGTGGTATCAGAGCGAGGTTGGCTTATCAGAGCTATGTTTGGCTCTATCAGAGCGTAGGATTACATATCAGAGCGTAGTTTTCTCTTGGAGTAGTACGCAGGTCGAGGATGTGATATCTCAAGGGGCTACAGTTCGTGGTCAGCCTGATTGTTGGGGTGCCGGTACGATAGTTAGTAGGATTGGATCGTGGAATATCTTAGTTCGGCATCTGATGCCGGGGTTGCCATAGTTCTATCAGGGTTGACAGTATGGGACCCTATGGAAGGATGAACGTATTCGTATGTTAGATTGTGATTGTGTGACAGTTAGTTGGGATTGTCTTTCACGATGTCGTAGGATCGGTTCTGACGACTGGTGGGATGTTGTGACCATCCGATGATCGGATATTGGTGAGTTAAATGGATTTGCTACTTATGGCAGTTAACAGTCGGATTCGAAGAATCCTAGTTGGATTGACGTCTTTACGATGTCAAGACCGCGGGGACGGTCAGATTGTTGATTTTACTGCTTTCTGCAGTTGGTAGTTAGCAGTTGGGTTCAGAGGAACTCTAGCCGTAATTGTGGAACCCTACATTAGGTTGTATGGTTCGGAAATGTGAGTTGGCGAATGGTTTGACTTGGACGACTATTCGGATTTGGATTCGTTAGTCGGTCTAGTCATGCCAGCTTTAGTGATGGGACTGCACTTTGCAGTCGAGGTTGTACTTATCGGTTAGACCTAGTTGGTTGTCGTACTACCATAGTTGTGATGGATTGTTGGTGCAGTTAAGGTCATGGGTGACCTGGTAGACGACATTGGTTTAGTCGAGTTACGACAGGTTAGAGATTGTTGGACAAGTTATCAGGGTTGGTACTTGTCGATGGAATCCCTGAGTGGGATACGGAGTAGTTGGTACGAGAGATTAATTCCGTTGGACGCGGAGTCTGGATATTGAGGTGCCTGGTAGTTAGGTATGCACGAGGTTGTGGCAGACGCTACTATCGATGGACGTAGTCTAGTCTTATCAGGTCGAGTAGACTCAGGTTGCCGTGACGATTGTGACAATGGGATTGTCAGACGTATAATTCAAATGGGCCTCTAGCCCGATTTCTCATCAATTCAAATAGACTCCAAGTCCGATAGTTTCCAATCAAATAGGTCTCATGCCCGATTCCACGTTTTCAAATCCAAAACCATTCCACAAAACTACCATAGAAAACACAGCATGTAGAAGTACCGTATAAAAGCTGAAAATCTTGAAATACGTGCAAATACGTAAATACTAAGCTACCAAAAGCAATGCACTCAAGGCATTCCAAAACATGTATTAAAACACGTATAAAACATCTATGCTTGCATCAATTTAGAAAGCAAGGTCCACTCACAGACCGTCCAAAGCCGCGCCTCGATATTCGTGTCATACGCCCTTCCCAGACAAATCGCCATCTCCGGGGTTCCTGAACCTATCCAAATCGTAATAGAGGGTTACTAACTACTTAAATAACCCCTCAATAAAGTCCCATAATTTTCCCGAATTTTTAACTATTTTTAATCTCGATCATAAACCTTTAGACACCCCCGAAACATATCGAAACGATGTCCGATCGACTCGAAACCAAACCCAAAATGTTTGTTACATCGAAAGGATGATTTCGTGTGTTGGAAGTTTCCCTAGAAAGTGGGCCACGCGCGCACACGCGTGGGTAAAAGCCCCTGCGCGTGGGAGCCACGCGCCGCTACAGTGCATCCATGTCCTTGCGACTGAACCAATCCGAACCAGTTCTGCAATTCCCGATCTGCCTGGACCGGCGTGACCGGTCCAAGGCCATACTTCCCTCATTTTTCGTTCAATTCAATCCAAACCAATCCTAATCTTCATATTTTAATCCTAGCAACCTTCCTATGTGATTAGAATTAGGAAAAACGGTCTAAAACTCCCGGTTCAAACCTTCCTTCACGGTTCCATTTTCTCGATCAGTCCCCCTCGACGTTCAACCGTCAACCACCGTCCAAACTAACATCTAAACCTTCCTATAAACTCACTAACCATCCCCCAATCACCATCTAACATCCTAACATTCAAATCGACATTTTGAATCGTTAAAACAGAGAAGGGTTCAGATTTACTTGGTCGTGGTGCCACCGCCGCCCACGGCGGCCCAGTCATCACTCAGCCACCATCCACTCACTCACAACCTCATTCTCAGTCTCCCCAGGTTAACTATCGAACTAACATGGGAAGGGGGTGATGGGGTAGTCATGGTTTTGGGTTTTGGTGGAATGAAACAGAAAAGATGATATGCATGAATGTGGGAAGAGAGGGAATGGATGAGTGACAAGTGTCACTCATCCCCTAGGGCCTGGGAAATATTTGGGCCCACATAAGACAAAACAGAAGTTAATTGCCTCGTAAAACGTGCCGTTTCGAATAGTTCCCGAAATCTTCCGTGAACCGTAACTTTTCCGTCGAACGTCTGATTTCGACTTGTCGCCTATCTACGGACTCATGACGTCCCGATCTACATCACGGTCATCGGCCCTCGGCCGTCAGACCTCCCGAGTCAAAAGTAAACTTTTTGCCCTCGTTCAGGAGCAAAACTATAATTTCGCCCTGAACGTCCGTTAATACTCGGGTAATCCCCGATTAGCCAAACTAATCCGTCATTAGTCATACTTAATCCTCAAAATTAGGGACAGATAGTGTCATGTTTGGTGGATGGGTTCAGACCGGGTTGGAGCAGCTCTATAAGAGGGCCAAGAGAAAGAAAAAGATCTGCAACGGAGATAGATGTGATGGGTGTATCATGTATGCCAATTTTTTTAAGGAAGATAGATAGGCAGTAGGGGTTTTTTTTTTTTGAAGGAAGAAGATGCACGAAGATGGGAAGGAAGATGCGACCAAAATGACTAAAATACCCTTTAATATAACTATCCTAAATGACATTAAACAAAATATCTGTTAAATGGTGCAACATTTTTTACGGTGTACCCATTCATGGTGCACACGGAGGCAAATTGTAGTTCCTAGTTTATTTTAAGATTAGCTGGCGTGTTACTGGTGTATTTAGCATAATAAGCCTAAGAATAATTCTTGTGTTCTTTTTGAAATTTTTTATTATTCCATTATAAATAAAGTCAGTTTCTGTACCACTCAACCAAAAAAGGCATTACAAATCAAATGCTTTATACATCTGGTATGTCTTTATTTTGGCTTAAGCAATATATATTTCCCGAGAAAGCTCTCCAACAAAGAAGGAATATTGCAAAGAATTATGATAAAAAAAAAATTATCCACATCTTCACTCCCCTTCTCTTAGTTCAGTGCCCATGCCTGCAAATCACCACACCAGTTTTTACTCTCAGTTTCCAAGCCAAAAACATAGAATTTACTCCAGTAATTTTTAAGAAGAAGAAATTATATTTACCCAAATTCGGCCATCAGATGTTCCAGTGACCAAAATTTCTTCATTGGCATCAAGAGCCAAGCAAAGAACCTTACAGTTGGTAGTGGTTTGTAGGGTGTCGATTCTGTTCTGCTTCACCCTATTCCATATCTCCACACTTCCTCCTTTACCTCCCAAATATATTAGCTCCGAGCTTATGGCCATTGTCCGAACTTCTAATGTAGTTGGCAGTGATCCAACCATACTGAAGTTTGCAGCATTCCATATCTTGACATATGCATAAAAAATTTAACATTTCAAACATGTCAGTAACTACGAGGAAAAAATGAATATATATATATATATATATATATGTCTCCTGATTTAGGGTTACCTTCACTGCTGCTCCATCCACAGAAGAACTGGCTGCATATACAAGTCCGCTGTGAACTTGAAGGGCATGGATGGGATTTGCTTTCGCAAGCAATTTGCGACTCCCGTTTTGAATTGTGCTGAGTGTTCCTGTCGCCAAATCAATCTCCTGAAAGTTCACAGAAGTTTGATAATCAGAATGGTCAGATCAACAAAAACTGCTGGATTTGAACTGCTTGAAGTATAAAAATATCTCACCTGAATACCACTGTCATGGCATCCACAATATAATTTCCCGTGTACAAGAGCGAAGCACTTAACATATTTACCCGAACTTAACAATTTTGACCCTCCACTCCATGAATGGACCTGGTAACACATTAGTTAGTAAGAAGAAATAAATGATGAAACATTTATGATCATCTTGTTGAATACCTTGATACCGGTACTTTGTGGAATGAAGCACGCAAGGCTATTTGTGACGGCGAGACTATGAACTTGATCCTTCATATCATGTACTTGTACACAGTAAATTGCTTCATTGCTAACAGACCATACCCTCGCTGTTCTGTCAAGTGAACCACTGTATAGACTCTCTCCAGATGGCAAAATTGCCAAGCTTGTAACTGCCTTTGTATGTTCTCGTGTTTCCTGGATTAGATGCAGAACGCTTCCTTTACCTGTCCATAGCTTCAGAATCCAAAACCAAAATGCCATCAAAACGTATTTCCTCGGGATAAGAACATTTAAGAACAAGAAATCTACGCTGGTTGGTTGAGTTACCTTTATAGTTCCATCTGAATGACCCGAAAAAATTTTATCCTTGAAGCAAACTAAAGAAAGAACCTCTCCGTTCTCACTGCAATCTACTTGAACTAATTCTTTATGATCCCATAGTTCCTGTTGTCAAACATGAAATTATAATTTTTCCATGGCATTTTTTTTTTCCGGAATCAACATAAAAGGTATATACAGATTGGAATGAACTTACGGCGCTAGAGTCCTGCCCCTCAGAAAATAATTTAAGCATTTGAAATGCTAAGGGAGTGGATCTCTTAAGCTCTCTCAGACCTTTTACAATATCCTTCATGCAAGAAGTTACCTCAAGCATCCCCTCTGGAATTCGCAACGTAAAGATTATCTAACTTGTCCAAAACTTAAAGGGTGTTAAAGTAAAGAGCAAGAAGGTTTCAAAAGCCTCATTAAATTCGAAGGATGACTTGCTCTTACCAGGATCTTGGATGAAGCTGCTCAGCGCAAGCATAGAGAGGGCTTTGTCTTCAGTGTCCTTAGCAGACTTGAAGATTGACAAGTAACGTTTGAGCAAGCAGACTCGGGCTGCTCCACGTATTCCTGTGTCTGGAAGAACATCAAGCATGTGTACAAGCCATGTGGCTGACACGAAGCATGCTGAACATAATTCTGCATTTCTACTCTTCAAGCCTTCCGCTAAAGGCTCAAAAATTAAGCCAAACTCATGGCTTGCTAAAACAAACGCCACTCTTCTTTCCCAACGATCAGCTGCCTTCTCTTCCTCCTTTTAATATCAACCAGGAAAGGAAAGTAGGAAATGGATCACATGGAGATGGTCAAGTAGCCAAAAACAAAGAAAAAAAAAAAAACTCACAAGAGTTTCATCTTCCCCTGCGAAGTTGCTGACTTGATCCATTCGCAAAGTTTTGCCAATTCCAGCACGTTTGAGAAGGAAAGCCCGTGTAAGAGGCTCTCCAGACGTGGTGAACCTCCCTTGCAACAACATAATTGTCTCAGCAGCAGCAACTTGCGCATTCGGGAAGTCGGCATTTCTAAGACATGAAGCGAGAGTGTCTATTGCCTCTTCCCGATATATGCTCATCTTCCTCGGCTCTGCCTACACCCAACTAGTCAATTAAATGGAATATGGCTACCTCCAGCAATTAACAATCGTGCAATTTGACCAATTCAACAAAACATTTCAGTAAGTATTAAAATAGATGAAAGAGTAAGAAAGACACACCAGAAGATCAAGCTGAAGCAGTAGGCCAGCGACAACCGGACAATGATCTTGAACGGCGGTCTGCAGATAGATAAGGAGGGTGTGCATTGTGCTGAGAGGGCCTTCGTCTTTAATAATATGTAGAATCTGTTCATTGAATGTCCTTCTATCTAACACAAAGATTAAAATTTGTCATGCTGGCTCGAGTTCTATTTAAATCAAAGATTTGAATTAACAGCAACAAACTTGAAATGCATATATATACCTTTTTAACTTTACTAATTCGGATAAAAATTGAACTATTACGAACCGCTCTCCATCACTTGCACCCATAAAGCTATCCAAAATCGGAGCCACCTCAGCCTTATCAGCTATTGTGTTCCTGCATTGTCCATCCTGCTGCATACATCTCAACAAGATTCCAACCGCTGCAATTCTCTCTTCAACCAATTCAGATTCCAAACTGTTAATGATACTTTCTAGTGCTTTTTCAGAAACCACAGCATTGCCAACTGAAGAGGCAATGGCCTCTCCACTGCCATCAAGAATCAGCCCAAGTAAAACCACTGCAGCTGTTCTTGGCTTTAGACACATCTTAACCAAATCATCATCCTTCTTTTTGATGACCATTAAGAGAGACTCCACCATGTCCAACTCAATCAGATTCGGAATTGAATTCCTTAACAGATATATCAAGACAACAGCTTCCATCGACCCCTTTTTGAAAAGAGCCACAATGCATTCGACATCAGAGTCAACTCGGGTTAGTGTCTGGATCACTGCATTGTCTCTTGACCCCAATTCAGACAGAAGAAAAACTGCAGCTGACAGAACCGTGGGATCAACAGAATTGAAAAGAACCTCCACAAAACCATTAATAACCGGAGGCTTTGTGAGCAGATTCTGAATATCCCATTCCACATTTGCTTCCTGCCAAAACTGCTCAATTCGGAGAACAGCTGTTTCTGACTCCTTGAGAATCTCGGACATGCAAAGGTTGGTAATTGCGAGTCTTAACTCGCTAACTGCACGATCAAAATCAGCTTGGCTGATAACACTATCAGGAGAAGTTGAAGGCATTATGGACTTAATGACTTTCGCATTCGCCAGGCTTGTATTATCCGATTGGTTTAAGGTTACTGCAGCAGGGTTCAGTTCTTGCCAACTGGCAATGAGGCGTTTGAGCACATAGTTGGTCTTAGGCAACTGTGTGCTCTGCAGACTCTGGCGCGTAATTGGGCATGTAGAGTTCCCTCTTTCAATCCATTCTTGGATTGCTTTTCGTTCATATGTCTGACCAGTCTCAAGTGTCACGGGATCATCAAAAAGAGTGCTGGTTATGGGACACACAAAGTCCTTCGGAGGTGTATGCTTTCCACCACCAGAGGTTGTATCAGAATCTGCCATCAGCCGATCTGGAGAGCTAATAAACAAGAATAACCTCGAAATTTTACCCAGATATTCACAATGTATGCTAACAAACAAAACAAGGACCAAACTTTTCGATACGAAATAAACTCAAAAGCTCAAATTGGTCGATGGGTACATACCAACTTGACTCAGCAGTAATGGGTTGCTTTAATTTTTTAATTTGGGTCTGAATCGGCTCAAGCAAGTCCATTTCTGTGTTTTTTTTCTATAAGAATGAAACCAGACACAACAAACTCATTAGAAACAAAAACATCAGC